>JAHZTW010000001.1:190323720-190445110 GCA_020283515.1 Alliaria petiolata | reverse complement strand
ATATAAATTTATTTCACTTACATTTCAAATGGACTAACTTCCTCGCAATTTAGAAGGATATACGTATGTGCGCTATGATGATCATGTTCGTTGGCGAACCATACTTCTTTCAACTTTCCGCAAAGGCGTCCGATTGATGAGAAAATGTCTGGGACACCTTCCACCGGGTATGTTCGACCTACACCTCCATCATCATATCGTCGAGGAGCCTTTTTTCGTGTCCGCACATTTGATGCAAAATAATATCCCGTGAAGTGAGAAGTTTCTTTGTTAAACTTCCCGCAACGATTGAACCTTCAACCTTTGCTAGGTTTTTTGCTTTCCGCTTTAAATGACCCATAAATCGCTCAAACGGATACATCCATCGAAAGTGAACAGCCCCCCCAAGTTCTGCTTCATAAGGAAGATGGATAGGTAGATGTTCCATAACATCAAAAAAAGCCGGTGGAAATATCTTCTCCAAGTTGCACAGCAAGATAGGTATATTTGCATCTAATTGTGCAATTACATCTTCTGTCAAAGTACGAGTATAAAGATCACGAAAAAATGACCCAATGCCTGCAATAACAAAACAACAAGTATAAAATTTATCAATAATTAATCAATGGCATGAGTCACTTATAAGTACGTACATATATAATTAATTAAAAAGCCAGAATTTTACCTCCAATTGCTTCATGTACATTTGCGGGTAGAAGTTCAGCAAAGGCAAAAGGCAACAAGCGTTCCATAATTACGTGACAGTCATGACTCTTCATCCCTGAAAACTTTTGCCCTTCCACACATTTAGATAGATTGGAAACGTACCCATCGGGGAACTTCACATCAGATGTCGCCCAATTGAACAATGATGACCGTTCTGCGGCACCCAATCGAAATATTGGAACTGGTGCTTTCCCGTTGCTTGAAAGATGCAACTCATTCCTCAAACAAAGGTCAGGCAAGTCCTGTCTTGATTTTACGCTGTCTTTGGTTCTCCCCTTTACGTTTAGCACTGTATGCATGATGTTATCAAAAAAGTTTTTCTCAATGTGCATGACATCGAGATTGTGCCTAAGCAGATGATCTTTCCAATACGGAAGCTCCCAGAAAATACTTTTCTTATGCCAATTGTGATGCTCCCCATATCCATCTGGCATATTCCCTGTACTGTGCCAATTTCCACCTCGGAAGACTATTTGCTGTGCACCGTAATGATCAATTTGCGCTTCTAAATCTGCCCCAGATACACATACAGGAGGAGGAAGACGGACAACTTTGTTCTTTCTAAATAACCGCTTGTTTCTTCGGTATGTATGCGACAAGGGTAGAAATCGGCGGTGACAATCAAACCAACTTGTTTTTCTACCGTACTTCAATTGAAATGCTTCTGTTCGATTGAGACAATAAGGACAAGACAACCGCCCATGCGTAGTCCACGCTGATAGCATCCCCGTATGCGGGAAAGTCGCTTATTGTCCACATAAGAACCGCCCGCATCGTAAAATTTTTCTTCCTTGAAATATCATACGTACGAACCCCATTAAACCACAACTCCTTCAACTCCGCTATTAGAGGCTGCAAAAACACATCAAGGGACCGCTTCGGATGCTTGGGACCAGGGACTAATATACTCATGAATAGAAATTCTCTTTGCATGCACATGTCTGGGTTGTAAGGCGTTAAGATTACTGGTCATAAAGAATATTGCCTACCAGACATACCAAATGGACTAAATCCATCTGTGCAAAGACCAAGATATACATTCCGTTTCTCTCTAGCAAAGTCGGGATGTACCGTCTTAAAATGTTTCCACGCTTTTGCATCTGACGGATGATTGACCTCCCCATCTGTCTGCAATTGATCACCATGCCATCTCATGGATGCAGCAGTCCTTTCCGAGTGATACAATCTTTTCAACCTATCAGTTATTGGAAGATACCACATCCTTTGGTACGGCACCCTATTACGACCAGCACCTTGCGGTTTATATCGTGGCTTATGGCAAAAACGACACTCCTGCAACTTGTCATCATCTTTCCAATATATCATGCAATTGTCTACACAAACGTCTATCATCTCAGAAGGTAACCCAAGACTAAAAACCAGCTTTTGTATCTCATAGTAACTCTCATCATTTAAATTATCTTCAGGCAAAATCTCCTTAATCAAATCAGCCCAATCATCCATGCAAACCTCACTTAAGTTATGATCAGTTTTAATGGTCATCATCTTAGCAGCCAAGGACAATTTAGAGTGCCCATCTCTACATCCATCGTAGAGTGGCTGATTTGCAGCATCTAACATATTATAAAATCTTTTGGCATCTAAATTGGGTTCCTCGTCGTAAATATTACTATCATGACCAGCAGCTAGAAATGTACCCGTGTTTTCATGAAATGCATCTGTAACCATCTCATGAATCCTATCATGATCACCAAATTCACCATGATCATCAACTTGATGCACATTATTTGACTCAGCATCATTAACTGCTTGATTATTACCGCTACTACTAGCAGCATTTCCCCCATGCCCTTCTCCATGATTATACCAAATATAATAGTGCGGAAAAAACCCTCTATTTAATAGATGCGACTACACTTTTGAGATACGAATAAATTTCCTATTCATGCATTTTTGACAAGGACAGTACATCATACCACTTTCAACGGTAATTTGCAAACTTCCCGCCTGATACATGAATCCTTCTAGCCCATCTTGAAACTCCCTCGTTAGCGATCCCTCCGAATCTTTACGATTATACATCCAACTTCGTATTTCGTATATTGACATAATTTTTTTTTTTTTGGTATATAAGAGATTGTTTTTTTTTGGAAAAAATAATATATCGAAAAAGTGTTTTTTTTTTGGTGAAGAGTTTTTTTTAGGTGAAGAGAGAGTTTGTTTTTGTTTTTGTAGTTTTGATAATGAAGTGTTGCTTCTATATATAGGGTTTTTTTTTTTTACATCGAATTACCAACGAATTTCCAACGAATTAACAAGTAATATTTTCGTGGCAAAAAAACCAGTAAAACATGTTTTCATCTAACTTTTTTTCCTCTCTAATACGTCGTTAATTTACGACGAATTTCTTTCTCGGTAATTCGTCGGAAATTAACGAGCTATTCCGAGGAATCCACGTCAAACACGTTTCGTCGCTAATTCGTCCTAATTTAACGACGAATTAGCGACGAAAAGATAATTCCTCGTTAATTCATTGGAAATTACGACGATTTGACAACGATTTATTTTCGTCGCTCTTTCCGACGAATTACCGACGTTTATAATTTTCCTCGTAAATTCCTCGTTAATTCAATGCTAATTTACTACGATTTATTTTCCTCGCAAAAAATTGTGGCAAATGTCATGTTTTCTTGTACTGTTCGACATGGACAAGTTAAGGGGACCATCCACCATCGATGGTCAAGATTTTTCAGTGGAGACTTCCATGGATAAAGATCCAATCCTGGAATGTTCAGATGATATTACTGCTGGGTATGACAAGGAGCTGGATTCTAAAAGAGCAAGTGAACAAACTGGTTGTTCAAGAGGCATTGGATGGAAATTCTGAGAAAGCTGTGGAGCTAGAAGATTGGAGTGGAAACATAGTTGTTGATCATCTCTTCAGGACTATGAGCAGAGATGAGGTTCAGATGAATGCCAAGTTGATGGAGGAAGACGTTTTCGTCATGGAGGCAAGAATAGCATAGCTGAACTGCAGGAAAAGTGCAGAAATTCGAGCTGCAGATGTGGTGTCGATCAACACCAATCCAAGTGTCGATCGACACCCTGCGAAGATCACGACACAAGTCGCTTCTACTGCTGCAAGTCCATCACATGTTGTCAAACAGGCGACTCCACATCCTACAGCTCAGAAACCTCGAAGAAAGCAAAGGTATGTACTTCATGGAGTCAATTCCAAACCTCCTGATCATCTCAATAAGAATTTAAAAGGTTCAAAGGGTGCTTCACTTATGCAAGCAACGAGATTCTCGTAGAAGGCTTGGTGTTTCTTTTGATGATTATGCAGGAAAAAGAAGTGTCACACCCGAACTCAAGTCCCACCATGCTGTTGTTCCTCAATTCCTTAGGCGACCACCATGGATGAGGAGACATTCTTTTGGGAAGCATTCGATGCCACCCTCGGATCCACCAGACGTCTGAACCCCGACACAGTCAAGCTAATGACTGAAAACAAGCGCTGAGTGGGAGGCAACCCTCTTTTAGGTAAGATTTCTCTTTAAATTTCGTTTTGTTTTCACTAACTTTGGGTTTTGTTTTGTGTTTCAAAAAAAAAATATAAAAAAAATAAAAAAATTAATATTTCGACGGAAGGACGGATGTCGACCGTGGTCGACACTGGAGCTCGACATGAATAGTGTCGATCGACACCCCCTCGGAGGTAAGTTTACTCAACTTGTTTTCTTCATATCTCTCTCAATTCTTAACGGATTTGAGTGATTTAAGAGCCTAAGTTGTGTAGATTTCCGTCCTCTATCCATCATGTCCATTACCTTTTCGATTTGGTTTGTTTCTGACCTTTAGATTTAATCACACTGAGGACAGTGTTGGTTAAAACTGGGGGAGGAAAATACTATTGTATTTTGCTTTGTCTTTGTTTTGAGTCAGTTGTGTCAGTCAAAAATGTTTTATTGAGTCAAAATTAGTTAAAATTTACAGTTTTTCTTGGAACTAACCGCAGAACATTGACACTTGAAGGACCATTGCTATAGTAGTTGATTGCAGGTCTTATTAAGAAGAAAGCTGCAAGTGGATCAATCTAACAGAGAGAGAGTTCAGATTTCTTTATAGAACTAGGTATGCACTGAACTTGATTCCTCTTTCAGCTCTGACAAGATAAGCAAATTGCAGTGTCTCCTTGATCTTCTCTTAAGAAAAGAAAATAAATAAAGAAGTCTGACCAAGGAATAGTGCAAAGATCCTCATGAGCATGTCTCCTCACAAAGGAACAATATTAGTGAGAGCATATGAACCTGTTTCCTTACAAGGAACACAAGTAAAGAGCAACACTATTCCAAGACTTCAAAAAAATAAGAAAAAGTCAATGAAAAGATCTTAGAACACCCTGAAAATGGCCAACAGTTGACTAAGGGTAGAAAAAAATAGGAGAGCTGTATAAAGAATGTCTTGTTCAGACACTAAGGAAGGGAAAGAATCTGTAAAGTTCTTTGGTCATACCGTTTTTACTAAGGAAGGGATCTGGACTTGAACATGCAGATTGGTAAGCTTGTGGTAAGTACACTGAAACATTACCTAAGGTTGGCTATATGGTATGTGGAATTCAAGAGTATTAACCAATGTGGCGTTCTGAAGGTCAGCTGAATGTTTCTGTTTTCAAACTTCTACTTCATTCTAAGTTTCTGTTTTGCTTGAGGGCAAGCAAAAGCTAAGTCTGGGGAAGTTGATATATCATGGTTTTTACCCATTTTTGGACCATGATATAAGTGTTTTTATTGAGTCTTAGTACTATTTTCGAGTCTATATAGAATCTTTGCAGGTTCAGGTACAATTGGAGCTGAATTGGAGATTTGGATACATTTTGGAGCATAATGGAATGAAGTCACGAAGTGTTGAAGTCGGATTGAAGTTGCACGATGGGTATCGATCGACACAGACTGTTGGTGTCGATCGACACCAAGTTTTCCTTTTCCAAAGACGTGAAGTTTCCAGAATTTTGCAGAAAAGGAAAGTTCGAAGACTTTTCCTAATCTTCCTAGGAATTGATGATTCAAACCTGGGCCTATAAATAGGATTGCAAAGCCATTGTTTAAACACACACATTATTTTAGAGAGAGATTTTTAGAGAGTTTTTGGAGAGAAAAATTTGACTCCTTCAGAGCAGATTTGGAACTCCTTTGTTTCTATTGATTTCTTTTATGCATTCTATTCAAGTTATGATTTGTGTTTCATTAATCATGTCTGAGTAGTTTGCTTGTTAGGTTTAGGGTTTTTCAAAGGTGATTGATGAATTGCTAGGTTGAATAAATTTGTTAGGGAAAAATCATTAGAGTTCTTCATCTGGATTTGTGTTTAATGCTGATTTTAGCGTCATGACCTAAAATCTGATCTTAGGTTGATTAATAGATGCGAGAGTATTATTGATTGCTTGAACTAATGTTAGATGAGCAAAATACCTATTCGCAAAGAGATTTGGTTTAGAGATTTTGTGAACAATCGAACCTGAACTTTAATGCTTGTCTGAATTGTTAGAATTTGCAAAGAGATTTGGGACTCTAGGGTTTAGACATAGATAATCTTCGCAGCGAGAGTTGATTGATTTTATTGTTGTGTTTCGAGTTCAAGAACAGTTCTTCATATTTCCTAACATTCTGTCTAGACCTGCAATTTGGATTCACCTGAGAATTACCCTTGCCTAGCGCCTTAGTCTCCTTAACTTTAATCCACTTTTGATTTCGTTTCTGATTTACTTAGTAGTTTTATTTACTTTAATTGATTTGATCTAGCATAATTTGAACCTAGAAACCATAGTGTAGCATCTACTTCATTTGGGATTCGATAACCCCTTATACTTCAACTGCATTGCTGTGCCCTTGCAGTGTTATTTTATTTAGGTAAAACTTTGACCCTATCAATACTCTCATACGCAATGTAGTTTCAACAGTTCATCGATGAATGTTCAAGTTCGATATGCTCCCTAAATGATTTTTAGAATCTGGTCTTGTGTTCTAAAGATTAAACCTATCTAATCGAATTCGGGCCAATCAACTTTGTGATGTTAAAGAAGATTACTTCCTTATTTCAGTGCAAAGTGATAAATTGAGCAACAAGTATAAAGAACAGGAAAAGACAGCTGATTACTTCTATCTAATGTAAGCACCACCCTATAAACTAAACTTATCTAACAACCAATGATTCAATCCCAAACAAAAGACTACTTACTTACAGCTGGGATATACCCGACGGATATTTGACCAAGATATACTCGGTCAAAATTTATATAGCGTGCTTAAATTAGTGGTGGAAGTACTAAAACCCGTAGTCCATATAGGACGTGATGGTTTAAAAATCCGCAAATGGTGTATGAGTTCTTATGTTGTGGCCAACATCATGCCAGGTTATAATTTAGAGAATTTGATCGTGTTAATATATATCTTCTTTGAATTCGCCGAAGCATTACAATGTGTTTGGTAGTGCCTTTCGTTCACTAGATCCAATTCGTCAAGGAGCATGAGATGATTCAGACCTTCTTGTTCGGAGAGAAGCCTTCGACGAACAACAAGAAATTCCACCTCGAGAGTTATTACGCACCCCGTTCCATAGACGAGGGCGAAGGGTGTCTCTCTGGTGGCTCGGCGTGGGGTGGTTCAATGAGACCATAAAACTCCTACCAGCTCATAAGTCCAGCGACCCTTCTTAGCACCGAGCCGCTTCTTCAAAGCATCGAGCATCGTTTTATTTGCTGCTTTTGCTTGGTTGTTACCATTCAGATAGTGAGATGTAAATGTACTTAGACTTATTTTCGATTTTTCTCAAAACGTCTTGAAGCGAGTCGAGATGAACTAGGAGCTGTTGTCGGTGACGATTTCGTATGGAACTCCGTGTCCGCAAATGATATTTTTCCACACAAAAAGTTCCACCTGTGCATCTTTAATGCTAGTGTAAGAATCTGTTATGACCAACAAGAATTTTTTTTGCTTCGCAGATGCAGCGACCCAACGATGTCTCGCGACCACCGCATGATTGATTAGAGAGACGAAATTTAAGATAACAGCCTGGTGGGTTGATGGATTGTCGGAGCATGGGGCTGGCATTTTCACACTTTGCAGAAATGTTTTTGCAATCTTTCACCATGGTTGTCCAGTAATAGTCATGACGCTTTTTATAAAATTACGTAGCGCCGAAAGTCACAAAGATGATGAACCAAACTGCGATATTGTAATCTCAACGTGCATGGACGACGACCAGCCGGAGCGCTGCGTTGAAATCAGAGCGGAGCTGGACAACACCATAAAAGGAAAACTAATTTCCTTCCTAAAAAAATATATTCAAACGTTCACTTAATCCGCATAGGATATGCCCAGTATTAGCATCAATATTACATTTCACGAACTGAATGTAGATCCAACCTTCAAGCTGGTGAAGCAGAAGAGAAGAAAACTCTGCCAGAAAAGAGCAAAAGCAGTCAACGACGAGGTAGACCGAATTTTGTAGGTGGGTTCGATCGCCGAGGCAAAATTTCATGACTGGCTCACAAACCTCATTGTGGTAAAGAAAAAGAATGGAAAATAGCGAGTCTGGCCCTTTTTTATTCTCAGCTCGCCGCAAACCAATTCAATGGAGAGTATATAGCAAGGGACGAAAGAATGGAAGCATACTTAAAGGTCGTTCGAAAACTGGCCAAGGAGTTCAAAGAATTGGAGCTCGCTCGCATACGCGGAGGCGAGAATTCCCTAGCTGATGCGTTGGCAGCTCTGGCCTCACGAAAGAATGGAAGCATACTTAAAGGTCGTTCGAAAGCTAGCCAAAGAATTCAAAGAATTCGATGTGACTCGCATACCACGAGGCGAGAATGCCCCAACTGATGTGTTGGCAGATCTGGTCTCGACCTCTTATCCAAGATTAAAATGAATACCCCTGGTGGAGTCAATTTGTTAACCTTGCACACGAAGAGCCCAACAACATCATGAGGAAAACAATGACCTAAGCCGAGATGAAGATAGATCCGCAGCAGGAAAAAGAATACGAATGCGATCAAGAATGGATGGACCCATTTCAGACCTATATAATGGTAGGTGGTCAAATGAAGATTCTCAAGACAACTGATGACATGGAAGAAGTCCATGGCGACTCGTGTGGCAATCATTCCGGTGGAAGATTCCTAGCCATTAAACGCTCGGTTTTAGCTTCTTAGTTTGTTTTCAATTTCTTCCAAACCATTTACGCTTTGGACTCTTTTACGGGGTTGCTGAGTTTATGCTCGGCTAGGAATCATATTCCTGACTCTTTTTTATTCCTTCATTTCGTCTTGATTCCATTAGGGCTTAGGAATTTCAGGCAAAGATGATAGGTTGATGCCAGGGCCCTCATTGAATTTATCCAAGGCGTGCCCATTATGATATTGTAGATAGCTAGATTATCCGTGACAGAGGCTCGAAAAGGCAGCTTGATGGTTATGATTGTCATAGTCATTTCCCCAAATAGATGCCCATTTTAGCGAGTGTTTCATGAAAGATGACATCGGAGAAGCTTTCTGTGACGATCAATACCCTTGCCACTTCATCATCCTTTACTATTAGCTCAATTACGAGTGGGATCGTTATGCTGTCAGTCGATCTCGGTTGTCTTCCTTTCTTCGAATGTGATAATATTGTTTGATAATTTTGATGTGGCGGACCAATTGATGTTGGCGTAGGCTCGTCGCTGGAAAGCATTGACTGCAGAAATTGTGACTCGGTAGTATTGCAATCCTCTCATAATGATATTTATCCTTCATGAACTCCTGCTCCTGCTCCTCCGTCATTACGTCTTTCTCACTTAGGTGGCTCGCCCGGTTGTGCTTCTGGAACGGGTTGATTTGGTTGTTCTAGCTGATCATGATGTTCATGTTCAAAGTCTTTGATGCTGATAGAAATGCCAAGCTGGCGAGCTACGAGTTTTGCTGTAAGTTTTGCTCCTAGGCTTGGTAATTTGCGGTTGCGTGTCAGTGAGTTTGATGAAATTCGCAGCAGAGCTTTTCATCAAAATTGTTTGAACTTCTCTTCCATGCGTTCCAGAGAGTATTGCCTCGACCAGCACCTTCCTAGTAATTATGAGCTCCGCCAAAATTTGGTCCTTCGTGGTGCACATATCCATTTCCCAGGTCATTCGGTTTTTAATTTGGCTTGCTCGGTACTGTCGGAGAGTTTTTGCTCTTTGGCTTCATCGTGTCGTATCGCTGATCTAAGATTTTGAACTCATTCGAGTATGAAGTCTGAAACTCGATGCATTGGCGTCTTGGATCGTTTGAGGCTTGTTCCGTCTAATCTCCTTTCTGAATCCCAACCTATTTCATAGAGATTTTTTCAGCTCTTCGAGGGCTCCTTTGTCGCTCACACCCTCTACTTTAGACATCACATCTTTAAATCTTCCCAACGTCTCGTTCGGCCCCTAGGACAATGTCCGTAGATCGGCATCAGATATTCTACGATCCATGAACATTTAGGAACTCGGCGGTCAACAGTTCAAAGTTATCGATGGAGTTCCGCTCGAGCTTTGATAACCATTCGAGGGCTGCTCCGCGAAGGTTCTCCACAAACAAGAGGCAAAAAACCGGCGTCGCGCTCGCTTTCCCTAAAGTTGGCTCGTCCCACTGCTACACAGAAGGCTTGGATATGCTCTTTTGGATTGGTCTTCCCTTCATAGATCGGAAGTCTTACCTTTTCTGGATCAGATACTCTCGCCTCGGTGATACGCATTGTGAATGGTATCTTCTGGATTTCTTCCAACATGAGATCTATCTTCGGCACCGCACTGGTAACCTTAGGCATTTGCGATCATATGGCTCTCACTTCAGCGGTTGCCTGAGCCAAAGTGTCTCGGATTTCATCAAGTCTGTCGCCTCGGGTTATTTCGTTTGGCTTGGCAAACTGGCTTTGGCTTGTCATTCTGGGTTCTTCGGAATATTGCGTCCCACAAGAGATTTTCCTCTTCTTCAAGTAAGTGTTTGTTCTGCTCTGAGCCGAGCCCCTCTTTAGAGATTCTTATTCCCCGAGTCAAGGCGAGAGTTGTGTTAGGCTGTGTTAGCTCTTTCTCAGCTCGGGCACCTTCTCCCACCGTTGAGGCTGCCGATCCGTCATTGGGCTCGCCTAAACCTTTTGATTCTCCACAGTTGTCGCCAAATTGTGAGAGCCAAAACGTACACAGTTAAATTTGGTTAAGAATATAGAAGGAAATGATGTGTGCATATTTTACACTGTTTTAGCATCCATTTAGCATAGCTTTTACATCCATTCTCACTGTAATTTGATAGTTTTGCATTAGTTTAATTCACTTTAGGTATTAGATGCATGTAGGATAGAACTTTGCATATGTTGTCCCATTTTGCATCTTATTAGGTGATTTGGAGCTTAAACTAGAGATTGGAGTATGGAGACCAGCTTGGACAAGGACTCGAGGAAGTCAAGGATCAAAGCAAGATGGCTTATGCAAGCAAAGGAGCTGAATGGAGCTAACCGGAGTTCACAAGGCCAACTAACGCCCGCAAGACTGATCGCGTTGAAGGATGCCAGACGATGTCTTGTTGATAAGACCTGTGGATAAGGACAAAGATCTGCGGATAAGGACAAATGACGTGACAAGTACTCACGTGGCCAAATGACGCGACCAAGGGGTCGCGTAGATTTTCTTTCCTTCCCTATTTTTTTTGTCTTTTTCCTCATTACTATAAATACATTAAGGACCACTTGTTTTGGTAAGACTTTTTTTCACGCTTATTTTTATTATTGTTTTCTTTTATTTTGCTACACTTTTAGTTTTTTCTTCTTCTTCCATCGGAAATCAAGCCACCATTTTTGGTGTTCTTTATTTTTAAAGTTTGCAACTTTAATATAAAATTTTGCTGAAATCTAGTTTATTGCTTTTTAATCTTTTATCTTTAATCTTTAAAACCTTTCAATCATGTTTATCCATCGCTTTCTCATGGGATTGATGGGATTAAATATGATTAGTAAGTAGTTTTTCTTAGATTTGAAGATGGGTTAAATTAGGGATATTTAAGTGGCAAAGCTTGGTGTTTGGGACTTAATTTCATAAAATCCTTTCCCATTTAGTGTTCTTAGAGTGGACGCCGTGTCGTAGCCAGCTTGCTCTTCTTGATGCTTGAAAATCCTTCTTGCTTCCTTCATAACTCGAGATCCAACCGTGGGATTGGACTCAAACCACCTCGAGGTGAAAGACAGCTGATAAGTCTACCTTGTCTCCGAATATAAGCTTGATCTTGTGGTGGGAAGGTCTCGATTTGCTGTTGAACTTATGTCCTCGAGCACTTATCCCAGAAATGTCTATTTTGCTCTAAAATATACATCTTTTGCTAAGATTACCTGAAAAAAGTCTTGAACAACCAAATACTCGAAATCTAGTGTTTATGATTTAAAACCTTAGTAAAATGCTTATGTAGGCATTCACTTATGATAGTAAAAAACGGGTCAAATATGAGTGTTATCATTCGTCTTGTGCGAAAACCAAATAAATAGTTAGCTTTCGAACAATTATTAAGAAATTAAACTCAACAAACACGTTCGGACACTTTTAGTAAGAACATAGAACAAAAATGGGAGTAAATGGTTTTACTATTTCAACTGACAGTGTTTACAAGAGTAAGAATATAGAAAATCAAGTAGAAAAGTAGTATCAAGCTAAGTGTTGCGTAGAAGTTGTAAGATGAGAATCATATTCCTTGTTGTCTGCTTCTCCTCTTGTTTTTGTAGCTTAAGGTTGTGTTTAATATCTCTATTTAGTCCGTTTAATTCAATAATACTTACATTTAATTTAATGAATTTAGCCATTTCTAGTCAATTGAATTACTCTTTTCAAATAATCTTCATCTTTGAAGTCGAGTTTTAGTTTCAACTCTTAGGTTTGACTTTCGTCATTTAACTCCAGATTGGACCAAGTCTTATGCTTGACTTTAATGGAACCCTCCATTTCGGTAAACCTGTTTACTTTGTGTTGCCCCTTGGATTTCACTCCTTAACGGGCTTGAATTTTAGGGTTGAGATTTATATACCAACAATAATAAATAGAAAATATTTTAAATATATCCAAAATTAAAGTATTTATTACTTTTATTAAAAAAAATTGTTTATTTTTTATTTTTAATAATTTAATAATATTATTTTAATATTTTTAGGTATTTTAAGCGTATTTGATATCCTCAAAGATAACAACACAACCTCAACAAGCAACCATCACCGAAAAATCAAAACTTATACATCAATGCCCGCCTGATTTATCAGTGATGGTTACTTGTTAAGGCAGCGGTGTTATCCTACCGGTGGGAGAGGTTCTGGGATTTATTGGTGCTGATTTTAGGCTTCTTCTGGCTGAATTTAGTTGGTTAAGAGAAATGTAGTGGCATTTGTTCTGGATATTTTTTCTAACCGGATGAAGTCGGTTTTCTAGCACATAAGAAAGTCGGTTGTGGTGGGATAGTGACCACCATTTTAAGAGAAGCTGGGGTGGATTTTCAAGAGTAGCACACGAGATTCGATGGATCGACATCCCGTATTTGAAGAAATGCCAATACCTCGGCAAGCCTTACGGCTACATACACCAATATCAGTTCACTCTCTCATCCAACCAAGCTGATGGCTTCTATATGTCCAACCCGTATAGCCACACGGTCCGCAACCCTCTAAATATTGATTTCGACCCGTAGCAGACGCTTTAAAGATTCGGAGATGCATTATCACTCCACGTTCAAAAAGATCTTAGCGGTCAAGAAAACCATTGAGAAGTTTGAGTTCCATCTGATAGGACATAAATTTCGCATCGAAATGGATATGTCTTCTTTCCCGAAGATGTTACAATTCAAGCAAAAGATATCCACACCAACATTTACTACGATGGAGCGAATCGTTTTCAAAGTATGATTTCGAGTTTTTCTATTTAAAGGGCACGAAGAATACACTTGCAGACATGCTCAAGAGAAAACCCGCTAAAAGAGATTCACATGATGCAAAATTCTTCAACATCTTGAAAAGGTTACTATGAATTCAGCGCCAACATACCTGAAGATGCTCACCAGCTTATCAACAAGAAGACTCTACACGGACATCTGAGCGAAAATATTTTTCTGTATCAGTCTATCATCTTATCGAAGCATGGAATCAACTGCCACTACCTCGCACCAATGGTTCCCGTTCGCACACCTCTACAGAATCAAAAAATCCAAACATGCCATATGAGGTACTCTGTTTCCTCTGGTACCTCTGCTCAGTATACACCATCGACATCACTTTCAATATACAGTGGCTATACCAATACATCAGTTCCCAACAAGGTCAAAGAGATTGCCTCTCAACGTTCTTGACATGGTTCGTACCACTAATCATATGGAGCGAACAATTAAGAAGATCGGCAAAAACGACAAGCTTACCCTTCAAGAAACTCAAAAAACTCAAAAAACAAGGAGGTCTGAATCCCAATCCATTTTTCAACCCTCATACCATTTACTTCTTCTATCGACACGTTCAAGTCAACGTCAAATCCAACAAAATTCATGCACTGCCCACTCTCATCCACCACAATGACTATCAGAGGGGAGTTCGCCCATATTTCAACATCAACGACAACAAAACATATGAATATTTCTAGACTCATGCATTTCGTCTCAACAATGCCAGGCAGACATTTCCTGTTCCATTCGTCCCAAATTGGTCCTACTATCCAATCGACTACGAAATGAGCCTCGATGAAGATCTGCAATTCTTCATGTCAAAGCAAGAAAGCATGAAAGCTACTCCGAAGGAAATAAAGCAAGAACCAGCATATCAAGTTTACCCACCAGAATATTTCCCAAATGCACAGCTTCCTGATGATACAATGAACATTGACGAAATAGCAAAATGTTCAACATCGACGTTATTATGGAATCGCAACCTGAATATGAAGAACCAGAAATTGAATACAACTGTCCCGGAGATCATTACGACTGTTGCGACAAGCATATCATCGAGTTCGAAATAGATCATTAAGTAAGGTATTCTAAGTGCTTAATCTTAAGTACTTAATTATGTATAATTATCAATAAAGTGTGATTAATGTGTGTAAGCGATAGTAAAATCGCCTAAATAAATAATGATGTAAGCGATGATGTAATCACATAGATAATGATGTGAGCGATGATATAATTGCCCAAGCTGAGGTAAGCGGTTACGTCAGCGCGCACTAAACCTCACCTATAAATATGTGTGTATCCCCATTGTAAAATCCATCTCAGAATTTCAATAAAAACATCTTTTTAGTTTCTCTCTCTAAATGAGTCTCTAAGTCCTCTAGTTTTCCAGACTTCTTAACATCTTCATAAGCCTTGGTTTCTTTCTATCATTCGCAAGTCGCGATTCTGCTCCGCTTCTTTAGTTGGGCGTAGCAGTCAGTCAACACGACGGTCAACATGACTTTCGTGGGGAGGTAATATTCCTAATAGTGGTTGAGCAATCAGTGGCAAGAGGCCCGTCCAAGCTCCCTTTATCTGAATATTACCACCCACTTATGTCAATACGACTTAGTCAATACTACCGATTGGTACGTTTACCTTTAGATTCTGGTATCACAGTCAAAGGCTTGTGTTATGATAGTTAGAATCATTGTTTATGACTAATTATTTCAAATGTTCTGGAAAACAATCTCACAATATGTCTACTTCTAATCCTTCAACCATCGATTCTTAATTCACATTTCTACTTTACCAAAATAAAAAAGCAAAAACCAACATTGTTCTTCTACTAGTAATTCTTCTAGTAATATAATTCCCTATATGAAATCGAGTATGTTCTAGGATATCAACTACCCGAAACTACCCTTCCACTGGTGAATCCATACGAATACTTTGCCAAAAAGCCTATTGCTTTTTCAGTCAAAGGTGTTCGAGAGCTCATACGACCATCTTAAAATCAAAGAGTCATGGAATATGTCCAGTCTAGTAAATTCTCATCTTGCCAAGTTCCAGCCACTGAAGAAGAGCAATTCATCTCTCTTAACATTCTAGAAAATCTACCACGGCTGTGACAGCAACAAGGATATACTCATCAACACTTCGGTGTGGTAAGAATTGGTTTGACCTTACACGCTCGAAAAGGTCTACCGGTTGTAGCATGTATCGCTTTAGTCGACTCAAGACTAAAATCATACCAACAAATTTGCATCGGAACGGTTCACAGAACATTAAACACAAGTACAATATTTATAACTCTGTTTCCAAACTTTAAAGTCTGAGTGCTTCGCTAGATCCTAATCTCTTTGGTTGGATTTTACCTTTTTGCTTTAAAAATATAAAACATCACTTAAATTGAATATTTTTTTGTGTGACTAAACATCATGAAACATAAGAAATAGTATTTTTTAAAAATCATATATTTTCTGTAAAAAGTCCAACTGTCCCATTAAATCAACTGAATCTTGTCTCCAACTAATAATTCTACCAGTCGAGCTATAATCAATTAAATTTGAAAAAAAGTTTTACCAGCGACGTCACAAGAACGTTGGCTCGACAGAACACGTAGGCAAAGAATCATACGACGTTTTGTATAGAGATGTAACACCCCAGATTTTTAATTCTGGTTTTTTTTTTTATTCTTTTCCTAATTTCGGTTAAATCCAATGTTCTTTTTTCTTTTTATTTTGTTATTATTTAAAAGACAAGCAAATAAATTTATTTATTCCCTATTTTTTTAATCAAAAAAGAATATCTCATTTTCGTGTTAATTTTTTTTTTCCAAGTAAATATGAGTTTAAATATCCTTTTCTCTTCTCAAATTTCTCACTCTCTCAATGCTCTTTAAAGAAAAATCATAAATCACACTCTCTTTCTCCCTCTCTTTCTACGCCTCTCTCTCTCTCTCTCTCTCTCTCTCTCTCTCTACGCCTCTCTCTCCTCCTTGAGTCTCTGAGATGTCTTCCTCTTCTTCATCCTCCTTGTCGTCGCGAGCCATCTCCTCCCCTTCCTTACCCATCTTCTCCCACCATGACTCTCATCCATCTGTTGCGCCTCCTCTTCACAAGATAGAAACGTTGGCAGAATAAGTTCTCTCTCCTCCTTCTTCTCCTCCCCAGGGTTCGCCCATAAGGAAAAGGTGAGGAGACGGTACCCAATCATAAAATAAATAATAAATTAAAATAAAAGTAATAAATACATTATTTTTTGTGATATTTTAAAGAGAAATTACCTCAAACAGCCATATTTTAAGTTTTTAATTCAATAACAGACCCAACAAATTTGTTACTCAATTTTAACATTATTATGAAGCTGTTATACGCTGTTAGACACATTTAGGAAGACTTTCTTAACTCAAACTTAGGAAGCTATTAAACACATTTAGGAAGGTTTTTCTAACTTTAATGAAAATTTAGGAAGCCGTAATGAAGACGTTAGACACATTTATAAAGACTTTCATAGCTTTAATGAAGGCTATTTACGAACAAATGAACGTATGGGGCTAAATTTGGTTAAGAAACATCATTTTGTGCTCTTTAAGAAAATTGCCTTATTTTATACTATTTTTCGATTTATTATTGTTGGTATATAAATCTCGGCCATAAAATTCATGCCCGTTAAGAAATGAAATCCAAGGGCCAACACGAAGTAAACACCTTTACCCACATGGAGGGTTAGAATCAAAGTCAAGCATTAGACTCGATCTAGTCCGAAGTTAAATGACAAAAGTCAAACCTAAGAGGTGAAACTAAGAGTCGACTTTGAGGATGAAATGAAGAATTATTCGAAAAGTAATTCAATGCTTTGACTAGTAGTGGCCAAATCCACTAAAGTAAATGCAAGTATTATCGAATCAAGCGGAGTAAATGGAGACGTTAAACGCAACGTTTTTGCTATTAAAACAAGAGGAGGAGCAGAGAGCAAGGGATCTGATTCTCATCTTACAACTTCTACTTAACACTTAGCTTGATACTACTTTTCTACTTGAATTTATATATTCTTACTCTTGTAAACGCTCTCAGTTGAAATACTAAAACCATTTACTCCCATTTTTTTCTGTTCTTACTAAAATTCCACGAACATGTTTTTAAGCTTAATTTCTTGATAGTTGTTCGAAAGCTAACAATTTCTTTGGTTTGCGCACAAGACAAACCGAGTCTTCTAAGTTTTTCCTATTTACAAATTTTGATAGTTGACGTTTCTGCTACAACAATTTGACGCTAGAAAGAGGGAATTGGTTAGTCAAACATCGATATGAAAGTGTGCGATGACTGAAAACCAGAACTGTCTGGAAATTGTTTACAAGTGTTTTGAATAACAACGCCAGGTCACTCGCAACCATAATGAAATATTCACTGGTTTTATGAACACCATGACTCAGCAACTTGAGAAAGTAACAGGTGACTGATGTGGTATCCATAGTTTTCTAATATAAGCGACAATCAAATTCAGTAAGTGCACAAAGATCAATTGTAATATTTTAGGTTATTGAATCTACAAGGAGAATTGAATGCAAAATGCTCCTTGAATTGAAAATAAAGTTAAGTTTAAATATGAATTTGGTGGTTGTGTGATGCAAATGAAAGTAAACAAAAGGAAGAAATGATATTAAAAGATGAATTTATAAATTACAATGTTGGGATATTAGAGAATGTTAAGGGGTCAAGAGGCAAACACAATTATTTTCATAGTAGAAGTCAAAACACTACTATATTCTATAATTCCACTGTCGTGGTTGAATGGTTGAAAATCGACGGATACAATCAAACCTAAATCATACTCTCATACACAAAATAGTTTCAACAGTCCATCGATGAATGTTCAAGTTTAATATGCTCACTAAATGATTTGTTTAGAATCTGGTCTTGTGTTCTAAATATAAAACCTATCTAATCGAATTCGGGCCAATCAACTTTGTGATGTTAAAGAAGATTATTTCCTTATTTCAGTACAAAGTGATAAATTCAGCAACAAGTATAAAGAACAGAAAAAGACAGCTGAGTACTTCTATCTAATGTAAGCACCACCCTATAAACTAAACTTATCTACCAACCAATGATTCAATCCCCAACAAATGACTACTTACTTACAGCTGGGATATACCCGACGGATATTTGACCAAGATATACACGGTCAGAATTTATATAGCGTGCTTAAATTAGCGGAGGAAGTACTAAAACATGTAGTCCATATAAGACGTGATGGTTTGAAAATCCGCAAATGATGTAAGAGTTCGTATGTTGTGGCCAACAACATGCCAGGTGATAATTTAGAGAATTTGATCGTGTTGATATATATCTTCTTTGAATTCACCGAAACGTTACAATGTGTTACAACGTGTAGGGGTACACTCCCCCATCACCCTTTTTTAGAGGTGGGGGGCAGTTGAACACATCCTAAGATGGGCTACCTATGTATCTCTTTTGCAGATCAAACCGCCTCGTAGTTCATATATTTGAGAGGATGACTTAGTGATAGTACTTCTTTAAATGTGTTGCGTTCCAGGATCGTCGAACTGGCGTGTTTGTTGCGTTGCTGACGAGCTCGTACACTCCTTATCGAACTACTTTGGTGACTCGATAGGGTCCTTCCCAATTAGCTCCAAATTTCCCGATATTTCTTTCCACTGTGTTTTGGAAAATTTATGAAGGACAAGATCTCCTTCGTTTAATTTTTGGCTTTAGACATTGGAGTTGTAGTATTTGGCTGTTGCTTGGTGGTAACTTTGAATTCTGATGAGTGCTTGGTAGTGCCTTTCGTTCACTAGATCCAATTCGTCAAGGAGCATGAGATGATTCAGACCTTCTTGTTCGGAGAGAAGCCTTCGACGAACAACAAGAAATTCCACCTCGAGAGGTATTACGCACCCCTTTCCATAGACGAGGGCGAAAGGTGTCTCTCCGGTGGCTCGGCGTGGGGTGGTTCGGTGAGACCATAAAACTCGTTGCAGCTCATAAGTCCATCGACCCTTCTTAGCACCGAGCCGCTTCTTCAAAGCATCAAGTATCGTTTATTTGCTGCTTTGGCTTGGCCGTTACCATTCAGATAGCGAGACGTAAATTTACCTAGTTTTATTTTTCATTTTTCTCAAAACGTCTCGAAGCGAGTCGAGATGAACTGGGAGCCGTTTTCGGTGACGATTTCGTATGGGACTCCGTGTCTGCAAATGATATTTTTCACAAAAAAGTTCCACCTATGCATCTTTAATGCTAGTGTAAGAATCTGTTAAGACCAACAAGAATCTTTTTTGCTTCGCAGATGCAGTGACGCAACGATGTCTATCGACCACCGCATGAATGATTAGAGAGACAAAATTAAAGATAACAGCCTGGTGGGTTGATGGATTGTCGGAGCATGGGGCTGGCATTTTCACATTTTGCAGAAAAAGTTTCGCAATCTTTCACCATGGTTGGCCAGTAATAGTCATGACATTTTTTTATAAAACTACAGAGATGACGAACCAAACTACGATATTGTAATCTCAGCGTGCATGGACGACCACTTGGAGCGCTGCGTTGAAATCAGAGCGGAGCTGGATAACACCATTAAAGGAAAACTAATTTCCTTCCTAAAAAATATATTCAAACGTTCACTTAAGCCGCATAGGATACGCCCGGTATTAGCATCGATATTACATTTCACGAATTGAATGTAGATCCAACCTTCAAGCTGGTGAAGCGGAAGAGAAAAAAAACTCTGTAAGAAAAGAGCAAAAGCAATCAACGACGAGATAGACCGAATTTTGGAGGTGGGTTCGATCGCCGAGGCAAAATTTCATGACTGGCTCGCAAACCTCATCGCTCGGTTTTAGCTTCTTGGTTTGTTTTCAATTTATTCCAGACCGTTTCCGCTTTGGACTCTATCACGGGGTTGTTGAGTTTATGCTCGGCTAGGAATCATATTCTTGACTCTTTTTTATTCCTCCATATCATCTTGATTCCATTAGGGCTTAGGAATTTCAGGCAAAGATTATAGGTTGATGCCATGGCCCTCATTGAATTTATCCAAGGCGTGCCTATTATGATGTTGTAGATAGCTAGATTATCCGTGATGGAGAAATCCACCATTTTCGTCATATCTCTGGCTCGAACAGGCAGCTTGATGGTTATGATTGTCATAGTCATTTACCCCGAGAATCCCATCAGAGGACTTGGGATCGGCTTCACCTCGGACAAATCGATCCCCATTTTAGCGAGTGTTTCATGAAAGATGACATATGTGAAGCTTTCTGTGACGATGAATATCCTTGCCACTTCATCATCCTTTACTATTAGCTCAATTACGAATGGGATCGTTATGCTGTCAGTCGATCTCGGTTGTCTTCCTTTCTTCGAATGTGATACTATTGTTTGATAATTTTGATGGGGCGGACAAACTGATGTTGGCGTAGGCTCGTTGCTGGAAAGCATTGATTGCAGAAATTGTGACTCGGTAGTATTGCAATCCTCTCATAATGATATTTATCCTTCATGAACTCCTGCTTCTGCTCCTCCGTCATTACGTCTTTCTCACTTAGGTGGCTTGCCCGGTTGTGCTTCTGGAACGGGTTGGTTTGGTTGTTCTAGCAGATCATGATATTCATGTTCGAAGTCTTTGATGCTGATAGAAATGCCAAGCTAGCGAGCTACGAGTTTTGTTGAAATTTTTGCTCCTAGGCTTCGGTAATTTGCGGTTGCGTGTCAGTGAGTTTGATGAAATTCGCAGTAGACCTTCTCTTCCATGTGTTCCAGAGAGTTTTGCTTCGACCAGCACCTACCTGGTAATTATGAGCCCAGCCAAAATTTGGTCCTTCGTGGTGCACATATCCATTTCCCGGGTGATTCGTTTTTTGACTTGGCTGGCTCGGTATTGGCGGAGGGTTTTTGCTCTTTGGCTTCATCGTGTCGTATCGTTTGAGTATGAAGTCTGAAACTCGATGCATTGGCGTCTTGGATTGTTTGAGGCTTGTTCCGTCTAATCTCCATTCTAAATTCCGACCTATACCATAGAGATTTTTTCAGCTCTTCGAGGGCTCCTTTGTCGCTTACATCCTCTACTTTAGACATCACATCTTTAAATCTTCCCATGAAGTTTCTCAACGTCTCGTTCGACCCCTAGGACAACGTCCATAGATCCGCATCAGATATTCCACGATCCATGAACATTTAGGAACTCGACGGTCAACAGTTCAAAGTTATCGATTGAGTTCCGCTGGAGCTTTGATAACCATTCGAGGGCTGCTCCGTGAAGGTTCTCGACAAACAAGAGGCAGAAACCGGCGTCGCGCTCTCTTTCCCTGAAGTTGGCTCGTCCCACTGCTACGCAGAAGGCTCGGATGTGCTCTTTTGGATTGGTCTTCCCTTCATAGATCATAAGTCTTATCTTTTCTGGATCGGATACTCTCGCCTCGGTGATACGCATTGTGAATGGTATCTTCTGGATTTCTTCCAACATGAGATCTATCTTTGGCACCGCGCTGGTAACCTTAGGCATTTGCGATCATATGGCTCTCACTTCAGCGGTTGCTTGAGCCAAAGTGTCTCAGATTTCATCAAGTCTGTCGCCTCGGGTTATTTGGTTTGGCTTGTCATTTTGGGTTCTTCGCAATATTGCGTCTTGTTAACCCACAAGAGATTTTCCTCTTCTTCAGTTAAGTGTTTGTTCTGCTCTGAGCCGAGCCCCTCTTTAGAGATTCTTATTCCCCGAGTCAAGGCGAGAGTTGCGTTAGGCTGTGTTAGCTCTTTCTTAGTTCGGGCACCTTCTACCACCGTTGAGGCTGCCGATCCGTCATTGAACTCGCCTAAACCTTTGTCAGGTTGCTGATCTCGTCGCTCTTTGACTCCTATTCTGACCAGCTGTGGCGGTTCTGTGATGTTTGGCCTCGTTACCGTAGGAGTTTGTCTGCCAGACACATGATGTGGTCGGACACCTCTCAAGTTCCCTGGTCTGCTGTCGGATACACCCAGAAATGGGAAGTTAAGCGCCGTTGGGTTTTGGCTAAGTCTCCTGAACCTCCCGGATGGATTCGGCGTCGGGCCTAAGCTTCCTATGCGTTGGCTTTGGGCTCGACTATTTATTGTTAGCGTCTCCAGGTTTTTTGTCTTTCTCCTTTGTCTTCTTCGTCAATGCTGCCAGCATGTTCTTCATCTCGGCTAGGGCTGCTGAAATTGTTTATGTCTGTCCTTGCGGAAAGGCATCTGGGGTCGTCGTTGGTCATCTCTCTACATCTTGGTACGGTGGTTTTTGTGAGTAAGAAAACTTTGATTCTCCACAGGTGGCGCCAAATTGTGAGTGCCAAAACGCACAAAATTAAATTTGGTTAAGAATTTAGAAGGAACTGATGTGTGCATATTTTACACTGTTTTAGCATCCATTTAGCATAGCTTTTGCAACCATTCTCACCGTCATTTGATAGTTTTGCATTAGTTTCATTCACTTTAGGTATTAGATGCATGTAGGATAGAACTTTGCATATGTTGTCCCATTTTGTATCTTATTAGGTGATTTGGAGCTTAAACTAGAGATTGGAGTATGAGACCAGCTTGGACAAGGACTTGAGGAAGTCAAGGATTAAAGCAAAATGGCTTATGCAAACAAAGGAGCTGAATGGAGCTAACCGGAGTTCACACGACCAACTAACGCGGGCAAGACTGATCGCGTAGAAGGATGCCAGATGATGTCTTGTGGATAAGACCTGTGGATAAGGACAAAGGCATGCGGATAAGGACGAATGACGTGACAAGTACTCACGTGGCCAAATGACGCGATCAAGGGGTCGCGTAGATTTTCCTTCATTCCCTATTTTTTTGTCTTTTTCCTCTTTACTATAAAAACACACTAAGGACCACTTGTTTTGGTGAGACTCTTTTCACGCTTATTTTTATTATTGCTTTCTTTTATTTTGCTGCACTTTTAGTTTTTTTTCATCTTCTTCCATCGGAAATCAAACCACCATTTTTGTTGTTCTTGATTTTTAAAGTTTGCAACTTTAATATAAAATTTTGCTTAAATCTAGTTTATTGCTTTTTAATCTTTTATCTTTAATCTTTGAAACTTTTCAATCATGTTTATCCATCGCTTTCTCTTGGGATTGATGGGATTAAATATGATTAGTAAGTAGTTTTTCTTGGATTTGAAGATGGGTTCAATTATGGATATTTGAGTGGCAAAGCTTGGTGTTTGGGACTTAATTTCATAAAATCCTTTCCCATTTAGTGTTCTTAAAGTTGGATTAGCATAAACCATGCAATCTAAACACAAGGGAAATTTCCACCCAGAAGATGTTTGATGAAATTCCCCAATAAGCTAAATGAAGAGATTTACCTTCTTAGACCAAGACATTGGTTGCCTAAGGGGGTTATTGGGTCATTTAGAGTTGATTATTTAAGCTTGATAATCATCTCTTCACTAATGATAATTAGATCTTGATTTGATGATTAGTATAGGGATTATTGCCATGAAAGTAGATTAATCTACTTTAAACCCCTAGACTCAAGAATTAGCAATTTTATTTGATAGGTTATATTGGGATTGATTCATAAAACACATTAATCGCCATTTCACTATTGAAAATTAGCCTTGGCTTGATGATTGGTGATAAGGTTGACGCCATTCATCATTAGTGTTTAATCTTGTTGAATACTACACCCCAAAGAACTAGATTCATTTAGGATTAGGTTTTTCACCTTTACAAATATTCCCCTCTACTTATGAGAATTAGGTTTTAAATTGAGGATTAATACTCAGATTAGTACCACCTAAGATGGGAAAGTCTAAGTTAGCAATTAGGATTAGTACCACCATGGGAAAGTCTAAGTGAGATTCCTATGTCTAAAAATGAGAATTGTTGGAGTATGAACATTAATTTAGTCATCTTAACCTTCCTATACAATTACCCCATCCTTGAATCCTTGCTTTTATCTCTTGCACATTTCGAATTGAGCTTCTTTTCTTTGAGTTTAGTCTTGCTTATGGCTTTATTTAAAGTCTTCTAACTTATTACTTGTTCAAGGTTTGATTTTTATCCATTGTTTCCATTTCAATTAGGTTGTAAAAAACTTCTCTCTTTGATTGTGCTTAGATTAGATAGTTTCATGCATTCCTAGTGTTCTTAATCTCTAAACCTTGAACCTCCCTAAAACGTGAACCTCAATCTTAGATCTGATTTTTAGTATTTGATAAATTTAAATCCATCATCTTTAGTCTAATAATCTGATTTTATAGTTTTTATTTTGCAAGCCTTGTTCTTGATAACACTTAGTAGTTTTATTTAAAGGTCACTAATTTAAATCCGAATATTGCTTAGCTTTATTATGTTTTTGCATTCCTATTTTCATTTCCTCCCATTTGGATTGATAACTTCAAGTATTACAATGATGAATGATGCTTAAGGCATTGAAAAAGTAGCATAAAAGCCTACATATTAATTGGCGCTGTTGCCAATCTTTCTACTTGTTTGCTTGTATTTTCAGGTACATGAATGTTAGGTCTAGAGGAGAAAACAATCTACTTGAACCTCTAGACAATATTCACCAACTTGGAAGTGCTCGTTTGAGAAGGGAAAGACATCAAGCGTTTGAAGAAGAGTTTGTGCACGAAGGTATGGCTGATCAAGATGAGGCTGCACCTCCACATGCTGCTGCTGGTAGGGGTAATGGATACCCCAACCATGTCCCTAGGCAGCCACAGATCATCGGTGCGGGTGATGTGCCAAATACACATGTCAACCGTTTTGGCATCACTCCTCCATCATTCCAAAACAACAACTTCGAGATCAAGCCCGGCTTTGTGTTTATGGTCATGAACAACAAGTTCCATGGTCTTTCAATGGAGGACCCATTGGAGCCCTTAGACAACTTTGAGCAAGTGTGAGGCATAATCAAGATCAATGGGATCTCGGAGGATAGCTTCAAGCTAAGGTTATTCCCATTCTCTCTTGGTGATAAGGCTCGACAATGAGTAAAGACTTTGCCTTAGGGGACAATCACATCTTGGCCTGATTGCAAGAAAGCTTTATTGTCCAAGTTCTTCTCAAGTCCAAGGACAACTCACTTGAGAAGTGAGATTAGCGGTTTCACGCAAAGGCACAATGAGATTTTTAGTGAAGCTATGCAGCGATTCAAGGACTATATCATTTAATTTCCTCATCACGGCTTCACGGAAGAGTCCCTCTTGAGAACCATCTATAGAGGAGCTTTTCCTAAGATCCGAATGCTCTTGGACACGGCGAGCAAAGGAAACTTCCTTGGCCAAGATGTATTTGTGGGTATGGAGCTTATTGAGAATTTGGCTTTGAGTGATGGCAACTATGCTGAAGATTATGATAGAGCACCTAGAGGTTCTGATCTTGAGGCACACAAGAAGTAGTTGAAATCACTCCATGAGAAGATAGACAATTGGTACTTGCAAATCAAAAGCATCTACATTTTGTGGGTGAGGCTACGGATGTTCTAGAGGAGTTAGAACAATGCCAAGAGGAAGCCAATTGGGTTAGTGTTCAAGACTATCCAAGACCACAAGGCTAATCTCCCAAGTACCAAGGCTACTCTCCCAAGTACCAAGGCAACAACAAATTGTCTTATAGAAGCAACAATGTTGAGAATTGATAAGAGGATATTTCCTTGTTCTTAAACAATTACTCAAACCCCACTCATGTCATTGTAGTGTTTGAGGATCAATCCATATGGGTATGGTTTTGACAATAGGAATGCATAAAACTCCTTAATCTAAGCAAGCATAAAAGTTTAGAGGTTTAGCTAACAACCTAAGTGATCAACCAATCAAACAAACCAAACAAAAGTGACTAACACCTTAATTAAGCAATAAATGCACTAATCAAGCAAATCAAGAGCTAATTAACTACTAATCGAGATTATCAAATGACTAAAACGAATCTAAGGATGGGGTTACCAATCTAAGGTGTTCCAAGAACCAATCTTTGATGTCAATCAATCACAATATATGCTACCTAGCTCGATACAGATCCATGCAAAGTAAAGATCGGACCAGACGAAGGCTTTTCATTCCGATTCAGTCTCCGAGCTCTTCATGAAAGTTGTAGGTAATTGAATTAGCTTTCATTTGGAGGTGGTTTTGATGTCATTACAAGCAGCGGTTAGGGAGATATGGCGATTTCCGCAAGACTGCTCACCCGAGTCAAAACCGGGTTCCTTCCCTATAAATACTTAAAAACCTAATTTTTATGCATCTTATCTTGGCCTTAAACCTAAAAAACGTCCCTTTGGGGTTTTGATGAGATTTTGAGATTTCTTTTAAGTTTAATGCAATTTGATTCTTGTTTCTTCTAATATTTCATCTTTCTCTTCTCTAATCATGTTTACTAGCATTTCTTTCATCTTCCATTTCTCTAATCATGTTTACTTGTATTTCTTTCATGATATTTGTTAAATTAGGGTGATTAGAGAGTTGATCTTTGATGTTTAGGGATTATAATGTTTATATCATTTCTTACTTAGTGATCTTAATGCTAGATTTACTAGAGATTTATATGCTTAGCCAAAGGGCATTTTCCACCCACAAGGTGTTTGATGAAATTCCTCAACCAACTAAATCAAGAGATTTACATGCTTAGCCGATGAAAGTAGATGTCTAAGGTGTTATTGGTAGATTAGAACTGAATTTTAATGCTTGTTGATTATCTTTTCACTAATGATGATTAGCTTTTGATTAGGTAATTAACAAAGGGATTAGTGCCATGAGAGTGGATTAGTCTTGTTTAGAGTTCTAAACCTAAGGATTAGCATTTATGTGATTGTTTGAACATCATAGGTTAACTCTAGGATCACCCAAAGTCCATAACCTCATCCTTGGATTTAATTTTAGTCTTTATTTATCTTGATTAGTAGTTTTGCTTAGTTTCTTGTCTTGCTTTAGTTTCTTGTTTTGATTTCTTAAGTTGTTAGATTGTTTTCTTTCAATTTCATTTAGTTTGTTAGATAAAAACCTCCACTTATTTGATTTTGCTTGGCTTAGGAAATTTTGTGTATTCCTAGTATTTAGATCTCTAGTTCCTTGTGAATTCGATATCTCAAATACTACAATGATATGAGTAGTTGGGATTAATTGAAAGTGATAAAAATCCGGCTATCAACTATGCATATTGAGTCCTTATTAGGTGTTTTGGAGGCATGAAGAGCCAAATGGAGACTATGGATGATCAAGAGGAGCAAGAGAAGTGGCCAAATGGAGAGCAGAGATCTTTTAGAAGTGTAACGAGCTTAATGTCGAGCTACTAAGCCCGATATGGCCTGGCAGAGAAGACAAAGGTTGCATATTGACCATTTGTATGGAGCTAGCAAGCTCGATTCAAAGTCCACCCGGAGAAACGACAGAGCATATCGAGCGTTTGTATCGAGCTGCTAAGCTCGATACGAAACCCAACCGAGGATTTGAAGACGACGTGTCGAGCATTTGTGTCGAGCTACCAAGCTCGACACATCACTTGGAGAACTTCTTTAGCAGCGTATCGAGCTGCATATCGACCTAGCAAGCTCGATATACTGCACGATTTTTCAGCCTTAAACCGGGTCAATACCCGGTTTATTCCGGGTTGACCCGGTTTGTCCACTGTTTATTATAAAAGCAAAAAGACCTAAATTTTCTTAAGTATCTTTTAATTTTTTGTTCTTACTTAGAAAACCTTCCTCTTTGGTTTCTATGTGATTTTGTAAGACATTTATTTGAGTTTATGCAATTTAATACTTATCTTTGTCAATCTTTCATTCTTTATCTCTCTAATCATGTTTATCTTCATCTCTTTCATACGATTTGAGGGTCTAATCATGATTAGTAAGTAGTTTCATTAGGATCTAGGGATGGGTTAGATTTATGGTGTTTTATGGATTGATCTTGATGTCTAGGGTTAGATCTTCTCATTTCCCTCCTTGTTTAGTGTTATAAATGCTAGTTTAGCCTTGATCAAGTTAAAACTAGGCCTTAGGGAATTTCCCACCCACAAGGTGTTTGTTGAAATTCTCCAACCAACTAAACAAGGGATTTACATTCCTAGCTCATGAAAGTGATTGACTAGGGTGTTTATTAGCAATTTAGAACTGTTTCATAATGCTTGTTAGCTTCCTTTTAACAAATGAGAATTTGTTCTTGATTATGATGATTAATGAAGAGATTAGTGCCATGAAAGTGGATTAGTCTTGTTTTTGAGTTCTTAGCTTAGGGATTAGCATATATTGTGATTGATTAACATCAAAGATTGGTTCTTGGAACTCCTTAGATTGGTAACCCCATCCTTACATTCATTTTAGTCATTTGATAATCTCGATTAGTAGTTAATTAGCTCTTGATTTGCTTGATTAGTGCCTTTATTGCTTAATTAAGGTGTTAGTCACTTTTGTTTGGTTTGTTTGATTGGTTGATCACTTAAGTTTTTAGTTAAACCTCTAAATTTTTATGCTTGCTTAGATTAAGGAGTTTTATGCATTCCTATTGTCAAAACCATACCCACATGGATTGATCCTCAAACACTACAATGACATGAGTGGGGTTTGAGTAATTGTTTAAGAACAAGGAAAAATCCTCTTATCAATTTGGCGCAGTTGCCATTTGGGTTTTGGTTTGAGCATTAGTATTTTAATTCTACTTGAGACTAAGCTTTAATTTGTCTTTGATTACTAATCTATTTTGCTTGGACTACTCTTCTTCTCTATAGGTACATGCATTTGAGCTATAGTTGATCCAACAACAAGAATACTTTGCCTTGCGAGTTTGGGTATGGATCATGCACAAGATTTGGGTGGTAATGGACAACCACCAAGGCGCCCTAGACACATTGGAGTTGGTGATTCTCCTCAAATTCACACTACTCGCCATGGTATTATTCCTCCTCCGGTTAAACAAAATAGTTTTGAGATCAAGAGTGGGCTGATTTCAATGGTTCAACAAAACAAGTTTCATGGGTTGGATATGGAGGATCCTTTAGACCACTTGGATGAGTTTGAGAGGATATGCAGCTTGACCAACATAAATGGTATCTCTGAAGATGGGTTCAAGTTGAGACTATTTCCCTTCTCTCTTGGGGATAGAGCTCACATTTGGGAAAAGAATCTACCACAAGGTTTAATCACTTCTTGGGAACAATGCAAGAAGGCTTTTTTGGCCAAGTTTTTCTCAAACACAAGGACAACAAGGTTGAGGAATGAGATCTCTAGTTTCACTCAAAAGTCTAAGGAAAGTTTTTGTGAAGCATGGGAAAGATTCAAGGGGTATATTATTAAATGTCCACACCATGGATTTTCGGATGAGTCCCTCCTTAGCACCTTATATCGTGGTGTTCTTCCTAAGTTTTGGATGCTTTTAGACAAATCTAGCAATGGAAACTTCTTGGGCAAGGAGGTTGAGGAAGGTTTTTAGCTTGTAGAGAGCTTAGGTCAAAGTGATGGGAACTATGGTGATCACTATGATTGTTCTTCAAGCGATGGTACTGAAAATGAGGCGCAACAGAAAAGGGAGATGAGATCTATAAATGAGAAGATGGATAAGCTACTCCAGGTCTCTTCAAAGCCGGTTCATTATGTTGGTGACTATGAGGATAGTTTTGGTTTTCAACAAGAGATGAATGAGAGAACACAAGTGGAGATCAACTATGTTGGAGGCCAAGGTTTTCCAATGGGTTTCAACAATAACTATTGGAACCTCACCTACAAAAGTGATATGTCTATATTTTGCATCATATTTCTCTCCATTTAGTGTAAGTTTGTCATCATTTAGGATCCTTATTTAGCATCATTGTATTGCATTTCGATCATTTAGAGTCTAGGATCTCTTTGCATGTTCTTTTGCATGTTTTGGTGCATTTGGAGTCTTGATCAGGTGAAAAGGACACTATGGAGGCGTGGATGGAGCTGGAGAAGGATTGCATAGCACTTGGAGGAGAAAGGAGTCACCAAGAAGATGAAGGAGAAGATTTCTCGCGCTGGTTCGACGTGTTGGATCGACGAGTACGCCGATCCAAACTTCCAGGGGTTCGGATCGATGAAACGGATCGACGTAGCTCGTCGAACCGCAAGTCCAGGGGTTCGGATCGATGAAACGGATCGACGTAGCTCGTCGAACCACAAGTCCAGGGGTTCGGATCGATGACACCGATCGACGTAGCTCGTCGAACCGAACCAAGACGTCAAGAAGAAGCCGGACGACCAGAGCTCGGATCGACGACACGGATCGACGTAAGTCGTCGATCCAAATTTCCAGATGTTCGGATCGATGAGTTGGATCGACGAACCTGGTCGATCCGAACACAGACGAATCCTCCTTGTCACTTTTATGGGTCCCTCCTATAAATACTCTTTAGACCTAATTTTTATGATAACTTTTATTCTCTCTTGTCTTGTCATAAACTTTTAGCCTCTTTGAGAGAAAACCTTGTATTTGCTTTGAATCTTTAAGTTTTATGCAATATCTATCTTGAACTTCTATTAATCTTTTCTCTAATCATGTTTAACCTTTCTCTTATCTTTGATTTGATGGGTTTAACTATGATTAGTGAGTAGTTCTTTAGGAACTTGGGGATGGGTTAGATTTAGGGTTTTCTAATGGTTCAATCTTGCAATCTAGGATAGATTCTTTCATCTCTCTTCTTATTAAGGTGTTCTTAATGCCAAATAGCTAATCTTTTGCTATTTGGATCATAAGCATTTCACACACCCACCAAGTGTTTGATGAAATGCTTGAACCAACTTAATAAGAGATTTACATACCTAGCCTAAAACATCATTAGTTGTCTAGGGTGTTTATCATGCTATTAGACTTGTTATTCATGCTTGCTAATCATTTTAATGCTAAAACATCATTAGTTCATTAGGGTGATTAGTGAAGGGATTAGTGCCACACATCATGGATTAGTCTTTAATTAGTGTTCTAGGCATAGAGATGGCTTGATTAGTTGCTTAAATGATTGCAAGATTGTCCATTTGGTTTCCCAAATCAATGATTCCATCCCTAGGTTTCGTTTTTAGTAATTTGATAATCCTAATTAGTAGTTAATTGCGTCATTAGTACTTGATTAGTAGTAATTAAGGCTTAGTTTCATATTATTGAACTTGTAGTGTTTCTCTTAGGTTGTGTCTTGTTTTTAATTGTTGCTTATCACCTTAAACCCTTTCAATTTAGCTTAGCTTAAACAAAACTTTGCATTCTTATTGAATCATCTCCCAAGATGGATTGATACCTCAAATATTGCAATGATATGAGCAATTGAGGAATTGCTAGCAAGTGTAAAAAACGCTTGTTTCAATTTGGCGCCGTTGCCATATTGGGATTCTTTGATCATTAAGATTTGAGTTTAGTTTGAGACTAAGTAATACTTTTGTGTTTATTGACCATTTCATTTTCTAGATTTCAGTTTCCCTTGGATGCACCTAAGATCACAAGGAGACAACAACTTCCAAGGCTTTCAAGAGATTGATCAGTTGGTAAGGGTTGCTAAGATTGCAAGACGGGAAGCTGTAAGGTTAGAAAGGTTGAGAATGGAAGAACAACAAAGAGTTCAACACCCTCCACCAGTGGCGCATGCCAACCAAGCTCATAATGGAAATGAGCAAGCTCCAAGGGGCAATGGAAACAACTTGCATGCGCCTAGACAAGGGAGAACCATAGGGGCTGGTGATGCTCCAAATATTCACCAAAATAGATATGGTATTCAACCTCCACCGGTTCACAACAACACCTTTGAAGTGAAGCCAGCTTTCATCTCCATGGTTCAACAAGACAAATTCCATGGTTTGCCTATGGAAGATCCCCTTGATCACTTGGATAACTTTGATAGACTTTGTGGGTTGTTCAAGATGAATGGTGTGAGTGAGGATGCTTTCAAGCTAAGACTTTTTCCCTTCTCTCTTGGGGATAGAGTAAGACAATGGGAGAAAAACTTTCCTCAAGTTACAATCACCTCTTGGGATGAATGCAAGAAAGCTTTCCTATCTAAGTTCTTCTCCAACTCAAGGACAGCCAAGTTGAGGAATGAGATCTCTAGCTTCACTCAAAAGAACAATGAGTCTTTCAATGAAGCATGGAAAAGATTCAAGGGCTACACTATGCAATGCCCTCATCATGGCTTCACACAAGAGTCTCTCCTAAGCACCATCTATAGAGGTGTCCTTCCAAAGATTAGGATGCTTCTTGATACCACAAGTAATGGGAACTTCTTAGACAAAGAAGTAGAAGATGGTTTGGAGCTTGTTGAGAATCTTGCCTTGAGTGATGGTAATTACAATGAAGACTACGATAGAGCTCCAAGGGGAAGTGAGTATGAGTCTACAAAGAAAGAGATGAAATCTCTACATGACAAGATGGACAAGCTTATGTCTACAAATCAAAGGCATGTACATTTTGTTGAAGAGAACCACGAGGATTGTGAGGATCAAGTTGAGTATCAAGAGGGTCAAGATGTGGTAAATTTCGTGGGTAGCCAAGGGGGCTATAACAACTACTCAAGCAACAACTATAAGGGGAATAACAACCTCTCTTATAGAAGTACTAATGTAGCCAACCCCGGAGATCAAGTCTATCCTCCACAAGCTACTCAAAACAAACCTTTTGTGCCTTACAACAATCAACAAAATGGTTATGCACCAAGGCCTAACTACCAAGGAGGAAACCAAGGCAACTTTGGTGGGCAAAAGTTTAACCAAGGCAATGCTCCACCGGGTTTTAATCAAACTTCACAAGGTCCTCCACAAGACAATGTTCAGCTTATGCTTCAACAAATACTTCAAGGTCAAGCCAATAGTGATGCTAACATGGGAAAGAAGATTGCTGAAATTAACACAAGGATGGATTCTTCACTTAATGAACTTGCTACTCAAATTGGGGGTCTTCAACAAAAGTTCAAGCAACTTGAGAAAGGCAAGGCTTCTAGCTCAAACTCTCAAGGCACTCTACCGGGAAAGTGTGAGGCAAACCCCAAGGAATACATCAATGTTATTACTTTGAGAAGTGGAAAGGAGTTGCCTCCAAGGACAAGTCCTTTGATCAATGAGGACATTGAAATCCAAGATGGGGAGGATAGCTTTGAAAAAGCTCAAGATGCTATAACATTTGATGATGTGTATATTGCAAAGAGAAGCAAGGAAGTGGTAAAGGAGAAGCCAAAAGAAGATGTGCAACAAAAGAAGTCCACCTTTGTTCCTCCACCTTACAAGCCTAAGCTTCCTTTCCCCGGGAGGTTTAAGAAACAATTGGTGGAGAAATACAAGGCTATGTTCGACAAGCAAATCAAAGACATTGGGCTCAAGATGCCTTTGGTGAATGCTTTTATGATGATTCCACAATATGCTAAGTTCTTGAAGGATACCGTGGCACAAAGAGCAAGGGACATCCAAGGAGTTATGTTGCTTACTCAAGAGTGTAGTGCAATTATTCAAAGCAATGTGATACCAAAGAAGCTTGGAGACCCCGGTTCTTTCACTATACTATGCGCCCTAGGTCCTCTTGGGTTTGAAAATTGCTTGTGTGATCTTGGAGCTAGCATCAACCTCATGCCCTATTCAATAGCTAAGAAGCTTGGTTTCACCAAGTACAAGGAGTGTGGAATCTCTCTAATACTTGCGGATAGGAGTGTGAGGATGCCTATTGGAGTTCTTGAGGATTTGCCTCTCAAGGTTAGCAACTTCATCATTCCCACGGATTTCATGGTGCTTAAGATAGATGAGGAACCAAAGGATCCTTTGATTTTTGGAAGACCTTTCCTAGATACAGCTGGTGCTATCATTGATGTGAAGCATGGGAAGATTAGTTTGCATCTTGGAAAAGGGGTTAAGTTGAAGTTTGACATAAAGGAGACCTTGAGGAAGCCAACCATTGATGGTCAAGCATTCTACATTGAGACCATGAATAAGTTGGCGGATGAGTTACTAGAGGAAATAGCTCAAGACGACCATCTTAGTGTAGCCCTCACCAAACCACATGGAGAGGATGGGTATTTGCATGAGGAAACACTAGCATACATGCAAATGCTTGATGCACGCAAGACACTAGATGGGGAGGAAAGCTTTACAAGTTTGGTAGCTTCATGTGAGGGTAAAGAAGAACTTAACCAAGACAATGGGTCCATGAGGGTTGAGGCTTCAAGTCAAGGACAAGAGGAAAGGCTAGAGGCGCTTGAGGATGGCGAATTGGCTAAAGACCTTGATGAGGATTGGAGTGAACTCAAAGCTCCAAAAGTGGAGCTCAAACCACTCCCCATTGGATTAAGGTATGCTTTTTTTTGCTCTAACTCTTCTTATCCCATCATTGTAAATGAAAACTTGAATGATGATGAGCTCAACTCTCTCCTTAATGAGTTGAGAAAGTATAGGAGAGCTATTGGTTATTCTTTGAGTGATATCAAGGGCATATCTCCTATACTTTGTACTCATAGGATTCACCTTGAGAATGAAAATGCTTCCTCAATTGAACACCAAAGGAGATTAAACCCAAACCTTAAGGAAGTAATGAAAAAAGAAATCTTGAAACTTTTAGAAGCTAATGTGATCTATCCTATTAGTGACAACACTTGGATTTCCCCGGTGCATGTTGTCCCTAAGAAGGGTGGAATCACTGTGATTAAGAATGAAAAGGATGAATTGATACCAACTAGAACTATCACCGGCCATAGAATGTGCATTGATTACCGAAAACTTAATGCTTCTACTAGAAAATATCATTTTCCTCTTCCTTTTATTGACCAAATGCTTGAGAGATTGGCTAACCATCCTTTCTATTGTTTTCTTGATGGATATAGTGGGTTCTTTCAAATACCCATTCATCCTAATGATCAAGAGAAAACCACTTTCACATGCCCTTATGGTACCTTTGCATATCGAAGGATGCCATTTGGGTTATGTAATGCTCCAGCTACCTTTCAAAGGTTTATGATGAGTATCTTCTCCGATCTTATTGAGGAAATGGTAGAAGTTTTTATGGATGACTTTTCTGTGTATGGTGCCTCTTTTTCTGCATGTCTTGCTAATCTTTGCAGGGTTCTACAAAGATGTGAAGAGTCTCACTTGGTTCTTAATTGGGAGAAGTGCCACTTCATGGTCAACCAAGGGATTGTGTTGGGTCATAAGATTTCTGAAGATGGTATAGAAGTGGACAAGGCCAAGATATATGTTATGGTCAAGATGGCGCCACCAACCAATGTGAAAGGCATAATGAGTTTCCTTGGGCATGCGGGGTTCTATAGGAGATTCATCAAGGATTTCTCCAAGATTACTAGGCCTATGACAAGGCTTCTTTGTAAGGAGGTGGAATTTCAGTTTGATAAGGAATGCTTGCAAGCCTTTGATACAATCAATAAAGCCCTTGTGAGTGCTCCTATTGTGCAAGCACCGGATTGGAGTCTACCATTTGAGATCATGGCAGATGCTAGTGATTATGCAGTTGGGGCTGTGCTTGGGCAAAGGAAATAGAAGAAGCTACATGTGATCCACTATGCTAGTAGGACACTTGATGATGCTCAAACCAAGTATGCAACAACAGAAAAAGAACTCTTGGCAGTAGTGTTTGCTTTTGAGAAATTCAGATCCTATTTGGTGGGTTCCAAGGTAATAGTCTACACCGATCATGCTGCATTGCGCCACATCTATGCTAAAAAGGAGACTAAGCCAAGGTTCCTTAGATGGATCTTACTGCTTCAAGAGTTTGATATGGAGATAGTTGACAAGAAAGGTGTTGAAAATGGTGTAGCTGATAATTTGTCAAGAATGAGGGTTGAGGATGCCTTGCCAATCAATGATTCCCTACCGGAGGAGCAAATTATGATGATCAAGAGCATTGCTAGTGCACATGGAGTTGGAAGGAAGCTTGAAGAGATTCAAGGTATAGAGGTCAAGGGTGAGCCTTGGTATGCTGATTTTGTTAACTACTTGGTGTGCAATGAGGAACCAACACATCTCAACAACTATCATAAGAAAACGTTTATGAGGGATGTATCACACTTCTATTGGGATGAGCCTTATCTCTACAAAAAGGGTGCTGATGGGATCTATAGAAGGTGTGTGGCACAAGAAGAGGTTGAGAGTGTGATTTTTCATTGACATGGGTCCAAGTATGGGGGTCATTTTGCCACCTTCAAGACAGCTACAAAGGTTCTTCAAAGCGGATTTTGGTGGCCTACATTGTTCAAGGACACTCATGAGTTCATCAAGACATGTGAACCTTGCCAAAAGAAGGGAAACATAAGCAAGAGGGATGAGATGCCCCAAAACCCTATCTTAGAAGTGGAGTTGTTTGATGTATGGGGCATAGACTTCATGGGACCTTTCTCATCTTCTTATGGAAACAAGTATATCTTGGTAGCAGTTGATTATGTCTCCACGTGGGTAGAAGCCATTGCAAGTCCTACTAATGACTCCAAGGTTGTGGTGAAGATGTTCAAGAGTATAATCTTCCCAAGGTTTGGTGTTCCAAGAGTTGTGATTAGTGATGGGGGAAGCCATTTCATCAACAAGGTCTTTGAAGGGTTATTGAGCAAACATAAGGTAGCCACTCCTTACCACCCTCAAACTAGTGGTCAAGTGGAAGTCTCAAACTGTGAGATCAAGGCTATTCTAGAGAAAACAGTGGGTATAACAAGGAAGTATTGGGCAATCAAGCTTGATGATGCTTTATGGGCCTATAGAACAGCTTTCAAGACACCAATAGGAAGGTCTCCTTTCAACCTTGTGTATGGGAAAGCTTGCCATTTACCAGTGGAGATTGAACACAAGGCTTTGTGGGCTGTGAAGCTTCTCAACTATAACATAAAGACAGCCCAAGAGAAGAGATTGATTCAACTCCAAGAGCTTGAAGAGATTAGGCTTGAGTCTTATGAAAGCTCAAGGATCTACAAGGAGAGAACTAAGGCTTTCCATGATAAGAGGATTGTGAAGAAAGAGCTGAGTGTTGGTGACAAATTCCTTCTCTACAATTCAAGATTGAAGTTATTCCCGGGTAAGCTCAAATCAAGGTGGGGAGGGCTTTTTGAGATTCAAGAAGTCTTGCCTTATGGAGCTATCACTTTGATGGGGAAGAATGGGGAAAGTTTCACAGTAAATGGCCATAGGGTAAAGCCATACTTGGTGAATGAATCTAAGGAAGAGGCAAGCTCATGTCTCCTTCAAGATCCCACTCTTGCCTAAAAAGGTTTGAAGAGTCAAGCTAAAGACGTTAAACAAGCGCTCTTGGGAGGCATTCCCATGGTTATCCATGTATATATTTTTCATCTAGTACTATGATTATGTTTCTTTGAGTTTTTGAAAGTTTTAGGTTGAGTATGGAGGACTTTGGCTTGGAGAAAATAGTGAGTAAGAAAGTTTTAAGGATGGATCGACGACTTGGATCGATGAACACGTCGATCCAAGTTTCCAGGGGTTGAGATCGACGAAACGAATCGACGAACTTCATCGATCCGAGTTTCCAGGGGTTCGGATCGACGAACCGGATCGATGAACACGTCGATCCACTCCTAAAAACAGGTTTGCTTGACTTTTCCTCCTTCCTTTGACCGGTTTAATGTTGACTCCCTCACTTAGATTAGACCGACTTTTGGGGATTTTAAGACTTCTTCTTCCCCAAAATTTATCTCACCCACGAAATTTAAACTTTCATAAGAACAAGAACTTGTTTTTCACTTTTCTCTCTCAATTCTTCATCAAATCCTTTGATTTCAAGTGCTATAATTTCGAAATTCTGTGCTAATCTTGATTCCTTAGTTGATTTCGGCCTTGCACTTGCGTGGAACCAAGGTTTGTCTTCTCACCCTCTCTTTTAATCTTTGACTTCTCCTTGAGAATGAATTATAGATTGGGATTGATAAGTAGACTTTGAATGGATTGATTGAGTTGGGTATAGTTGAATATGGGTGATGATTGTTGAAGATTTCCAAGGAAATACATGGGAAAATTTTGATTTTTGAACACTTTTTCTATAGGATTTTCAAGGGTTGCGAAATTTCATGTTTATGCTTAATTGATGTTCAAATTTTCAAAATTGGTTTCTTTAACCTTGTTTCCCCATGTTGCATAAGTAATTAGGCTTGAATCCTCTTGAATTTTAATGTGTTAACACTTAGAGGATGCTTAATTTTGAAAAATTCCTTGTTGATTTCTTTGATTGATAAAAGAGATGATAAAAGGAATTAATTCTTGCTAGCAATTTTTTGTCATGGAAATTTTGATTCTTGGACCCCCCCCCCATAAAGCTTTATGAGTACATACTTGTTGCTTTCAAAAGTTTTAATTCACAATGTACTCATCCTTTTCAAAGATTTTCGAATTTATAGGTGATATGGGGAGATCAAGGAGTGAGGCTAGCAAGAGACAAGGCAAGAGGCCTGTGGAGGTTGAAGAAGAAGATCCTGAGGAGAGTCCCCCGGTTATAAGGAAGTTGTCTCAAAAGAGAGACATTAGTAGAGAGAAAGCTAAGGAAAGGAGAGCCGAGAAAGCCGCGACCTCAACTCTAACACCCTCAGCAGTGTACAAGTCCCTTATGGAGATGCCTTTCAAGGGAACTAAGTACCCGGACCATGAGCTGCTTGATGAGTTGAGTCTCTTGGAGGATGTAACTGCAATTTTCCGGAATTTGGGGTGTGAGAGATGGTTCAACCAATCATACCCAAGCTACCAAGAGGAAACTTGCCAATTCCTCTCCTCTTTGAAGGTGACAACTTCGAGTTCAGGGGGTGTTGATGCAGAAAAAGATGGCTTCGGATTCATCCAATTCCGGGTTCGCTACAAGTCTTACAAGATGGGCTTCAAGAGGCTTAGTGAGGTACTTGGATTTGATGAGGGGGAAGGTGCTGGTTCGCGTTTGGATGTTAGAAAGACTGAGTTGGAGAGGCTTTGGCAGTTGCTTGGTAATGGGAGTTACAAGACCGGGAGATGTAGGAGCAAGATGATCCGTCACCCCGCGATTCGCTATGCTCAAAAGTTGGTAGCTCACACTTTCTTTGCTAAGAAGGAGAGCGTGATTATAACTGCTGAAGAGTGGGAGATGCTAGATGTTGGGCTCAAGGGCATCATCCGTTACCTCGACAACTACGAGATGCGAGGTGATGCTACGGGAAATGGTATGGTGCAGATTTGGGTGGCTCATGCGGCAAGTTACTATGGTAAAGCTACAGCCAAGAAGAAGGATCGCTCTCATCAACTAGCCATTGGAGGCATGATCACTCCTATTCTTGAAGAAGTTGGCATCAACTTAGGACATCCCTCTGCCGAAAAGCAGTACATAGACTCCTCCTACCTCCTTAAGGGTCAGTTCTTGGTGAAGTCGGGAAATGGCTACAGGTACAAATTCAATGTGGAAAGGCTCAGGGAGGCTACAATCCGACTTCCTTGCATTCACCTCACAAGCCTTAGAGAAAAGTCAAACGCTGCCTTCACTCCATCCGACGAACATCTAGGCGACATAGAGACCTTCCCAATAGCTCCATGGGACACTGATCATGAGCCTTATCAAGCTCCTCCAGTCTATGGTAGTGATAGGTACAACTTTGAGCCTTATGAAGGAGCTAACCAAGGAGAGCCCTCTAGACAAGCTCACCAACACATCAAGCTTCTCCAAAGATGGAACAGATGGCAAGATAAGACCATTAGGAAGCTGGTGAAGACTGTCAAGGAGATGAAGAGGCAAATCAAGGACCTCACGACCAAGGGAAACAAGGCTCCCTCCTCAAGACATCAAGAAGAGCAGCATGAGGATCAAGAAGGGGACAGCCATATGGTGGAGAGGCGCCACTCTTTTCAAGGAACCCCAAGTGCACAAAGCCATGAGGATGAGCCACGCCCCTCCTCCTATGAGACAAGGAGGCGTGGGAAGAGAGTCATGCGATCCCCCACTCCTCAATCAAGCAATCCATCATACTCCATGGATTCATACTCCTCCTCCTCCATACCTTTTTGATCAAGGTACCACTCTAAAACCATTGTAAATACCACTTAGTTTTTATTTTTATTTTTGCATTTTGAAATCTTCTCCAAGCTTGGATTACACAAGAGACTGTGTAATTTAAGTTTGGGGGAGTATGGTATTTGACTTTGTGTTTTGTGATCTTATTTTTCTTTAGCATGCATATTTGAGTCTCATCTAAGGCATAGAAAAACCAAAAAAATGAAAAAATTTCGAAAATTTCAAAAAAAAAAATCATTCAGTTTGCATTTGCACTTGTTAACATTTTAGGATTGAGTCTAGAATTTTTCTCATTTAGGTTGTTTGCATATGCATTGGGAGCAATGATGAGCCTATCCTTGTAGATTTTTAACTCTTGTAATCAATTCAATACCCTAGTTAGTAGTTCTTTAATGCTTGTGAATGAATTTGAAAGTAAGGAAGAACCATGCTTGGACCACCTCATTTGTCACTAGTTTTTGGTTAAAATCTGGTCTTGAATTTGAAATCCAACTCTACTTACTTAAACCGAATTTGGACATTTAATTATCATGCTTGCATTAAAAGTGAATTCATGGATTGAAAATACTTGAGCTTTTTTACTCACTTTGCCACCCTCTTGCTAGCTCAAGTAGAACTCCCACCAAACCTTACCTCCTTTGAAGCCAATTGTTTTTGTGTGACTACTTGTGAGGCCTTTATTTCGATTGAACTTAGCATAAAGTGTTAGGTTTGAAACGACAAGTATAGACTTTCATGTAGATTCTAACCTTGCATTTTGAGGTTAGCTTTAGGTTTAGGATTTGGGGGTTTAATTGGTTGTGCTTATGCTTGATGAGTTGGAAAAGTTGGAAAGAAAGAGATGATGGTTAAAAGGGTTGGAGAAAGATAAGGGGAAGAATGGTTTGAAATGGAGAGTCTTGGGTTTTAAAAAGGAATAGCTCTAAGTAAATAAAAAGTGCTAGGTGGTCTTAAGAAATCAAAAGAACCAAAAGGCCAAGTAATGAAAAATATATATATGCAAAGCCACCTAGAAATCAAAAGAAGAGCTAAGTTAATAAGTGTAGACTACTCCATTCGCCAAAATTGCTATGTTGAAGAAGTTCCCCCTTAAGGATTTAAAAAGAGAAAAATGTTTCAAATTCAAAGGGTTTAGCAAGGCACAAAAGCCTTGATGAAAAGGTAGATTCTAGAGGGTTGAGTGAGCTAAAAAAATGAATGAGAGGGGTGTAGGATCATTGATAGTATTTCGGGTAGATGATAGTCTATCCTTGTATGCATCACTTGTTTCTTACCTTTAGCATTATGCATGTGGTTCAATCCTTTTGAGTGTTACCCTTACTTAAATGCAAAACCGGATGAATTGGGATCATTTTTATCTCAAAACCCAGTCCTTAAACCAAATGAATTCACTAGCCTTGCAATGTCATGATTCATGGTTTTGATCTTAATGAATGTTAAAGAGTTGGTTTGATAGGGAGACTTGTTTTGATTAAATTCTTAGTACACTTGAATGTTGAGATGGGCATGGCTAACTCTTTTGGAGTAGGAAGTATTCACATGCATTCTAGAATTAAGAACTAGGATATTGAGTTGATTATTATTGTTAACTATCTTGGATATTGAGCTCCCACTTTCAAACCTCTCTCCTTAGCTTGTGTTTCATTTGCTTGTGGACAAGCAAAAGGCAAGTTTGGGGGAGTTGATATGTCTATATTTTGCATCATATTTCTCTCCATTTAGTGTAAGTTTGTCATCATTTAGGATCCTTATTTAGCATCATTGTATTGCATTTCGATCATTTAGAGTCTAGGATCTCTTTGCATGTTCTTTTGCATGTTTTGGTGCATTTGGAGTCTTGATCAGGTGAAAAGGACACTATGGAGGCGTGGATGGAGCTGGAGAAGGATTGCATAGCACTTGGAGGAGAAAGGAGTCACCAAGAAGATGAAGGAGAAGATTTCTCGCGCTGGTTCGACGTGTTGGATCGACGAGTACGCCGATCCAAACTTCCAGGGGTTCGGATCGATGAAACGGATCGACGTAGCTCGTCGAACCGCAAGTCCAGGGGTTCGGATCGATGAAACGGATCGACGTAGCTCGTCGAACCACAAGTCCAGGGGTTCGGATCGATGACACCGATCGACGTAGCTCGTCGAACCGAACCAAGACGTCAAGAAGAAGCCGGACGACCAGAGCTCGGATCGACGACACGGATCGACGTAAGTCGTCGATCCAAATTTCCAGATGTTCGGATCGATGAGTTGGATCGACGAACCTGGTCGATCCGAACACAGACGAATCCTCCTTGTCACTTTTATGGGTCCCTCCTATAAATACTCTTTAGACCTAATTTTTATGATAACTTTTATTCTCTCTTGTCTTGTCATAAACTTTTAGCCTCTTTGAGAGAAAACCTTGTATTTGCTTTGAATCTTTAAGTTTTATGCAATATCTATCTTGAACTTCTATTAATCTTTTCTCTAATCATGTTTAACCTTTCTCTTATCTTTGATTTGATGGGTTTAACTATGATTAGTGAGTAGTTCTTTAGGAACTTGGGGATGGGTTAGATTTAGGGTTTTCTAATGGTTCAATCTTGCAATCTAGGATAGATTCTTTCATCTCTCTTCTTATTAAGGTGTTCTTAATGCCAAATAGCTAATCTTTTGCTATTTGGATCATAAGCATTTCATACACCCACCAAGTGTTTGATGAAATGCTTGAACCAACTTAATAAGAGATTTACATACCTAGCCTAAAACATCATTAGTTGTCTAGGGTGTTTATCATGCTATTAGACTTGTTATTCATGCTTGCTAATCATTTTAATGCTAAAACATCATTAGTTCATTAGGGTGATTAGTGAAGGGATTATTGCCACACATCATGGATTAGTCTTTAATTAGTGTTCTAGGCATAGAGATGGCTTGATTAGTTGCTTAAATGATTGCAAGATTGTCCATTTAGTTTCCCAAATCAATGATTCCATCCCTAGGTTTCGTTTTTAGTAATTTGATAATCATAATTAGTAGTTAATTGCGTCATTAGTACTTGATTAGTAGTAATTAAGGCTTAGTTTCATATTATTGAACTTGTAGTGTCTTGTTTTTAATTGTTGCTTATCACCTTAAACCCTTTCAATTTAGCTTAGCTTAAACAAAACTTTGCATTCTTATTGAATCATCTCCCAAGATGGATTGATACCTCAAATATTGCAATGATATGAGCAATTGAGGAATTGCTAGCAAGTGTAAAAAACGCTTGTTTCAAAAAGTCAAGGAAGACAACAAGCCTTTGTTCCGAAGACTACCTACCAAGGGAATCAAAGACACTTCCACCAACACCAATGTTATCCACTAGGTTTTGCAACTCAAGGAGAAGCAAGCAACTCATTCCAACAAGATTTAGACATGAGCATCATGCTCCAACAAATCATTCAAGACCAAACCAATGGGACCAAGGAGATGAACAAGAAGATAGAGGACATGGGCCACAAGGTGGATTGCTCTTACAATGACCTCAACTCAAAGTTTGCAACTTTGAGTTCCAAAATCTAACACATAGAGAATAATGGAACTTCTCCAATTTTTGGAACTCAAGAATGTATCAATGCCATTACTTTGAGAAGTGGCAAAGCACTAATATCTAGAGCACCTCCAAACAAAGTCAATGAGGACATTGCACACCAAGATGGGGGGGTGATCATTCAAGATGATGGGAATGTAGTTGTTGATAGTGATGTGCTTCAAAGAGTGAGCAAAGACAAGGTTGAGGCCAAAGAAAGGGAGGCGCATATAAGCTATAAGGAAACTCCTTTTGTTCCACCACCTTACAAACCCAGGCTACCATTCCCGGGTCGGTTTAAGAAGCAACTTCTAGAGAAATATAGGGCCATGTTCGACAAACAAATGAGCGAAATCCATGTAACAATGCCCTTAATGGATGCTTTCATGCTAGTTCCTCAATATGCAAAGTTTCTTAAAGATGCTGTTATGGAAAGGACCAAGGAGTTGCAAGGAATGATAGTCCCCACTCATGAATGTAGTGCCATCATTTAAAGGACAATTATACCAAAGAAGCTAAGTGATCCCGGTAGTTTCACACTTCCTTGTGCTTTGGGACCTTTGTCATTCAACAATTGTTTGTGTGATCTTGGGGCTAGTGTGAGTTTGATGCCACTTTTAGTTGCTAAGAGACTTGGTTTCAACCTCTACAAGGAGTGTAGGATATCTCTAGTGCTAGCGGATAGGTCCATTAGGCTCCTAATTGGATTGCTTGAAGATCTACTGGTTATGATAGGGAATGTTGAGGTTCCCACCGATTTTGTGGTCTTAGAGATGGATGAAGAACCAAGGGATTCATTGATATTTGGGAGACCCTTCTTGGCACCGCGGGAGCTATCATTGAAGTTAGGAAAGGTAAGATTAATTTGCACTTGGGAAAGAACTTTGTGCTCAAGTATGACATCAATGATGCTTTGAAGAAACAAACCATTGAGGGTCAAACGTTTTGGGTAGATACAATGGATCGGTTAGCAGATGAGTATCTTGAAGAGTTAGCTATGGCAGACCATCTTCAAGTAGCCTTGACAAAGGAGCATGGCAAGAATGGGTACCTCAATGGAGCAAGCTTGGGATACTTGAAACTGCTCGATTCACACAAGCTTCTAGAAGAAGATGATTATTTCATAGAGCTAAGGCATAAGAGCAAAGGAGGATGTGTGATTGAAGAGATAAGCGCTTTGGGTATTGGGTATGAGGACAAGATGGTGGCCAGCAATGACAAGCCTAGCATTAAGGATGATTGGTGTGAGCTCAAAGCACCAAAGGTGGAGCTCAAACCTCTTCCACAAGGGCTATGGTATGCTTTCTTAGGTCCTAACTCGTCTTACCCGATCATTGTTAATGAAAACTTGAGTAACGATGAATTACCCTCCCTTTTATGCGAATTGAGAAAGTTTAGGAGAGCTATGGGTTATTCTTTGGATGACATCAAATGCATATCTCCTTCTCGTTGCACACATATGATACATCTAGAAGATGAATCCATGACTTCTATAGAACATCAAAGAAGGTTAAACCCTAATTTGAAAGAAGTTGTAAAGAAGGAAATTCTTAAACTTCTAAATGCAGGTGTTATCTATCCTATTTCGGATAGCACTTGAGTTTCACCTGTCCATTGTGTGCTAAAAAAAGGGAGGAATCACTGTGATTAAGAATGAAAAGGATGAGCTAATACCCACTAGAACCATAACTGACCATATGATGTGCATTGATTATAGAAAGCTAAATTTGGCCACAAAAAGATCACTTCCCTCTCCCTTTCATTGACCAAATGTTAGAAAGATTGGACAATCACCCATTCTATTTTTTTTAGATGGGTATAGTTGTTTCTTCCAAATCTCAATCCATCCAAATGATCAAGAAAAAACTACTTTCACTTGTCCATATGGAACATTTGCATATAGGAGAATTCCTTTTGGGCTTTGTAATGCTCCTCCTACATTTCAAAGATGCATGATGTCCATAATTTCTGACTTGATTGAGGAGATGGTGGAGCTATTTATGGATGACTTCTCCGTATATGACTCCTCCTTTGGTGTTTGCTTGTCTAACTTGTGCAGGGTTTTGAAGAGATGTGAAGAGACAAATCTTGTGCTCAACTGGGAAAAATGCCACTTCATGGTTAGAGAAGGGATTGTGCTTGGCCACAAGATCTCGGAGAATGGTATTGAGGTTGACAGAGCCAAGATAGAAGTTATCATGAGCTTGGCGCCTCCAAGTAATGTGAAAGGCATAATGAGTTTTTTTGGAACATGTCGGGTTCTATAAAAGGTTCATCAAGGACTTCTCCAAGATAGCAATACCACTCACAAGGCTATTTTGCAAAGAGATCGAATTTCTGTTTGATGATGAGTGCCTTGAAGCATATTTGAAGATCAAAGATGCTCTTGTGAGTGCTCCAATAGTACAAACACCAGATTGGGATCTTCCTTTTGAGATCATGTGTGATGCAAGTGATTATGCAGTTGGTGCTGTCCTTAGTCAAAGGAAAGACAAGAAGCTTCATGTCATATACTATGCAAGTAGGACTTTGGATGACACTCAAGTGAAGTATGCAACAACTGAGAAGGAGCCATTAGTTGTGATGATTGCTTTTAAGAAGTTTATAAGCTATCTAGTTGGATCCAAGGTTGTGCTTTACACCGATCATGCAGCCTTAAGGTACATTTATGCTAAGAAAGATACCAAGCCAAGACTCCTTAGATGGATACTTCTTCTCCAAGAGTTTGACATGGAAATAGTTGGTAAGAAGGGCATTGAGAATGGGGTGGCCGATCATCTATCAAGAATGAGGATTGAAGAGATTATCCCTATAAATGATTCCCTTCCCGAAGAGAAACTCATGATAATTAAGGTCTTGGAAGAGAGATACCACCTAGGGAAGAAGCTAGAAGAGGCAAAGAGTTTGGAGGAAAGAGGTTTACCTTGGTATGCTGATTTTGTGAATTATTTAGTGTGTGGTGAAGTGCCTCCTAACCTAGATGCTTACACAAAGAAGAAATTATTTAGGGATATGTCTCACTACTATTGGGATGAGCCCTACATTTTCAAGAGATGCTCGGATGGCCTCTATAGGAGATGCATAGCACAAGAGGACAAAGTTAGCATCTTGTACCATTGCCATGGGTCAGTTTATGGTGGACATTTTGCCACATTTAAAACAGCAACAAAGGTGCTTCAAGCAGGGTTTTGGTGGCCAATTTTGTTTAAGGATGCTCATGCCTACATCTCTACATGTGAAGCATGTCAAAGGAAGGGAAACATAAGCAAGAGAGATGAGATGGCACAGAACCCAATCTTGGAAGTGAATTTGTTTGATGTTTGGGGCATAGATTTTATGGGACCTTTCCCATCCTCTTATGGCAACAAATGCATCTTAGTTACTGTTGATTATGTCTTAAAGTGGGTAGAATCAGTAGCAAGTCCCACAAATGATGGCAAGGTTGTGGTAAAGCTCTTCAAGTCGATAATCTTTCCAAGATTTGGGATTCCAAGAGTTATGATAAGTGATCGTGTGAGTAATTTCATTAACAAGATCTTTGAGAATCTACTCAAGAAGCATGGAGTTAAGCACAAGGTTGCAACACCTTACCACCCTTAAACAAGTGGACAAGTTGAAATATCTAATAGAGGATCAAAGCCATTCTAGAGAAGACAGTTGGTGCTACAAGGAAGGATTGGTCATCCAAGCTAGATGATGCACTTTGGGCTTATAGGACGGCCTTTAAGACACCCATTGGGAGGTCACCATTCTCTATTCTCGATGGGAAGTCTTGCCACTTTCATGTGGAGCTTGAGTATAAGGCATTGTGGGTAGTCAAACTCCTAAACTTTGATATCAAGACATCCTAAGAGAAGAGATTGATCAATCTCCAAGAGCTTGATGAGATTCGCTTGGAAGCTTATGAAAGCTCGAAAATCTACAAGGAGAGGACTAAAGCTTTCCATGACAAGAAGCTTAAGCCAAAGGAATTCAATGATGGAGATAGAGTGCTGCTATACAATTCTACGTTGAAGCTATTCCCGGGTAAGCTTAAGTCAAGGTGGTCCGGGCCTTTCACAATCAAGAAGGTTTTGTCCTATGTTGCTGTCACTCTTTATGGCCAAGAAAGGGATGAGTTTACTGTGAACGGACACAGGCAAAACCATATTTGGGTAATGGTACAGTTGTAGAGGCAACATCAATTGCTCTACAAGATCATCCACATGTTTAAGGGTTTAAAAAGTCAAGCTAAGTGACTTTAAACAAGCGCTCTTGGGAGGCATTCCCATGTTTATCTTTGTATATATTCGCATTTTTTGTTTCAATAATAGGTTTTCTAGTGTTTGTGGATGACAGGTTTGGATTGAGCTAAGAGCAAAAAGCTTGCAAGAAGTTTTCTGGCAGCGTGTCAAGCTATGTATCAAGCTACTAAGCTCGATACAACTCTCACAGAAGTTTTGGGCGAAGCGTATCGAGCAATTGTATCAAGCTACCTAGCTTGATACAGTTTTAAAAAACCCGCGTCTGCAAGTGTATCGAGCTATATATCGACCTACATAGCTCGATGAACTCCTTTTCCAGGTAAGTCAACAGAGTTTGGTTGTTTAGGGCTTGGACATTCCTTGATTATGGTTAGGGAGTAGATTTCGAGTGCTACACTAGGATTTCCATGGTTCATTTTCGAAAATTTGACACTTAGGGTTCATAGTGCGAAATTTCAAATTACTCTCTTGAACCTTGTTAAATTTTAGAGTTTTCACTTGCATTACCTTGCATTAACCTAGCTTATGGATTGCCAATTGATAGCACTCGAAATTAGGCAACTTGAATCTTTGCACAAATTTTGTGTATGCCAAAGTTTGCTAAGTGTGAAAATTAAGGCGAATTTCGAAATTGTGGCATTGTTTCTTGCTTGAGGTTTGCTTGATGTTGTTGATTGTTGATCAAGATGAGTTGCTAATGCCATATTTGAGCTTTGCTTGTTTTAAAGGTAAAATGGCATCAAGAAGAAATGGATACTTACCACAACAAGGAGCGGGATTGGTGGAATGGACTGTTGAGGAGAAAAGAGCACGCTTGAGGCTTGAGAGAATGCATTTTGAGCATACTAAGTTTGCAAGCCGAGCGTTCTTGCAAGAGATAGGGTTGTTAACAACCTTTGATGAGATACTTGAGAACATGAGGCTCACTTCTTCGTCAACCATTGATTGTCCTACATATTCGGAGGCTACCTTGCATTTTCTCTCTACAGTGGACTTCTTCTATGAAGATCCAAACCTCCCAACACCATCAACGAGACTTATGACATTCAAGGTCCGGGGAAATGCCTTCAGCCTTACCATACAAGACATATGCAGCTCCTATGACTTCAATGACGAAGCCCAGCTTTTGGAATTCTCACAGTTCGAGTCAGCAAGCTCTCTATGGGATTTGATAGGTGATGGCAACTTCAGGAGCAACAAAGTCAAGATCAGGTGGGTCAGGAATCCTTTGCTACGATACACACTCCAACTCCTTGCTAACACCCTCTCGGGAAGAACCACATTCGCCACAGTTTCAAAGAACGAACTCAGCTTTCTCTTCCAAGGTGTAAAGGAGACCATGTGGGACGAGGGTTGGCTCTCGGGTAAGGAAGACGATCCTGTTGATGATAACTTTGGAGAGGATGTGAATTATGGGTGCATTTTTGCATGTTTACTAATGAAGTACAAGGCTTGTGCACTAAGAGCAAGGGCATGCTTGATCTACATAAGAGGCTTTCTCACTCCTCTGTTTGCAAAAGCGGGAATAGATCTTTCGACATTCGAGGCATGAACAGAGCGGGCTTACATGAACCACAATTTCATGGGCGCAATGGGTTTCTTTGGATCTTTCCCAGCCCCTAACACTTATGCCTATCACTTCACCAATAAGGAGAATGAGAGGAAGGCTTACATCCTTCCTACCCCGAATGAAGTGCTAGTGGATTGCATAGAAGGTCTCTTGCCCTCCGATGAAGAGGGCTACATGGCCATAGGAAGCATGACTGCAATTCTAATTTCCATAGACTCCTCCTCGACATCCTCCTCCTCCTCATCAACACAATTTTGTTGTATTTCCACCTCCCTTGTACATATTTCTTTTAGTCTTTTGTTTTATCATATTGTCATGTTGATTGAGGTCTCCTCTAGACTTTTGTTACACAAGGGACTGTGTCATTTAAGTTTGGGGGAGATGATTTTTTAAACCACATCTTCCTTTTCATAGCACTAAGGGGAAACTTCTTCAACCTTTAACTCATAGTGAATGGTGTGGTCTCTTAACAACTTAGCTCTTCTTTTTATTTCTAGGTAGCCTTTTCTTTTCTTTGGCCTTTTTGGCTCTTTTGATTTTTCTTTTCTTTTCTTAAGACTACCCAACACTTTTTAAACTTAGAGCTATATTTTTCTTTTAAACACAAGATCCACCATTTCAAACTATGCTTCCCTTACTTTTTATCAAGCCTTTTTGATTCTCTTCTTTCTACTCCCTTTCCAACACTCATCATGCTAAAATGCAAGCATACAATTTCAATTCCAAATCATCAAGCAACATCACGACCCAACCCCAAATCCCAAGCCTAAAGCTAGCCTCGAAATGTGAGAGCTAGAATCTACATGAGAGCCTAAACTTGTCGTCTCAAACCTAACACTTTATGCTATGTTCAATCAAAATAAGGCCTCACAAAATATCACTAGAACAATTGGCTTTAAAGGAGGTAAGGTAAGGTGGGAGTACTACTTGAGCTAGCAAGAGGGTGGCAAAGTGAGTAAGAAAGCTCAAATATGTATAAACCATGAATTCACTTTCAATGCAAGGCATGCTAATTAGATGTCAAAATTCGGTTCAAGTGAGTATAGTTGGTTATCAAATTCAAGTCCTTATTTCGACCAAAATCTAAGTGACAAGTGAAGTGGTCCAAACATGGTTCTTCCTTACTTTCAAGACTTATTCAAGGGCATCAAAGAACTACTAACTAGGGCATTGAATTGATTACATGAGTTGGAACTCTACAAGGATAAGCTCATCAGCTCCCAATGCATATGAATGCAAATCCTATATGAAATGCAACTAGACTCAATCCTAATATGCAAATGGAACATCTAAATGACTTTCTTTTTGGACAATTTTCAAAATTTTCAAATTTTTTGGTTTTTTTCTATGTCTTAAGTGTGTGCATGAAACTCAAATATGCAAAAAGGAAAATAAGACTCACAAAACACAATGTCAAATCTCTCACTTAGCAAGGCACAAAGGGCCTTGGGAGATAAAGGGTAGCTTTAAAGGGTTGAGTGAGCTTTAAAAGAATGAATGAGAGGGGTTTAGGGGCCATTGATAGCATTTCGGGTAGATGAGAGTCTAGTCTTGTATGCATCACTTGTCTTTTACCTTTCGCATGATGCATGATGTTCAATCCACTTTGAGTGAAACATACAATTGAAATGGAAGCCACATGAATTGGGATCATTTTATCTCATAGCCTATCCCCTTAGCCAAATGAATTCATTTGCATTGCATTGTCATGATCCACGATTTGCAAATTAAAGAATGTTATAGAGTTGGTTTGATAGAGAGACTTATCTAGATTGAGATCTTTGTGCATTTGATTGTTAAGATGGGCATAGCTAACTCTTTTGGAGTAGGATGAATTCAAATGTATCTTAGAATTAAGACTAGGACATTGAGTTGATTATTTTTGTTGCTATTATTGGATATTGAGCTCACACCTTCACACTTCTCTCTTAGATTTGTCATGTTTGTTTGCTTGAGGGCAAGCAAAAGGAAAGTTTAGGGGAGTTGATATACTCATAATTTAGCATGTTTTAGCATTCATTTTAGTTAGCTTTGCATATACTATTGCATTCATTTAGCCACTTTTAGTCCAATTTGCATTCATATTAGAGTGCATTGAGTTTTATCTTAGGATTGTTGCATATTGTGCATATTGAGTCCTTACTAGGTGTTTTGAAGGCATGGAGAGTTAAATGGAGATTGTGGATGATCAAGAGGAGCAAGAGAAGTGGCCAAATGGTGAGAAGAGATCTTTTAGAAGTCTATCGAGCTTAGTGTCGAGCTACTAAGCTCGATATGGCCTGGCAGAGAAGACGGAGGGTGCATATCGACCATTCGTATCGAGCTAGCAAGCTCGATTCAAAGTCCACCCGAGGAAACGACAGAGCGTATCGAGCGTTTGTATCGAGCTGCTAAGAACGATACGAAACCCAACCGAGGATTTGAAGACGGCGTGTCGAGCATTTGTATCGAGCTACCAAGACGGCTTCGTTTGGTGTTCTAAGATCTTTTCATTGACTCTTCTTATTCTTTTGGAATCTCTGAAATAGTGCTACTCTCTACTTGTGTTCCTTGTGAGGAGACGTGTTCAAGAGCATCACTAATATTGTTCCTTGTGAGGAGACAGGCTCATGACAAGGCACTATTCCAGACTTAGACTATTTTTCTTTCTTTTCTTTTCTCTTAAGGGAAGATCAAGGAGAGACTGCAATTGCCTATCTGTTCGGACTGAAAGAAGAATCAAGTTCTGCACATACCTAGTTCTTTGTAAGGGGATCTGAACTCGCCCTGTTAGACTGATTCCACTTGCAGCTTTCTACTTAGTAAGTCATGCAATCAACTCTTATAGCAATGGTTCTTTCAAGGGTTAACTTCCTGCGGTTAGTTCCTAAAAAAAAACTGAAAGTTCCAACTGAATTTGACTCAATAAAACAATTTTTGAAAACTTTTGACTCAAGACTCTCAAAACAAAACACAAAGTCAGTAATCACCTCCCCCAGACTTAAACAACACTGTCCCCAGTGTTATCAAGCCCGAAGTTAGCTAAAAAAAAGATTAAAAACAACTTAAAAGACCAGATGGAAGACTTACCTTCGTCTGCGCGTGGTGTCGATCGACACATAGTAGTGTCGATCGACACTGGTCAAGGTCGAGTCTAATGTCTCCTTTTCAACTGACTGAAACTAGGACTTAAGTAAAACCAAAACAAAATAAATAAATAAAACGTACCTAACAGTGGGTTGCCTCCCACTCAGCGCTCGTTTTCAGTCATTAGCTTGACTGTGTCGGGGTTCAGACGTCTGGTGGATCAGAGGGTGGCATTGAATGCTTCCCAGACGAATGTCTTCTCATCCATGGTGGTGTATAAGCATTAGGTGCATGAGATTGACCAAGGAAATGAGGAACAGCAGCAGGGTGGGCCTTGAGTTCGGGTGGGACACTTCGTTTTCCTGCAGCATCATCAAAAGAAATACCAAGCCTTCTACGAGAATGTCGTTGCTTGCATAAGTGTGAAGCAGCTTTTGAACTTTTAATGTTCTTATTGAGAAGATTAGGAGGTTTGGAATTGAATCCAGGGTGTGCGTACCTTTGCTTCCTTCTAGGTTTATGGCATGTAGGATGTGGAGGCATCTGTTGGATCAAAGATGATGGAATTGCAGCATTGGAAGCGACTTCTGGTGTGATCCGTGTGGTGTGTCGATCGACACTAGTGGTGTCGATCGACACCAAGCTTGCAGCTCGAGTTTCTGTGCTTTTTCTGCAACTCAGCTCTGCAATCCTTGCTTCCATGATGAACACGTCTTCCTCCATCAACTTGTCATTGATTTGAACATCCTTGCTGCTCATAGTCCTGAAGATATGATCATTTCCACCCCAGTCTTCAAGCTCCACAACTTCCTCAAAATTTCCATCCAATGCCTCTGGAACAGCCTCTTTGTTCACTTGCTCTGTAGAATCCAGCTCCTTGTCATTTCTAGCGGCAATGTCATCTGAATCCTCTTTGATTGGATCTTCTTCCACGGACATCTCTACTGAAAAAGCTTGACCATCAATGGTGGATGGTCCTCTTAACTTGTCCATGTCAAAATTCATGACAACATCACCCAAGTCAAGCTCTATTTTCCCTTTCCTCACATCAATAATGGCACCAGCTGAAGCCAAAAATGATCTTCCCAAAATAAGAGGATCTGCAGGTTCTTCATCATACTTCAAAACCACAAAATCTGTAGGAATCATGCAGCCTTCAATCTTCAGGGGAACATCTTCTAGAACACCTTCTGGGATTCTCTTTGATCGATCAGCTAAGACAAGGGAGATTCTGGTTGGCGTGAAAACAGTCATTCCAAGTCGAACAGCAACTGAGTATGGTATCAAGTTGATGCTTGAACCTATATCGCAGAGAGAGCGAGGAAACCTTCCTGTTGAGATTGAGCAATCTAGCACAAAGTTCCCTGGATCTGGTAACTTCTCTGGAATCCTCCTCTGAATCACAGCACTGACTTGTTCAGAAACCCACACCTTCTTCTTCTTCCTTGGAACTATGTTCAAGAGAATTGCAGTCACTTCTCTGGTAAGCAATGCTCCTTCCTCAGGACTAATGCCATTGACAACCATTCTCTTGACATATCTTCTTAATGCATGTGAAAGTCTGACTGCATCAACTAGGGGTAACTCAATCATCAGCTTATCCATCATCTCCTTGCATCTGGCTTCTTCTCTCTCCTGTTTAGAATTTCTGGGAGGCAGGGGGTAGGGTATCTTAGGCTTGTACACTTTTTCCTCTTGAGATGGTAAAGCTGCAGCTCGATCCAGCGATGTCTGTATAGGGTGTCGATCGACACCAGCCTTGTGTCGATCGACACACTGGCTCGAGCTCTTGATTTCGCGATGTTCTTCGGGTGTCGATCGACACTCTCCTGTGTCGATCGACACTCGATCTGCAGGGGCGTCCGGAGCTTCTTTTTCAATTTCCTCCAACTCCCCAAGGTCTTCAGCACTTAGATTCTCCTTCTCCTCTGGTTCCATCTTGCTTCTGCTCCTTGTCGTGATTGCATTCACATGGCGTATGGGATTTGTATCAGTCTTCCCAGGAAGTAATCCTTCTTGCCTATGAACATCTTCTGCGGTTTGAGCAACTTGAACATCCAATTTCTTGACATGGTTGTTCAGAGATTCGAATTTCCCATTCAAGTCTTGGTACATGGCGTCCATCTTTCCAGTCACATCTTGATATAATGTGTCAATCTTCCCATTAAAGGCCACTGTCATCTTCTGTTGCCCTTCTAGAAGCTGTTCTATCATAGATTCCATCTTGTTGTCTTGTGCAGGAGGCTTCTGGTAAGAAGAAGAACCATAGCTTCTCTGGAAGTTGTTGTTCTGAAAAGGCTTCTGGTAAGAAGAACCATAGCCTTGCTGATTGCTGAACCTTTGACCTTGAAATCCAGCACCATTGATGAAGTTAACCTCGTCTTGTTCTGGCTCAAAGGTCTCCACTTCTGCAGTAAACTGAACTTGCCTCTTTCCCACCAAGAGATTGTGTACGTTGTCCAGCTTCCTGTTGACTTCAGCGATATGGGCTCCTCCATTCACTCCAGTGTGTTGTCTTCTTTCGAAGTCTGCGTTCTTGGTGCTGTTACTAGAGGCCAAATTCTCTATAAGCTCTACTACACCTTCTGGAAATCTTGTGTTGAAGTTGCCATTGCTCGCAGCATCTAGGGCCATCTGGTACCTCCAATCGATCCCTCGGTAAAAGATACCGATAAGCTGCGGCTCGCTGAATCCATGATGTGGACAGTCCCTCTGGTAAGATCTGAACCTCACCCAAGAAGCTTTGAATGCTTCAGTGGGTCTTTGAGAGAATGTAGTGATCTTCATCCTCAGCTCCTCGGATCTCGCATCATCAAAGAAATTGCAAAGGAATGCATTCTTTGTATCTTCCCATGTAGTCAAGGATCCTGGTGGCAGTTGCTTCAGCCAGTATGTTGCATCTCCAACAAGCGAGTAAGGGAAAAGCTTGCAGAAGAGATAATCATATGTAACTCCATTAGCCTTGATGCTTGAGGCTAAGTCCTTGAATCTCTCAACGTGGTCCATAGGGTGCTCATTAGGAAGACCATGGAAGGGATGCTGAGCCACTAAAGTGTAGTAAGCAGGCTTCAGCTCGAAGTCATTCCTCTGAAATGCAGGAGGACGGATCGCAGCTCTATTAGCATAGAACTGGTCTGGGCGGTTGTACTCGCCAAGTGTTCTTCCACGTCCAGCTTCTGCACCGGCGATTTGTATCGCCGGTTCGACTATGACGGCGCCAGCCTCATCAAGTCTATGTCCTTGGGCGTTCCTTCTGTTGCCCTGTAGGTCGACAAAGTCGCCAGCCTCGTTGCGCATTAGGATCAGTGGTTCTGCCATCTCAGTCTGCGTCTGGTGTCGATCGATACAAGCGGTGTCGGTCGACACTAAGGTATGGTGTCGATCGATGCTCTCTGTGTCGATCGACGCTCGAGCAGATGCTCGGTTTGTGCGTTCGAGATGACCGAGCTCCTGGTTCAATGGGACTAGTTCCTCTTCCTTGTTGCTTCTGGTACTGGGCATGCACCTGAAACCAAAGATGAGAAACTAAATCAGTAACAAAAACAAAAATAAAAACCTAGACAAAATCCTAATACTAGAAATCTGTAGGCAACTAATCTCCTTCCCCGGCAACGGCGCCAAAATTTGATATGGGTCAAATTTACCCTAAGCAACTCTCTCAAATTAAGAGATCAGTTGTAGTACTTAGGGATCGAATCCACAGAGAAGGGATAGTCACACAGCAGTTTTCTAAATTCGAATTAAGCTAGGAAGAAAGATGGAATTTAAAACACAGAAAGCAATTAAAAACGGTGTAAGTTCAGGAGACGAAACGCTAGGTTCAGGGAAATTCTCAGGTGATCTAAATTGCAGGTCTAGACAGGATGTTAGGAAATATGAAGATCTGTTCTCGAACTCGAATCACTAATGTAAAATCAACCAACTCTCGCTGCGAAGATTATCTATGTCTAAACCCTAGAATTCCAAATCTCTTTGCAAATTCTAACAATTCAAACAAGCATTAAAGTTCAGGTTCAATTGTTCACAAAACCCTAAACCAAATCTCTTTGCGAATAGGTATTTTGCTCATCTAACATTAGTTCAGGCAATCAATAATACTCTCGCATCTATTAATTAACCTAAGATCAGATTCTAGGTCGCGAAGCTAGAATAAGCATTAAACACAAATCCAGATGAAGAACTCTAATGATTTTATCCTAACAATTTAATTCGACCTAACAATTCATTAATCACCTTTGAAAAACCCTAAACCTAACAAGCAAACTACTCAGACATGATCAATGAAACAGAAATCATAACTTGAATAGAAAGCATAAAAGAAATCAATAGAATAAATAAAGGGAGTTCCAAATTTGCTCTAAGGAGACAAATTCTTCTCTCCAAAAACCTAAACTTCTATGATTCTTAAAGTATGAGATTATGCCTAAACAATGGCTGAAAAACTATATTTATAGGCCTAGGTACGAGTCTTCAATTCCTTTTAAGATTAGGAAAAGTCTTGGAGATTTCCTTTTCTTCAAAAACTGGAAACTTCTCGATTCTGGAAATTGGAAAACCTGGTGTCGATCGACACTACATGGTGTCGATCGACACCTTGCGTGTAATTCCAGTCTTGACTTCATCACTTCGTGACTTCATTCCATTAAGCTCCAAAATGCATCCAAATCTCCAATTTATCTTCAATTGTACCTGAACCTGCAAAGACTCTATAAAGACTCGAAAATAGCCAAAAGACTCTATAAAAACACTTATATCATGGTCTAAAAATGGGAAAAACCATGATATATCAGCTACTCAAATCAACATCCTCAACACAAAGATCAAACATCTTGAGAAGGGCAAATCCAGCTCATTCGGCCAAGACACCTCTCCGGCCAAACCAAAGGAGTATGCGAATGTCATTACTCTTTGAAGTGGGAAAGAGTTACCACCACGGTCATCACCTACAAACAATGAGGACGCTGTGATTCAAGAGGGGTAGGAAAGTCTTCCAAAAGACCAAGAAGTCACCTTTCATGATGTCTACATTGAAAGGTCAAGGAAAGGGAAAGAAGCGGTTAAGGAGAAACCAAGGGAAGAAACAAGCGAGAAGCAAAATGTTTTTATTCCACCACCTTACACACCGAAGCTTCCCTTCCCTGCATGTTTCAAGAAGCAACTCGTCGAGAAGCATAGAGCATTGTTTGAAAAACATATGAGGGACATGATGCCTCTACTTGATACTTTAACTCTTGTACCAAAGTATGCCAAGTTTTTAAAAGATGCACTTGCTAGGAGAGCCAAAGATTCTCAAGAGGTCATGGTACTTAGCCATGAGTGTAGTGCTATTATCCACAAAGATATAGCACCAAAGAAGCTTGGAAACCCTGGTTCTTTCACCATACCGTGTGCACTTGGGCCTTTGAAGTTTGATAGCTGCTTATGTGATCTTGGAGCAAGCATAAACCTTATGCCTCACTCCATCGCAAAGAAGTTGGGTTTTACAAGGTTCAAAGAGTGTAGGATCTCCCTCATCCTTGCTGGCAGAAGTAGGCTGTAAGTGGGTATGCTAGAAGATCTGCCCGTGAGAATAAGCAATGTAAGCGTTCCCACCGACTTTGTTGTCCTAGAGATGGATGAAGAATCCAAGGATCCTCTAATCCTTGGAAGACCATTTTTAGCCACTGCTGGGGCCATTATAGACGTGAAGAATGGCAAAATTTCTTTGTACTTGGGAAAGGATCTAAGGGTAGACTTTGACATTAATGAGGTTTTGAAGAAACCAACGATCGGTAGGCAAATGTTCTATGTTGAAACTATGGATGTTTGGCGGATGAACTTTTAGAAGAGTTGGGGCAAAAAGAACATCTGCAGCTGAAAGAGGATTTTTTCACCATAGAAGCTAGGAGACCCTGGTTCTTTCACCATACCGTGTGCACTTGGGCCTCTGAAGTTTGATAGTTGCTTATGTGATCTTGGAGCAACCATAAACCTTATGCCTCACTCCATCGCAAAGAAGTTTGGTTTTACAAGGTTCAAAGAGTGTAGGATCTCCCTCATCCTTGCTGGTAGAAGTGTGAGGCTGTTAGTGGGTATGCTAGAAGATCTGCCCGTGAGAATAAGCAATGTAAGCGTTCCCACCGACTTTGTTGTCCTAGAGATGGATGAAGAACCCAAGGATCCTCTAATCCTTGGAAGACCATTTTTAGCCACTGCTGGGGCGATTATAGACGTGTAGAATGGCAAGATTTCTTTGTACTTGGGAAAGGATCTAAGGGTAGACTTTGACATTAATGAGGTTTTGAAGAAACCAAGTATCGGTGGGCAAATGTTCTATGTTAAAACTATGGATGCTTTGGCGGATGAACTTTTAGAAGAGTTGGGGCAAGAAGAACATCTGCAGCTGAAAGAGTATTTTTCAATGCCCTCTTTGCAATTAAAACCCTTCTTTAGCCAATTGTAGTATAGCTACTAGGGTTCTTTGTCAAATCCAAAAAGTCAAAATTGAGGCACTAGGATTATATGATACTAGGTAAGCTAAGCAAAATGGGAAAATAAGATTTCTAACAACCTAAATGATTACTAAAATCAAATAAAGAGCAAAAGCTAACACAACCTAAACAAAGACTAAGAAAAGAAGAAAACTAGACAAGACAAATGAGACACAATCTTGGACTAAGATAAACCAATGACAACATAGGTTCTTAGGATGAGAATAATGATCTATGATGAACATGGTGATCAATGATAGCTTATAACAACATCTACACCTTGGGTCTTAGATGGTAATCCTTAGGCATAGGATTTCTAATCAAGACTAATCCACTGTCGTAATAGAAATCACTTTGTAATCTTATCACCATAGACTAGTTTTCACAAAGCGGTACAATAAGGAAAACAAGCATGAATATTCAACCCCATAAAGCCAAAATACTTCCTAGACATCTAATGTCTTAGTCTAGGAAGTGTAGATCCTCTACAAACGGTTCAAGCATTCATCTAACATCGTGTTTGTTAGAGAAGCTTATGAACTTTAACTTAAGTGATCAATTTAAGCTAAGCATTAATTATGGTGAGTAGAGAAGGATTAAAATCATTAAATGCATAAGTATCAAGATCTATCACCATAAATCTATCACATCCCAAGAACCAAAAAATAACTACTCTCTTATCATATGGTTAACTTCTAGATTCACAAGGAAATAAAAGTTAAACATGATAAGAGATGAATACACAAGAAGAAAATAGATAAGAAAAATGCAAAAACTAAATTAACAATCCTTAATCAAAGCCTAACCACGAAATCCATAAAGGAAAGATGGATAAGCAAGATTAAAGAAGAATAAGCAAGAAGAAATAATTAAGAGAAGTGCAAAAACTAATTTAAAAATAAACAGAGTATTTACAAGATCCTTGAAACTAAGAAGCAAATAAGAACAAGCTAAAAAGATAAGAGGGAGGAGAAGGATCTTGTTTTTTTTGGGGTTGCTAGGGTATTTATAGGTGAGCCACCAAACCCTAGTGACCCTTATCCACATAAAAGGGATTCAATGCTAAAAGCAAACTTCTTTGCACAAAATCTTTGAACCTTAGCTGTAACTGCTTGATACAGTTATGGTAGCCCGTTTGGCTCCAAGCTATTGTCTTCATCAGCAGAAGTTTTATCGGGCACAAGCTGTAATGCTTGCCCGTTATACACTAGCTTGCCGAGTTGGCCAGACCGATGCTCACTATTTCTGCAGTAACTTTTGAACTGCCGATCGTAATAACTTTAGACTTCCACTAGACGAAATCTAGCTCAATCCTTTACAAATATTATGAAGACAGCCGAAGCTGAATCGAGATAGAAACCCTTCGGCCGAGCCGATCTTGCTACAACGGGTTGTCCAATCCGTTTTAGCTGATTGATCTGGAAGCAGACGTCTTGCTTCATATCAGGATGAAGACGTTGTGGCTAACCGTGGTGGCTGTAGAAGTCTTCTCTTTTGCTCCTTCTTGCCTTTGCTGCTCATTGGTTCTTCTCCCAAACTCCATAGAACCTCCATAAGCTCCAAAAGTACTTGGCAAGCACTCCAAATATGCAAAATATGCAATGCCTATCCTAAAACTAATATGAATGAAGATGTGAAAAAATAGTGAATGAATGCATAAAAGAGATCAAAACCTATACTAAATGCATGCTAAAAAGATGTAACATATGGAGATATCAACACCTCCAAACTTGCCTTTTTGCTTGTTCTCAAGCAAACAAAGACAAAGAAGAGAGTGAGGTTTGAAAATGGGTGTCCAAAATGCCATTAAAAGAGATCAAATCAACGTCCATGTTTAAAGTTTTAAGATGCAAATCGAATTCATTCTACTCCAAAGTCCTAGCCACACTCTTCTCAAAATGCAATGCATTCAATCTCAACCTACACACACAATCAAATCATCATATCCCTTTAACATTTTAAAATCGAATCTGTGAATCATGCTTATGTTTTTCATTCAACTCATTTGGTTAAGGGTAAGGGTCGTGAGCTAATAGTGAACTCGAATTGAAAAGGGTTAAGTGTTTACCAAGGATCACTCAATAAAAGGACTCTTCTTAATGCAAAATGCTAAGGGTAAAAACTAACTGATGCATACAAGGATAAATTCTCATCTACCCAAGCACCTAATCACTTTCTACCTTAGTGTAAAAAAAATTCCCTTTCCTAAGCTATCCTTCTCTGAGGTATTTCGCCTTGTACCTGTTTTTACTCCTCGTTTCACCTTCTTTGGTCATGTAGGGGGACTTCTTCTTTGTTGGAGATCGGTTTCGGCTCTTCTTTTGCTCCTTAGAAACACCTTTTCTCCTTTGGTTTTGAGCTTCTTTTTGTAGCCGCCATCTCACTGTTTTGTTGTCCCCATGTGACTCCATAAACTTCCCTTTTGTTCTTTCTTCTCCCTTCTCCCGAGATAAACAATTAGCACAAACCCTTTCCTAGTCTACCCGAGATGAACATTTAAGCACAACGGGGTCATGCCGTTATGATACCCCTGAACCACCTAGCCTTTGTTGACTCGAGACTAGAGCTAACGTCTACATGAGAACTTAGCCTTATCAGCCTAAACTCAACACTTTTTGCCTAAGAAGATTCAAAAATAATGCAAAAGGACTCACATATCACTCACAAAAGTGTTTATGGTTTGAAGAAAATGTTTGGCTTGGGTATGGTAAGGTTATTTGTACTAGCAAAGACTGGTAAAAAGGAAAAAGAAAGTCCTAGTGAAGATCCATGAGTTAAAATCCAAAACATAAGCATGATAATTAAGAATCAATATTTATGGTTCAAGTATAATTAGGGAAATGAATCAAATCAAGTGTGCTTCAGCAAAGAATTAAATAACAAAGTATATGGTCCAAGTGTGGTTCAACTTTAAATTCGAATTTACTTAAAATGCATCAAACAACTATGAACAAGGGCGTTGATCTCATGACTTAAAATGGCAATTTAGAAATTCACCCTATGCAATGTTAATGAATCTTATATGTTATGCAACTAGACTCAATCTTAAATTGTAAATGCATCTAAAATGACTAAAATGTTTTTTTTTATGCATGAGACTCAAGTATGCAAAAGGAAAATAAGAAAACAAAACACAAAGTCAATTGTGTAAAAGAAGTTCAAGAGAAGGACACAAAAACACAAAAATATGCAAGGAGTAATGGCAGTTACAAGGAGTGGAGTAGGGTTTAGAAAGAGAGAAGACTTATATTGGATTGGCTGTCATATCAGGCTCAGACCATTGTTCCACCTCGTTGTAGATCTTATATCAGGGAAAAACCGTTGCAACTGCTCATTGTAGCTTCTCTTGGGTACAAGTCGTTGCACCAACTCGGTGTGGCCACTATACCGGGGAGAAGCCGTTGCGCTAAACCGTTGTGGACTCTTTTCCCGATAACATCCGAACGGCTAAACATAATGACTTGAAACTGCCGCCATCCAAAAGCTAACTCGATCCTCTAAAACTTGTGTGAAGGACAGAGACTCTGAATCGTAGTGGAACGTCCTCGTCCGGACCGATTTGTCCATAACAGTTGGTCCTATTCGTCGCGGCTGTCTGTTGCTACACGTCGGGGTAAGACCGTTGTGGCTGGTCGATATGACTTCTACATCAGGCACAAGCCGTTGCACCAGCCCGTTTTAGCTCCATTGGTCCCTTTTGGTTATGGTCCATGCTCTTCAAGACCCTCTAAACTAGGATAGACATGAGACTGCCTCTCAAGTGCGCTTGGTTGAAGTCTCTAACTAGATTTGTGAGGTTCACACATTGAATCCTTGGACCACCGGGATCATACTCATCATAGAACCCTCCCCCAAACTCTTTCTTCCTTATCTCTTAAAACGGTAGCTTTCATGGATAAGTAATGCTAACTTCAAGTTTGGAGATTGTACCAGCAAGTGTGAAGGTTGGCTTGGAAGGTGGAAGCAAATAGAGATCTTCTTTCTTCTCAAAGGGAGTCTCTTTCTTCTCTTTGCTCAAAACCACCATCTCGGTACGTTTCGGCTCATCCCCCTCACTTAGCTTCTCAATGTCCACATTGAGAGTGGTATTAAGCACCGTAGGAGGATTAGGGACCTCAACTTGTGGCTCTGAGGTAGAGGGAGCGCTCTTCGTGTTAGCTCGAGTATTGAGCCTTTCTTCCAATGCATCAATCTTCAAACCAAAATCAGCTTGCAGTTGTAGAAGTTGTTGAAGCAAACTCTTCACTTCATGGTCTTGAGTAAGGGGAATGGGGCTTGGACGTTGTGTAGAAAGACCATGAGTATGATAACCTTGTGGAGCATATGGGGCTTGTTGAGGAAAACCATGACTCCTTTGGAAGTAGTTGGATGTGGTGTGACCGTGTTGCTTCAATATACCAATGTGCACTTCGTTTGTTGCAACAAAGTTTCCATTCCCATCTTTTTATGAAGATCTTGCATTTAATCTCATGGGCCTTCCAATAATTGTCACTCCATGATGCTCTCTCAAGATTACCATAAGGGTCAAAAACAGGATCATAGCCGCCATGCATATCAAATCCCTTGATGTTGATTTTCTTTGCCCTTTAGTAGTACCTACAAGAGATTATAAACAAGAAAGAGATTAAAAAAAACTTAAAATAAACTCTTAGTCTAATCAAGAATCAAAATCCTAATGCTCTAAACAAGACCCCAATGGCAACGGCGCCAAATTGAAAGAGGATTTTTCAATGCTCTCTTTGCAATTAAAACCCTTCTTTAGCCAGTTGTAGTATAGCTAGGGTTCTTTGTCAAATCCAAAAGAGTCAAAATAGAGGCACTAGGATTATATGATACTAGGTAAGCTAAGCAAAATGGGAAAAGAAGATTTCTAACAACCTAAATGATTACTAAAAGCAAATAAAGAGCAAAAGCTAACACAACCTAAACAAAGACTAAGAAAAGAAAAAAACTAGACAAGACAAACGTGACACAATCTTGGACTAAGATAAACTAATGACAAAATAGGTTCTTAGGATGAGAATAACGATCTATGATGAACATGGTGATCAATGATAGCTTATAACAACATCTAGACCTTGGGTCTTAGTTGGTAATCCTTAGGCATAGGGTTTCTAATCTAATCCACTGTCGTGATAGAAGTCACTTTGTAATCTTATCACCATAGAATAGCTTTCGCAAAGCGGTACAATAATGAAAACAAGTTCAACCCTATAAAGCCAAAATACCCCTAGACAACTAATGTCTTAGGCTAGGAATGGTAGATCCTCTACAAACGGTTCAAGCATTCATCTAACATGGTGTTTGTTAGGGAAGCTTATGAACTTTAACTTAAGTGATCAATTTAAGCTAAGCATTAATTATGGTGAGTAGAGAAGGATTAAGATCATTAAATGTATACGCATCAAGATCTATCACCATAAATCTATTACATCCCAAGAACCACAAAATAACTACTCTCTTATCATATGGTTAACTTCTAGATCCACAAGGAAATAAAAGCTAAACATAATAAGAGATGAATACAAAAGAAGAAAATAGATAAGAAAAATGCAAAAACTAAATTAACAATCCTTAATCAAAGCCTAACCAGGAAATCCATAAAGGAAAGATGGCTAAGCAAGATTAAAGAAGGATAAGAAAGAAGAAATAATTAAGAGAAGTACAAAAATTAAATTAAAAATAAAAATAGTATTTACAAGATCCTTGAAACTAAGAAGCAATTAAGAACAAGCTAAAAAGATAAGAGGGAGGAGAGGGATCTTGTTTTTTTGGGGTTGCTAGGGTATTTATAGGCGAGCCAACAAACCCTAGTGACTCTTATCCACATAAAAGGGATCCAATGCTGAAAGCGAATTTCTTCTAACACTTGTGCTCTTTGGACTTTAGCTGCAACGGCTTGATACAGTTATGGTAGCCCGTTTTTGGCTCCAAGCTCTTGTCCTCATCAGCAGAAGCTTTATCGGGCACAAACCGTTATGCTTGCCCGTTATACACTAGCTTGCCGAGCTGGCCAGACCGTTGCTCACTATTTCCGCAGTAACTTCTGGACCGCCGATCGTAATGACTTGCGACTTCCACCAGACGAAAGCTAGCTCAATCCTCTATAAATCTTATGAAAACAGAAGAAGCTTAATCGAGATCGTCCGAGCCCATCTTGCTACAACGGTTGTCCAGTCCGTTTTAGCTGATTGATCTTGAAGCAGACGTCTTGCTTTATATCAGGATGAGGTCGTTGTGGCTGACCGTGGTGTCTGTAGAAGTCTTCTCTTTTGCTCCTTCTTGCCTTGGCTGCTCATTGGTTCTTTTCTCAAACTCCATAGAACCTCCACAAGCTCCAAAAGTACCTGGCAAGCACTCCAAACATGCAAAATATGTAATGCCTATCCTAAAACTAATATGAATAAAAATGTGACAAAAACTAGTGAATGAATGCATAAAAGAGACCAAAACCTATACTAAATGCATGCTAAAAAGATCTAAAAAAAAGAAAATACCACTTTGACCAGGGAGTGTGGAGAGCATGGATACCTAAGTGGGGAGACGCAAGAGTATGTGCAGCTGTTACATAATTGCAAGGGTGTAAGGGAAGATGAGGATCATTACCTAGAGACCGAGGCAGAGATTGACCCAACACCTCGATTCAAGCCAGAGAACGAGGACAAGATCGATCAGGGTGCCCTGTTCAGTCCAGAAATCGATCTCAGTGATCGATTCGTCCCTCGATCCTCGTCAGAACGACCTAATGAATCGAAGGAGATCACTCGATCCAACCTGGATTGGGCTAACGATCGACCAAATAGATCAATCTCTGCTGTTAAAACGGATGAGAACGGAAGCCTTCAAGTGAAAGAATCGGTTTCAAGAGAGGCTTATGAGGACATCGACCTCAACACAAGTGATAAGAGGATTTTTCTTTGTTCTTAAACAATTACTCAAACCCTGCTCATGTCATTGTAGTGTTTGAGGATCAATCCAAAATGGGAATGGTTTAGACAATAGGAATGCATAAAACTCCTTAATCTAAGCAAGCATAAATGTTTTGGTGTTTAACTAACAACCTAAGTGATCAAACAAACCAAATAAAAGTGACTAACACCTTAATTAAGCAATAAATGCACTAATCAAGCAAATTAAAAACTAATCAACTACTAATCAAGATTATCAAATGACTAAAACGAATCCAAGTATGGGGTTATCAATCTAAGGTGTTCCAAGAATATATCTTTGATGTCAATCAATAACAATATATGCTAATATCCCTAAGCTTAGAACTCAAAAACAAGACTAATCAACTTTAATGGCACTAATCCCTTCATTAATCATCATAATCAAGAACAAACTCTCATTTGTGAAAAGGAAGCTAACAAGCATTATGAAACAATTATAAATTGCTAATAAACACCCTAGACAATCACTTTCATGAGCTAGAAATGTAAATCCTTTGTTTAGTTGGTTGGGGAATTTCAACAAACACCTTGTGGGTGGGAAATTCCCTAAGCCCTAGTTTTAACTTGATCATGGCTAATCTAGCATTTAGAGCACTAAACAAGGAGGAAATGAGAAGATCTAATCATATACATCAAGATCAATCCATAAAACACCATAAATCTAACCCATCCCTAGATGAAACTACTCACTAATCATGATTAGACCCTCAAATCCTATGAAAGAGATGAAGATAAACATGATTAGAGAGATAGAGAATGAAAGATTAAGAAAGATAAGTACTAAATTGCATAAACTCAAAATAAATATCTTACAAAATCACTTAGAAACCAAAAAGAAAGGTTTTCTAAGCAAGAACAGAAGATTAAAAGATACTTAGGAAAATTTAGGTCATTTAGTATTATAGTGAACAGTCGACGAACCGGGTCAACCCGGAACAACCCGGGTTTTGACCCGGTTAAAGGCTGAAAATCACGCAGCGTATCGAGCTTGCTAGGTCGATATGCAGTTCGATACACTGCTAAAAAGTTTCTCCAAGGGCTGTGTCGAGCTTTGTAGCTCGACATAAATGCTCGATACGCTCACGACATTTCTCCGGGTGGACCTTGTATCGAGCTTGCTAGCTCGATACAAATGGTCGATACACTCCTCTCGTCCTTCCTGCCAGGCCGTATCGACCTTGCTAGCTCGATACCAAGGTCGATACACTTCTAAAGATCGTCTGCTTCTTGTTTTGGCCACCTTCTCTTCTTCCTCTTTGTCATCCATCTCTCCGTAAAGGTTCTCCAAGCCTCCAAAACACCTAATAAAGACTCAATATGCACAATATGCAACAACCAATGCTAAACTCAAAGAACTCTAATATGAATGCAAATGGGACTAGAAGTGGCTAAATGAATGCAAAAGAAGACATAAAACTATCATAATTGAGTGTTAAAATATGCTAAATTATGAGTATATCAAATCCCCCCAAACTTGCCTTTTGCTTGCCCTCAAGCAAACAAACATGGCAAATCTAAGAGAGAGGTTTAGAGGTGGGAGCTCAATATCAAAGAATGCCAACAAACATAATCAACTCAATGTCCTAGTTCTTAATTCTAAGATGCACTTTAATTCACCCTACTCCAAAAGAGTTAGCCATACCCATCTCAACATTCAAATGCACAAAGATCTCAATCTAGATAAGTTTCTCTATCAAACCAACTCTTTAACATTCATTAATTTGCAAACCGTGAATCATAACAATGAAATGCAAGTGAATTGATTTGGCTAAGGGACTAGACTTTGAGATAAAAATGATCCCAATTCATGTGGCTTCCATTTCAAACGCGGGTTTCACTCAAAAAGGATTGAACTTCATGTATAATGCTAAAGGTAAAAGATAAGTGATGCATACAAGACTAGATTCTCATCTACCCAAGATGCAATCAATGGTCCTAAACCCCTCTCATTCATCCCTTTTAAAGCTCACTCAACCCTCTAGAGCTACCATTTTTCTCCCAAGGCTCTTTGTGCCTTGCTAAACCCATGAATCTCATGAACCACTTCTTCTTTTTATAGCACTAAGGGGAACTTCTTCAACCTTTAACTCATAGTGAATGGTGTGATCTCTTAACAACTTAGCTCTTCTTTTTATTTCTAGGTAGCCCTTTCTTTTCCTTGTCCTTCTTGGCTCTTTTGATTTTCCTTTTCTTTTCTAGGGCTACCCAACACTTTTTAAACTGAGAGCTATACCCTTTTTTCTTTTTTTTAACAAAAGATCCACCATTTCAAACTATGCTTCCCTTATTTTCCACAATGCCTTTAGTAAATCACATTCTTTCTACTCCCTTTTCACAACTCCACATGCTAAAATGCATGTATACAATTCAATTCCAAAGCACGAAGTAATACCACGACTCATACCCCAAATCCTAAGCCTATACCTAGCCCCAAAATGTGAGAGTTAGAATCTACACGAGAGCCTAAACTTGTCGTCTCAAACCTAACACTTTATGCTAAGTTCAATCAAAATAAGGCCTCACAAGAAATATCACTAGATCGTTAGGCTTCAAAGGAGGTAAGGTAAGGTGGGAGTATTACTTGAGCTAGCAAGAGGGTGGCAAAGTGAGTAAGAAAGCCCAAGTATGTCTATATCCATGCATTCACTTTCAATGCAAGGCATGATATTTAGATGTCAAATTTTGGTTCAAGTGAGTAGAGTTGGCTATCAATTTCAAGACCCTATTTCGACCAAAATCTAGTGACAAGTGCAGTGGTCCAAGTATGGTTCTTCCTTACTTTCAAGATTTGTTCAAATGCATCAAAGAACTACTAACTAGGGCATTGAATTAATTACATGAGTTGGCACTCTACAAGGATAAGCTCATCATTGCTCCCAATGCATATGAATGCAAATCCTATATGAAGTGCAACTAGACTCGATCCTAATATGCAAATACAACATCTAAATAACTTTCGTTTTTGGAAAATTTTCAAAATTTTCAATTTTTTTGGTTTTTCTATGCCTTAAGTGTATGCATGAGACTCAAATATGCAAAAAGGAAAATAAGACTCACAAAACACAATGTCAAATCTTTCAATCTCTCCCCCAAACTTAAATTACACAGTCCCTTGTGTAATAAAAGTCTAGAGGAGACCTCAATCAACATGACAAAAATGATAAAAATAAAAATCTAAAACAAATATGTAAAAGGGAGGTGGAGATACCTCAAAACTGTGAAGAGGAGGAGGATCCTAAGGAGAGTGATTGGTTACTCGAGGAGGGAGACCGGCTCGGCTTTCTCTTTCTTGAGCGACTCTCGTGGGAGGAGGAACGAGGTGGGTCCTTATGGACAGCTTGCCTTGGTTGCACATGGAATGAATGGTGCCTATCAAGGTCCATTTCGTTCTCTCCTTCAGCTTCTTCCTCTGCCACACCACTTGTAGCCTCGCCTCTAGCCCTTGTGGACGGTTTTCCCTTGATGATGGCCTTTAGCCCCTTGACCGTCTTTTTAAAACCTTCACCGTTTCGTCTAGCTTCTTATTGGCCTGGTCTTAGTGCTTGTTCCACCTCTTGAGAAGGTCAATGTGTAGGTGGGCTTCTCTCAACGTCGGGCTTGGCATTGGGTCAATACACGAGCTGAAGTAGTATCTCTCAATACCATAAACCGGGCTCGGATCTTCTTGCTCTTCTTCCACTTCTTCTTCTTCTTCAAGAACTTGGTTCGGGTCAAAGTGATGGGGTCAAAATGGTCGTCCAAGATTGGAGGATTTCTTTGGGGACTCGTCGAGCTTTGAATTTGTAGGACCCTAAGCTGCAAGTGCACAGCGTGCATTGTAGTACTTAGGGTATCGAACCACATGGAGGAGGTCAATTGCAAAACAGAGAATCAGGGCAACCAAAGGCGCAGGGAACTGGAGTTTTGGGGTAAGTGTCACGGATTTTGCAGAAAATAAATAAAGCAGTATCACGTCTTATATAGAGAAGGTTGTCAATCTCTTCTATAACCAACGGGAAAAGGAAAATAAACTTAAAGACTTGTAAAAAGGAAATCAGGCAAGTAGTGCAGGAAAAGTAAATATTGAAGTGCGTAAATCTCGATTGAAAAGCAGTGCGGGAAAAGTAAGTATTGAAGTGCGTAAATCTCGATTAAAAGCAGATGGGGCGAACACGTTGGGAATCTTCTTGGGAAATCTATGGGGTTCTAACTAGAAATTAAACACACAAAAGTCAGGCAACGAGGCTAGGCAATTTTCCCTAAACTGATTCACTGGTTATAACAACCTAATTCTTTCACATTTATTTCGCAGGTATACTCTCGTATCCTGCGTGCTAGACTAACATGCAATCAGATCGGGACGATAAACATTCAGACATCTTTCAAAGGATGCTCTCTACCCTATTTTGGTCTAGATCTGAGATTCGGGACTTTCGTCGCTCTCAAGACCTTGCGATCAGAATATAGTTCATGACACTAGACTCATGCAATAAGAACGAATAAGGTGAGACAGAAAACCCTAATCTTCGGCCTAAACAATCGGTTTAACAACAGTTAATGAAATTCCCCATAGATTCCCTTAAAGAACACCCAACGAAAATAAACTACTCAGACATGAAAGAATAAGTAGAAAACGTGATTGATGAATGCATAACTTGTATAAATCGATAAGAAAGATAGGGGGTTCAAGAACAAATCGATCTCCCTCAAAGAACAAAGTGGAAACCACAAATCAGAGATTCGCGGCCGCCGAAGAGAATTCCGTAACTTAGAGTATTTAGGAATGAAAAGTTGATATCTAGAAAAACCCTAAACGACGAGTATATATAGGTCTTCAAGTGCCCTAGGTCGTGGATTAGGCCTTGGCTTGCATAAGATGGCTGCGGGTTTAAGTTGGGCTTCAAATGGGCTCGGGAAATGCGAATGGTCTGGCCGCGCGAGCGACTGGCCGTGTCGCGGCCACTGGTCATCTGGTTCGGCCGTGGCGCGGCCAGCTCGTCCTTCCGGGTGCTTGACGGACCTTCTTGCTTCTACCATAACTTGAGATCCAACCGTGAGATTGTTCTCAAACCACTTCGAGGTGAAAGACAGCTAATAAGGCTACCTTGTCTCCAAATATGATCTTGATCTCGTGGTGGGAAGGCCTTCATTTGATGTTGAACTTCTGTCCTCGAGCACCGTTTCCGAAATTGTCTATTTTGATCCAAAATACGCGTCTTTTGCTAAGTTTACCTGAAAAGAGGCTTGAACAACCAAATACACGAAATCTAGTGTTTATGCACTAAAACCTTAGTGAAATGCTTCTTAAAGCACTCACTTATGATAGTAAAAATGGGTAAAATATTCATGTTATCACAAAGTCAAAAGTCCCTTTCTTGGCAATGGAATGAAGAGACGGATTGACAGCGCCCTTGTAGAGGTCCCCATATGGAGGAACAAAGTCGATGTGGGAGATGTCTTGGAACGAGATGACTTACGAGTTTGGGAGACAAATCTTGGCCTCGGTCTTCGTGTCTACCGCGAACTTGTAGGCAAACTGGTGGCCTAACCTTCCCGAGAGGAACACCGGCCTTTCAAGGTAGAAGATGTCAATCCACTCGGGGTCAAGGCCATCCGTCCTTAGACGATGTCCACAATCCTCGAGAATCTGGGTTATGATTCCGCCAATGCTGAGCTCTGGATCCTTGTCCTTCATCGTGACAGCCCAATCTCCTACCCGATAAGCTAACCATACCAGCTCCCGTCATATCTCAACGGACTCTTGTGCCTCCTCTTGTGTGAAAACCGATGAACTTGGAAAGACCCACATCAATCAACTGAAGCTCCTCTTGGCTCACTTTCCCGGTTTCCTTCCTTGCATAAAAGGTGTGAGCAAGAGCCTTGTGTGCATACCTCAACACCGGATGCCGTATCATAATCCCCGTGCAATTGTCTACCACAAGCCCTTTAACTCACAGTCATCAATGGTGAGCATCTTTGTTCACCTTTTACCTTCTGATAGACTCATAATTTAGCATAATTTAACACTCATTTAGAATAGTTTTGCATTCACTATTGCATTCATATTTAGATTAATTGTAACTTTTGTCCCATTTTAGGTTTTAGACATGTTTGCATTAGCATTTGCATATTTCTTGCATATTTGCATAATATTCAGGTTGTTTTGGATACACTGGAGTTATGGAGGGTGCGTGGATATGCCAAGGATCAAAAAGGAACCTGTGGGTACTTTGAAAGACTCGGACAAGCAAACACGCATTGAGATCGAGGAGAAGATCGAGCTAGGCAGGTCGATCTAGATGAGATCGACCAGAAGATCGAGAGACTCGGGTCGTTTCAAGGAAGAAGAACGGGTTTTAGATCGACCAAGACGATCGATCGAGTGTACGGACGTGGAAGCTAAGTCCAGGACGAACGAGGGAGAGATCGAGGTCCCGACTCGATCATTTGTAGATCGAGCAGAAGATCGAAGGAAGCATTCGATTCACCCACTGAATCGACCCGACGATCGGTCAAAAGAATACGTTCTCTGCAGAAGATCGAGCGAGAGATCGATGACCGAGGTCGATCTCTAACCTTATCTGGACAGCTCACGTTTTGGATTTTAGTGAGGGGACCATTTCCCTTTTGGTATAAAACGTTTTTACCTTATTTTTGGGTGTGACATCTAGATTTTACGATATGTCTCCTTCTTCTTTGAGCCTTAAGCCGCCATTGTTAGTTTCAAGCTTTTCTTGTTTTTGTAAAACCTTAATCTTGTTTTATTTTTAAGTACTTCTCTTAATCTTTCTTGCTTAGTAATCTAATCGTGTTTATCTCTTCTTTTTTTACGTTTTCATCTGCTTTAATCATGCGTAGTGAGTAAACCCATTAAGGTTTGAGGCCGAGGGGTTTAAGGGAGGTTTAAGGGATTAGATTTTGGGTTTTCCAAGCCCTTAATCCTTAACTCTTCTTGATTTTGGGGCGCTCTACGCCAAGGATGCTCGAGAGAGATCCTTGTGCCCATAGAGAATTCTCTGTCTCTCCATAGAGCTGATAGATTTCGGAACCCCCAATCCAAGAGGCTAGCTTCTCCAAACCACAATAGTGAGCTTTTGGAGACTAGCCAAGGAAAGTTAAGTTTGATCGTTTCATGCTCATCAATCTTTATTTCCACCAGAAACCATGGGTTTGGAGGGAGGAATGGTGAAGTTATTCTACCCACAAACCATGGGAGAATCTTCAATCGCCTCTTAGGCATAGAGTTAGCTCTTTCATGAGAAAACCCATTTTGGCAAAAACCCAAGATCGATCCTTTAACCCCCTTTGATATAATCCCTTAGCCTCAGATCTATCTTTTCATATTTGACAATCTTGAATCAATCTTTCTTTGTTACTAAAGTCTCTTGCTTGAAATCGCTAGAAATCGCTTAGTACTTGCATTTTGAGTTCTAAATTCCTAGACTTTATTTCTTGCCAAGCTTATAATTTTATAAATTCCCTAAAATATCATAGAGTCTCTAGTTTAAATTTGAAGTCATTCTGTTTTGAGAAAATAGTTTTAGAAATTCTATTTCTTATCTAAAACTGAAAATGACCCAGCTTTAGGAAGTTCATGGATTCTTAGTGTGCTCTCACCCAAGGTTGGATTGATTAACCTAGAGTATTACAATGAACAAAGATGCTTAAGGCATTGAAGAATAGAGTAAAAACCTATTTATTAATTGGCGCCGTTGCCATCTTTGGTTTGTGAGCATTAAGATTTAGATCTTCTTATTGAACTAGGTCATGTTTTTCCTATTACTTTGGATACTAATAGCTCAACTATCTTGTTGCACCTTCAGGTACATGAACCTAATTTCTAGAGGCACCAATGATCTCCTTCAGCCTCTAGATAATATTCATTTGCTCGGCAGTGCAAGATTGAGAAGAGAGCAAGCTGTTTAAGCCGAGATAGTGCAACACGGTATGGCTGAACAAGATAACATTGCTGGTCAGCAACAAGAGGCAGGTAGGGGTAATGGTCACCCACCATGTGCCTAGAGAGCCGAGGATTATTGGTGCGGGGGATGCACCTAATACCCACACAAACCGATTCGGTATAACCCCGCCACCCGTAAACAACAACAACTTCGAAATCAAACCGGAGTTTGTTTCTATGGTGCAAAACCATAAGTTTCATGGTCTTGCTATGGAGGATCCCCTGGAGCACCTTGATAACTTGGACAAAATCTGGGGGATTATCAAGATAAATGGGATATCCGAAGACAGCTTCAAGCTCCGGCTCTTACTTTTCTCTCTCGGTGACAAGGCGCACCTGTGGGAAAAGACCCTTCCCCAAGGAACGATCACCTCTTAGGCTGAGTGTAAGAAGGCATTCCTCACAAGGTTCTTCTCAAGTACTAGAACAGCAAGGTTGAGGAGTCAAATCAGTGGCTTTACCCAAAGAACAACGAGATGTTTTCCGAGGCTATGAAGAGATTTAAAGATTACACCATTCAGTGTCCTCACCACGGATTCAGTGAGGAATCCTTGCTAAGAACCATCTACAGGGGAGCATTACCTAATATCAGAATGTTGCTAGACACTGCGAGCAAGGGTAACTTTCTTGGACAAGACGTTTCGGCGGGAATGGAGTTGATTGAGAATCTTGCATTGAGTGATGGGAACTATAGTGAGGATTATGACTGAGCTCCTAGAGGGTCCGACCTAGAAGGACACAAGAAGGAGTTGAAAGCACCGCATGACAAGATAGACAAGCTGGTACTTGCAAACCAGAAGCAAATGCATTTTGTTGGTGAAGCCGCGGATGTCTTCGACGAGTTGGATTAGCAATGTCAAGAGGAAGCCAATCGGGTTGGTGGAAAAGACCATTCAAGAAAGCAAGACTACTTTCCTAAGTACCAAGGAAACAAAAACAACTTGTCATATCGAAGCAACAATGTTGAGAATCCTCAAGACCAAGTATACCCTCAACAAAAACAAGTTGGTAACCAATGAGGATATGTGAACAAAAACACATATCAAGGTCAAAGACAAGGGACCTACCAAGGCACGCCACAACAGCAAGGGCACAGAGGATACCCTCCTTGCTTTGGACAGCAACAGAAAGGTCAAGCTCCAGCTCAAGAACAAGTTCAAACGTTGCTAAAATAGCTCATGCAAAACCAAGCAAATACCGAGATCAACATGGGAAAAAGACTTGCTGAATTAAAAGCTAAGCAAGACAGTGCCAACAACGACCTTCTCAACCAAATCAACGATCTAAACAACAAGATCCCTCATTTTGAAAAGGGAAAGGCAAGCACCTCAAGCCAAGGTACCTTACCGGGTAAATGTGAAGCAAATCCGAGAGAGCATGCTCACATGTTCTCCCTTTGAAGTGGAAAAGTGTTAACTCCACGACCTCAAGCAGATGACAATGGGGACATTGTGGTTCAAGAGGTGGAGGAAAGTCTTTCACAAGACACCGGAATCACCATCCATGACGTCTACATAGAAAGACCTTGGAAAGGCAAAGAAACGGTTGAGGAGGAGCTTGTAAGGGAAACACCAAGGTAGCAAGAAGTTGTTTCCCCTCCCTACAAACCTAAACTCCCTTTTCCAGCAAGGTTCAAGAAGCAACTCGTTGAAAAGCACAAGGCTCTGTTTGAAAAAAGTATCAAGGACATAGAAATGAGGATGCCCTTGCTTGATGCTTTAGCGCTTGTGCCGAAAAGCGCCAAGTTTCTAAAAAGACGTGATTGCTAAGAGAGCAAAGGAGATACATAAGGCTGTTGTTGTGAGCAAGGAGTGCAATGTCATCAACTCGAAAGAGATCACGCCCAAGAAACTAGGAGATCCCGGATCTTTCACGTTGCCTTGCTCTATAGGCTTGTTGATGTTTGAAAATAGTCTATGCGCCTTGGGAGTAAGCATCAACCTGATGCCTTACTCCATTGCAAAGAAGTTAGGGCATACTGAGTTCAAGGAGTGCAATGTCTCCCTAGTCCTAGCTGACAAAAGCACAAGGCTACCAAAAGGATTGCTTGAAGATTTGCCTTTGAAGATAAATAATGTAACTATTCCAACGGACTTTGTGGTCTTGGAGGATAATGAGGAAGACATGGATCCTCTTGTCCTAGGTAGGCCATTCTTGGCCACTTATGGAACAATAATTGACGTGAAGAATGTAAAGATTTTCCTACACTTAGGGAAAGGTGCAAGTTTCAAGTTTGAAATCAAGAATGGTGTGGAGAAACCTACCATCAACGGTCAACTGTTTCAAGTAGGTACTAAGGACAAGGATAAACCTATCCTCGTTGGGCAAGAGGGTAATGATGGATTGAATGGCCATTAAAAGTCCGGGGCCGAGGAGAATGGAAAACGTGCCAAACCCTCTCTAGGGGAGCATAAGCGGAAGCCCAAGGTTTCTTGTCTCCCAGTTGCAAGGGAAGGAACAGCTGATCTTGGGGATGATGTCAAGGCTGAGGAAGAACCCTATGGAGAAGGCTTGCTAGTTCTTTTCGACTGCAAAGAAGAAGACTGCCCCAAGGAGAGGACACCGTGGGTAAGAGAGAAGAAAGAGAACTCTTCCAATGTTCTCTATGCTATGAAAAAGGGAAAGCCGAGCAACGGTCAGCCGCTGCCTAACAACACCCTGAGCCTGCATCCATTGGAGCTCAAAGATGACTCCATACTGTACAAGGTCAAAAGCAAGGGCTGGTCCCAACCATTCGCAAAAGCATGGTTTCTACTCCCACCCGGCTTGGTAAAAAAGACAAGGAAAGGGTAATGGAGATGATGTGCACAGTCTACACTGTGGAGGTTAAACAGAGCCCAAGGTCAACGTGTCTCCAGCTACTCCATCCATCTCAACCCCACGTTAAAGGGAGTAAGGAAAGTCGAGCCAACGACGTTAAACAAGAGCGCACTTGGAAGGCAATCCCATGACTATCGTTGTACATAGATCGAGTTTAACTCGTATTGCAAACGGGGTGTGGATCGACTGGGCTCACTCGATTGGAGATATTAGATCGATAGCTGGATCGATCAACTCACTCGATCTTCACCGAAACGACCTGGAGATCGATCTAGGAGCTCTATCCAAGAAGCGTGTCCCCGACCACAAGGAATCCTGAAACGAGGAGGATAGTCGATCTGAGGCTCGATCCAAATCAGATCGAGCCAACGAACGGGCAAACCACGCGATTTCGGACAGAATGGGCATGAGATCGAGGTCAATATCGACCTGTTTGACTCGATCTCATGCCAAGGGTAATTTAAAATATCCCCCTTTTTTCTCCTTCCCTCTCTTTTTGAATTTGAATTTTGGTCAAGGCTAGTACCTTTGACCATGAAAAAGCGTGCCTTGACCACATTTTTCGAAACCACTTGCATGCATGAGTCCAATTTTTTTTTTCTTTATAAAACCTTACCTCCACACTCTCCATTCAATTGCATACAAACTTATTTTTGTGAAAACTAAAGAGAGAGAGTGTGAGTTTCGGTTTTTCAAAGAGATAAAGCATCTAGTACCCAACCAATTTCAAAGGTATTTCGATTTTTTTTTAATAGTATATTCGGATTTTCAAAATTTCCTTTTTATTGAATGGTTAGATGTTATTTGTTAGGGATTAGGATTAATTTTTAGAAATATCTAAGTATTAGGGGAGTTTTCTTGATTTGGTCTTATCTCAAGAGATTTTCCTCTTCTATTTATTGATATATTCGAAACTATCCCCATGAATCTAGGATTTATATGCAATAGAGCTTACAGATATTGTCTCTTGACCATATTTTTCTCTCTTCACTGTCGCCTATTCTCACCCTCTCTTTGAGGATTCGAATTTCAGGTACCATGGCACCAAGGAAGAGAAGAGGAGATTTTGCAATACAAGAGGAGACACAGCAAGCGGTGGAAGAGACAGTCAAGTGGAGTAAGGAGGAGAAAAAGACGAGAAAAAGGCTAGAAAGGTTGCGCTTCGAGCCAACTCGGTTTGCAAGTAGAGAACTCTTGCAATAGCTCAGATGGTTGGAGGATTTCGATGAGCTACTCAAGAACATGGGGCTGGCGTGTCTAGCACGCATGGATTGCCCCACATACCCCGAAGCAACCCTCCATTTCCTCTCCACCTTGGACTTCTCATATGAAGATCCGAGCATCCAAACCCCATCTGCGGGTCATGTCACGTTCAAGATCAGGAAATAAGCTTATTACCTCTATATCCCTGATCTATGCCAAGCTTACGGTCTCAATGCTGCAGCCAAGCTTGCGGTCTCAATGCTGCAGCCAAGCTTGTGGAATTCCCACAGTTCAAATCAACAAGTGATCTATGGGATTTGATTAGCGATGGAGACTACAAGTCCAATACCGCAAAGATCAAGAAGATGCAAAACCCTTTGCTAAGGTACACCCTCAAGCTGCTGGCCAACACATTCAGTGGGAGATCCACAACCGCAACAGTGACCAGGAACGAGCCGTGCTTTCTTTTCCAAGGGGTTAAAAATATATTGTGCGATAGTGAAATGAATGATGACCCAATGGTGGATGATCTTGGAGAAGATGTGAATTACGGGTGCATCTTGGTTTCTTCCCTGGTCAATTACAAGGCTTGGACTGTTAGGTGTAAGGCGGCTTCTGCACTCATTGGTGGCTTCCTCATGCCACTGTTCGTACAAGCGAGAGTACCTCTTGCAGATTTCGAGGCTTGCGTTGAGCGTGCATACATAGATCAAGCCTACATGAGCAACACCGATTCCTTGGGATCTACTCCAGCTCCAGGATACTATGCATACTTGTTCTACAATGAGAACCGTGAGAAGAAAACTTGCATCCTGCCCAATCCGGAAGAGACTCTAGTTGATTCCGTTGGCACCATTGAATTCTTGCCGACCGACGAAGAGTGTTATGCACCTCTTGTAAGAACAACAGCACCACCTCAGCCCACCCGTTCACCCTCTCCTCCCTCAGATGTTGAGATGCTGTCAACCTTTGATATCCCCAAGCTAGACTATGAGCCACAGACCAAAGCCGAGAAATTCCTTGCCTCGGTTGAAGAAATCTAACGGAAAGTCAACAAGTGGCAAGGCAAGATGATTAAGAAGCTAGTGAAGAAGATCAAAGTCCTTCAACAAGACAGCTCATCGGAAATGACCTTGAGTAATGAAGTTGAACGCACGGGCGAGACAATGGGAAGACACTCAACCGGGGGAATAGAAATCCGTGAGCCTCAAGAAGATGATCAAGCAAGGCATCTCTCTCTACAAGAAGGCCCAACCAGGAGCAAGGACAAGGGGATACTTCAAGACTCCCCACAGAAGAGCAGGAAAACCGGAGCAACCTCTCAAGCTCCGGCCATGCCTAGCTCCGAGGTACCAATTCACAACGTTGTACATACCATGCATTTTTATTTTTTCTCTTGGATTTTTGGTCTCCTCTTGGGCTTGTTTCACACCGAGACGTTGTCATTCAAGTTTGGGGGGAGAATTTGTGTTTTGACATATTTTATTTGGATCTTATTTTGTGTTCACATATTTGAGTCTTTATGCATACATATATTTGCATTGAAAAGTACAAAAAAAAATCAGAAAATTTTTAAGAATTTCTATTAAAAAAAATTCATATAGCTTGCATTTGCATTGTAAAATAGTTTAGGAATGAGTCTAGAATTTTTATCATTTAGAATTGCATTCATATGCATTGGGAGCAATGATGAGCTAATCCTTGTAGATTTTTAACTCTTGTAATCAATTCAATACCCTAGTTAGTAGTTCTTTGATGCTTGTGAATACATTTGAAAGTAAGGAAGAACCATGTTTGGACCACCTCATTTGTTACTAAATTTTGGTCGAAATATAGTCTTGAAATTGATAGCCAACTCTACTCACTTTAACCGAATCTTGACAATTAAATATCATGCTTGCACTGAAAGTGAATTCATGGATTGAAAATACTTGAGCTTTCTTACTGACTTTGCCACCCTCTTTCTAGCTCAAGTAGAACTCCTACCATACCTTACCTCCTTTGAAGCCAATTGTTTTTGTGTGAATGCTTGTGAGACCTTTATTTCGATTGAACTTAGTATAAAGTGTTAGGTTTGAGACGACAAGTCTAGGCTTTCATGTAGATTCTAGCCTCGCATTTTGGTGATGCTTGATTTGGGGGTTTGTTGGCCGTGGTGATGCTTGATGAGTTGTGGAAAAGTTTGGAAAGAAAGAGGTGATGAATGAGGGCGTGGTAAAAATAAGGGAAAACATAGTTTAAAATGGTGAATCTTGTGGTTAAAAAGGTATAGATCGAGGTCAAAAGTGCCAGGTAGTCTTAGAAAAAGAAGAAAAGAAAATCAAAAGAGCCATAAAGGGGCCAAAGAAAAGAAAAACTACCTAGAGATAAAAAGAAGAGGTACGTTAATAAGAAGAGATTACACCATTCGCTATGACTAATAGGTTGAAGAAGTTCCCCCTAAGAGCTTTAAAAAGGAAAGAAGGATGATTGAAATTCACGGTTTGGGCAAGGCACAAAGAGCCTTGAGAAAAAGGGTAGATTGTAGAGGGTTGAGTGAGCTAAAAAATGAATGAGAAAGGTTTAGGATCATTGATAGCATATAGGGTAGGTGAGAGTCTATTCTTGTATGCATCACTTGTCTCTTACCTTTAGCATTATGCATATAGTTCAATCTTCTTTGAGTGTTACCCTTGTTTAAATGCGAAACCGGATGAATTGAGATCACTTTTATCTCAAAACCCAGTCCCTTAGCCAAATGAATTCACTTGCTTTGCAATGTCATGATTCACGGTTTTGAAACTTAATGAATGTTAAAGAGTTGGCTTGATAGGGAGACTTATCTAGATTGAAATCTTAGTGCATTTGATTGTTGAAATGGGCATCGCTAACTCTTTTGGAGTAGGATGGACTCACATGCATTTTAGAATTAAGAACTTGGATATTGAGTAGATTATTATTGTTAACAATCTTGGATATTGAGCTCCCACTTTTAAACCTCTCTCTCGGATTTGTCTTTGTTTGCTTGAGGACAAGCAAAAAGGCAAGTTTGGGGGAGTTGATAGACTCATAATATAGCATATTTTAACACTCATTTAGGATAGTTTTGCATTCACTATTGCATTCATATTTAGATTAATTGTAACTTTTGTCCCATTTTTGGTTTTAGACATGTTTGCATTGTCATTTGCATATTTCTTGCATATTTGCATCATATTCAGGTTGTTTTGGATACACTGGAGCCATGGAGGGTTTGTGGATATGCCAAGTATTAAAAAGGAATCTGTGGGTACTTTGAAAGACTCGGACAAGCAAACACGCATTGAGATCGAGCTAGGCCGGTCGATCTAGACGAGATCGACGAGAAGATCGAGAGACTCGGGTCGTTTCAAGGAAGAAGAACGGGTTTTAGATCGACCAAGACGATCGATCGGGTGTACGGACGTGGAAGCTAACTCCGAGACGAACGAGGGCCAGATCGAGGTCCCGACTTGATCGTCTGTAGATCGAGCAGAAGATCGAAGGAAGCACTCGATTCACCCACTGACTCGACCTGACGATCGGGCAAAAGAAGACATTCTCTGCAGAAGATCGAGCGAGAGATCGACGACCGAGGTCGATCTCTAACCTTATCCGGACAGCTCAAGTTTTGGATTTTAGTGAGGAGACCATTTCCCTTTTGGTATAAAACGTTTTTACCCTATTTTTAGGTGTGACATCTAGATTTTACGATCTGTCTCCTTCTTCTTTGAGCCTTAAGCCGCCATTGTTAGTTTCAAACTTTTCTTGTTTTTGTAAAACCTTAATCTTGTTTTATTCTTAAGTACTTCTCTTAATCTTTCTTGCTTAGTAATCTAATCATGTTTATCTCTTCTTCTTCTACGTTTTCATATGCTTTAATCATGCGTAGTGAGTAACTCCATTAAGGTTTGAGGCCGAGGGGTTTAAGGGAGGTTTAAGGGATTAGATTTTGGTTTTCCAAGCCCTTAATCCTTAACTCTTCTTGGTTTTGGGGCGCTTTACGCCAAGGATGCTCGAGAGAGATCCTTGTGCCCATAGAGATTTATCTGTATCTCCATAGAGCTGAGAGATTTCGGAACCCCCAATCCAAGAGGCTAGCTTCTCCAAACCACGATAGTGAGCTTTTGGAGACTAGCCAAGCCAATTTAAGTTTGATCTTTTCATGCTCATCAATCTTTCTTTCCACCAGAAACCATGGGTTTCGAGGGAGGAATGGTGAAGTGATTCTACCCACAAACCATGGGAGAATCTTCAATCGCCTCTTAGGCCTAGAGTTAGCTCTTTCATGAGAAGACCCATTTTAGCAAAAACCCAAGATCAATCCTTTAACGCCCTTTGACATAATCCCTTAGCCTCAGATCTATCTTTTCATATTTGACAATCTTGAATCAATCTTTCTTTGTTACTAAAGTCTCTTGCTTGAAATCACTAGAAATCGCTTAGTACTTGCATTTTGAGTTCTAAATTCCTAGACTTTATTTCTTGCCAAGCTTATAATTTTAGAAATTCCCTAAAATATCATAGAGTCTCTAGTTTAAATTTGAAGTCATTCTGTTTTGAGCAAGTAGTTTTAGAAATTTCTTTTCTCATCTAAAACCGAAAATGACCTAGCTTTAGGAAGTTCTTGGATTCTTAGTGTGCTCTCACCCAAGGTTGGATTGATTAACCTTAAGTATTACAATGAACAAAGATGCTTTAGGCATTGAAGAATAGAGTAAAAAACCAATTTATCACCTTCCCGAAAACCAAAGATCTCATTCAATTGGCGGAAGGACATCGTGTAGATTTTCTATGGATCTTGAACTTGATGTAGCCATGAACATCTCGCAGTGGTGAATCCTCTCCGTCATAGTAGAAGTGCGAGGTGAGGGAGGAGAGGAACTCACATGTTGCGAGCTTGTAAGCGGGATGGGCCATGGTGATGAACTTGGCCAAACCCATGCTGGAGAATAGGGTTTGGATGTCTTCAAAGATCCCCAAGGCCCGAAGTGTATGCTCATGCGGGTACTTCGTTGCTTTGAATCGCATACCCATGAATGCCTTGAGGAGTTCCGCGGGTGTGAGCTTCTTCTTAGTCACTTCTTGTGTGGCCTTTGATTTCCCCTTTGAAGCTCTCGTGGTGGCCTTCTTCTTTGACCCAAGTACCAACTGTTCCTCTTCACTTTGAACGCCTTGATCCTCAACCACCTTCTTCTACCCTTGGCTCTTTGAAGATCTTGCCCCTTGAGTGGTTGGATCTCCTTTAATTCTTCCCATTGTACCTACAAGAGAAACAAAACTTGTAGAGGGAATTAGCAACTCATATTGGATAAGCAAACAATGCATCAAGCAAGCTAAAAGCAAGAGACAATGCCACATTTTCGAAATTCACTTCAATTCCATACTTAGCAAAAATTTGGCAAACAAAATTTTTTCGCAAAACTTTCAAGTTGTCCTAATTCGAGTGCTATCAATTGGCAATCCATAAATGTGGTTAATGCAAGCTAATGCAAGTGAAAGCCCCAAAATCTAACAACGCTCAAGAGATTAATTTGAATTTTCGCACCATGAACCCTAATTGTCAAATTTTTGAAAATTAACCATTAAAATCCTAGGATAGCACTCAAAATCTACTCCCTAACCATTATCAAGCAATTCCCAATCTTCAAACAACCATCTCGAACATGATATATCATGGTTTTTACCCGTTTTTGGACCATGATATAAGTGCTTCTATAGAGTCTTTTGATCTTTTTAGAGTCATATTAGAGTCTTTACAGGTTCAGGTACAATTAGAGGTAAAATGGAGATTTGGATATATTTTGGAGCTTAATGGAATGAAGTCACGAAGTGTTGAAGTCGGATTGAAGTTGCACGATGGGTGTCGATCGACACAACCTTGGTGTCGATCGACACCATGTTTTCCTATTTCAAAGACGTGAAGTTTCCAGAAATTTGCAGAAAAGAAAATCTCCAAGACTTTTCCTAATCTTCCAAGGAATTGAAGATGCGAACCTAGGCCAATAAATGGAGTTTTTCAGCCATTGTTTAGGCACAACACACACATTATTTAAAGAGATTTTTAGAGAGATTTTGGAGAGAAGAATTTGTCTCCTTCAGAGCAAATTTGGAACTCCTTTGATTCGATTGATTTCTTTTATGCTTTCTATTCAAATTATGATTTCTGTTTCATTAATCATGTCTGAGTAGTTTGCTAGTTAGGTTTAGGGTTTTTCAAAGGNTTTCTATTCAAATTATGATTTCTGTTTCATTAATCATGTCTGAGTAGTTTGCTAGTTAGGTTTAGGGTTTTTCAAAGGTGATTAATGAATTGTTAGGTCAATTAAAATTGTTAGGATAAAATCATTAGAGTTCTTCATCTGAATTTGTGTTTAATGCTTATTCTAGCTCCGCGACCTAGAATCTGATCTTAGGTTGATTAATAGATGAGAGAGTATTATTAATTGCCTGAACTAATGTTTGATGAGCAAAATACCTATTCGCAAAGAGATTTGGTTTATGGTTTTGTGAACAATTGAACCTGATATTAATGCTTGTTTGAATTGATAGGATTTGCAAAGAGATTTGGAATTCTAGGGTTTAGACATAGATAATCTTTGCAGCGAGAGTTAGTTGAATTTACATTAGTGTTTCGTGTTCTAGAACAGTGCTTAATAATTCCTAACATTCTGTCTAGACTTGCAATTTAGAAGAATTTCCCTGAACCTAGCGCCTTAGTCTCCTGATTTTAAGAACCTATTTCGTGATACTCATTTATTTCTTGCTTTGTTTTACTTTCATTCGATTCGACCTAGCATAATCTGAATTTAGAAACCTTAGTCTCCTGATTTTAACGGCGCCAAAAACTTGATAGGGCTCAGGTTTTACCCTAATAAAACTACTGCAAGTGAACAGCAAAAGCAATCATAGTATGAGGGGTATCGAAATCCCAAGGGAAGTAGACGCTACGCTAAGGTTTCTAAATTCAGATTATGCTAGGTAAAATAGGTTAAAAGTAAATAAAGCTACTAAATAAATCAAGAACAGAATTGAATGCGGTGTAAGTTCAGTAGACGAAGGCGCTAGGCAAGGATGATTATCAGGATGAATCAGAGAATGCAGATATTATTTTGTCAAGAAATAACTAAGAACCGTCTAGAACTGAAAATGCTAATTTAAAACTAATCAACTCTCGTTGCAGAAGTTATCTATGCCTAAATTCCAGAAAACCAAATTTCTTTGCGAGTTCAAACAATTCAGACAAGCATTAATGTTCAGGTTCGATTTGTTCACAAAATACCTAAACCAAATCTCTTTGCGAATAGATATTTTGCTCATCTATGATTAGGTCAGATTATCAATAATGCTCTCGCATCTATTAAACAACCTAAGGTTTGATTTCTAAGTGATCAGTTTCAGAAATCAAGTTAAGTACAAATCAAGTTAAGCACAAATCAAGATGAAGATCCAAATGATTTCCTAACAATAATAATAATTCGACAAACTCATCATCAACCCTAAATCACCCTAACCTAACTAGCAAACTACTCAGACATAGAGATGAAAACACAAATCATGGCTGAAATAAATTGCATAAAAAGAATAGAGAATGATACAGGGGTTCGAAATCTGGCTCAGATGAGATAGAATTGCCTCCCCAAAAGCTCAGGATCAATCTCTCTCTAAGTCTCAAAAACAATAAATTATGAAAAGGTATGGCTAAACAATGCCTGAAATCTATTTATAGAAGGGGATTTTTCGTCCAGGGGCAGACTTGTAATTTCTTCAAACTTGCTCTCTTTCCTTTTTCCAATGGAAGCCAGCAAAATTTGGAGGTCTCGTCTGGTGTCAATCGACACAGATGGTGTCGATCGACACCTTGCGCGTAAGTATACTCTTTCGACTTCATCACTTCGGCTGCTTCTCCAAAATGCTCCAAAAGGTCCAGATTCTCCCATTTAGCTCCAAGTGCTCTCCATCCTGTAAAGACTCAAATAGGACTCGAAAACTAACAAAAGACTCTATAAAAACACTTATATCATGGTCCAAAAGTGGGTAAAAACCATGATATATCAACTCCCCCAGACTTAGCTTTTGCTTGCCCTCAAGCAAAACAGAAACTTAGACTCAAGTAGAAGTTTGAAAACAGAAACTTCCAGCTATCCTTTAGAACGCCACAACTTGTTAACACTCTTGAATCCATATGCAGTAGAGCCAACCTTATGAAAGTTCAGTGTACTTACCACTAGCTTAGCAATCTCCCAGTTCGAATCCAGATCCTTTCCTTGGTAAAATTTCGAACTCTAACAGTGGTATTGCTACAGAACTTTTCTGATTCTTTCCCTTCCTTAGTGCCTGAACAAGATTCTCTTTTGTACAGCTCTCCTATTTTCTCTTCCCTTAGTCAACTGCTGCCCATTTTCAGGGTGTTCTAAGATCTTTTCATTGACTCTTCTTACTCTTTTGAAGTCTCGGGAAATAGTACTACTCTCTACTTGTGAGGAGACAAGTTCAAGAGCACTCACTAATATTGTTCCTTGTGAGGAGACAGGCTCATGAGATTCATTGCACTATTCCCAGACTTAGACTCTTTTTTCTTTCTTCTCTTTTCTCAAGGGAAGATCAAGGACAGACTGCAATTTTTCTATTTGTTCAGACTGAAAGAGGAATCAAGTTCTGCGGATACCTAGTTCTTATAAGGGGACCTGGATTCTCTCTGTTAGATTGATCCACTTGCAGCTTTCTACTTAGTAAGACTTGTAATCAACTATTAAAGCAATGGTCCCTCAAGTGTCCACAATCTGCGGTTAAGTTCCTAGAAAAACTGAAAGTTCCAACTGGTTTTGACTCAATAAAACAAATTTTTGACTCAAAACAGACTCTCAAAACAAAACACAATGTTAGCAACTACCTCCCCCAGACTTGAACAACACTGTCCCAAGTGTTATTAAGAATGAGTTTGGACAGAAACAAATTAGTGCTAAACTGTTATAAAACAAAGAGAAAAATCGGATTACCTGACTCTGCGTGCGGCGTCGATCGACACAGATGGTGTCGATCGATGCTGTGTATGATCATGGTGCCGATCGACACAGATGGTGTCGATCGACACTCTGTTCGAAGTCAGAGTTCAGCCACTCGAACATGAATGTTGCTAAGTCAGATTGTTGTTAGAGTCATCCTAGCGGTTAGAAAACTCAAACAAACCGTTAAAAGCACAAAATAATCCAATAAACTCAATGACTTCAACAAGTTAGAAACAAAGTACTGAAGCAAATGGAAGAAAAATGCAGACTCAAGAGAAAAAGAAAAACTGACTCAAAATACTAAAAGGAATGGAGAATCACTCGTCGTCATCAGAAGGTGGTGGAGAAGAGCGTGGTGGTGTGGGAGGGCGAACGCAGCTGCAGCTGGAAACAGTAGCAAAGGCGTTCCAAATGGCCTGGAAGCTCTGCACCACATATCTCTAGAAAACATCTGGCTCCATAGGAATCTTGGGAGCATCTGGAAGGTGGTGAGGACCAATAGGCAACGGAGCTCTGCTGCGCCTCGGACAAGAAGGGCGTGTGGGATCCTCAGCTGGTCAGGAGGAGGTACCTCTGCGTCTGGGAACGGGAACAGTCCTCAGCCTGTTCGGACTAGACTGAAATGCGAGGCGGCCTGGATCGCCAGTGATGTGAGTAAGGTCCATGTCAGGTAACTGGACCATGCCCTGCACTCTCTGCTCGTCGCTGAAGACCCATAGCCTCTCTGGCTTCACCCAGTTAGCCCTCCGCAAGTAATCCATATCAACCCAAGCACGCGATGTATCAATGGTGCAGCTAGAAGTGTCAATCCTACAGTGCTGGAAGATAGGAGTCAGAAGACTTCCTACTGTCTCAGGCTTTGTCTTTGTACCACTGAAAGGCTTCATCTTCAAGGAAGCCAGATGATGAGCAAATACCGCGCCAAGGTTCGCGCTTTCTGGCGCGTCAGACTCCTCATAAATCTCAGACCAAAGGGCGTGATACAGCAATACCAACTCAGACACGCGCATCTTCCCTGGCTCATGCTTACACAGAAGTGTAGTGGCGAATATGCGAACCAAGTAGCGAAGGGTAGGATGGCGAATGTCGGTCTGTGTGGAAGTTTTAGAGTCATACCTCCCATTTCTGAAGTGTGACCATAAATCCTGGTTGTCTGGAAGCTGCGTCTGAAGAGAGACTCCTGTAGCATGCTTATCTGCGAACCCATAGATCCCGCAAAGGTCTGGAAGTGAAATGCGGTAGCGGATCCCGCGGATTAGGAAGGTCAGTGTTCCTTCCAACGCATTGCGGATAACCTCATTCCTGTAGTAGACCCGTGCTGAGGCAATGAACAGGCGGACAAGGTCTGGATAAAGGTCATACTGCCGCGTCGCTATAGTGCCCATCCCAACTCTGCTCATCAGCTGTAGGATGTCGTCTTTGATGCCCAACTCTCGCATCGTCTTTTCACATGCAAACCGAGTCGGTGAGATCTCGACCTTCAGCCACGCATTGTAGAATAGCGTGTCATAGTCATCCCAAGCTTCGTAGATGCCTCAAACAGTGCATAGGTCCTTTGCGACCTCTTTGGCCGGTGAGTCCTCCCAATTTCGCTCAATCTGAATCCTTGCACCTTCACGTTTTGGCCAAGGAGGAAGAGAGGGGATTGCTGTATCATTAGCAGTTCATGAGGTGGATGCTTCAGCTTCCCGTGGCCTCTTGGTTCGTGGTGGTATCTGCAAGCAAAAATAAAACCCAAAATCAATCCAAAGTCCAACAAACAAAACACCATGCATCTGTAATGATCGGGTGTCGATCGACACACAGTTGTGTCGATTGACACCAAGCATGTAATCGCAGAATGTCATCAAATCACGATCCTAAGCTCAATGGGACATCAAATAGCTTTGCAAACAATCCCAATATCATTAAACGCCCTAGTCTAGACCAACAAACCCAAAGAAAATCCCAATTCACAACATGCATCATCAATTTCCAAAATTTTCGAAAATTTCAAATTATGCGAATTAGAGGATGAAAAACAGTTGGGTAATGATCCAAATAATGATAAACAACCTAAATGAGCATCATTCAAACAAGAAATCAAGCTAAATAGGCGAATTCAAAATTTTTCACCTTAGGGCCGAAAATGAAATTGGGAGATTTGAAGAACATACCTTGGCATATCGAATAAATGGACGATTGATTATGAAAGAGGGATAAAATCCGCACGGATTAGAGCAAAGAATCACTCAATTTGGTAAAAAAATTGAAGATTTGGGAATTTGGGGGAAAATTTGTGCTAAGGCTCGCGAGTTTGAGTTTGTGGAAGAAAAAGACTAAGTGTCGGGTTTTAAAGACTTACCTGGTCCCGTGGTGGGTGTCGATCGACACATAGGGTGTCGATCGACACAGAGTATGATCGAACCTTCTTTTTTTTTTTTTGAATAGAAAAGCCAAAATAATTAGTAAAACCAAAATCAAAATAAAAAAATAAACTAAGTACCTATCAGTGGGTTGCCTCCCACTCAGCGCTCGTTTAACGTCAATAGCTTGACTGTTCACGCTTTTAGACGTTTGGTGCATCATCCAGAGACACAATGTGTCCTTCTGGAATCTTGGCTTAAGCCCAATAGTGTTTCACTCTCTGCCCATTTACAATGAACTCCTCTCCTTTGGAGTTTGTCAAGACAATTGCTCCATATGTTCTGACCTCTTTGATGGTGAAAGGACCTGACCAACGTGAACGCAATTTACCAGGATATAATTGTAAACGCGAGTTATATAGAAGTACCTGGTCATTTGGTTCGAAATGTCTAGAGACAATCTTTTTGTCATGATATGCCTTTGTCCTCTCCTTGTAGAGCTTCGAGTTCTCATAGGCGTGATAGCGCAGTTCGTCGAGCTCATTGAGTTGCACTAGGCGCCTTTCTGCAGCTGGCTTCAAGTCAAAGCTCATCTTCTTGATAGCCCAATGCGGCTTGTATTCCAATTCCACTGGAAGATGGCAAGCTTTGCCATAGAGCAGCTGGAAAGGTGTAGTCCCTAGTGGCATCTTGTAGGCTGTCTTGTAGGCCCAAAGTGCATCATCCGGTTTCGCGGCCCAATCTTTTCTCGTCTTGCCCACTGTCTTCTCCAGAATTTGCTTGATCTGTCTGTTGGAGACTTCGACTTGTCCACTCGTTTGTGGGTGATACGCAGTAGCCACACGATGTTGAACACCATGCTACTTTAGCAGCTTGTTGAATACCTTGTTGACGAAGTGAGAACCACCATCACTTATAACAATCCGAGGCACTCCGAATCTGGGGAAAATGATGGTCTGGAACAGCTTCAGAACCACAACAGCATCATTGGTCTTAGAAGCAATTGCTTCCACCCACTTAGAGACATAGTCGACAGCCACCAAGATGTATTGCATTCCAAAGGATGGAGGAAATAGGCCCATGAAGTCAATACCTCAACAATCAAAGACTTCGACTTCAAGGATGAAGTTCTGTGGCATCTCATGTCTCTTGCTGATCTTTCCTCTCCTTTGACAAACATCACATTGCGTGATGAACAGCTGCGCATCCTTGAACATAGTAGGCCATCAAAAGCCTGCTTGAAGAACCTTGGATACTGTCTTGAAGGTTGCAAAGTGTCCAGCATACTCAGAACCATGACAATGGAACAGGACATCACAGACCTCACTCTCTACAATGCATCTTCTGTAAACATTGTCTGAACAATACTTGTATAAGTGAGGTTCATCCCAATAGTATCTCCTGAGTTCCCTTGTGAACTTCTTCTTCTCATAGTTCTTGAGATGTTTAGGCTCAATGTCAGCAGCAATGGAATTCACTATGTCAGCATACCATGGTCGATTGGCAACATTGATGGCAAAGATTGGCTGTCGAAACACGTCACCTAAGATCCTGCGAAGTGAAGCTCGCGTCGGGTGTCGATCGACACTTGGTAATTGCCAATCTTCAAAATTTTGGACACGGTGTAGATCGACACCCGCCTGGTGTCGATCGACACTAGGTTCGTCTGGTCCGAACTCACATCATGGAAATGGCTCTCAACAAGATAAACATTCTCCTCAGGCAGAAAATCATCAATTGGTACGTCATCTTCGATCCTGATCCTTGAGAGATGATCAGCTACTCCATTCTCAACTCCTTTCTTGTCCTTAACTTCTATGTCAAACTCTTGAAGAAGTAGAATCCACCTTAACAATCTTGGTTTGGCATCCTTCTTCTGCATCAAGTACTTCAATGCAGAATGATCAGTGTGAACAATCACCTTTGAGCCAACAAGATACTGGCGAAATTTCTCAAAGGCAAAGACCACAGCTAGAAATTCCTTCTCCGTAGTTGCATAGTTCTTCTGAGCATCATCCAACGTTCTGCTGGCATAGTAAATGGCGTGAAGTTTCTTGTCATTCTTATGTCCTAGAACCGCGCCCACTGCGAAGTCGCTGGCGTCACACATTACCTCGAAAGGCAAATCCCAGTCTGGAGGTTGAATAATTGGAGCACTCACTAAGGCTTGCTTAATCTTTTCAAAGGCTGAAAGACATTCTTCTGTGAACTCGAACATCACGTCTTTGCAGAGAAGAGCAGTGAGTGGTCTCGCGATCTTGCTGAAATCCTTGATGAATCTTTTATAAAACCCAGCATGACCTAGAAAACTTCTCACTGATTTCACAGAATCAGGTGCTTGCAAAGTCGTCATCATTTCAATCTTGGCGCGATCCACTGCGATTCCTTCAGCTGAAACCTTGTGTCCAAGTACAATCCCATCTGTGACCATGAAATGACACTTTTCCCAGTTCAGGACTAAGTGTTTCTCTTCACATCTTCGCAGTACAGCACACAAGTTCTCCAAACAGTCTTTAAAAGATGACCCATATACAGAAAAGTCATCCATAAAGACCTCCATGAACTTCTCTATCATATCCGTGAAGATGGACATCATGCATCTCTGGAAGGTTGCAGGAGCATTACAAAGTCCAAATGGCATTCTGCGATATGAAAATGTGCCATAGGGACATGTAAAAGTGGTCTTCTCCTGATCATGCGGATGGATAGGAATCTGGAAGAACCCTGAATAGCCATCAAGGAAGCAGTAGTAAGGATGATTCGCCAATCTCTCCAGCATCTGATCAATGAAAAGCAAAGGAAAGTGATTCTTTCTGGTCGCAACATTCAGCTTCCTGTAGTCAATGCACATCCTGTGTCCAGTCACAGTCCTTGTAGGAATCAGCTCGTTCTTCTCATTCTTCACCACTGTGACTCGCCCTTTCTTAGGAACCACGTGAACCGGGCTGACCCAAGCACTGTCTGAAATGGGGTAGATGATCCCAGCTTCCAATAGCTTCATGATCTCCTTCTTGACAACTTCCTTCAGGTTCGGATTCAGCCTCCTTTGATGTTCAATCGATGACTTAGTCTCATCTTCAAGGTGAATCCTATGCTTGCACAAGTCTGGTGAGATACCTGAAATGTCATCAAGAGAATAGCCAAGAGCTTTGCGATACTTGCGCAGCTTACTTAGCAATAAAGTGAACTCTGCGTTGTTTATGGAAGCATTTACAATGACAGTATAAGTTGAATTAGGACCAAGAAATGCGTACCTTAGCCCGGCAGGGAGCTGTTTAAGCTTAACTTTAGGTGCTTTGGCCTCGTTCCAATCGCTTAACGTTGCGTCCTTGGCTGATTTCGCAGGGTGTCGATCGACACTCTCTGGTGTCGATCGACACAAGTCCTCTTGGGCGACTAGCTGCAGCACTTTCTCACTAGCTTCCATCATTTTTGTGTAACCTGCAGCTGCTTCGTCCAAGTGCTCAATGTCCTTTGTAGAAGTCGTCAATGCTCGTTCCAAAGGGTCTATAGGATGGTCCTCTTGGAAAATCTCTTCAGCAAGGTTGGTGAGGGAATTGACATAGAAGGTCTGTCCATCAATCGTGGGTCTCTTCATCAGCTTCTCCATGTTGAAATTCATCACCAAATCACCAATGTTCAGTGCAATCCTCCCCTTCCTTACGTCGATGATGGCTCCAGCTGTAGCCAAGAATGGTCTACCAAGTATGAGAGGGTCTTTGGGTTCCTCATCATAAGCTAATACCACAAATTCTGTGGGAATCAAACAATCTCCCACTTTGATAGGAACATCTTCTAAGACACCTTTAGGGATCCTGACAGAACGATCAGCAAGGACTAAGGAGATTCTGGTTGCCTTGAAGTCTGTCATATCCAGCCTAAGAGCAACTGAAAGAGGCATCAAGTTTACACTTGAACCTAAGTCGCATAGAGATCTCCCAAACTTGTCTGAAAAGATGGAGCAATCAAGAACAAAGCTTCCTGGATCGGAGAGTTTCTCTGGTAGCCTGGTCTGAATGACAGCACTAACTTACTCTGATATCATCATTACTCCTTCCTACATATCCATGTTCTTGGTCATCATCCACTTCAGGTATCTCTTTATCACTGGAGTAGTTCTAATGGCATCCATCAAAGGAATTTCAACCACTAGTCTATCCATGATAGCCTTGCATCTAGCGTCCAGTAGCTCCCTCTTAAACTTCTTTGGTATCAAGGGGAAAGGGATCTTTGGTTTGTAAATCCTTTCTGCTGCAACCTTCGTTGTTGTGAGCTGATTTGGTGTAGTCCGCGTTGGGTTTCGATCGACACCCTCCTGGTGTTGATCGACACTTGCCTTTGAAGTCGAGTTCTTCGCGTCGAACTTGTCTGATTCGTGTGGTTTCTCCTTGGGTGTCGATCGACACACAATAGTGTCGATCGACACTTGCTCCGCAGCATCTTCTACATCTTCAAGTTCCTCGAATTCTGCAGTGTTTAGCCTTCTGTTCTGCACAGGCCGAAGGTTCTTCCCACTCCTCAATGTGACAGCATTGACATGGCGTTTGGGATTTGTATCTATCTTCCCTGGAAGGAATCCTTCTTGCATGTTTACAGCTTCTGCGGTTTGAGCAACTTTAACATCCAGCTTCTTCATGTGAGAGTCACTACAAGAAAACATGACGTTTGCCACGATATTTTGCGAGGAAAATAAATCGTAGTAAATTAGCATTGAATTAACGAGGAATTTACGAGGAAAATTATAAACGTCAGCAATTCGTCGGAAAGAGCGACGAAAATAAATCGTTGTCAAATCGTCGTAAATTCCAATGAATTAACGAGGAATTAACGACGAAAATATATTTCGTCGCTAATTCGTCGTTAAATTAGAACGAATTAGCGACGAAACATGTTTGACGTGGATTCCTTGGAATTTCATCGTTAATTTCCGACGAATTACCGAGAAAGTAATTCGAAGTAAATTAACGACGTATTAGAGAGGAAAAGAAGTTAGACGAAAATATTCTTTGTTAATTCGTTGGAAATTCGTTGGTAATTCGATGTAAAAAAAAAAATAACCTATATATAGAAGCAACACTTCATTATCAAAACTACAAAAACAAAAACAAAATCTCTCTTCACCTAAAAAAAAACTCTTCACCAAAAAAAAAACACTTCTTAAACACTTTTTCAATATATTCTTGTTCCAAAAAATAAAATAAAAATTCAAAAATTTTTTTTGTCAATATACGAAATACGAAGTTGGATGTATAATCGTAAAGATTCGGAAGGATCACTGACGAGGGAGTTTCAAGATGGGCTAGAAGGATTCATGTATCAGGCGGGAAGTTTGCAAATTACCGTTGAAAGTGGTATGATGTACTGTCCTTGTCAAAAATGCATGAATAGGAAATTTATTCGTATCTCAAAAGTGTGGTCGCATCTATTAAATAGAGGATTTTTTCCGCACTATTATATTTGGTATAATCATGGAGAAAGGCATGGGGGAAATGCTGGTAGTAGTAGCGGTAATAATCAAGCAGTTAATGATGCTGAGTCAAATAATGCGCATCAAGTTGATGATCATGGTGAATATGGTGATCATGATAGGATTCATGAGATGGTTACAAATGCTTTTCATGAAAACACAGGTACATTTCTAGCTGCTGGTCATGATAGTAATATTTACGACGAGGAACCCAATTTAGATGCCAAAAGATTTTATGATATGTTAGATGCTGCAAATCAGCCACTCTACGATGGATGTAGAGATGGGCACTCTAAATTGTCCTTGGCAGCTAGGATGATGACCATTAAAACTGATCATAACTTAGGTGAGGTTTGCATGGATGATTGGGCTGATTTGATTAAGGAGATTTTGCCTGAAGATAATTTAGCTGCTGAGAGTTACTATTAGATACAAAAGCTGGTTTTTAGTCTTGGGTTACCTTCTGTGATGATAGACGTTTGTGTAGACAATTGCATGATTTATTGGAAAGATGATGACAAGTTGCAGGAGTGTCGTTTTTGCCATAAGACACGATATAAATTGCAAGGTGCTGGTCGTAATAGGGTGCCGTACCAAATGATGTGGTATCTTCCAATAACTGATATGTTGAAAAGATTGTATCACTCGGAAAGGACTGCTGCATCCATGAGATGGCATGCTGATCATTTGCCGACAGATGGGGAGGTCAATCATCCGTCAGATGCAAAAGCGTGGAAATATTTTAAGACGGTACATCCCGACTTTGCTAGTGAGAAACGAAGTGTATATCTTGGTCTTTGCACAAATGGATTTAGTCCATTTGGTTTGTCTGGTAGGCAATATTCTTTATGGCCAGTAATCTTAACGCCTTACAACCTTCCCCCAGACATGTGCATGCAAAGAGAATTTCTATTCATGAGTATATTAGTCCCTGGTCCCAAGCATCCGAAGCGGTCCCTTGATGTGTTTTTGCAGCCTCTAATAGCGGAGTTGAAGGATTTGTGGTTTAATGGGGTTCGTACGTATGATATTTCAAGGAAGAAATTTTTTACGATGCTGGCGGTTCTTATGTGGACAATAAGCTACTTTCCCGCATACTTGATGCTATCAGGGTGGACTACGCATGGGCGGTTGTCTTGTCCTTATTGTCTCAATCGAACAGAAGCATTTCAATTGAAGTACTGTAGAAAAACAAGTTGGTTTGATTGTCATCGCCGATTTCTACCCTTGTCGCATACATACCGAAGAAACAAGCGGTTATTTAGAAAGAACAAAGTTGTCCGTGTTCCTCCTCCTGTATGTGTATCCGGGGCAGATTTAGAAGCGCAAATTGATCATTACGGTGCACAGCAAACAGTCTTCCGAGGTGGAAATTGGCACAGTACAGCGAATATGCCAGATGGATATGGGGAGCATCACAATTGGCATAAGAAAAGTATTTTCTGGGAGCTTCCGTATTGGAAAGATCATCTGCCTAGGCACAATCTCGATGTCATGCACATTGAGAAAAACGTTTTTGATAACATCATGCATACAGTGCTAAACGTAAAGGGGAGAACCAAAGACAGCGTAAAATCAAGACATGACTTGCCTGACCTTTGTTCGAGGAATGAGTTGCATCTTTCGAGCAATGGGAAAGCACTAGTTCCAATATTTCGATTGGGTGCCGCAGAAAGGTCATCATTGTTCAATTGGGCGACATCTGATGTGAAGTTCCCCGATGGGTACGTTTCCAATCTATCTAAATGTGTGGAAGGGCAAAAGTTTTCAGGGATGAAGAGCCATGACTGTCACGTAATTATGGAACGCTTGTTGCCTTTTACCTTTGCTGAACTTCTACCCGCAAATGTACATGAAGCAATTGGAGGTAAAATTCTGGCTTTTTAATTAATTATATATGTACGTATGAGGAATCCTCCCAAATTCGTCGTAAATTCATACCCTAAACCCCAAACTTGCATACGATCTAGTTCAATAATCTATTTGGTTATATAAATGTATAACTAAACTTGTTGTTTTTGTTTAAAACTGTATATTACATGCTTAAAAATCTTATGTTTTTAATAAATTTGAATGATAACGTATACTAAGAGTGATACTTCTTCTTAACGACTATGATTCTTTATATTGAATGTTACGTCTTTTCATTTTATAAATATTTTAAATTCTCTAAGGTATACTTAAAACTATATGAGATCAACATTATGTTTGAGTTGAACAACATAAGAGATTTTAAAAGAAAATTTACATTTTACGACGAATTTGGGAGGATTCCTACGACGAATTTGCGAGGAATCCTCCCAAATTCGTCGTAAATTCATACCGTAAACCCCAAACTTGCATACGATCTAGTTCAATCTATCTGGTTATATAAATGTATAACTAAACTTGTTGTTTTTGCTTAAAACTGTATATTACATGCTTAAAAATCTTATGTTTTTAATAAATTCGAATGATAACGTATACTAAGAGTGATACTTCTTCTTAACGACTATGATTCTTTATATTGAATGTTACGTCTTTTCATTTTATAAATATTTTAAATTCTCTAAGGTATACTTAAAACTATATGAGATCAACATTATGTTTGAGTTGAACAACATAAGAGATTTTAAAAGAAAAAATTACAGTTTACGACGAATTTGCGAGGAATCCTCCCAAATTCGTCGTAAATTCATACCCTAAACCCCAAACTTGCATACTCTAGTTTAATCTATTTGGTTATATAAATGTATAACTAAACTTGTTGTTGTTGCTTAAAACTGTATATTACATGCTTAAAAATCTTATGTTTTTAAGCCCCATTATGTATGTTTGATTTCATACATAAGAGATTTTAAACTTTTCTTGATTGGGGATGACTTTGGGACGAATTAAGGACGAATCCTCGCAAATTCGTCGTAAAGGGTGTCGTCGTAAATTCCTCGTAAATTAGGGACGAATTACCGACGATTCGTCGTTAATTTCTCGTAAAATAAGGCGTCGTAAATGCCTCGTAACTTTCGGACGAATTAATGAAGACTCATAATATTCATCGCTAATTCCTCGTAACTTTGGGAGGAATTAGCGACGAATCTAAATCTTATATATAGGTGCCGAGATTTCTCCTTCCCCTCACTTCTCTCAACCTTCTCTCAAATCTCTCTAGATCTCTCTCTCTCTAGATCTTTCTAGTCGGATCTCTCTCCAATTTTATCAAATATTACAAGTTATGGATCTAAATTTATATTTTTTATTTAGGTTTGGATAATGTTAGGATATTGGAATATTAGAGTAATGTTAAGATATCCGAATATTAGAGTAATGTTAGGATCTCGGAATATTAAAATTCGTTAGGAATGAAATATTTTATTTTAATTTAGAGATTTTTTAATTTTAGTTATTAATTATATTTATTAATTATTGTGCAGATGAGGCCTTCTCGTCGTAACCATTATTATCAGTTTATACCTGATAATAATGGTGGGACTTCGTCCGGGACTGTTCCGATTCCAGATTCGTCTTAGCCATACACTACTTCCGCTACTGAGTCGGAAGTTCCGCAGACCCAGGCCAAGACTACTGCACCACCGCCACACTTCCGGCAACCTGCTGTTCCTCATCCATATGCCCATTTGACAGTTGATGATTTGATTGCACAACCGGGAAGAACAAATGTTACGAGATTAGACCCGCGTCATGTAACCGGAAAATGGTACGTTTTTTAATTTAATATTTAATTTTTATGTTTTCACTTTGTGATTGAATTTTTTTTTTTCGGTTCGGGATCGAAAGCAGTGTCGGACGGTCCGTTAGCGATATCATCAAGTCATTTTTCACCGAGCCTCACGCAAATTTCTCTCAGCTCTCGCCGGAAATCTTCGAAACTTGGTTCAAAATGTTTGCGATAATAAATGTTTTTTTTAAATTATAAATTACTAAAATTGATATTAAATAAATTTTTTTTTGTTTTTGTTTTTTTTAATTATTGTAGCAAAAATATACTTGGGATCCTGTTGATACCCCGACCGTGCGGGAAGCGTTCAAGATTAAAGTGATGGGACGTCTCGGAGGCACCGTTTCGGACTGGAAAAGAAAATGGGAGGTCATAGGCGACGACGCAAAACCGATATACATGGAGAGGTCAGTTTGAGACGGATTGGTTCGCTACTGGCGGGACCCCCACTCGGTCGTCATTTCTGCAAAGTGCTCATCTTCCCGTAATACCGTTGGTCCGGACGGTTTACCCGCAACATTGCCTCATACAGCCGGTCAAACGCCTTTTGCAGGCGTCCGTTTACAAATGGTAAATTATTAATTACTTTCATAAATTTATTTTCTATTTTTTAAATTTTTTACTAACAAAATAATTTACAAAATATGTAGGCATCCGAGAACGGAGGTGTTTTGCCTCCGATGACGGAAGTTTTTGCGAAGACACATCACAAGAAGGCGTCGGGGCTCTTTGTCTCTGACAAGGCCGAGAGTATCTACAACGACGTCCCGGCGAGGATTGCCGAGCGAGAGTCACAGATGTCTCAGACATTACCTGGCGGTTCTTCAGTGCAATCCGGGGGATTGACCACTCCCGACATCGATCGGATCTACGAGGAGGTATGTATAATAATATATCTATTATTATTATATTTTTTTATCAAATCATAATTTGTTTATTTTTTTAAAATCTAGGTTGCCCCTACGAGAAAGGGAAAAGTCCTAGGGATGGGATCTATTCATCATGTCCCATCTGCTTCGTATTTTGTCCCTCAGCGGTCCCCCGAAGATGATCCGGTCATCCTACGTGCCAAGATAGCGACTCTCCAACAAAATCAAACCGAATATCAAGAACTAGTCAAGGCTGAGCTTTTGGAGTACGACGCTATCTTCGAGATAATGGCAGTGGGAAATCCCCAGATCGCCGCACTCTTGCAAGAGAAGCGGAGACGACGAGCGGCAACAACACATGCCGGGCCCAGCCATTCGACAGAGGAAGACTTGACCAAGGAACAACGCGAAGCATGCCGCCTTGCGGCTCAAGCTACTGAAGAAGCTCGGATTATCCCGGATTTCGATTATATCGTAGAGTAGTTTTTTTTTTAAAACCAAAAATATTTGTTTTTTATTTTATTTTTAATTTTAATTTTAAAATTTTCTTTTTTTAAAATAATTTATTTTATTTTAAATTTAAAAATTTACTAGGTATTTACAACGAAAACAATTTTGCCACGATTTAAGGACGAACTCTGTTGCAACGGTTTTACGACGATTATTAGTTTGCCACGAATTAACGACAAAATTTTTGCTACGATTTTACGACGATTTTTTTTTTGCTACGAATTTGCTACGATTTTTTTTCCCTCAATTTGCCACGAATATACGATGATTATTAGTTTGCTACGGTTTTACTACGCTTATTTTTCCCTCAATTTGCCACGAATTTATGACAAAAACTGTATCTCGCGAATTAACGACGATTCTACGACAACACTATTAAAGATGATTTTACGACGAATTGCCGGTCTCCCAAAATTAACGACGAATTTGCTTTCGCGACGATCAATTACCGACGATTGAACTTTCGTGGCAAATTCGTTGCGACTGTCGATTTACGACGAATTTGCCACGAATTCGTCCCTCGTAAAAAGCATATTTTCTTGTAATGAGTTTATGCTCTCAATCTTTCCATTCAGGTCTTGATACAGTGAATCAATCTTCCCATTGAAGTCCACTGTCATCTTCTGCTGTCCTTCCAAGATTTGCTCAAACATAGCTTCCATTTTGTTGTCTTGCGCAGGAGGCTTCTGGTAAGAGAAGTTCCCATAGCTCCTTTGGTAATTGTTGTTGTTGTTCTGGAATGGGAGCTTTTGAGTATAACCAGAAAAGTTCTGATTTCCTGTGAAGGAGCTCTTCTGATAATTTCCATTGAAACTTCTATTCCCTTGTTGATTACCAAACCTTTGGTTTTGAAAGCCACCTCCATTGATGTAGTTGACATCTTCTTCTTCGCATCCTTCATCTGGTTCGAATGTCTCCACTTCATTGGCAAAGTGGACCTGCTTCTTCCCCACCAAGAGATCCACCTTCCTGTTGACTTCAGCAATTTGGCTTCCTCTATTCACTCCAGCGTGTTGTCTTCTTTCGAAGTCTGCGTTCTTGGTGCTGTTACAAGAGGCCAAATTCTCTATAAGCACCATTGCGTCTTCTGGGTATCTGGTGTTGAAGTTGCCATTGCTCGCTGCATCTAAGGCCATCTGATACCTCCAATCAATCCCGTGGTAGAAGATACCAAGGAGCTGCGGTTCGCTGAAACCGTGGTGTGGGCAGTCCCTCTGGTACGCCTTGAATCTCACCCAAGAAGCTTTGAATGCTTCAGTGGGTCCTTGGGAGAATGTAGGGATCTTCGTCCTCAGCTCTTCTGATCTCGCGTCATCAAAGAAATTGCATAAGAATGCATTATTTGTCTCTTCCCAAGTGCTTAGTGAGCCTGGATCCAACTGCTTCAGCCAGTAGGATTCATCTCCAGCAAGCGAGTAAGGGAAGAGCTTGCAGAAAAGATAGTCGTAGGTCACTCCATTGGCCTTGATGCTTGAAGCTAAATCTTCGAATCTCTCAATATGGTCCATAGGATGCTCATTAGGAAGACCATGGAAGGGATGCTGAGCCACCAATGTGAAGTAAGCAGGCTTCAGCTCAAAGTCATTCCTTTGAAATGCAGGAGGGCGGATCGGAGCTCTATTAGCATAGAAATGGTCTGGGCGGTTGTACTCACCTAATGTTCTTCCACGTCCAGCTTCTGCAGGGGCGATTTGTATCGCTGGTTCAATGGTTCAATGAAATCATTCCTGCATTCCATAGGAATGATTTCGAGCTAAAGCCTGCTTACTACACACTTGTGGCTCAGCATCCTTATCATGGTCTTCCTAATGAGCATCCCATGGACCACATTGAGAGGTTTGAAGACCTGGCATCAAGCATAAAGGCTAATGGAGTGTCCTATGATTATCTCTTCTGCAAGCTTTTCCCCTACTCACTTGCTGGAGATGCATCATACTGGCTGAAGCAATTGGATCCAGGTTCAATAACCACTTGGGAAGAAACAAAGAATGCATTCTTATGCAATTTCTTTGATGATGCAAGATCTGAGGAGCTGAGGATGAAAATTACTACATTTTCTCAAGGACCAATTGAAGCATTCAAGGATGCTTGGGTGAGATTCAAGGCTTACCAGAGAGACTGTCCACACCACGGTTTCAGCGAGCCGCAGCTTCTCGGTATCTTTTACCGAGGAATCGACTGGAGATACCAGATGGCTTTAGATGCTGCAAGCAATGGCAACTTCAACACAAGGTATCCAGACGACGCGATGGTGCTAATAGAGAACTTGACATCTTGCAACAGCACCAAGAACGCAGATTTAGAGAGAAGACAACACGCTGGTGCAAGTGGGGGAAGCCAAATTGCTGAGGTAAACAGGAAGCTGGACCTATTGGTGGGAAAGAAGCAAGTTCATTTCGCAGAAGTGAAGACTTTTGAGCCTGAAGAAGAAGAGGTTAATTACATCACTGGTGCTGGTTTTCAAGGACAGAGATTTAACAATCAGCAAGGCTATGGTTCTGCTTACCAGAAGCCATTCCAGAATAGCAACTTCCAAATGACTTATGGTTCTTCTTCCTATCAGAAGCCTCCTGCAGACAATAAGATGGAGTCTATGCTAGAGAAAATTCTAGAAGGACAGCAGAAGATGACAGTTGACTTCAATGGGAAGATTGATGCCTTGTACACGGATCTGAATGGGAAAATTGAGTCTCTAGGTACTCATGTCAAGCAATTGGATGTTCAAGTTGCTCAAACTGTTTGAGCTTTGAAGAGACAAGAGGGATGTCTTCCTGGAAAGACGGACGTGAATCCGAGGCACCATGTGAATGCCATCACGATTCAGAGTGAAAGAAGCTTTCCACCAGTGCAGAAGAGAGGACTTAGCACTAAAGAATTCGAGGAGCTTGAAGATGTAGAAGATGCTGCGGAGCCAGTGTCGATCGACGCTCATCACAGACGACACTGACTCAGCCCACAACAACGAAGGTTGCAGCAGAAAGGTTCTACAAACCGAAGATACCTTATCCCATACCTCCTAGAAGGTCTAAACAGGAGAGAGAGGAAGCTAGATGCAAAGAGATGATGGATAAGCTGATTGTTGAGCTACCCCTAGTTGATGCAGTCCAATTTTCACCTGCATTAAGAAGATATGTCAAGAGAATGGTTGTTAATGGTGTGAGTCCTGAGGAAGGAGCATTGCTTACCACAGACATGAATGCAATTCTCTTGAACATAGTTCCAAGGAAGAAGAAGAAGGTGTGGGTTTCTGAACAAGTCAGTGCTGTGATTCAGAGGAGGATTCCAGAGAAGTTACATGATCCAGGAAATTTTGTGCTAGATTGCTCAATCTCAACACGAAGGTTTCCTCGTTCTCTCTGCGATCTAGGTTCAAGTATCAACTTGATACCATACTCTGTTGCTGTTCAACTTGGAATGACTGATTTCAAGCCAACCAGGATCTCACTTGTCCTAGCTGATCGATCAAAGAGAAACCCAGAAGGTGTTCTAGAAGATGTTCCCTTGAAGATTGAAGGCTGCATAATTCCCACAGACTTTGTGGTTTTTAAGTATGATGAAGAACCTGCAGATCCTCTTATTCTGGGAAGATCATTCTTGGCTTCAGCTGGTGCCATCATTGATGTGCGGAAAAGGAAAATGGAGCTTGATTTGGGTGATGTTGTCATTAATTTTGACATGGAAAAGTTAAGAAGACCATCCACCATCAATGGCCAAGCTTATTCAGTAGAGATTTTCATGGATTACGATCCAATCAGGGAGCATTCAGACGATATTACTGCTGGGTTTGACAAGGATCTGGATTCTAAAGAGCAAGTGAACAAGGTGGTTGTTCAAGAGGCATTGGCTGAGAATTATGAGAAAGATGTGGAGCTTGAAGACTGGAGTGGAAACAATCATCTCTTCAGGACTATGAGCAGAGAAGATGTTCGAGTTAAGGACAAGTTGATAGAGGAAGACGTTTTTGTGTTGGAGGCAGGGATTGCAGAGCTGAATTGCAGAAGGAGTGCAGAAATCCGAGCTGCAGAGTTGGTGTCGATCGACACCACTAGTGTCGATCGACACCCTTCACGGATCACTCCAGAAGTTGCTTCCAATATTTTAAATCCATCACTAGTGGTCAAACAGATACTTCCACATCCTACATGCAATAAACCTCGAAGAAATCAAAGGTATGTATTTCCTGCAATCAATTCCAATCCTTCTGATCCTCTCAATAAGAATACTAAAGGTTCAATAGGTGATGCACACTATTGCAAGCCAACTTCGGGCTTGATAACACTGAGGACAAGGTTGTTTAAGTCTGGGGGAGGTGATTACTGACTTTGTGTTTTGTTTTGAGAGTCATTTGAGTCAGTCAAAAACTTTGTTTTATTGAGTCAAAATCAGTGAAATTTTCAGTTTTCAGAAGAACTAACCACATAAGATTGACACTTGAAGGATCATTGCTATAGCAGTTGATTGGAGGTTTTACTAGGTAGAAAGCTGCAAGTGGATCGGTCTAACAAAGAGAGTTCAGATTCCTGCTTAGAGCTTTGTATTCATTGGACTTGATTCCTCTTTCAGCACCGACAAGATACGAACACTATAGTCTTTCCTTGATCTTCCCTTGAGAAAAGAAATAAAGAGTCTAAGTCAAGGAATAGTGCAAAGATCCTCATGAGCCTGTCTCCTCACAATGAACAATATTAGTGAGAGCTCATGAACCTGTCTCCTCACAAGGAACACAAGTAAAGAGCAGCACTATTCCAAGACTTCAAAAGAATGAGAAAAGTCAATGAAAGATCTGTAGAACACCCTGAAAATGGGCAGCAGTTGACTAAGGAAAAATAAAATAGGGGAGCTATAGAAAGACTAACTTGTTCAGGCGCTAAGGAAGGGAACGAATCTGTATGTCCTTTGGTCAATACTGTTGTTTAAGTTTGAAATTTTGTAAGCGGAAAGGATCTGGATTCAAAGTGGGAGATTGCTAAACTTGTGGTAAGTACACTGAACATTACCTAAGGTTGGCTCGATAGCATGTGGATTCAAGAAGTGTTGGTTCAATGTGGCATTCTGAAGGTTAGCTGGATATTTCGGTTTTCAAACCTCGACTCTATACTTGGTTTCTGTTTTGCTTGAGGGCAAGCAAAAGCTAAGTCTGGGGGAGTCGATATATCATGGTTTTTACCCGTTTCTGGACCATGATATAAGTGCTTCTATAGAGTCTTTTGGTCTTTTTAGAGTCCTATTAGAGTCTTTACAGGTTCAGGTACAATTGGAGCTAAAATGGAGATTTGGATATCTTTTGGAGCTTAATTGAATGAAGTCACGAAGTGTTGAAGTCGGATTGAAGTTGCACGATGGGTGTCGATCGACACAACCTTGGTGTCGATCGACACCAGGTTTTCCTATTTCAAAGACGTGAAGTTTNAAGTCGGATTGAAGTTGCACGATGGGTGTCGATCGACACAACCTTGGTGTCGATCGACACCAGGTTTTCCTATTTGAAAGACGTGAAGTTTCCAGAAATTTGCAGAAAAGGAAATCTCCAAGACTTTTGCTAATCTTCCAAGGAATTGAAGATCCGAACCTTGGCCTATAAATGGAGTTTTTCAGCCATTGTTTAGGCACAACACACATTATTTAGAGAGATTTTTAGAGAGATTTTGGAGAGAAATTTTTTTCTCCTTCAGAGCAAAATTGGAACTCCTTTGATTCTATTGATTTCTTTTATGCTTTCTATTCAAATTATGATTTTTGTTTCATTAATCATGTCTGAGTAGTTTGCTAGTTAGGTTTAGGGTTTTTCAAAGGTGATTAATGAATTGTTAGGTCAATTAAAATTGTTAGGATAAAATCATTAGAGTTCTTCATCTGGATTTGTGTTTAATGCTTATTCTAGCTTCACGACCTAGAATCTGATCTTAGGTTGATTAATAGATGCGAGAGTATTATTAATTGCCTGAACTAATGTTTGATGAGCAAAATACCTATTCGCAAAGAGATTTGGTTTAGGGTTTTGTGAACAATTGAACCTGATATTAATGCTTGTTTTAATTGATAGGATTTGCAAAGAGATTTGGAATTCTAGGGTTTAGACATAGATAATCTTCGCAGCGAGAGTTGGTTGATTTTACATTAGTGTTTCGAGTTCTAGAACAGTGCTTAATAATTCTTAACATTCTGTCTAGACCTGCAATTTAGATCACCTGAGAATTTCCCTGAACCTAGCGCATTCGTCTCCTGATTTTAAGAACCTATTTCGTGATACTCATTTATTTCTTGCTTTGTTTTACTTTCACTCGATTCGACCTAGCATAATCTGAACTTAGAAACCTTAGCGTAGCATCTACTTCTCTTGGGATTTCGATACCCCTTATACTACGATTGCTTTTGCTGTGCACTTGCAGTAGTTTTATTAGGGTAAAACCTGAGCCCTATCAGAACACCATATACTATCAATCCCCAAATTTTCCACCATTAGAGGAAAAGAGAGAAAACTTGGTGTTTGGATTGTTTACCTTGAAAATGAGTGCAAGGATGGACGAAAATAGCTTCGGTATTGAAACTAGCACAAGAATTCGAGCTAGTGGTACTTGAATTCACGAAATTTCCTTGAGAATTGAGAGAGAGAGCCAAAAAATCGTGCGTGTGTGTGAGGAGGTGAGGCTAAAATCGTGTTTTGGAGAAGAAGAAGGGGGAAAACCGGTTTAATTTTAATCAAACCCTGTTGACTTACCTGGAAAAGGAGTGTATCGAGCTATGTAGGTCGATACATAGCTCGATACATTTGCAGACGCGGGTTTTTAAAACTGTATCGAGCTATGTAGCTCGATACAATCTCCCGATACGCCTCAAACTCTTTCTCTGGCCAATCTGTATCGAGCTTAGTAGCTCGATACAATTGCCCGATACGAAGGTTGAGGTATCCCTGTTAGAGCTGTATCGAGCTTGGTAGCTCGATACAAAGCTCGATACAGCGCCAGAAATCCTTTTCAAGTTTTTTGCTCTTTGTTTAACCTCCTTTATCCAAACCTATCATACACAAACACTAGAAAACACATTATTGAATTAAGAAGTGAAAATATATACAAAGATAAACATGGGTATGCCTCCCAAGTGCGCTTGTTTTAAGTCACTAAGCTTGACTTTTCAAACTCTTAGGCATGGGGGTGAACAAGGAGTGGAATTGGTATTCCTCCTCCTTTCTTGATGAACATGTTGCTTGCTCCAGCTTGTAGCACCTTCTTCTTCTTCTTAGACTTACTTGGTGGCTCAGCTATAGGCTCCAAAACCTTGAGTCCTTCAAACATTGGTAGAAGACTCTCACCATCAAAGCTTGGCCCATCATACTCATTGTGATCAAGGGCTTCATTCTCACTCATCACCACACTAGCGAGACTCATCAGCTGCTCCCTAGGTGGTCCCTCTTCAGCCTCCTTAGTGTTACATGTGATTGTTCCACAAAGACTCAAGGCAGAAGGTTTCATAGGATATAAAACTTTAGCATCCACATTCTTGAGAATTACCATTTTGTTGATAAAGTCTAGGCTTACACCAGCTGTGTTGAAGAAGGATGTTCCTAGGAGAAGAGGTAGCCTTGCTGCTTGAACCATGTCCATGAAAATAAAGTCAGTTGGGACTAGACATGTACCAACTCTCAATGGATAGTCCTCTACAAGGCCTAGTGGTTGCCTTAAGAAAGCATCAACAAAAGTGATGTGTGATGAATACTTCTTCAAAGTAGTGATCCCAAGGTTCTTTAACATCTCAAAGGACATCACATTGACACTAGAGCCGGAATCACAAAGGGCTTCATCAATCTTCAAGTCCCCAAGAGAACAAGAAATCAAAAGAAATTCCGGATTACCAAGCTTTGGGATAACCTTGGATTCATTCCTTGTTGTGCTTGGTGAATATAGACCCTCTATTAGCTCTTCAACCTTCTCTATGTTGGCAAGCAAATCCTTGATGAATTTTATTTGACCCTTGACTTGGGACAGATTCTCCACTTTGTGCAAAGGTGCACCTACTTTCTCCATACTCCCTCTAAAGCTTGAGAGTACCTTCTTTTGTGCTTGAGTCAAAACCAGCACGGGAAAAGGGAGTGGTGGCTTGTAGACAAGGAGATCACATCCTCATCAAGCTCTTATTTACCCATTAGTTGAGCAATAACCAAATGGTCATTTTCAATGACCACCTCCCTAACTTGAACTTCAATGTCTTCATTGATTAGATAGCATTGCTTAAATTTAGCCACCACACGCTCATACTCATCCTCATCAATAGAGTAGATAGCATTGCAATACTCCTTGAGGTTTGGCTCGGTTTTACCAGGCAAAGAAGCTTGAGCTCGTGTGGAAGAAGAAGCAATATTGTAGCATCCGTATCCGAGTAAATATGAAATGTTCGAGGTGGACATGGCATTGTCTGAGGAACTAGTGAGTTCAGTCGAGTAAATATCTGGATGGATGGGAGGTTAAGGACGTAGTCAATAGACGACTAAACGTAGTCGGGTGATGACTGGACATAGTTGGGTGATGACTGGACGTAGTCAAGTGATGACTGGACATAGCCGGGAGATGACTGGACATAGACGAGTGAGGACACGAACATAGTCGAGAAAAACGACTAAGGGTCAAAGGAAAGGGGCTAGGTGAAACGTCCTGACCCTATTTTTCTTTACCGTGGTAAAGTCTGGCTCGACCACTTCCTGCCGGCCTTGGCCATTTTCGAATTTGTCCATACTTTGTCATTTTTCAGCGTTTTTGTTCGGATTAGACAAGCCAACATTCATCAAGTAAACATAAATGCATCTTATATTAAAACCGAGGTTCAAGCATACAATGAAGGTTCGCTAATAAGCTATTACATTGAAAATACTTGACCTAAGTCTACCCAAATCCACCATCCTTCCTTTCCATGCCTTAGTCCCGTGGCTCCAGATTAGTTCCCTTCACGACTAGACTCAATACCTGCATCCACAAAGGAGGCGTAAGCAAACGAATTACTTAGTGAGAGCGGTCATCCCGTCCCACTTATCCATAGCCTATAAATCACAATCACAGTTCATTCATTCAATCAATATTTGCTTATCAATCCACTCTCGGCTTAACCTGCCTTTATCTCTTATCGGTCTAACCAACCTTATCAATTCGGATTACCCATCATTTATCTCATTCGGCTTACCCAGCCTTATCAAGTCGGATTAACCATCATTTATCTCTTTCGGCTCAACCAGCCTTATCTGTTATACTTATCCAGCAGATCAATGTAAGATAAGCAATCAATCATAGAAACAATCAAGCCAACAAAGCCTAAGTGAATCTATGCGGAAACGACTATAAACGTATGACTATAGTCACGCACTCACCTTAGACAGTCAAAGATCCATTAACGATCTCCCGAATGCACTCACGAACTCTCTCGGCGAAAGTCGAAATCACTCGGCTGTCTCTCGATCGGATTCGGGAACTCTCGATAAATTCACGGATAAATCATTTTCTCTCGGACGAAATCTCTCTAAGTCTTTCTCTTTGCTTTCTCTCTCGATAATATGTTTTCCCTCGGTGAAAGTCGCGCAGAAAAAGAAGTTATGCGATCTTTCCCACGTTAAAACACGTTTCTCGGCAATAACCGTCCCTTTAGTCGATCCGCAGCGTTTTGCTCAAGCGAACCAAAATTAAACTGTTCCCGCGTCTAATTTACTCGGCCAATCTTCGCTTCCCAATCGAATAACCATTCCCGCCAAACGTAGCTGATCGCTTAATAATTTTCCCTCGGCTATAACCACTCCCGCTCGATTATTTTCTAGACTTAGGCGATTATTTCTGTTTCCATCCAAATAACCCACAAAGGCTCCCAGACATTGCCAGCTCAGCTCGGACCATCCAAGTAACCGTCCAAGTAACCGTCCTGTTTCCATCCAAGTAACCGTCCTGTCCGAGTTCCGACCAAACTCCCAAAAAATCAGGACTGTGTGAAATCCACTTGTCTGAGCCACTCTAGCGCAGCTCAAGTTCAGCTCACATCCGACCATGTTCCAATTTTCACGGCCAGCTCTTATTTTCACGGACAGCTTCATTTTCTTTCGGTTGTTCTGATTTTAGCTCGACAAACTTGCCCAAACTCTTGGCTAATCTTCTAGCCAGCACAGACACTCGAATATTCAGCTAACCCCCTGATTTTCTTAAATCCAGCTTTAACATTCTGATTTCACGATCGAACCGCGCGCCCGTACCGCGATCGTATCACGCTCGTACCGCGCACTCGAACCGCGATCGTACCGTTCGATCTGAAGATCACGGGTGTTACAACTCTCTCCCACTCTGCTTAGACTCTTCCTCGAGTCTTCTTGGGACCACTTAACTCCGGATTTTCCTTAAGTTTATCGAACCACTTAGGAAATTCGGCATTCATCCTTGCTTCTGGTTCCCGAGTCACTTCTTCTTCACCATCACAATCCCAAATGACCTGAATCATAAGAACTTTCTTTCTGCGTTCAGCCTTGACTTTCCTTCTCACAATCCGAACTGGTCTTTCCTCAATAGTCATGTTTTCCCTTAAGTCCAAAGGTGGTTCCGGAATCACATTGTCCCGGTCACTTATACATTTTCTTAGCATAGAAACGTGGAACACTTTGTGGAATTGTTCCATAGACAGTGGCAATTCCAGTCGATAAGCCACTAAATCGATCCTTTCCAAAATCTTATACGGTCCCATGTACCTCGGACTTAGCTTCCCATTTAATGATGCTCGATCTTTACCCTTGTAATCGACTGTCTTGAGATACACCATGTCGCCCACGGCAAACTCTAACTCTTTCATGCGCTTATCAACATAACTCTTATGTCTGTTCTGAGCTTCTTTCATCTTGAGCTTCAGAACACGGATTCTTTCAGTCGTTTCCTCCACAAAGTCGCGGCCAAAGATACTTCGCTCCCCCCCACTTGAGTCCAACACAAGGGAGTTCGGCAAGGCCGCCCATACAAAGCCTCGTAAGGTGACATTCCAATGCTAGCTTGATAGCTATTATTGTAAGAGAACTCGACCAAATGCAGATAATGTTCCCACTTGCCGCCCCAATCCAAAACACAAGCTCGCAACAAGTTCTCAAGTATCCGAATGGTCCTCTCTGACTGGCCATCTGTCTGAGGATGATAAGCCGTGCTCATGTGTAACTTAGTCCCATCGCCTTATGCAAGGCTCTCCAAAACGCTGAAGTAAATTTGGAGTCTCGGTCAGACACTATGCTTGTAGGCACTCCGTGCAACCAGACTATCTCTTCCACATACCGCTTGGCCAAAACTGCAGCATTATCCATCTTATTGATGGCCAAGAAGTGCGCGAACTTGGTTAGTCTGTCCACGATAACCCACACCGCATCTTTCTTATCCACCTAAGGCAAGCCAGTCACTTAATCCATCGTGATCATGTCCCACTCCCACTCGGAAATATGTTACCCACTTAGCCACGTCTCTCTGCATTCCGACCCAATGATAGTATCGCTTAAGATCACGGTACATTTTAGTTGTCCCCGGGTGAATGCAGAATCTAGACTGGTGTGCTTCCTTAAGAATTTCTTCCCAGAGTTGCTTATAATTCATAACACACACTTGGCCATTCACCACAATTTTCCCATTGTTTGAAGTCTGATACTCTGTCTGATCGTTCTTAGCCATCTTAATCAAATTCTCATCCAACTCTTGAGCCAACCGAACCCTAGTCAGCAAATCTGCTTGATCAACCGCACCAAGACCCAACGGTTCCACATCATCAGTCAAGGCGGCCAATCTTAAAGTCCCAACCATGCCGACCCACTGTTCCAAGTCCCTTTCAGAATTCACAGCTGCTCTCTTCCGGCTTAAGGCATCCGTGACTAGATTAGCCTTTCCCGGATGATAGGCTATATCCAAGTCAAAATCTGTGACTGTTCCATGAAACAAGACTTTTTAGTCTTGCTAGCAATTCCTCAATTGCTCATATCATTGCAATATTTGAGGTATCAATCCATCTTGGGAGATGATTCAATAAGAATNGTTTGAGTAGTTGTTGTAGCCCCCTTGGCCACCCACGAAATTTACCACCTCTTGACCCTCTTGATACTCAACTTGATCCTCACAATCCTCTTGGTTCTCTTCAACAAAATGTACATGCCTTTGATTTGAAGACATAAGCTTGTCCATCTTGTCATGTAGAGATTTCATCTCTTTCTTTGTAGACTCATACTCACTTCCCCTTGGAGCTCTATCATAGTCTTCATTGTAATTACCATCACTCAAGGCAAGATTCTCAACAAGCTCCAAACCATCTTCTACTTCTTTGCCTAAGAAGTTCCCATTACTTGCGGTATCAAGAAGCATTCTAATCTTTGGAAGAACACCTCTATAGATGGTGCTTAGGAGAGACTTTTGTGTGAAGCCATGATGAGGGCATTGTATAGTGTAGCCCTTGAATCTTTTCCATGCTTCATTGAAAGACTCATTGTTCTTTTGAGTGAAGCTAGAGATTTCAACTTGGCTGGCCTTGAGTTGGAGAAGAACTTAGATAGGAAAGCTTTCTTGCATTCATCCCAAGAGGTGATTGTACCTTGAGGCAAGTTTTTCTCCCATTGCCTTTCTCTATCCCCAAGAGAGAAGGGAAAGAGTCTTAACTTGAAAGCATCCTCACTCACACCATTCATCTTGAACAACCCACAAACTCTATCAAAGTTATCCACAAACTCTATCAAAGTTATCCAAGTGATCAAGGGGATCTTCCGTTGGCAAACCATGGAATTTGTCTTGTTGAACCATGGAGATGAAAGCTGGCTTCACTTCAAAGGTGTTGTTGTGAACCGGTGGAGGTTGAATACCATATCTATTTTGGTGAATATTTGGAGCATCACCAGCCCCTATGGTTCTCCCTTGTCTAGGCGCATGCAAGTTGTTTCCATTGCCCCTTGGAGCTTGCTCGTTTCCATTATGAGCTTGGTTGGCATGCGCCATTGGTGGAGGGTGTTGAACTCTTTGTTGTTATTTCATTCTCAACCTCTCTAACCTTGCAGCCTCCCTTCTTGCAATCCTAGCAACCCTTTCCAACTGATCAATCTCTTGGAAGTCTTGGAAGTTGTTGTCTCCTTGTGATCTCAAATGCATTCAAGGGTAAACTGAAATCTAGAAAATGAGATGGTCAATAAACACAAAAGGAATACTTAGTCTCAAACTAAACTCAAATCTTAATGATCAATCAATCCCAATATGGCAACGGCGCCAAATTGAAACAAGACTTTTTAGTCTTGCTAGCAATTCTTCAATTGCTCATATCATTGCAATATTTGAGGTATCAATCCATCTTGGGAGATGATTCAATAAGAATGCAAAGTTTTGTTTAAGCTAAGCTAAATTAAAAGGTTGAGGTGACAAGCAATAATTAAAATAAGAAACACAACCTAAGAAAGACACTACAAGTTTAATTATATGAAACTAAGCCTTAATCTCTACTAATCAAGTACTAATGACGCAATTAACTACTAATTAAGATTAACAAATTACTAAAAACGAATCCTAGGGATGGAATCATTGATTTGGGAAACTAAATGGACAATCTTGCAATCATTTAAGCAACTAATCAAGACATATCTATGCCTAGAACACTAATTAAAGACTAATCCATGATGTGTGGCAATAATCCCTTCACTAATCACCCTAATGAACTAATGATGTTTTAGCATTAAAATGATTAGCAAGCATTAATAACAAGTCTAATAGCATGATAAACAACCTAAGCAACTAATGATGTTTTAGGCTAGGTATGTAAATCTCTTAGAAAGCTGGTTCAAGCATTTCATCAAACACTTGGTGGGTGTATGAAATGCTTATGATCCAAAAATAGCAAAGATTAGCTATTTGGCATTAGAAACTACTTTATAAGAAGAAAGATGAAAGAATCTATCCTAGATTGCAAGATTGAACCATTAGAAAACCCTAAATCTAACCCATCCCCAAGTTCCTAAGGAACTACTCACTAATCATAGTTAAACCCATCAAATCAAAGATAAGAGAAAGGTTAAATATGATTAGAGAAAAGATTAATAGAAGTTCAGGATAGATATTGCATAAAACTTAAAGATTCAAAGCAAATACAAGGTTTTCTCTCAAAGAGGCTAAAAGTTTTTGACAAGACAAGAGAGAATAAAAGTTATCATAAAAATTAGGTCTAAAGAGTATTTATAGGAGGGACCCATAAAAGTGACAAGGAGGATTCGTCTGTGTTCGGATCGATCAGGTTCGTCGATCCAACTCATCGATCCGAACATCTAGAAATTTGGATCGACGACTTATGTCGATCCGTGTCGTCGATCCGAGCTCTGGTCGTCCGGCTTCTTCTTGACGTCTTGGTTCGGTTCGACGAGCTACGTCGATCGGTGTCATCGATCCGAACCCCTGGACTTGTGGTTCGACGAGCTACGTCGATCCGTTTCATCGATTGGAACCCCTGGACTTGTGGTTCGACGAGCTACGTCGATCCGTTTCATCGATCCGAACCCCTGGACTTGTGGTTCGACGAGCTACGTCGATCCGTTTGCTCGATCCATCGTCATGGAAGTTTGGATCGGCGTACTCGTCGATCCAACACGTCGAGCCAGCGCGAGAAATATTCTCCTTCATCTTCTTGGTGACTCCTTTCTCCTCCAAGTGCTATGCAATCCTTCTCCAGCTCCATCCACACCTCCATAGTGTCCTTTTCACCTGATCAAGACTCCAAATGCACCAAAACATGCAAAAGAATATGCAAAGAGATCCTAGACTTCTTTTTTCTACAGAATCATCAAAAGAAACACCAAGCCTTCTACGAGAATCTCGTTGCTTGCATAAGTGTGAAGCACCTTTTGAACCTTTTAAATTCTTATTGAGATGATCANTTTTTGACAAGACAAGAGAGAATAAAAGTTATCATAAAAATTAGGTCTAAAGAGTATTTATAGGAGGGACCCATAAAAGTGACAAGGAGGATTCGTCTGTGTTCGGATCGATCAGGTTCGTCGATCCAACTCATCGATCCGAACATCTAGAAATTTGGATCGACGACTTATGTCGATCCGTGTCGTCGATCCGAGCTCTGGTCGTCCGGCTTCTTCTTGACGTCTTGGTTCGGTTCGACGAGCTACGTCGATCGGTGTCATCGATCCGAACCCCTGGACTTGTGGTTCGACGAGCTACGTCGATCCGTTTCATCGATTGGAACCCCTGGACTTGTGGTTCGACGAGCTACGTCGATCCGTTTCATCGATCCGAACCCCTGGACTTGTGGTTCGACGAGCTACGTCGATCCGTTTGCTCGATCCATCGTCATGGAAGTTTGGATCGGCGTACTCGTCGATCCAACACGTCGAGCCAGCGCGAGAAATATTCTCCTTCATCTTCTTGGTGACTCCTTTCTCCTCCAAGTGCTATGCAATCCTTCTCCAGCTCCATCCACACCTCCATAGTGTCCTTTTCACCTGATCAAGACTCCAAATGCACCAAAACATGCAAAAGAATATGCAAAGAGATCCTAGACTTCTTTTTTCTACAGAATCATCAAAAGAAACACCAAGCCTTCTACGAGAATCTCGTTGCTTGCATAAGTGTGAAGCACCTTTTGAACCTTTTAAATTCTTATTGAGATGATCAGGAGGCTTGGAATTAATTCCAGGAAGTACATACGTTTGCTTTCTTCGAGGTGTATGGGCTATAGGATGTGGAGTCGTCTGTTTGACAGCATATGATGGAGTTGCAGCATTGGAAACAGCTCGTGGTTTGATTTCCGGAGGGTGTCGATCGACACTAGAAGTGGTGTCGATCGACACCAATTCTGCAGCTTGAATCTTTCCACTTTTCCTGCAATTCAGCTCTGCAATCCTTGCCTCAATCACAAAAATGTCTTCCTCCATCAACTTGTCATTAATTAGACCCTCTTATTTGCCCATAATCGTGAATAAATGATCAGCAACTATGTTTCCACTCCAATCTTCTATCTTAACAACTTTCTCAAAATTCGCAGCCAATTCCTCTTGAACAACCACCTTGTTCACTTGCTCATTAGTATCTAGTTCTTCTTTAGCGATCACAGCAATGCAGGAGATGTGTTTGGAAGTTCCAGTAGTAGGGATAGCTTTGTAGAACACTTATTGGGCATGTCTACAATAGCTTCTACTGTGCCATGAATGGTCTCCCAAGGATGAAAGGCACTCACTTCCACAACCTGAAAATCAGTTGGTACAAGACAATTCTCAACTTTGACAAGTAAGTTTGGAATTGTACCATATGAGACTGTGGTGGAAGAATTGGCGAATGCGAGAGTCATGTTTGAAGGGTGAATGCCAGCAATCCCTAGCCTCTCTGCAATGTCCCTTGACATGAGATTCACACTAGCACCAGAATCACAGAGAGATTGTTCAAACTCAACTCCACCAATGGAGCATGGAACAACAAACATCCCTGGATCTTCAACCTTAAGCACTTGCTTCATCTCTTCAAAACTTTCTGTGCTATTCTGGAAGAAAGCACACAAGGGATACCTCTCATAAGCTTCATCAAAGGAGATCTCCTTAGGAATCATTCTCAATCTCTTGTTGAAAGCAGCCAGCTTCTCTTCACTAATGGGCGGCCTTAGGTGTTTGGGTAGCAAAGGATATGGAACCTTAGGCTTGTATACCCTTTCCTCTGCAACTTCTGAAGCTTCACGTGATGTCTGGGAGTGGTGTCGATCGACACTGACATTTCGTGTCGAGGATGTTGTGTCGGTCGAGCTCGATTTCGGTTTGTCAGAGATCGATTTCTCGAGTTTTTCTACTGGTGTAGATTGACACCTGCTCTGCAACAGCAATATCTTCTTCTTCAGCTTGAAACTCCACGAATTCTTGAGCATTCAGACCCTTTTTCAGCACTGGTTAAAAGCCTCTTTTACTCTTAATCGTGATGGCGTTAACATGATGCCTCGGATTTGCATCTGTCTTTCCAGGAAGGCATCCTTCTTGTCTCTTCAACACTCCAGCAGTTTGAGCTACTTGGACATCCAATTGCTTCATAGGAGTACCTAGAGACTTAATTTTCCCATTCAGATCAGTGTACAAGGCATCAATCTTCCCACTGAAGTCCACAGTCATCTTTTGTTAACCCACCAAGAGTTGTTCAACTATGGACTTCAACTCATTTTCTTGAGCAAGAGGCTTCTGGTAAGAAGAAGAACCATAAGTTCTTTGGAAGTTGTTGTTTTGAAAAGACTTCTGGTAAGAAGAACCATAACCTTGCTGATTGTCAAATCTCAGACCTTGAAAACCAGCTCCATTAATGTAATTGACCTCTTCTTGCTCAGGCTCAAAAGTCTCTACTTCAGCAGCAAATGGACTTGCTTCTTTCACACAAGAAGGCTATGCATTGAGTCCAGCTTAGCCTTCACCTCAGCAATTTGACTTCCATCCATGTTTCCGGCTTTCTTCTTCCTATTAAGATCTGCATTCTTGGTACTATTGCTAGAAACAAAGTTCTCAATCAGCACATATGCATCTTCTGGATATCTAGTGTTGAAGTTTCCATTGCTGGCAGCGTCCAGAGCCATCTGATATCTCCAATCAATCCCTCTGTAGAAATTCCCAGCAGTTGAACCTCACTGAAACCATGATGTGGACAGTCTCTTTGATAAGCCTTGAATCTCACACAAGCAGCCTTGAATGCTTCAATTGGTACTTGAGAGATTGTAGTGATCTTCATCCTCAGCTCCTCCGATCTCGCAACGTCAAAAAAATTGCACAAGAATGCATTCTTTGTGTCTTCCCAAGTGGTCAACGATCTTGGATCCAACTGCTTCAGCTAGTATGCAGCATCTCCAGAAAGTGAGTATGGGAAAAGCTTGCAGAAGAGGTAATCATAGGACACTCCATTAACCTTGATGCTTGATGCCAAATCCTCAAATCTCTTAATGTGGTCCATGGGATGCTCATTAGGAAGGCAATGGAAAGGATGCTGAGAAACCAATGTGTAGAATGCAGGCTTCAGCTCAAAATCATTCCTCTGGAAAGCAGGAGGACGAATCGCAGCTCTATTAGCATAGAACTGATCAGGCCTGTTGTAATCGCCCAATGTTCTTCGACGTCCAGTTACTTGCAATGCTTGCTCGACGACAACAGCCCCATTCTCGTCAAGTCTCTAGCCTTGATTGTTCCTCCTATGCCCTTCTGCATCAACCAACTGGCCCTCTGCGTCTCGGATTAGAACCATAGGATCAGCCATCGTGATTTGCGTCTAGTGTCGATCGATGCCAATGTTGGTGTCGATCGACACTCGTGCAGCTTTTCTGTTGGTTCGTTCGAGACGTGCTAGCGCCTGGTTATCAAGTCTGATTAGCTCCTGATTTTTATTCCTTCTGGTACTGCAATTAAGCATACACCTGAAATCAATAATAAGAAACTAAAAATTAGTAACCAAAAACAAAAATAAAAATCCTAGACAAAATTCTAATACTAAAAATCTGTAGGCAACTAATCTCCTTCCCCGGCAACGGCGCCAAAATTTGATATGCTCTCAAATTTACCCTAGAGCTACTCTCTCAAATTAAGAGATCAGTCCAAGTACTTAGGGATCGAATCCACATGGAAGAGTTAGTCACACAACAAACTTGAAAGTTCGAATTAAGCTAAGAAGAAAGATGAAATTAAAAACAGAAAGCAATTAAAGACTTAGTAAATTCAGGAGACGAAACGCTAGGTTCAGGAAAATTCTCAGATGATCCAAATTTGCAGGTCAAGACAGAATTTTAGGAATTATTAAGCACTGTTCTTGAACTCGAAACACAATTATAAAATCAACCAACTCTCGCTGCGAAGACTTTCTATGTCTAAACCCTAGAATCTCAAATCTCTTTGCAAATTCTATCAATCCACACAAGCATTAATAACAGGTTCGATTGTTCACAAAATTCTAAACCAAATCTCTTTGCGAATAGGTATTTTGCTCATCTAACATTAGTTCAGGCAATTAATAATACTCTCGCATCTATTAATTAACCTAATATCAGATTCTAGGTCATGAAGCTAGAATAAGCATTAAACACAAATCCAGATGAAGAACTCTAATGATTTTATCCTAACAATTCAATTCAACGTAACAATTTATTAATCACCTTTGAAAAACCCTAAACCTAAGAAGCAAACTACTCAGACATGATCAATGAAACACAAATCATTATTTGAATAGAAAGCATAAAAGAAATCAATATAAGAAATAAAGGAGTTCCAAATCTGCTCTGAAATAGTCTGATTTTTCTCTCCAAAAACCCTAAACTTCTATGATTCTTAAAATATGAGATTATTCCTAAACAATGGCTTTGAAAACTATATATAAGGTCCAAAACACGAACTGGGCACTCTTGCAAATAAGGAAAACTTTTTGGGCAATTTCATTTTCTTCAATCTTGTAAAATCAGGCGGTTTGGCTTGGCTCGAGTGGTGTCGATCGACAGCAGTGAACAGTGTCGATCGACACTGTTCATCCAACAATTCTCCAACTTTACATTTTCAGCATCTTCTTTCACAATGCTCCAAAATGCTTCAAAATCTCCAATTATACTCAAAACGTACTCCAACTTGTAAAGGCTCTAATAGGACTCTAAAAATACCAAAAAGACTATAAATAAAACTTATATCATGGCTAAAAACCATGAAATCCATGATATATCAACTACCCGGTAATCATCCTGCACACTCCCAAATGCTTCTTCCCACAACTCGCACACACACTGCGTCTAGCAGATGGGTTGCCCGAAGGTGCATTCTTCCCAAACCTAGGATTTTTCCCAGCAACAGTCACGGATTTTTCTTGCGGAATCGGGGTAAACAACTTGGCCTCCTTGGCCAACCCTAACTCCTGCTCGGCAGCTTTCTCCACCAGCTCAACCACGGTGTCATAGTCACGGATCTTGCAACGGTTATGATAACAAGATTTTTCCTTGGTTGTTAATCAAAGCCTTCAGCATGCTCATGTCATTGCAACTTAAGGGTCAATCCAACTTGGGTTGTTTGAAAGGTACTAAGAATGCAAAAGCTTGTAAATCTATGTAAAATCCGTTAATTGTGGGAAAATTCGGTGAAAACTATTTGCAGCTACTAATTAAATATGAAAACTATTTTAAAATCCCTACTGGGATGTTAACTAGCTAGCAGACAACTTCTAAGAATTTAAAAGTCACAACTACTAGTTTTATAAAACCAAAATCTAAAACCGGAAAAACTAGGGAATTGCTAACAACCTATGACGAATTTTAAAAACTAGAAATAAAATTCTACTAACTTATAACTAATTACCAGGGTGTGAAATAAACCACTAGGGCATTTGTAAAATACTAACAAGACAAAGAACACAACTTTATGAATTTTAAAGCCTTAATGCAAGTATTAAGCTAAAAAGATGATTTAAGCTTACAGATTCAAATTTTAACTAAGGAAATGACGATTTTTAAGGTTTTAAAAGGCTAAAGATGGATTCACGGTTGAGAATCAGCTTAAGGAGGTTCAAGATTTAAATTTTGGGTTTTGGAAATATAGATCTACACATTTAGTGCTTTCTCTAAGCCTTGAGAAGATAAAGTTAGATTCATCCATGGTGTTTGGAATGAATCTTTTCCTCACCCTTTCCTCCTAACCCATGGTTCGTGGTGGAAATAAAGGATGAAGAACATGTAGCATTGATCTCAAAACGTTGCTTAACTAACTCCCTAAACATCCATGGCGTTTGGGAAAGGATGAGTTAGTCTTTTGGATTTGGATTTAAGGGATCTCATAAATCTTTATATGACAAAAAAATCCCTGAGATCCAAGAGGTCTCTCTTGGATTTGCATTTAAGGGATCTCCTAAATCTTTCTAGGATAAAGAAATCCCTGAGATCCAAGAGGTCTCTCTCGAGATCCTCTAGGCTTTAAACACCCAAAAGAAGAGAATAGATGAAGAGCAAGAATGATGAGGACATCGATCCATCCGAGAGCACCGAGCGTGTACCGATGGTCAACTCCACGCCAATGACACGGTCCAAGACCAGGAGGCTTAGGGAAGGGTTCAATGCAGCTGTGGAGACCCTCCTGAACAGCATGGAACTCGGAGCCGCGTTCACAACCCCGCCGCCACGCACCAACCTCAAAGATA
>JAHZTW010000001.1:190194302-190319238 GCA_020283515.1 Alliaria petiolata | reverse complement strand
TAGAGTGTGACGCGTCCGGCTTAGGGATTGGAGCTGTGCTACATCAGAGGAAGAGGCCAGTGGCGTTCTTTAGTGAAAAGCTTAGTGGAGCTACGCTAAATTATCCCACCTACGACAAAGAACTCTATGCATTAGTCCGGGCCTTAGAGACATGGCAGCATTACTTGCTGTCCAAGGAGTTCATCATTCATACCGATCACGAGACACTTAAGCATTTACGAGGCCAGACTTCACTCAAGAGGAGACATGCTAAGTGGCTAGAGTTCGTGGAGACCTTTCCGTATGTAATCAAGTACAAGAAAGGGAAGGAAAACGTGGTGGCCGATGCGCTTTCAAGGAGACATGCGTTGATCTCCACCATGGAGGCCAAGGTGCTCGGTTTTGAGCATCTAAAGGAGCTATACAAAGATGATCCGGAGCTAGGAGAGGCCTATCAGTCATGCGGTAAAGGAGCTTTCAGTTCATTCTATCTACATGACGGGTTCCTTTTCAAAGACAAGCGCCTGTGTATACCTCAAAGCTCGATGAGGGATTTGATCCTTAAGGAGGCCCACGGTGGGGGTCTTATGGGACACTTCGGCATGGACAAAACAATGGCCGTGGTGTTTGATCACTTCTATTGGCCGCATCTTAAGAAAGACGTGGAGAGACACTGTTCTAGATGTGTCACTTGCCACAAGGCTAAATCCAGGTTACATCCTCATGGTCTCTATCTACCTTTACCTATTCCTAACGCACCATGGGTGGATATTTCTATGGACTTTGTGCTAGGTTTGCCTAAGATCAGACACAAGGATTCTATCTTTGTTGTTGTGGATCGGTTTTCGAAGATGGCTCACTTCATACCATGTGATAAAACCAATGATACCACTCAAACAGCCGATCTGTTCTTTAAGGAGGTGGTACGCTTGCATGGAGTACCGAGGACGATTGTCTCTGACCGAGACACAAAGTTCCTAAGCCACTTTTGGCGAACATTGTGGAGAAAGCTTGGTACCAAGCTTCTGTTCTCCACAAATTGTCATCCACAAATGGATGGACAAACTGAAGTGGTAAACCGTACACTTTCTGCTTTACTTAGAGTAACACTTGGTAGAAACTTAAAAACTTGGTTAGATTGTTTGTCATTCATTGAATTTGCTTATAATCACGCCACTCATTCTGCTACTAAGATGTCACCATTTGAAGTAGTTTATGGTTTTAATCCACTAACCCCTCTTGATCTCTCGCCAATTCCCCAAGTTGAGCAAGTTAACTTAGATGGCCTCAGGAAAGGAGAATTTGTTAAGAAACTACATGAGAAAGCAAGGGAAAACATTCTAAAGAAGACCGAGGGATACAAGAAACAAGCTGACAAGGGACGCAAGGCGTTGACATTCGAACCGGGAGAATGGGTCTGACTACACATGAGGCCGGAGAGGTTCCCACGCCAAAGGACTTCCAAGCTTGCACCGAGAGGAGACGGTCCAATCAAAGTGCTAGCGAAGATCAACGACAATGCATATCGCTTGGAGCTGCCAGGTGAGTTAAACATTTCCCATAGCTTTAATGTCACTGATCTTTCACCTTATGATGCAGATGAGACAGTTTTGAGGACAAAACCTTCAGAAGAGGGAGGGAATGATGAGGACATCGATCCATCCGAGAGCACCGAGCGTGTACCCATGGTCAACTCCACGCCAATGACACGGTCCAAGACCAGGAGGTTTAGGGAAGGGTTCAATGCAGCTGTGAAAACCCTCCTGAACAGCATGAAACTCGGAGCCGCGTTCACAACCCCGCCGCCACGCACCAACCTCAAAGATAACCCCGTTGCACCCGAGATAGGCATATTGGAGGATTTTGCAAGGCTGAGCCTCAAAGACGACCAGCCTCGACCAGCCCAAGGTAAGTATGTTTACTTGGCAGGAAATGAAGTGCAAAGCAACAAGAATCTCACAGAGATCACATCCGAGCCTCAAGATACCGCAGAAACATGTCTTGAAGCCGAGAGAGGACAAATGGAAGAAGGAGACGTTTTGGGAGCTAACCACGGGAAGACACTTGAAGATTGCTATCATCTCGACTTTACTGGACATCAAGAGGATGGAATCATTAAGAAGCCAGCATGGAACGGACCAGGACCAGACATGACCGCCAAGGAAGTATTTCCGGCCATCGCGCGCCAATACCAGGTATACTCAATTTATATAATTTGTACAACTAATCTGACTTGTCCCAGTGGTTCTTAGCTCATCCAAAAGACCAAGGTTCGAGCCCCCAGAAGAAGGCCACTCAGAATAGGCTTAGTTTTTTATTTTTCTTTTAGTTTAAGAGAACTTTCCATTTTCATGTATTTTGCCTTTTTTTTTTTTTTTTTTTTTTTTTCTTTTTTTTTTTTTTCTTTTTTTTTTATGCTTTCGGCCTTAGGGCTAGCTGACGAGCTGTTTATAAAGCTCCCCTGCAGCAGTTGTAATTTGGTTACCTTTTGATTATCAATAAAGAGACTAACTTTCTTCTAAACCTAGCGGCCGCCGCTTGCTTAGAATCGTGCTTGTGTTCTTGCGTGTGTGATTCACCAAGGCCAAGTGTTTGTGCAGTATCAGAGATCCTCCATCCCTCTGTGGTGCCATTCNCTCATCCAAAAGACCAAGGTTCGAGCCCCCAGAAGAAGGCCACGCAGAATAGGCTTAGTTTTTTATTTTTCTTTTAGTTTAAGAGAACTTTCCATTTTCATGTATTTTGCCTTTTTTGCGTTTTGTTTCTTTTTGCCTTTTCTTTGTTGTCCTTTTTTTTTTATGCTTTCGGCCTTAGGGCTAGCTGACGAGCTGTTTATAAAGCTCCCCTGCAGCAGTTGTAATTTGGTTACCTTTTGATTATCAATAAAGAGACTAACTTTCTTCTAAACCTAGCGGCCGCCGCTTGCTTAGAATCGTGCTTGTGTTCTTGCGTGTGTGATTCACCAAGGCCAAGTGTTTGTGCAGTATCAGAGATCCTCCATCCCTCTGTGGTGCCATTCAATCCACCAACACTTCCCCTCAAATCGTTTTGCGAGTATATAAGGTGTTTTTTAGACTTTTCTCGTGACTGCCGCATTATTTGAAAGAAATAGAGCGTGAGAGAGATATTAGTCGAGAGAAAATCCTAATAGCACGAGTACCCCGAGAGTTAGCCGAGAGAGATCGCGACTTAGCCGTACGGATCCGACTATCGCCGAGGAGAATCTGGTAAGCGATCGGATATTTCTTTTAGGGCGGAGTTTCTGTACGATAACGTCGGACTAATCGAAGTATTTTATGGTATTTCCGAGGGAATACAAAGTCTAGCCGTAGGGATAGCCGAAGAATCCCTAGGGCGTTCGACTATCTTTGTTCCGATAGACAAAAAGTGAATGGATAGAGCGATAGCCGAGGAGAGGGAGTTCTAGCTGTTGCGATAGCCGAAGAATCCCTAGGGCATTCGACTAACTTTGCTCCGAGCGAGTTTCACCGAGCTTCCTTCCGACTAATATGCTTATAGGTGTGTCTAGAGGTGTGTGCGTGACTGTGGCTGGACCCCATGGATCGAGGGATTGCTAGGGTTTTATGTTTATCATGATTGCTTGCATGAGTTTGTGTGTTTGGTTGTTTCTATGCTTAGGAAGTGTTAACGTGTTACATGATTTACGATTGTGAGGTGTGTACCCTGGCTAAGTTGATATCTAGTTAATTGTAGGGTAATTCGGATCATGTGCTAGCTTAGGAGATGTGGTATTCTCGCTATAGTAGGTGTGTGTCTTAAAAAGGGATTTACCGTGGGTTGGGGTAGATGATCGGGGCCGAACATGAGTTGTTGTTTACTTGCTTAGGCGTTTATGTGAATGTTGAATCTGATGCATGATTGCGTGATTGGTTCTGGCTAGGTGTTACGGGATGACCGTACTCACTAAGTATTTATGACAATACTTATGCCTCTCTTGTGTGTTGAGTGTGCAGGATCTAAGAAGTAAGTGGAACGAGACCGGTAGCAGTGATGGACATGGATGGATCGGGGGTTTTATTTATTTACTCGTTAAAGACTTGTTGTTTGTTTTATGGGCTTTGCTGTTTACCGTTAGGTTGAAAGCTAGATGATTGTGGCATTGTTTAGCAAACCGTGTTTTATGATTTACAAACCCCGAATCTTGTCAAGTGTTTTTATTCAAAGTTTAATGAAAGACATCGTTGTTTGAATCACTTGTTAAATGGAATTGCTAAAAATAATTAAAAACACGAAATTTGACTAAGTATAGAACTGGCCGATAAGATGTTCGGTGGAAGGCACGGCCGCGGTCAGATAGTCGGGTCGGGTCTCCTCAAGTTGGTATCAGAGCATTCACGTTTCTAGGACTGGTTAGTGTTTGATATTGTCTTTGTGTGGGGTTATGGGGGTCCGATCCATTCTTCACTGCCAGGTCTCGCGTTAAGGTTTTCTGTTGAGTTTGTGAACTCTAGTTTGGTTAACTTCGGGCTAACCATGGTTTCTGAATTTCAGATGGCTCCGAGAAGGACAAGGGCTGCAAGAGTGAATGGTGCTGCGAACTCGGAGAGTTCAGGAAATGGGGTTGAGAACCCGCAGGGGCATGCGGATGTGGCTGTGGCTGCGAATGATGCGGCTGTTGCTGCTGCGAGCGTGGCTACTGCGAATGTGGCTGTGGTGGATGCGGCTGCGGTCGGAGCAGGAAACATGGCTAGGAATGCCGCGGGTGTAGCAGTTGGGGTCGTTGGGAACGTGGCTGGAGTTGCTGTGAATGATGCACCAGTGGGGTTAGAGGCCGTGTTGGGCTTGCTAGCTGAGGTGTTGGAATGTTTACCGACGGTTGCACCTGTTGCAAGAGTGGTACCGGCAGTGGCACCACGTGTGGTGAAACCGGTGGCTGGGAACATGGCTGAGAAGGGAGCGGATCAGGTCGTGGTGATCCCGTCTTACCTCAAGGTCTTAGACCATATGTCAAGGCAAGGAACCAAGTTTTATTCAGGTGGTTCCACGTCTATTGAAGCGGACGAGTGGAGGATGAGACTGGAACAGAACTTTGAGTCTATCCGATGTCCAGAGGGCTACAAGAGGGACATAGCCGCGCACTACTTGGAGGGAGATGCACACACGTGGTGGAAAGGGATCGTTGGGAGGTTGGTGAACACGGATTGTTCGTATGAGACCTTCTCGGTGATGTTTGGGAGTAAGTACTTCCCCAAGGAATCTTACCACAAATTGGAGAAGGCGTTTTTGTACCTTCACCAAGGGGTGTTGACTGTGAGGCAGTACGAGACTCAGTTTAATCAGCTGAGAAAGTACGTGGCTCATGAGTTCGATACCGAGGAGAAGCTGATTCGTAGGTTCATGAGCAGACTGCGAGTGGAGCTGCGGAACGGATGTCTAGTTTAGGATTTCAGGACGGTGGCCGAGCTAGTGGAGAAGGCGTCACTGCTGGAGTCAGGACAGGCAGAGGAAGCTTCGATGAGGACTGAGGCAGGTTCAACCGTGGCTAAGGCGGGCCAGTCTAGCATACATAACCGGAAGTTCGGGAAGAATGCACCGAGTAAGGGAACCAGAGGTCGTAGCGTGTGCCGTAAGTGTGGTAAGGCTCACGTTGGGGAGTGCAAGAGTGGCACAGGAGGATGCCATAGGTGTGGAAGTTTTGAGTACCGAGTTCGAGATTGTTCGGAGGAGGACCTGCGAGTGGTCCGTGTGCCCGACAGTGAGAGTGCGGTTCGAGTGTGCTATGGTTGTGGATAGCCGGGGCATTTCAAGCGTGAGTGTCCTAAGGCAGGTGTGGTAGAGCAGGCTGCGTCGCAAGGGAAGCGAGCAGGCGATACGCTTACGCCACCAGCCAAGAGATATGCCATCATGCTGAGAGTGTACGCGGTGACCACGGTAGCAACCGACGAACCAAGCACGTCCAATCCGATTACTGGTAAGTACTGTAGTTATGGTTTTTGGCGATTGTTTTGTGTCTTGCGTGTTAGTAGAGTATCTTAGCATTTTAGAGAACGGATGTGTAGGGACCTTGCTAATGGGTGAGGTGGAAACCCATGTTTTGTTCGACTCCGAAGCGAGTCATTGCTTTGTCAATCCAGAGATGGTTGGGAAAAGGGGAGTTCTGGAAGGAACCTGGAGAGGACTTCAAATTAGTGAGGGCGGCCGGAGGCCAAGTGATGTACTTACTAGGAACGGTTAAGGACGTTTCTGTTTGGGTTGGTGAAGTGAACATGCCGGTGGATTTTATTGTTTGCACTGTCAAGTCATACGATGTGATATTGGATATGGACTGGCTAGGCAAGTACAAAGCGCATCTGGACTGTCACCGGGGAAGGGTGCGGTTCGAGAGAGACATAGGGGTCTTGGTTTATCAAGGAGTTAGGCCAACCTCGGGAAGTTTGGTGGTGTCGGCGATTCAAGCGGAACGGCTCATAAAAAAGGGTTGTGAAGCTTATCTAGCCACGATCACTACCACAGAAGGGGGACCGGATGTAGACTTGAGTAGTATACCGGTGGTACGAGACTTTGAGGACGTGTTCGAAGCATTGGCAGGACTGCCACCAGATCCGTTCACGATTGAACTTGAGCCGAGGACAGCTCCATTGTCCAAAGCACCATACCGGATGGTGCCAGCCGAGATGGCAGAACTAAAGAAGCAACTAACGGACTTGCAGGAAAAGGGGTTTATTAGACCGAGTAGTTCACCGTGGGGTGCACCTGTGTTGTTCGTGAAAAAGTAAGATGGAAGCTTTGGGCTTTGCATCGGCTACCGAGGGTTGAACTGTGTGACCGTGAAGAACAAGTATCCACTTCTGAGGATATAAGAGCTGTGGGATCAACTTAGGGGAGCCGTTTGGTTCTCTAAGATCGATTTGGCTTCAGGGTACCATCAAATACCCATAGAGTAGACGGACATTCGTAAGACGGCCTTTAGGACAAGGTATGACCACTACGAGTTCGTGGTCATGCCGTTTTGTTTGACGAATGCGCCAGCTGCATTTATGAAGTTGATGAATGGCGTGTTCAGGGAGTACTTAGATGAGTTTGTGATCATCTTCATAGACGATATCTTTGTGTATTCAAGAGTGAAGAAGAACATCAAGGCCACTTGAGGATCGTTTTGGAAAAGTTGCGAGAACAAAGAGAATATGCCAAGCTTAGTAAGTGTAGTTTCTGGCAAAGGCATATAGGGTTCTCGAGCCACATTGTGTCGGACAAAGGAGTGTCCGTGGACCCAGAGAAGATTCAGGCCATAGAGGATTGGCCAAGATCGGAGAATGCATCTGAAATACGAAGTTTTATGGGGTTAGCCGGATACTATAGGCGGTTTATCAAAGGCTTTGCAAGCATGGCTCAGCTAATGACGAAGCTGACTGGGAAGGACGTGAGTTATGTCTGGTCAGCCGAGTGTGAAGAGTGCTTCTCGAAGTTAAAGAAGTTACTCACTAGTGCACTAGTACTGGCGTTACTGGAACCAGATGAGCTGTACGTTGTATACACGGATGCATCACGGAAGTGATTGGGGTGCGTCCTGATGCAGAATGGTAAAGTGATAGCCTATGCTTCGCGACAGTTGCGAAAGCATGAAGGAAATTACCCTACGCATGATCTGGAAATGGTGGCTATGGTATTTGCACTTAAGATTTGGAGGTCGTACCTTTATGGTGAGAAAGTGCAAATATACACGGACCATAAGAGTTTAAAGTATATATTTACTCAACCGGAGTTGAACTTGAGGCAATGGAGATGGATGGAATTGGTAGCGGACTATGACTTGGAAATAGCGTATCATCCGGGAAAGGCCAACCTTGTCGCGAATGCATTGAGTCAGAGGAGGGCCAGCGTATCAGCCGAACGGGACGTATGGAGCATTGTGAACATGCTAAGGACGTTGCGGCTGAATGCGATAACAGATGGAGTAGAACCATTGGGCTTAGGAGCCACAGATCAAGCCGATTTGTTGACTAGGATTCATATCGCTCAAGAGCAGGATGAGGATCTGAACAAGGCGTCACAAAAGGATAAGGCTGAGTATCAAACTTCAAACAATGGGACTATTGTTGTGAATGGACGAGTATGTGTTCCTAACGTGAGGGAGTTAAAGGACGAGATCCTTAAGGAGGCACATCAGTCAAGGTTTTCTGTTCATCCAGGAATGACCAAGATGTACCAAGACTTAAAATGGTATTATCATTGGGTCGGGATGAAGCGGGATGTGGCTAAGTGCGTAGCCGGTTGTTTGACGTACCAAATGGTTAAGGCGGAACATCAGTTTCCGAGCGGTTTGTTGCAAACATTACCAATGCCGGAATGGAAATGGGATATGATCACCATGGATTTCGTGTTGGGTCTACCTAAGACCAAGAACAAGAATGATGGTGTTTGGGTCATGGTGGACCGATTGACTAAGTCTGATCACTTCTTACCAATGAAGAAGATGGACGGAGTACCAAAGTTAGTGGACATGTACATTGATCAGATCGTTAAGTTACATGGGGTGCCAGTGAGAATTGTTTCGGATCGTGATCCGAAGTTTACTTCCAGGTTTTGGAAGGAGTTCCAAGCGGAGTTCGGAACTAAGTTGCACATGAGTACAGCGTATCATCCGCAGACTGATCGACAGTCGGAACGGACGATTAGGAATTTGGAGGATATGCTAAAGGCATGCATGATGGATTGGGGTGGTAGCTGGGAGGACTACATACCTCTGGCTGAATTCGCATGCAACAATAGTTATCATAGGAGCATCGAGATGTCTGCGTATGACACAAGTGGGGGAGCGTAGCCTAATGGGGCCAGCAGTGGTCGAGGCTACTACGGAAAAGATTCGGTTGTTAAAGGTTAAGCTGAAAGAGGCAGTGGACCGACAAAAGAGTTATGCGGACAAGCGTCGCAAGGACTTGGATTTCGAGGTAGGCGACATGGTCTACCTGAAAGCAATGACCTATAAAGGGAGAGAGAGGGCGTCAAAGAACGCTAAGTTAAATCTGCGGTACATGGGACCGTACCAAGTGTTGGACCGGATTGGCGCAGTGGCTTACAATCTGGACTTGCCCACGGAAATGGGAGCGTTCCAAAATGTATTCCATGTGTCACAGCTAAGAAAGCATATAACCGAGCGGGAGACGGTTATAGAAGAAACACCTGCAGACTTGCAAGAGCATCTTGCAGTAGTGGCCAGGCCGGTTCGGGTAATAAACCGGAAGGAGAAGACTAGGCGGGGAAAGTTGGTCAAGAAGGTCAAGGTCGTATATGATTACGACGGGCAGGAACAAGTGTCGTGGGAAAAGGAAGCTAGGATGAAAGCCGAGTTTCCTAAGTGCTTTGACAAGCTACAAGATGAGAATTAGATTCGAGGACGAATCCAAACCAAGTGGGGGAGAGTTGTAGCATCCGTATCCGAGTAAATATGAAATTATCGAGGTGGACAGGGCATTGTCCGAGGAACTAGTAAGTTCAGTCGAGTAAATATCCGGATGGATGGGAGGTTCAGGACGTAGTCAATAGGCGACTAAACGTAGTGGGTGATGAATGGACGTAGTCAGGAGATGACAGGACATAGACGAGTGAGGATTCGAACATAGTCAAGAAAAACGACTAAGTGTCAAAGAAAAGGGGCTAGGCCCGTGGGCTTTGAGCCGATCGATGAGAATTGGGGTTTTCCTAGTCGAAAAAGGAAATCTCGCGATAAGGATCGAGGCGGTTCGGTTTAGCCGAAAGAAAAAGGAAAATGGCCAAGAGAAGGGAAGCTGGGCCATGGGCCGTGACTTATGTCGGCTTAAATCAGATTATCGCGATTATGGTCGAGCCGGTACGGGCTATAGTCGAGTAAAATTCGGAACTAACAGGGACAAATCTTACTGGAACCAGGAAACGTCGGTTATATCCGAGTTACCTAGGGTTTTGCGAGTATATAAGGTGTTTTTGAGACTTTTCTCGCGGTTCCCGCATTATTTGAAAGAAATAGAGCGTGAGAGAGATTAGTCGAGAGAAAACCCTAATAGCACGAATATACCGAGAGTTAGCCGAGAGAGTTCGAGACTTAGCCGTACGGATTCGACTATCGGCGAGGAGAATCTGGTAAGCGATCGGATATTTCTTTTAGGGCCGAGTTTCTGTAGGATAACGTCGGACTAATCGAAGTATTTTGTGGTATTTCTGAGGGAATTCAGAGTCTAGTTCGATGGAAAGTGAACGGATAAAGAAATAGCCGAGGAAAGGGAGTTCTAGCCGTAGCGATAGCCGAAGAATCCCTAGGGCGTTCGACTATCTTTGATCCGAGCGAGTTTCACCGAGCTTCCATCCAACTAATCTGCTTCTAGGCGTGTCTAGAGGTGAGTGCGTGACTGTGGCTAGAATCCATGGATCGAAGGATTGCTAGGATTTTATGTTTATCATGATTGCTTGCATGATTTTGTGTGTTTGGTTGTTTGTATGCTTAGCAAGTGTTAGCGTGTTACATGATTTCCGATTGTGAGGTGTTTACCGTGGCTAATTGCAGGGTAATCCGGATCATGTGCTAGCTTAGGAGATGTGGTATTCTCACTATAGTAGGCGTGAGTCTTAAAAAGGGATTGACTGTGGGTTGGGGTAGATGATCAGGGCCGAACATGAGTTGTTGTTTACTTGCTTAAGCGTTTATGTAAAAATGTTGAATCTGATGCATGATTGCATGATTGGTTCTGGCTAGGTGTTACGGGATTACCGTACTCACTAAGTATTTATGACAATACTTATGCCTCTCTTGTGTGTTGAGTCTGCAGGATCTAAGAAGTAAGTGGAGCGAGACCGGTGACAGTGATAGACATGGATGGATCGGGGGTTTTATTTATTTACACGTTAAAGACTTGTTGTTGGTTGATAAGTAGTTATTTCCAGGTGCTTCTACTTAGTCAATGATCCGCTACTTATAACCGAATGTAGTATAGGTTATGGGTCTTATCAATCCGATGGGAAGGTTCAAGTTACTGCATTTATGAGATTCTTTTACAAGCTAAGAAAGATTTAATGGTTTAAAAGGAAGGAATCTATCACACTACTTGTCACAATGATAGAAAGCTAACAGTAAAACTAGATCTAACTAAGGAAGAAAAGAAACGACAGCTAAAGAAATGAACTTGCAGGATGAAATGAGGATCGGTTCAAGGGACAAGGAGTTTTATGGACAAATAAGATAAAGGTCTTCCTTTGATGCAAAAGTTAACTACCTATGAGGCTAATCCTTCAGCATAGAGTTCAAGATCGAGATGAATCCACCGTCGTGGTATAAATCACTTTACTAACTCATAACCTAACCTCGCTCTCGCGTAGTGATTCATGAAACTAGAAAGCTTGATTAAACAACTCTACTATTGCCAAAACGCTTCCTAGGCATCTAATCCCTTAGGCTAGGATGAGCGAATCTCTTAAGAGATTGGTCCTTGCAAACATCCAAACATGGTGTTTGTTTGGAGAAGCTCGATGGCAAGAATCAAATAGCGAAGATGACTAAGCATTAAGAGTATCAAATAAGAAAGGATTAAGATGGTTTAAGTATGAACATGCATCAAAGATTGAACCTTTAACTCATTTTCCCTATCCTTATCCCAAAACCGATATAGACTACTCACTCTCCATTTGAGAAACCTCAAGATCCATAAGGACGAGAAGCTAACTCATGGGTTAAACGATAGTCAAAAATGAGAAAAGGGAAAAGCTTTAACAAGAAATGCTATGAAACAATACTTGATAACTTCAAAATAACATAAAAAATTCAAACTTTGAACCAAAGCTTTAATGGTGAAAGAAAACTAAGAGTTTCGATTACAAAAGACAGAAAACTAAAACTGGAATGCGAGATAGAGAGATAGGCGTGGGGGACAAAGTATTTATACATGAAAGAGAAAAAACCTAAAACATTGAGACCACTTTTCCGAAATGGTACTCTTTTGGACTGTAGCGTATCGGCTTTATGTCGTGGTGAGTAAGTCGATATGCCAACTTCTTGTGATTCTTCGAGCAGTCTCCATATCGGGCAAGTGCTTCGGGATCATGTCGTGATGATTTGCCTTCCTCTTCACTTGGATCGGGGACTTCCCATTGCCTTGCTCTGATATTCGTCTTCATGGAATCCTCTTGCTTGATCTTCGTTCCGGGGTGCTTCTTTTGGGACTAAGCCGCTGCTACCCGTCGGGGTTCGTGATGCGCTTGTCCATATCGGCTAAGGGGGCGTGATCCGTGCTCGATATCAGCTGTTCGCCCTCCTTTCGAGATCTCTCTCCTAGATTTCTTCTTCGGACCATCCTCTTTTACAAACACCTGAGAAAACACTCTAAAACATGCAAGAATATGCAAAGACCTATCCTAATGCATCTAGACCTAACATGAGTGAAAACATGACAAAAACTAAGATGAAAGTGCATGAATGGGGTCCTAACTAGTGTGAAATGTATGCTAAAAACATGCAATTTACAGAGATATCAACACCCCCAAACTTGCCTTTTTCCTTGTCCTCAAGCAAAAGCCAACCGGAGGGGTGAGGTTTAAAAAGAAAAGGTGCAAGTTTGAATCTAAAACGCCATTTAAAAGAAATCAATTCAATGTCTAAGTTCAGGTTAGGATGCAGGTTGATTTCTACCTATCCAAAAACCTTAGCCACATTCATCGCAACATCAAGCAAAATCAATCCCAACTTAGATGCACATTCAAATTCCCAATTCTCTTTCACATTCATTGAAAAAAAAATTAAAGCGTGGATCTCATTCATGCCTATCAATCAACTCATTTGGTTCAGGATAAGGTCACGAGCTAAAGATGAACTCGTAGTGCGAACGGGTTAAGTGTTTAAGTGGGATCACTCATGAAAGGAATCTTCTCAATGCAAAATGCTAAGGGTAAAAACCAATGGATGCATACAAGGATAAACTCCCATCTACCCAAGCACCTATTTCGTTTCCTACCTTAGTCTAATTTCCCTTTTCCTAAGCTACCCTTTGCTTCAGCATTTCGCCTTATACCCGTTATTGCTCCTCGATATTACCTTTCCTGGTCATTTTCGGGGGACTTCTTCTTTGTTGGAGATCTGTTTTGGCTTTTAGGCTCCTTATGGTGTTACTGGCCGGATTTAGACTTTGTTGATTAGCCTTCTTTTGCTTCTTTTGAAATCGCCTTTTCTTCTTTTGTTTTCGAGCTTTTTGATGCCGCCATCTCCTTTATACATGTCCCCGTCTGACTCATTGGTTTCCTTCTTTTGCCTTTCTGTCAATATACCAGCAATTGGAACCCAACACCCCCTTCCTAGTCTAACCAGCAATATCGGCTCCAGATTTCGGTATCAAGCCGTTTCAGTATCTACACCACCTATCCTAGTGTGGACTCGAGTTGTGAGCCAACGTCTACATGGGAATCCAACCTTGTTGGCCTAAACCCAACACTTTTTGCCTAAGAAGATTTGAAAATGGTGCAAAGACCTCACATACTCTCACAAAAGTGTCTATGGTTTAAAACAAAGGTTTAGGTTTTCGGGTGTGGTCTGGTACTTGGACTAGCAGAAGAGTGGTGAAAAGGGAAAGAGAGTCCAAGTAAAATCTATGAGTTAATTGACAAATATGAACAAAATAATTAAATTTTCAGTTTAACGGTTCAAGTTCATTAGGGAAATGGTTCAAATCACAATGTATCAAACTAAAACCGAATTTCACAAGACGAATTCCAAATGTGGTACTGCCTTAAGCTCAGTCTAACTCAAAATGCATCAAACAAACAAGAACGAAAGCATTGAATTCATTACTTAAAAATGGCTATTTACAAGGATTCATCATACTTAACACCTTATGCGAATGCTTATGAATCCTAAATGAATGCATCTAGACTCAATCCTAGTATGGAAATGCAACTACATGAATCTTTTTGTGGGATAATTTTTCAAAAAATTTCAATTTTTTTTTGTGTGTTTTTCTATGCAATTTGATGAATGCATGATGCCTAATCTATGTGAATGCATGTACTACGTACTCCCCCAAACTTAAATCACACAGTCCCTGTGTGATAGAAGGAATGAAGAATACGGTCCTAAGAGAATGCAAAAAATTCAAGCTAAAAGCAAAAATGAAAAAGAAAAATGCTTATGTATAATGGTTCTGGAGTAGTACCTTTGGTCACATCGGTCTGTGACCGTTGGAGGAGTCCGGTATCGCCTGATATAGTGAGTTGCAGATGGTTGCGATTGTATCGGGATTATCATTACGGGGTGGATCCGTTAGTACAGGCCAAGTTGAATTTCTATAACGGCCTTAGACCGTTATCATGACCTTATATACGACGATATGTCTTTCCGACTGGCCTGTACACGGATTCCACTTATGTAATGACTAATCCTTCAGTTTCTTCCTGTTTTGGCTCCCCGATATCTTGCGCCTTTATGTCTAAATCATCGATTCCACTTAAAAATATTCTTGAGAAATGAAAAGTAAAAATAAAAACTACAAATAGGATAAAAGGATAAGCTTGTGGTGCCTTCCAAGAGCGCTTGTTTAAAGTCTCATAGCTTGACTTTTCCAAGCCGTTTAGGCCGTGTTGAGGTCTCGGAGACGAACCGCGGTTGCCTCCCAAATATGGTATTTCTCGCTTCCCAAATACGGCTTGAGTCTATGCCCGTTTACTGTGTAATCCTCTCCTTCCTTTCCGACAAGTATCACAGCTCCATACGGCAATACTTCCTTGATCGTGAACGGACCTGGCCATCTTGATTTCAGCTTTCCGGGGAACAGCCTTAGTCTTGAATTGTACAGAAGCACTTGATCCCCTGGTGCGAATTCCTTTAGTTTGATTTTCTTGTCATGGAGAGCCTTTGTTTTCTCCTTGTAGATCTGAGAGCTCTCGAATGCATCCAACCGAGTTTATTCCAGCTCGTGAAGGTTTATCAGCCTCTTCTCTTGAGCCGTCTTGATATCAAAATTCAGGAGTTTGATGGCCCATAGAGCCTTGTACTCGAGTTCCACGGGTAAGTGGCATGCTTTGCCATAGAGGAGGGCGTAAGGAGATCTTCCTATGGGTGTTTTGAAAGCAGTTCGGTATGCCCACAGAGCGTCGTCTAACTTTGCTGACCAGTCCTTCCTTGTTGCTCCGACCATTTTTTCCAATATCGCCTTGATCTCGCGATTGGATACCTCGACTTGCCCGTTTGTCTGCGGATGGTACGGTGTGGCTACCTTGTGTTTGACCCCGTGCTTCTTTAGGAGGTTTTCGAACAACTTGTTGATAAAATGACTACCGCCGTCGCTTATTACCACTCTTGGAATCCCATACCTTGGGAAGATAATTGACTTAAATAGCTTTAGTACCACCTTTGCATCGTTGGTGGGACTGACAACGACTTCGACCCATTTTGAGACATAGTCGACAGCAACTAGTATATACTTATTGCCGTAAGAGGAGGGAAACGGTCCCATGAAGTCTATTCCCCATACGTCAAAGATATCGACTTCCAATATCGGGTTCTGTGGCATCTCGTCTCGCTTGCCGATGTTCTCTTTTTTTTTCACGCTTCACAGGAGGAGACATATTCGTGAGTATCCTTGAATAAACTCGGCCACCAGAACCCAGCTTGTAGGATTTTTGTTGCGGTTTTGAACATTGCAAAGTGGCCACCATAGACTGAACCGTGGCAATGGAACAGGATCCCTTTCGCTTCCCCTTCAGACACACACCTTCTATAGATTCCATCTAAGCCCCTTTTGAAGAGGTACGGCTCATCATAGAAGAAATAGTTAATGTCCTTGAAAAACTTCTTCCTTCGGTAGGCGTCGAGGTCATTTGGTATGTCCCCACTCACCAAGTAGTTGATGTAGTCTGCATACCAAGGAATGGTGTTCTCTTCCTTACTGGCTACAGTCTCCAAACTCCTATTCACTTGGTACATCCCTCTGAGGATACTCACTATCATGAGTTGTTCTTCCGGTAAAGCATCATTGATAGGAATCAAATCATATCGACTTCTTGGAGCAGGAGAATCCACCTTAACAGCCTCGGTTTGGTGTCCTTCTTCGCATAGATGTATCTTAGTGCGGCATGATCCGTGTAAACTATTACTTTCGATCCCACCAAGTAGCTTCGGAATTTCTCAAAGGCNCCGTTTGTCTGCGGATGGTACGGTGTGGCTACCTTGTGTTTGACCCCGTGCTTCTTTAGGAGGTTTTCGAACAACTTGTTGATAAAATGACTACCGCCGTCGCTTATTACCACTCTTGGAATCCCATACCTTGGGAAGATAATTGACTTAAATAGCTTTAGTACCACCTTTGCATCGTTGGTGGGACTGACAACGACTTCGACCCATTTTGAGACATAGTCGACAGCAACTAGTATATACTTATTGCCGTAAGAGGAGGGAAACGGTCCCATGAAGTCTATTCCCCATACGTCAAAGATATCGACTTCCAATATCGGGTTCTGTGGCATCTCGTCTCGCTTGCCGATGTTCTCTTTTTTTTTCACGCTTCACAGGAGGAGACATATTCGTGAGTATCCTTGAATAAACTCGGCCACCAGAACCCAGCTTGTAGGATTTTTGTTGCGGTTTTGAACATTGCAAAGTGGCCACCATAGACTGAACCGTGGCAATGGAACAGGATCCCTTTCGCTTCCCCTTCAGACACACACCTTCTATAGATTCCATCTAAGCCCCTTTTGAAGAGGTACGGCTCATCATAGAAGAAATAGTTAATGTCCTTGAAAAACTTCTTCCTTCGGTAGGCGTCGAGGTCATTTGGTATGTCCCCACTCACCAAGTAGTTGATGTAGTCTGCATACCAAGGAATGGTGTTCTCTTCCTTACTGGCTACAGTCTCCAAACTCCTATTCACTTGGTACATCCCTCTGAGGATACTCACTATCATGAGTTGTTCTTCCGGTAAAGCATCATTGATAGGAATCAAATCATATCGACTTCTTGGAGCAGGAGAATCCACCTTAACAGCCTCGGTTTGGTGTCCTTCTTCGCATAGATGTATCTTAGTGCGGCATGATCCGTGTAAACTATTACTTTCGATCCCACCAAGTAGCTTCGGAATTTCTCAAAGGCAAACACTACTGCTAATAACTCTTTCTCGGTTGTGGCATACTTCACTTGGGTATCGTCTTGCGTTCGGCTTGCGTAGTAAATCACGTGCAGCTTCTTGTCTTTCCTTTGTCCTAGAAAAGCCCCCACGGCATAGTCGCTCGCATCACACATGATCTCGAATGGTAGATCCCAATCAGGGGCTTGAACTATTGGAGCACTCACAAGAGCCTCTTTGATCATGGTGAATGCTTGAAGGCAATCCTCATCAAAGATAAACTCGGCTTCTTTGCATAGGAGTCTAGTGAGGGGTCTAGCGATCTTGGAGAAATCTCGGATGAATCTTCTATAGAAGCCTGCATGTCCAAGAAAGCTTCGAATCTCTTTCACCGCGGTCAGTGGTTTCAAATGCATCATGACCTCTATCTTAGCCTTATCTACCTCGATACCTTTCTCCGATATTTTGTGCCCAAGCACAATGCCTTCTCTGACCATAAAGTGACACTTTTCCCAATTCAATACCAAGTTTGTCTCCTCACATCGCTTGAGAACCCTGCACAAATTTGACAAACAAACACAAAAAGAGCAACAATACACAGAAAAATCGTTCATGAATACTTCTACCATCTCCTCTATAAGGTCGGAGAAGATAGACATCATACATCTTGGGAAGGTTGTTGGTGCATTACATAGCCCAAATGGCATCCTTCGATATGCAAAGGTGCCATACGGGCAGGTAAAGGTGGTTTTCTCTTGGTCGTTTGGGTGAATCGGTATCTGGAAGAAGCCGCTATAGCCATCCAGAAAACAGTGATATGGATGGTTAGCCAACCTCTCCAGCATTTGGTCGATGAAAGGGAGGGGAAAGTGGTCTTTTCTAGTGGCTGAATTAAGTTTTCTATTGTCAATGCACATCCTATGACCGGTTATGGTCCTAGTAGGGATTAATTCTTCTCTTTCATTCTTTACGACTGTGATACCTCCTTTCTTTGGTACTACATGGACAGGAGATACCCATGTGCTATCACTGATGGGGTATATCACGCCGGCTTCCAAAAGTTTTAAAATTTCTTTCTTGACTACTTCCTTTAAGTTTGGGTTTAAACGTCTTTGGTGTTCAATGGAAGAAGTGTTTTCATTGTCTAAGTGAATCTTATGAGTGCAAAGTGTAGGTGAAAGGCCATTAATGTCACTTAGCGAGTACCCATGGGCTTTTCTATACTTTCTCAACTCCTTAAGGAGTGAATTTAGCTCATCATCACTTAGATCCTCATTTACAATAACCGGGTACGTGGAGTTGTGTCCCAAGAAAGCGTACCTTAGCCCATCTGGCAGTGGCTTGAGCTCGAGTTTTGGAGCATCAAGTTCGCTCCAATCCCCGCGTATGCACTGCTCGTCCGAGCTCGGTGCATCTTTATCGGCTTGATCCCGATATGCTCCTTCCTTCGTTCCCCAAGCAATTTTATGCCTTCCATACTCGAGGTCTTCTGGAAATTCATCATCTTCAACGGCTCTTCTTGCATCCAGATGCATGATATAGACTTCACTTTCTTGCTCTATATGTCCATGCCGCTTCATCATTTTCAGAACTATTCCATATATCTTATTGTATTTTAGTATTTTGGTTGGTCAATACAAAAAAGTACTCGAACTTAATTTTTCTCTTAATTGAGCAGCTAATTTTTATGGTTAAATTTGTTTATATACATTTTATATTCGCATTTTTGAGGTATGAATTTTTTTACTTATTCATTGTATATGTTTCGAATAATATAAAAATGTTCTAGAAAATCAAATTATTTTTTATTTTTGTGCTTGTGAGTTATAAGTTTTAATTATAACAATCTTAGAAAATGTATCTGATGATTGCATTTATTTATCGTCGTTTTTGTAGTTTTATATTTATAATCATAATAATTCTATAAAATATTTTAGAGGTTATAAATATATATATATATATATATATTACAAATAAATCTTAGAGATAAAATTTTTTTATTCAAAATGAGTTTCCACGTAAATGCGCGGATTCTATACCTAGTTTTTGTATTAACGATTTGATATCAATGAAATTGTTTATACGTAAAAAATATATTAGAAAGTGCTTACTAAACTCCTCAACTTGAAACCCAATTTTTTTTTTTATATTGCTAAAGTGAATGAATAGGACTTTTTTGTTTAGCAAAAGTGAATTGAAATGGAGATTCCTATTTATTTATTTTTTGTTGAATTGGATACTAGCTCGATTCTTCTTCAAAGCAAACCAAACTTTCGATAATCGAACGCAAAAGTACAATACAAAATTTTCACCGATATGTTTTGAAATGTTCTCGTAGATAATGGTAACTGATATTTAGCTAATATTTGGTGCAGCATTCTGATTTGATATCAATGATATTATGTTCTCATCAAGCCTCAACGATTGAGTTTGAAATATATTGACACAGAGAGAAAGACAGTAATGTTATACTTTACAACTAGTAGTTAAATGGTGAAGAACAACACATGCACGTTATATTTACTAGTCGAGACAATGAAAAGGGACGGCTAAGAAAAGGTTTCGATTTATTGGATAAAATCATGTTTACATACAACCAAATTATATTTCATTCCATTTTTTTAGATATTGTTTAAAAGTTATACATAAAAAAAATTATTTCATCAACTGAATGCTTTAGTTTTTATTATTGTTTTGCATTACAAAAAGGGAGAATTTTTAAAAGGCAAATGATGAGNCATTTACAATAACCGGGTACGTGGAGTTGTGTCCCAAGAAAGCGTACCTTAGCCCATCTGGCAGTGGCTTGAGCTCGAGTTTTGGAGCATCAAGTTCGCTCCAATCCCCGCGTATGCACTGCTCGTCCGAGCTCGGTGCATCTTTATCTGCTTCATCCCGATATGCTCCTTCCTTCGTTCCCCAAGCAATTTTATGCCTTCCATACTCGAGGTCTTCTGGAAATTCATCATCTTCAACGGCTCTTCTTGCATCCAGATGCATGATATAGACTTCACTTTCTTGCTCTATATGTCCATGCCGCTTCATCATTTTCAGAACTATTCCATATATCTTATTGTATTTTAGTATTTTGGTTGGTCAATACAAAAAAGTACTCGAACTTAATTTTTCTCTTAATTGAGCAGCTAATTTTTATGGTTAAATTTGTTTATATACATTTTATATTCGCATTTTTGAGGTATGAATTTTTTTACTTATTCATTGTATATGTTTCGAATAATATAAAAATGTTCTAGAAAATCAAATTATTTTTTATTTTTGTGCTTGTGAGTTATAAGTTTTAATTATAACAATCTTAGAAAATGTATCTGATGATTGCATTTATTTATCGTCGTTTTTGTAGTTTTATATTTATAATCATAATAATTCTATAAAATATTTTAGAGGTTATAAATATATATATATATATATATATTACAAATAAATCTTAGAGATAAAATTTTTTTATTCAAAATGAGTTTCCACGTAAATGCGCGGATTCTATACCTAGTTTTTGTATTAACGATTTGATATCAATGAAATTGTTTATACGTAAAAAATATATTAGAAAGTGCTTACTAAACTCCTCAACTTGAAACCCAATTTTTTTTTTTATATTGCTAAAGTGAATGAATAGGACTTTTTTGTTTAGCAAAAGTGAATTGAAATGGAGATTCCTATTTATTTATTTTTTGTTGAATTGGATACTAGCTCGATTCTTCTTCAAAGCAAACCAAACTTTCGATAATCGAACGCAAAAGTACAATACAAAATTTTCACCGATATGTTTTGAAATGTTCTCGTAGATAATGGTAACTGATATTTAGCTAATATTTGGTGCAGCATTCTGATTTGATATCAATGATATTATGTTCTCATCAAGCCTCAACGATTGAGTTTGAAATATATTGACACAGAGAGAAAGACAGTAATGTTATACTTTACAACTAGTAGTTAAATGGTGAAGAACAACACATGCACGTTATATTTACTAGTCGAGACAATGAAAAGGGACGGCTAAGAAAAGGTTTCGATTTATTGGATAAAATCATGTTTACATACAACCAAATTATATTTCATTCCATTTTTTTAGATATTGTTTAAAAGTTATACATAAAAAAAATTATTTCATCAACTGAATGCTTTAGTTTTTATTATTGTTTTGCATTACAAAAAGGGAGAATTTTTAAAAGGCAAATGATGAGTTAATTAAGCTGGCAATGGCGCAGCTGTTGGATTTGCGATTTCTTCTTTGAAACCATGGCATCTACACTTTCCGTTATCACATCGGCAGTCGACACAAGCCTCGCAAGCAATGTTTGATAAGCATTCTGATTTAGTTTTACATCGGAATGAGATTATGATTTCTTTTTTGGCTTCCACCACAGAGTTTGAAACTGCCAAAACAAAACACAATAATCAAAATACAGTTTTAATTATAGCAAGGCACAATTAGTAATTAGACTTTGAGGCAAGGAAACTTAATACAAGTCGCTGTGAAGACAAGAATGGCCAAGAACACAGCAATGGTTAGGCGAAGATTGTTCATATTTTCTCTGATTTTTGAAATATATTTCGTTTGTAAAATTTTCAGAAAAGGATGATAATGATTTCAGTTTGATTTGGGATGGAATGACGAAAGACTACAATAATATGTATAAATAGTAAAATAGAAGCATGATGGGGTCAAGAATGTTACTTTGTTGCCTAAAATGTTATACATGTGCTAATGTTTCCATTAAATTATGCATATGTAATACATTGCACGCTTGTAGTGTTAAATTAAATTTGCATATATGCTATATATGGTAAGACTATAAAGTTTCCATTACGAAACATGATTCCAGTCCTAGATAAATACCTAAAGAATCTAAGACAAGTTTTCCAATCAAATTATGTAAGATGAACACACAACTCTCCTATTTTCTTTTCCCTTTGCCGATTTCTCCCAACTTTTCTAAAATATCATTTTATTTTTTCTATCGACTTTCATTTTCTCTTTTTCTTTTCGTTTTTTCATAATCTGAGAACAATCATTTCTTCGTTTCTTGTAAGGAGGCATTTTTATGATGTTTGCGAACTATCATTGTTCTTTGAACAATTTGGGTTGCAATTCTCAAACAAAGGTTTTTTTTTTTTAATAATATGGAAGATCAAGGAGAGATTGCATCTATCGCATCTTGCTAGAGTTTAAAAGAGAAGTTTAGTTTGATGTACCTCAAGCCCCTTGACGACAAATTTTGATTCATTAGGTGCAGACTCAACGCAAAATCCTTCGAGTACACCAGAGATTAGAACTTTCCCCGGTAGAACAGCCCGCTCGCAGTGTTCAACTTAATAGGCTCTGCTTATAATCATGCGAGAATGGTCATTAAGGTCCCTTTTTCAAAATGATTTGTACCTAGCAAAGTTCATAGTTTCCAACTAAAAGAAAAAGGTTTTGACTCTATAAAACGACTCGATAAATGATAAATGCATGCATAAGACTCATCAAATAAAAGCATAGTTACTAAAACCATTTATTTCCATTCTTGCTCTATATTACTCTCTGAATACGCTGGAACTGGTCTGACGGCTTCTTTGAGCATAGTTTCTTGTGAATTGCTCGATAAACACTTCATTTCTTTGTTAACGTAAAAAACTGGTGATGACAGTGATCTTTTCTGGGTCGAGAGCAACTCTGGCTTTCGACACTACATGACCCAAAAATCTGTTTTTTGCTATGCCAGAAACTGCACTTCCTCAACTTCGCATACAGTTTATGCATCACCACTCGCAGGTGCCACTCATGCTCCTAAACTCTTCGAGTTTATAAAAATGTCGTCAATGAACATGACCACACATTTATCCAAGTACTCTCGAAAAATGTTATTCATCAACTTCATGAAAGATGTCGGCACGTTGGTCAACTCAAAAAGCATTACTACGAACTTGTAATGACCATAACGCGTTCGAAAGGTCGTCTTTCTCACGTCTTCATCTGCTATCGGAATCTGGTGGTAACCCAAGGCCAGGTCTATCTTGGAAAACCATGATACTCCTTACAGTTGGTCCAACAACTTATCAATCCTTGGTAACAGGTACCGATTCTTTATGGTCACCGTGTTCAGTCCCCGACAGTCTTTACAAAGTCTGAAACTACCATCTTTTTTCTTGACAAATAACACGGGTGCTCCCCACGGTGAACTGCCCGGTCGAATGAACCCTTTGTCGGTTAAATCTTCTAACTACTTCTTCAGCTCATCCATTTTCTGATGGTGTCAAACGATAAGGTGCTTTCGAGATAGGTGATATTCCAGGGTCCAACTCTACCATGAAAGCATCACCCCGATGTGGAGGTGGCCCTGTTAACGGTTCCTTAGCGCATCAAAGGAAGTTCTTGACTTTATATTTGGACAGATCTGAACTAATAGCTACTGAATTGCAATTCGCCACAGACAACTCCCAATTGGTAAAGCTATTTGGCTCCACCTTATTCGAACACGTCCTCATACTCTGCTATCATTGGCACTGTACTCAACTCATGTGCCAATCCTTTCTCGGTCATAGTAATGGTGGCAAGATGTGCTTCATTCCTTTTTTCTAGTAACTCATCTGCCTGCAGCATCGAGATAATAAAAATCTCCAATACGCTTCTTGATCCTTTGGAAAACCACCTTTCCTTCTATCCTTGGAATATGTATTTGGGCTCGCGAACAGTCTAGTATCGCTCGATGCTCGGTCAACCAGTATGTTCCCAGAATAACTTCGTAGTGGTTCAACTCCATTTTCACAATATTTTCGTGCATCTTCGCGCCTTCCAGCACTATGGGAACTTTTTCGTAAACTCCGGTGGACTTCACAAGCTCATATCCGGCTGTCTCGATCTCTTTGGTCATCGAGATGAACACGCCCTCGAAAGTCTAGCACTTTGTTAGTGTTGGGCACACAAAGTAATGCGTAGCTCCTGTGTCAAACAAAGTATGAGCGGCGACTTCCCCGACCAAAACCGATCCTACACGGTTGGTACTACACTAAGCATGCTAAACGGATCCATCATGGTTGCAAGAACAGCAGCTTAGTTAGCTCTTGGGGCCGCCCTTACTAGGTCCGTACCCACTGGCGCATTCTCTCTGTTGTTCCCCTGAACACTTTCTGTCGAAGCAGCTTAACTTTCAGCCCTAGTTGCAGGTTGCGCAACTCTTGGGGCTCGTGCAACACGTGCTCTCATTGGCTGCATCCTGAATACAGAAGAAGCAAGCGGTAAGTCTCTTTCACAAAGCCGAAAACCTAACATCAAAGAATACAAAGATTAAGTTCAGCTAGGTAATGTTTTGCACTTTTCCTTTTAAAATACCCAATTTCTCGGAATTTTTTTTTCAAAAATATAAGAAGATTCTGAAGACATAAATAATCCGAAAGTATTTTATTTAATTTATTTTTGAAAAAAAAAATTCACAACTTTGAAAACTCGTTTTAAAAACACTTTTTCCTTTCACAATCCGCCTCCCGGGTCAGAATCGGTTTTGCAAACCTTAGGTTCTGATACCAATTGTAACATCCACCTCTTTAGTAACCAAGACGGCATGTCCAGATGCACTTACTTTAACCATAAGAAACTACTTGCTAGTTCAGTGCCACTTTATCCACAAGGATCGTATCCAATATGTCTTACAAATACCATTTTAACTTAAACATAAAATCTGAATTTAAAAAACAACGTCTTTAAAATTAATAACGAATAAATAAATAAAACTCGTGTCTTCTCAAAACCAACACCAAGCTGAATGATTAATGTTGTATGCATGCACGCTCACGTGCAAAGAAGAGGGATGAGTAATTTGCATCACCCAATGAGTGCAAATCTTATGGGCCCCACGATATACATCTCGCACATGCATAATTCCGGACAAATGTTCTAAGCTAATACACACAGACAATCACGTCAGAAGACACTCACAGATCAAGAAATGACATCCTAGACCTAACTGGTGCATCCACACCTTTACCGGTGCACACCTTGTGGCATATAGTGGAACACACGCTGTTCCTCCTCACGACGCAGGACTCGTTAAGCCACCGACGATGGAACTATGGTGAGCCACAGATTTCCATATCCAGCACATACACACATCTTAAGAGAATCCTCTATCTTACTTATGTCATCGCACATGCAAAAACGCCTCAAAAGTCTATATCTTATCCCAACCCGCACAAGTGATGTCCCTCACACAATGCAAACACCCGCAAACACTATTCATGATTCATTCAACCATTTTTCATTTAACAATATATTTTACTAAGTTCATCAATCAATAAGAGTAGTACAACAATCAATATCATACTGTAGTTAAACGTGTTTACTAATCAGGTTCAGACAACAAAAATGAAATACGTGTATTCATATAAATACAGCAAAGGTATGCGCGCATTAACAAATGACTACTCAGAATGAAACGAGTATGAATACAAGAGAAATAGATTACGACCAATCCTCACCTTAGTCTCAAATCTGAAGTGAAAAATGAAAGAGAAGTAGATCTGGTCACTTTGGGTCCTCGCTATACGGATCTGGACATTATGACAGCGTGGATCCGAACCCACAGTAAAAAGGATAAAAATATCAGAAGATAACAGAAAACCAGATCTAGATATGAAAACGAAAAGACTCAGATCTACTAACCACGGAGGTTAAGACAAGAAATAGCAACAAATTCGAGAAGATGGCGTGAAGGAGTACGTTCCCAGTAATTCTGACGACTTTTCGGCGAGGCGATTTCTGGCAAGGCCGGCGGCGGTCAGCGGCTTTGGTGGTCGGCGGCGANTCTTCTTTCAAACCTTTCCGTTATCACATCGGCAGTCAACACAAGCCTCGCAAGCAATGTTTGATAAGCATTCTGATTTAGTTTTACATCGGAATGAGATTATGATTTCTTTTTTGGCTTCCACCACAGAGTTTGAAACTGCCAAAACAAAACACAATAATCAAAATACAGTTTTAATTATAGCAAGGCACAATTAGTAATTAGACTTTGAGGCAAGGAAACTTAATACAAGTCGCTGTGAAGACAAGAATGGCCAAGAACACAGCAATGGTTAGGCGAAGATTGTTCATATTTTCTCTGATTTTTGAAATATATTTCGTTTGTAAAATTTTCAGAAAAGGATGATAATGATTTCAGTTTGATTTGGGATGGAATGACGAAAGACTACAATAATATGTATAAATAGTAAAATAGAAGCATGATGGGGTCAAGAATGTTACTTTGTTGCCTAAAATGTTATACATGTGCTAATGTTTCCATTAAATTATGCATATGTAATACATTGCACGCTTGCAGTGTTAAATTAAATTTGCATATATGCTATATATGGTAAGACTATAAAGTTTCCATTACGAAACATGATTCCAGTCCTAGATAAATACCTAAAGAATCTAAGACAAGTTTTCCAATCAAATTATGTAAGATGAACACACAACTCTCCTATTTTCTTTTCCCTTTGCCGATTTCTCCCAACTTTTCTAAAATATCATTTTATTTTTTCTATCGACTTTCATTTTCTCTTTTTCTTTTCGTTTTTTCATAATCTGAGAACAATCATTTCTTCGTTTCTTGTAAGGAGGCATTTTTATGATGTTTGCGAACTATCATTGTTCTTTGAACAATTTGGGTTGCAATTCTCAAACAAAGGTTTTTTTTTTTTAATAATATGGAAGATCAAGGAGAGATTGCATCTATCGCATCTTGCTAGAGTTTAAAAGAGAAGTTTAGTTTGATGTACCTCAAGCCCCTTGACGACAAATTTTGATTCATTAGGTGCAGACTCAACGCAAAATCCTTCGAGTACACCAGAGATTAGAACTTTCCCCGGTAGAACAGCCCGCTCGCAGTGTTCAACTTAATAGGCTCTGCTTATAATCATGCGAGAATGGTCATTAAGGTCCCTTTTTCAAAATGATTTGTACCTAGCAAAGTTCATAGTTTCCAACTAAAAGAAAAAGGTTTTGACTCTATAAAACGACTCGATAAATGATAAATGCATGCATAAGACTCATCAAATAAAAGCATAGTTACTAAAACCATTTATTTCCATTCTTGCTCTATATTACTCTCTGAATACGCTGGAACTGGTCTGACGGCTTCTTTGAGCATAGTTTCTTGTGAATTGCTCGATAAACACTTCATTTCTTTGTTAACGTAAAAAACTGGTGATGACAGTGATCTTTTCTGGGTCGAGAGCAACTCTGGCTTTCGACACTACATGACCCAAAAATCTGTTTTTTGCTATGCCAGAAACTGCACTTCCTCAACTTCGCATACAGTTTATGCATCACCACTCGCAGGTGCCACTCATGCTCCTAAACTCTTCGAGTTTATAAAAATGTCGTCAATGAACATGACCACACATTTATCCAAGTACTCTCGAAAAATGTTATTCATCAACTTCATGAAAGATGTCGGCACGTTGGTCAACTCAAAAAGCATTACTACGAACTTGTAATGACCATAACGCGTTCGAAAGGTCGTCTTTCTCACGTCTTCATCTGCTATCGGAATCTGGTGGTAACCCAAGGCCAGGTCTATCTTGGAAAACCATGATACTCCTTACAGTTGGTCCAACAACTTATCAATCCTTGGTAACAGGTACCGATTCTTTATGGTCACCGTGTTCAGTCCCCGACAGTCTTTACAAAGTCTGAAACTACCATCTTTTTTCTTGACAAATAACACGGGTGCTCCCCACGGTGAACTGCCCGGTCGAATGAACCCTTTGTCGGTTAAATCTTCTAACTACTTCTTCAGCTCATCCATTTTCTGATGGTGTCAAACGATAAGGTGCTTTCGAGATAGGTGATATTCCAGGGTCCAACTCTACCATGAAAGCATCACCCCGATGTGGAGGTGGCCCTGTTAACGGTTCCTTAGCGCATCAAAGGAAGTTCTTGACTTTATATTTGGACAGATCTGAACTAATAGCTACTGAATTGCAATTCGCCACAGACAACTCCCAATTGGTAAAGCTATTTGGCTCCACCTTATTCGAACACGTCCTCATACTCTGCTATCATTGGCACTGTACTCAACTCATGTGCCAATCCTTTCTCGGTCATAGTAATGGTGGCAAGATGTGCTTCATTCCTTTTTTCTAGTAACTCATCTGCCTGCAGCATCGAGATAATAAAAATCTCCAATACGCTTCTTGATCCTTTGGAAAACCACCTTTCCTTCTATCCTTGGAATATGTATTTGGGCTCGCGAACAGTCTAGTATCGCTCGATGCTCGGTCAACCAGTATGTTCCCAGAATAACTTCGTAGTGGTTCAACTCCATTTTCACAATATTTTCGTGCATCTTCGCGCCTTCCAGCACTATGGGAACTTTTTCGTAAACTCCGGTGGACTTCACAAGCTCATATCCGGCTGTCTCGATCTCTTTGGTCATCGAGATGAACACGCCCTCGAAAGTCTAGCACTTTGTTAGTGTTGGGCACACAAAGTAATGCGTAGCTCCTGTGTCAAACAAAGTATGAGCGGCGACTTCCCCGACCAAAACCGATCCTACACGGTTGGTACTACACTAAGCATGCTAAACGGATCCATCATGGTTGCAAGAACAGCAGCTTAGTTAGCTCTTGGGGCCGCCCTTACTAGGTCCGTACCCACTGGCGCATTCTCTCTGTTGTTCCCCTGAACACTTTCTGTCGAAGCAGCTTAACTTTCAGCCCTAGTTGCAGGTTGCGCAACTCTTGGGGCTCGTGCAACACGTGCTCTCATTGGCTGCATCCTGAATACAGAAGAAGCAAGCGGTAAGTCTCTTTCACAAAGCCGAAAACCTAACATCAAAGAATACAAAGATTAAGTTCAGCTAGGTAATGTTTTGCACTTTTCCTTTTAAAATACCCAATTTCTCGGAATTTTTTTTTCAAAAATATAAGAAGATTCTGAAGACATAAATAATCCGAAAGTATTTTATTTAATTTATTTTTGAAAAAAAAAATTCACAACTTTGAAAACTCGTTTTAAAAACACTTTTTCCTTTCACAATCCGCCTCCCGGGTCAGAATCGGTTTTGCAAACCTTAGGTTCTGATACCAATTGTAACATCCACCTCTTTAGTAACCAAGACGGCATGTCCAGATGCACTTACTTTAACCATAAGAAACTACTTGCTAGTTCAGTGCCACTTTATCCACAAGGATCGTATCCAATATGTCTTACAAATACCATTTTAACTTAAACATAAAATCTGAATTTAAAAAACAACGTCTTTAAAATTAATAACGAATAAATAAATAAAACTCGTGTCTTCTCAAAACCAACACCAAGCTGAATGATTAATGTTGTATGCATGCACGCTCACGTGCAAAGAAGAGGGATGAGTAATTTGCATCACCCAATGAGTGCAAATCTTATGGGCCCCACGATATACATCTCGCACATGCATAATTCCGGACAAATGTTCTAAGCTAATACACACAGACAATCACGTCAGAAGACACTCACAGATCAAGAAATGACATCCTAGACCTAACTGGTGCATCCACACCTTTACCGGTGCACACCTTGTGGCATATAGTGGAACACACGCTGTTCCTCCTCACGACGCAGGACTCGTTAAGCCACCGACGATGGAACTATGGTGAGCCACAGATTTCCATATCCAGCACATACACACATCTTAAGAGAATCCTCTATCTTACTTATGTCATCGCACATGCAAAAACGCCTCAAAAGTCTATATCTTATCCCAACCCGCACAAGTGATGTCCCTCACACAATGCAAACACCCGCAAACACTATTCATGATTCATTCAACCATTTTTCATTTAACAATATATTTTACTAAGTTCATCAATCAATAAGAGTAGTACAACAATCAATATCATACTGTAGTTAAACGTGTTTACTAATCAGGTTCAGACAACAAAAATGAAATACGTGTATTCATATAAATACAGCAAAGGTATGCGCGCATTAACAAATGACTACTCAGAATGAAACGAGTATGAATACAAGAGAAATAGATTACGACCAATCCTCACCTTAGTCTCAAATCTGAAGTGAAAAATGAAAGAGAAGTAGATCTGGTCACTTTGGGTCCTCGCTATACGGATCTGGACATTATGACAGCGTGGATCCGAACCCACAGTAAAAAGGATAAAAATATCAGAAGATAACAGAAAACCAGATCTAGATATGAAAACGAAAAGACTCAGATCTACTAACCACGGAGGTTAAGACAAGAAATAGCAACAAATTCGAGAAGATGGCGTGAAGGAGTACGTTCCCAGTAATTCTGACGACTTTTCGGCGAGGCGATTTCTGGCAAGGCCGGCGGCGGTCAGCGGCTTTGGTGGTCGGCGGCGACTTTGGTGGTCGGCGGCGGCGACTTTGGTGGTCGGCGGCGGCGGTGGTGGCTCTGGCGGTTTTTCCTGGGACGGCTCCGGCGAGATGCTATAAAAACTGGGGAGAGATTTGCTAGGAATTTCAGGATGAATTTTCAGAACCCAAACACCTCCTTTTATACCGGAAGGGAGGAAACCCTATATCAATTTCGGATGGGCTTTGGGCTGGTAGGCTTTTGAGCTTGGGCCCAGGATGCCACTCGATTGAGGATCATGTCACCGAGGCTTAAAGACCACTCGGTTGAGAATCGTGTCATTCGACAGGATGCTAGACATCACTTATATAAAACAATTCAATTCTGAATATAAGGCTATGATCAAGGATCAAACCCGATGAGTTCTGAGATTTTGAGCCCTTTTAAAAGCATTCTATTTGACATTTGATCCTTGTGTTATCCTCTGATAAAGAATCGATTTCCACCGATGCTTGACTTTCCTTTTACTCATGTTCTTGTTTTTCATTTACACATATTCTTGTTTTTTACTAGCAATAATTGAACAATAAGAGATTTTTTTTATATCTTCATCGCATGCTTTTAGCAGACTTCAATAAATCGAACATCGAACACTTTTCATCCAAATAAAAGGCAGCAGTAGAATCCAAAAAATATATATATAACAAAAACGAAAGTTTGATGGAAGATTATGTCCTAAAAAATTAAAGTAAATACAAATTTAGAATTATTATGAAAGTCCATAAAACAGATTTGATAATCTTCTTTCAAATCCACCGCTTCTTCTTAATATTTTACACTTTTTCATGTACTATAAATAGCATGTAAGGTAGACGTGAAGAAACAAGAAACATTCACTCTTACTCTCTCTTTCGTCCCCATTACATAATCAAACACAAACTCACATATATTATAATAATAATATAATTTCAGGTATTATATATTTATTACACGTTATTAGCTCGAACGTCTCTTAATATGTATATATACCAAAAATGTGAGATTTATTTATGTTTTATTTATTTTAATTCTTATTATTATTATGCCGGGATGGTAAGTTTACCTCCTCCGAGTCAATCGTTATGACAGGCACTGTCTTCACGATCAAAAAATTATATGGCTTATTTATTATGCCGGAATGGTAGGCTTTGCCTTCTTCCAGCTGATCGTTATGATATACTCTGCCTTCACGATCAAATGATCATATAGTAGACTATGTCTGCTCGGATCATATTAATGGAGTGGGAGATTAAAACCCCCACCCTTATTTATTTATTATGTAGTTGTTTATTTATTATGTAGTGGGAGATTAATTCCTCATTTTTATTTATTTGTTTATGTAGTTCTAATATTGCTTTAAATTATTATTTTAAATTCTGTTATTATTATGCGCAAAATTTAAATTGAACTTCAAATCACCCTTTTAATTTGGACTTTAGAAACAATAACTTCAAATTGGATTTTTTATTAAAAAATTTAATTAATAAACTTTTATTTTACGGATACAGTTATAATGTCAATTCTGGCAAAGCTCGAAATTTATGTCCTAGATATAGCCGTAAAAAGTTATATGACATGGGTAGCAGGTGCGAAAACGCATCTAAGAGGAAACGGGCTTCTAGAGACAATCGATAAGTCGAAAACGACATCAGATTAGAAAAAGGCAAAAGCCATGATATTTTTACGTCACCATATCCACGATGGTTTAAAAGACGAGTAACTCATAAAAGAAGATCCTCCAGATCTCTGGCAATCTCTTAAAGAAAGATTTGATCACCAGAAATATGTGATCTTACCAAAAGACAAGCACAAGTGGTTACATCTCCGGTTTCATGACTACAAAAATATTAGTGATTATAATTCTGCGATGTTCAGAATCACATCCAAGATGGTGTTATGTGGAGAAACTATAAGTGATTATGATATGATTGAAAAAACTCTATCCACATTTCATCCAAGTAATGTAGTCCTGAAGCAACAATATCTGGCAAATAGATATCTTCGGTATTCAGAGTTAATGCATGTACTTCTTGTTGCAGAGCAGAATAACGAACTCGTGATGATGAACCATCAAAGTAGTCCAAATAGATCTGCACCATTCCCAGAAGTGAATGCTGCAACATCCAGGTACAATAATTGGCATGGACATGGATGCGGTCAATACCGTGGTCAAGGTCGTGGACGTGGACGTAAATGAGGCCAAGGACAAGGATACCATCCTAATGATTCCAATAATGGAAATGATGAAGGCCGGAAAAAATAAAGAGAACAAATAAACGGTTTTCTACTGATGCGGCATGAAGGGACATTGGGAACGTACCTGTCATACGCCCAAACATTTAGACGATCTGTATCGGGAATCACAGAAGGCAAAAGAGAAAGAAAGTAAAACCAATTTTACTTCTGGTGAACCCGAATTTTCGTTTCATGGCCTGAATGATGACACTCATCTTGATGTGAAAGATTTTCTGGTTGATCCAGAAGAATCAACGGAAGCGAAGCGACAAAAACTCGATGTAATATGATGTTTTCCTGAAGAAGACAAGAAAAATAATAATGTTTGTTATGTTTTATGTAGTTTTTGTGTTTTGATGTTTTGCTATAAAATAAGTTTTATTGTAAAATAAATAACTTATAACATAAGTGTTTTTGTTTTGATTAACGTTCATTAATGAATCTTTTATGAATATTTTAAATTCAGAAAATATCAGAATTTGAGACTTGGGATGGATATATATGTCTGGCAGACAGTGCTACAACGCACACGATAATTAAAGATAAAAAAGTATTTCTCTTGTCTCAAAATAAAAGATTCTGCATGAAGCGTGAATACAATATCTGGTAATGCAAAAAAAATTATGGGCTCCGGAAGAGTCAATTTCTCAATGCCAAGGGGAACAAAGTTTGAAATAAATGATGCATTGTATTCCCCAAAGTCTTACAAAAATTTGTTAAGTTTCAAAGATATCCGCATAAATGGATATCACATAGAGACTATGAATACAAATGGCATTGAATATATTTGCATTACTTCGGAGAGGAAACATATATTGGAAGAATTAAAAATGTTATTCTCCGGAATATATTGCACAAAAATAAATCTGACTGAATCATATGTTACAGGAAAACCGAAGTTTACTAGTACATTCAAAATCTGGCATGAAAGACTAGGGTATCCTCGTTCAGTCATGATGAAAAAGATTGTGCAAAATTCTAATGGCTATCCGTTGAAAAAAGAGAAAATTTTGCAAAAGGGCTAGTTTTTATGTAATGAATGTTCTCAAGGAAAACTCATTACTCGGCCATCACCAGCCAAAGTTGGGAATGAATCACCAGAATTTTTGGAAAGAATACAATGCAGGTCGTTTCAATATTTTATGGTAATGATTGACGCATCCAGTAGATGGTCACATGTGTGTCTATTGACAACACGAAATACGACATTCGCTAAAATCATTGCCCAAATAATCAGGTTGAGAGCACAATTCCCTGATTATGCTATCAAGAAAGTAAGATTGGATAACGCTGGTGAATTCACTTCACAAGTTTTTAATGATTATTGTATGTCTTTGGGAATCGATGTTGAACATCCGGTTCCACATGTTCATACACAAAATAGCATGGCTGAGTCATTGATTAAACGGTTGCAATTGATTGCAAGACCATTAATATTGAGAATAAAGCTCCCAATTAATGTTTGGGGACATGCTGTTTTGCATGATGCGGCACTGCTCTAGATATGACTAAGTTCATATAATGAATATTCTCCATTACAGTTAGTATCTGGTCAAGAGCCAAATATATCCCATCTTCGTATTTTTGGATGTGTGGTTTATGTTCTGATAGCCCCACCACAAAAAACAAAAATGGGGCCACAAAGAAGATTGGGAATATACATCGGTTATACATCACCAAGTATAATTCGGTATCTAGAACCAAAAACTGGTGATATGTTTACGGCACGTTTTGCCGATTGCCATTTTAATGAAGATGAATTTCCAGCGTTAGGGGGACGAATTAAACAAATTCCAAAGTATGTTACATGGTTTAATACATCTTTATTGCACCTTGATTCTCCTACGAATCAACGTGAACTAGAAGTTAAGAAAATTGTACATTTGCAAAATATGGCAAATCAGTTACCAGATGCGTTCACCGATACAAAAAGGGTGACTAAATCATATATCCCCGCTGCGAATGTTCCATCAAGAATTATTGTTCCTGAAGAACAAATTGATGGGAACATAGCAAATGAACATAGGGTTCAGTTGAAAAGGGGGAGACCGATGGGTTCTAAAGATAAAAATCCGCGAAAGAAAAAGAATATGGGAGAACAAAGTGAAAAGGTTCATGAAGAACCAATTAAAGAAAAATGTCAAGAAGACATAAATGAAGAGGTTTCAGAAAAATCACATCTGGAAGAAAGTCCAGAAGACGAAAATGAAACAGAAAAATATGTGATTTCCATCAACCACACCCATAATGGAGAATTATGGATCAGAGATAAGATAAAAGATATTGATGAAATATTTTCTTTTTCTGTATCTAAAGAGCTTGATCATGAAAGTGATGATCCAGATCCAAGATCCATATTAGAATGTCAGAAAAGACATGATTGGGAAAATGGAAGATGGCCATAGAAACAGAGTTATTCTCCCTCAATAAAAAAATGTTTTTGGACCTATTATCACAACAACAGAACATGTTATGCATGTCGGATACAAATGGGTTGTTGTAAGAAAGAGAAATGAGAAAAATGAGGTCACAAGATATAAAGCCCAACTTGTGGCACAAGGTTTTTCTCAAAGGCCGGGAATTGATTATGAGGAAACATATTATCCGGTAATGGATGCAATCGCATTCAGATTTTTAATGAGTCTAACATCATCTAAAGACCTAGACATGTATCTGATGGATGTTGTGACAACATATCTATATGGATCACTTGATAATGATATATATATGAAAATCCTTGAAAGATTTAAAATGCCTGAAGCATTAAGATCAAAATCAAAAGAGAATTTGTGCGATCAAATTACAGCGATCATTTTACGGATTAAAGTAATCAGGACGCTTGTCGTATAATCGCTTAAGTGAATACTTATTGAGTAAAGGTTACCTCAACAATGAATGCCCCTGTGTTTTTATTAAAAAATCCTTATTTTAGTCTGTGATCATTGTTGTTTATGTTGATGACCTGAACATAATCGGAACTCAAAAAGAGATTGATGAGGCAAGAAGTCATATGAAAGAAGAGTTTGAAATGAAATATCTTAGAAAGACAAAGTTTTGTGTTAGGCTCCAGATAGAGCATTTCCAAGACGGAATATTTGTTCATCAATCAAATTATACGAGAACGATTTAAAACGCTTTAATATGGATAAAGCGACTTCTTTGAGTACCCCGATGGTCAATAGATCGCTTGATGTTAATACAAATCTGTTTTGGCCTTGTGAGTATAGCGAAAAAATATTAGGTCCTGAAGTACCTTATATGAGTGCTATCGTGGGCTTATGTACCTTGCAAATTGTACTCGACCAGATAGAGTTTTTGCTACTAATCTACTTGCAAGATATAGCTTATCTGCGACGCGCCGATATTGAAACGTAACATATATTTCGTTACCTACAAGGTACGATTGATTTTGGTTTTTTTATTCTAGAAAAGTCGAGGTTGGTCTGGTTGGTTTTGCAGATGCCGGATATTTATCAGATCCGCATAAGGCACGATCGCAAACCGGATAAGTTTTTACAATTGGAGGAACTGCGATCTCTTGGCGTTCCCAAAAGCAGACTCTGGCTGCAACTTCTTCAAATTATGCAGAAACCATTACATTACATGAAGATTGTAGGGAATGTATATGGCTCAGATCTATTATTCATCATATACAAGAGACAAGTGGAATGAAGACAAAGAAGGAGCCAACAAAAGTGTTTGAAGATAATGTTACATGTGTCGCACAACTTAAAGAACGTTATATCAAGAGCGACCGAACGAAACATATTCCTTCAAGATTTTTTTCCAACACATGAGAACTTGAGAAGAATCAAGAACTGGACATTCAATATGTTCGTTCATGTGACAATACAGCCGATCTATATATTTACCAAGACGCTTCTTACTACAATATTCAGAAAGCACGTTCAAAATATTGGAATGCGTCATTTGAGAGATCTATGAAGAGAAGATGATATCTATCATTTACAGGGGGAGATTACGTCATTGTACTCTTTTTCCCTTGTTATGGCTTTTATCCGATTGAATTTTTCCATAATAATCTTTTTAACGAGGCAGTACGTAATACTTCATTAGTGATGCACAATCAAAGAAGAGTATTATAAAATGGATTTAATTATCCATTCACGTCCATAAAATAGATTTGATTATATTCTTTCAAATCCACCGCTTTTTCTTAATGTTTTACACTTTTTCATGTACTATAAATAGCATATATGGTAGATGTGAAGAAACATAATAAAAAACATTCACTCTTACTCTCTCTTTCGTCCCCATCTCATAATCAAACACAATCTCACATATATTATAATAATAATATAATTTTAGGTATTATATATTTATAACAAGAATGTCAATTATAAACAATCATTTTATTAATAACATAACGGGGACAAAGAAAACAATAGAGATATGATAGAACTTAAAAGGAAGAATAATGAGCTTAATGTCTTCTTCCGGCAAGGGATGGTTTCATATGGACAAGCTCTTCTTTATTAGCTCCCATGGCTAAAGCTAAACGACCAGCCTCTAAGAATCGTTTTACATCATCTTCCATATACCTTTTCCCTTGAATCACAGTCATTCCTTTTCCTATTTCTTTAGGAAACGTTGTAAGCACATCATCTCCTTTTAAAACCGCTGCTAGTTGTACAAGCTCTTGCTGAAACTCACTCATTTTAGCATTTTCATTCGCCTCTGTCATTCTTATCTTAACCGGTTCTGGTAATGTCTCGGGACTATCAATTCTTGGCTCTTTCCGGATTTGCAAAATGTTCTCAAAAGTCCCAGCCCATTCATCTCTCTTAGTGAGGAAAGTTGTTGAGAGATTGAATAGTTTCTTTACAGTCGCGGGGATCGATGAATGCTCATACTCCGATGATTGGAATGGTGATCCGTTTGGTCCATGTACGACCGTTCCTTTCTCGATCCATGGTGACACTGCTATTGTTGGTACACGAATACCTAACCGGTTGAACTGGAATAGGAACGGTTCTGCTCCGACTATACCGTCCGGGCTAGGGACATTACGAACCGGTGTTGGCACGTGGTCGAAATACCCACCGTGCTCGTCGTAAGTGATCAGTAATAAAGTTTCGTTCCATTGTGGGCTCGCTCTTAGGGTCTCGTACACTTCCTTTATAAACTTCTGAAATATGTAACGATGATAATGTTAGTCATCACAATAAATTTGGCGCTTCCTTTATAAACTTTGTAAATGTGAAATTTATGATTGTAACGTATACTCTACATTGTCAATGATGGAAAACAAAAAAAAAATATTGTTTTGAATAATACATCCAAACAAAAGTTATTAGTTTATTATTAGATAGATTATTAATGAACAAAACTGATTAAGGTATTTCTAAATTACATAACTATAAGAGAATGTGAAAATGTGTAAATACTCCATATTTTAAAATATTTGTATTTATGAAAATATAGTCATACATTATTCAATTATAATATAATTATATACTGAAAGTGAATTAGTTATTTATTCAAGGAAAAAACCTTATCTAAATAAAAATTAAAATAGAATTTGTTACTATTTTGAATCATAAATCCAAACAGAAAGTTTTACTTTATCACTAGAAAGAGTAATAATTAATGTACTTGATTAAAATATTTATAAAAGACAAACTATAATATGAATAATATATAAATAATCCATATTTTAAAATCTTACTATTTATGGAAAACTAATCAAACATTATACATTTCTAATCTAATTATATTTAATTTTTAAATAACCAATTTTAATTAAAAAATAAATATAAGAAGACAAAAAAAACCTGTCCTTGGTAGACATCATGGGATGGATGATCATCAGTAGCAGGCTCTAAGATAGTATCCATGTAACGTTGCTCAATCACAGTGTAACGAGGGAGCTNAGATTGTAGGGAATGTATATGGCTCAGATCTATTATTCATCATATACAAGAGACAAGTGGAATGAAGACAAAGAAGGAGCCAACAAAAGTGTTTGAAGATAATGTTACATGTGTCGCACAACTTAAAGAACGTTATATCAAGAGCGACCGAACGAAACATATTCCTTCAAGATTTTTTTCCAACACACGAGAACTTGAGAAGAATCAAGAACTGGACATTCAATATGTTCGTTCATGTGACAATACAGCCGATCTATATATTTACCAAGACGCTTCTTACTACAACATTCAGAAAGCACGTTCAAAATATTGGAATGCGTCATTTGAGAGATCTATGAAGAGAAGATGATATCTATCATTTACAGGGGGAGATTACGTCATTGTATCATTTATCCGATTGAATTTTTCCATAATAATCTTTTTAACGAGGCAGTACGTAATACTTCATTAGTGATGCACAATCAAAGAAGAGTATTATAAAATGGATTTAATTATCCATTCACGTCCATAAAATAGATTTGATTATATTCTTTCAAATCCACCGCTTTTTCTTAATGTTTTACACTTTTTCATGTACTATAAATAGCATATATGGTAGATGTGAAGAAACATAATAAAAAACATTCACTCTTACTCTCTCTTTCGTCCCCATCTCATAATCAAACACAATCTCACATATATTATAATAATAATATAATTTTAGGTATTATATATTTATAACAAGAATGTCAATTATAAACAATCATTTTATTAATAACATAACGGGGACAAAGAAAACAATAGAGATATGATAGAACTTAAAAGGAAGAATAATGAGCTTAATGTCTTCTTCCGGCAAGGGATGGTTTCATATGGACAAGCTCTTCTTTATTAGCTCCCATGGCTAAAGCTAAACGACCAGCCTCTAAGAATCGTTTGACAACATCTTCCATATACCTTTTCCCTTGAATCACAGTCATTCCTTTTCCTATTTCTTTAGGAAACGTTGTAAGCACATCATCTCCTTTTAAAACCGCTGCTAGTTGTACAAGCTCTTGCTGAAACTCACTCATTTTAGCATTTTCATTCGCCTCTGTCATTCTTATCTTAACCGGTTCTGGTAATGTCTCGGGACGATCAATTCTTGGCTCTTTCCGGATTTGCAAAATGTTCTCAAAAGTCCCAGCCCATTCATCTCTCTTAGTGAGGAAAGATGTTGAGAGATTGAATAGTTTCTTTACAGTCGCGGGGATCGATGAATGCTCATACTCCGATGATTGGAATGGTGATCCGTTTGGTCCATGTACGACCGTTCCTTTCTCGATCCATGGTGACACTGCTATTGTTGGTACACGAATACCTAACCGGTTGAACTGGAATAGGAACGGTTCTGCTCCGACTATACCGTCCGGGCTAGGGACATTACGAACCGGTGTTGGCACGTGGTCGAAATACCCACCGTGCTCGTCGTAAGTGATCAGTAATAAAGTTTCGTTCCATTGTGGGCTCGCTCTTAGGGTCTCGTACACTTCCTTTATAAACTTCTGAAATGTGTAACGATGATATTGTTAGTCATCACAATTAATTTGGCGCTTCCTTTATAAACTTCGGAAATGTGAACTTTATGATTGTAACGTATACTCTACATTGTCAGTGATGAAAACAAAAAAATAGTGTTTTGAATAACACATCCTTACAAAACTTATTAGTTTATTATTAGATAGATTATTAATGAACAAAACTGATTAAGGTATTTCTAAATTACATAACTATAAGAGAATGTGAACATGTGTAAATACCCCATATTTTAAAATCTTAGTAGATAGTCATACATTATTCAATTTATAATCTAATTATATACTGGAAGTGAATTAGTTATTATTCAAGGAAAAAACCTAATCTAAATAAAAATTAAAATAGAATTTGTTACTATTTTGAATCATAAATCCAAACAGAACGTTTTACTTTATCACTAGATAAGTAATAATTAATGTACTTGATTAAAATATTTCTAAATGACATAACTGTAATGTGAAAAATGTATAAATAATCCATATTTTAAAATCTTGCTATTTATGGAAAACTAATCAAACAGTTTTCATTTCTAATCTAGTTATATTTAATTATTAAATAACATTTTTTATCAAAAAGAAAAGAAGAAAGAAAAAAGAAAAAAAACCGGTAGACATCATGGGATGGATGATCATCAGTAGCAGGCTCTAAGATAGTATCCATGTAACGTTGCTCAATCACAGTGTAACGAGGGAGCTTCCCTTTCTTTGCATCGTTCTTGAAGGAGAGTGCATAGCTATGAAACTTAAAAACGTATTTGAGTTTCCTTAGGTTTCGATAAAACAATACCGCCGAAATATTCTGGTAGTATATTCCGAAAGAGATTTCGTTTTCTTCAAGATTCTCGAAAATTGTTCTTTGAGGATAACCTTTTGCAAGTAACTTTGGGTTATTGCTTGTGGCTCCTCCTGATGTCCCTGAGTGCACGAACATTCGGTTCGGTTGTGTCGATATGGAACCGATGCAAACCATCTGTTTTAACCAATTTCAGATTTATTATCTTTTAGTTCAAATCATTTTTATAACGTAATATAAGACCATAAAAATAGAGCACCAATTTATATACTATTTATTGCCTTTTAGTAACATTTTGTTTCTAATCTTCTTCTTTTTTGTCATCTTTGTTTCTAATCGTTTTTAGTACGTCAGATACCCACAAAAGAGTGTGCCATATTGAGAGAAATGGATAAATTAATATATTAACTTCTTACTCTAACTAATTCTATTGCATAATACATAGCTATATTAATTATAAATTTAAATAATTCATATAGGTATATTTAAATTCTCCTAATCCAAGTAATTTATGTTCATTTAATTAGACCAATTATTTTGACATTTCCCCATTGACTATACAAAGCCACTTACATTAGTTATAGTTTTTTAAATCGTTTGATATTAATTTTCTTTCTCCAAGTTGAAGCGCATTTTTTTACAGACATTTTTTTGTTTGGGAGAAAGCAGGAGATTTTGTGAATGTTCAAAAGAAAAACAAAGAAGGAGATTTTGTTGATGGAGATGATGAGTGGGTGGATAACTTTTTGTTTTAGGCCTTTTTTATTTATCTTTGGATTTTTCAGGGTGTCTCTTCTAAATCTCTCCAAACAACTATATATATAGTGCACACAAGTAAGGAAATGTGTTTATAGATTTGTTTTTGTCAACAAAGAAACGAATTTCTTTTTTTTTTGGGTCAACCTTTCATTAAAGCCCAAAGGGCAAACAAAATTAAAAGGCTTTAACAAAACAAAAAGAAACAAATTTTAAAAGAAATCAAATTCAAAAAAACCTCACACTTTTTCTATTTTTAATTTTTTTACCAAAAGTATAACTTTTTTATTCAAGTCAAAAAAAAAAAAAAATTAACAGATTCTGTGAAATAAACTTCAATACACAACTGACACAAGTAAGGAAATGTCTCTATAGATTTGTTTTTGTCAAGAAAGAAACAAATTTAAAAGACTTTAACAAAAGAAAAAGAAACAAATATAAAAGGAACCAAATTCAAAAAGATCTCACCCTTTTTTTTATACCATAGGTTTAACTTTTTTTTTTATTCAAGTCAAAAGAAATTTTAAAACAGAATCTGTGAATTAAACTTCTATACAAAACAAAATCCAGAAAAAAAAAACTAATTATCAAATACAAACATACAATAATAATAGTTCCTCTAGCTTTGATCTCTAAACCATTTTAAGAATTGAGACTGTTGACAAAAAAAATATACAATAATAATAAAATAGATTGAAAATTTTGATAATGAATGAGAATGGAAAATATAGGTGTCAAAAGTTTTTTAATATATAAGGTATACATAAAGTAGTAAAAATATTTTAATGGGAAAAAAAATGGTAAACAATATCGAAACAATTAGAAAAGATACGAAGTAGCCTTAAAGATTGTTGTATAAATAAAAATTCGAGAATAGTGATTTTGATACTGCAGATTTTTATAGTTTTAATAATGATCTATTTTAGCCATGGGCATTCGGATCCCATTCGGGTCGGATAGGGTTTATTTCGATTTTTGTTAATTCGGTTTTATGTTGTATGTCCTATTCGGGTTCGGTTCGTTTTATGTCGGGTCCGGGTCGGTTTTCTATCGAAGTTGAGGATTTTATCCAAAAACCGATCGGTTATGGATCGGTTCAGATTTTTTAACCCAAAAATAACTATAATTTTAATTTGGTTCAGGTATTTTTGAGTATTTGTAACCAAATAAACTAAAAATATCTGAAATGTATCCGATTGAGTACCTAAAATAAATAAAATTAGTATCTGAAAATATCCGATTTATCCAAAATATCTGAAAAAATATAAAAATATCTGAAAACCAATAAACATAATTGATATATTTAGTTTATAATTATAATATTTTATATTTTTGTTATTACCAATCTAACTATAATTAATATTTTTTTGTATATAATTTTATTTCGGGTTCGATTCAGTACCGGTTATTCGGATATAATTTATCTCTTCGGTTCAGGTTCGGTACCTAAAAATTCAGTTCATATCGGTTTGATTCTTTGGTTCCGGTTTTTATATCCAGACCTAATGTATTATATTAAAAGAGGATCTCTTCATAATTTTAACTTTTTGATGTATTATATAATATGCCGCTATTGGGGGCATTCATTAATTCATTAAAAGTTTATTAAAATTAGATTAGTCATTTGTTAAACATTTAATTGATTTTAATTTATTAGTTTTCTTTTATTTAATTCTTATATCTTTATTACCAAACACATTTATTTTCAAATATTATCAATTTGAATTACTTTAACTCCAATTTCCAAACACATTAAAATAATTCAAAACTTGTCAAAAATAATTATTTCAAAACTGAAAATATTAAATCTTACAATTAAAATTTATATTCGGGAGTAATTTACGGATGCTTACGTAGATCGTTCTGAAGCTTAGTGGACCCGATGCACAGATTCGAACTATGAGGGCTTAGGTCAACATGAAAATATGAAACATTGCGAACGTGACAAAACAGGAAGTAATTATCTTTTCAATTATTCTCCGACGCTCAAGTCAGAATCTAGACAAAAGACTAGTGAGGAGAAAGGAAATAACGGAATGGATGATAGTGTTTTCGGAAGGTTGTTCTTTCGACCCGGAATGATCTCGAAAGAAATTCTGGTTGAGTATTGTTAGAAAACGAGTACTAGAAGGTGAACTTTATCTCACTAGATTTTCTCCTCCTCTCAACGTTGGTGTGAGGAGCGTATTTGTATAAATACTTGGTTACAGGTCGGATCTGATGGACGGGTTAGGTCCGGAATTTCTATGATCAGTCTTGCATTGTTGTCCGCCGGTTATTCCTAAAAAGTTGTTGTGACTGTGACCGGGCTTCACGATGCATGTGGTCGTCGGAGAAAACGCCCCCACTTGCTTCCGTCCTTTCCTATCTATCATCATTGTCGCCGCTCTTGGTAGTTATGGCGCATTTAAAGCTCACCGGGCTTCCGCAGCATTTGGTTCCCACGCGCTGGGTACGTGGGCTCATCCTGGAGCTTGAACAAAATTCTCTGCCCAACATTTTTATAAAAGTAAATTAAAATTAAGATTCTAATAAATTAATGAGAAATTCCACAAAATGACATGGAAACTAGTTTCTCTTCCTTTTGTAATTCGAGTTGATGTTGTTTATGTAATTCGAATATAGATCATGCTTATATATTTGATTGAAGAACAATGGCTAATTCGAATCAATGTTGCTTATGTAATTCTCGAACAGTGCCATTGTGAAATGCTAAGTTTCCCAATTTTTTATGATATAGAACAGAGACAGATGATTCAATAGATAATTAAGATGATTTGGAACAGAGAAATCTTGAGAATGAACTTTGCTTCCTGAATTTTTAGGAAGATATCAAGACAGTTTAAGAAGACTAACATATATTGGCTGCTTGCATTAGGTTGAGTGAGTATCTTTTTTAGGAATGAAATCGTATCAGAAATGCTTATCGAAAAGAATTTTCATATTTTTCTTTGTTTTTCTTTCCTGATACAGAGAATTATGGTGGATATATGTGTTGTTTGTGGGGAGTGGGAATATGGAGTGAATCTTAAATGGGAGTCTGTAGTACATGTAAGCAAAAGAGAATCCCTTTATGTGCTAGATGACGACATCACTTGCATAGATCTTCAGGCTGTCAAGAAAGATCTTAACTTGCATGATGTTGAAATTACACTTACCTATAGACTTCCTCTTAGAATGGAAAGTTGGGACATAATATTCTTCCGATGTATGTGCGTAATGATCGCCAAGTGAAAACCTTCATCAATAAGATAAAATTGTATGTTTGTGTGTAACTGTAAGCGACATTGGTAATTTTGGCATTAACAATCAATCACAGTCCACATACAACCAAATGCAGCATGTAAGCATGTGTTTTATACCATTTTTCACACAAATGTGATTTTTCCGTTTATGTTCCATGTTACTTAATAGTTTTTGCTCTTTCCAATTGTTACTTTTCTTCACAGGTGAGTGGTGCATGAAATCAGTTTGCTTTAGAGAATGTTGGCAACCAAACACAACATGTAATATTTATGATTGTAAGATTTCGATTTTGTGCTTATTATTTAGGAAGGTCTTGCTAAAGTAAAGAAAGCTTTCCTGAATTGTCTGCAACATTTCTCTATATATATATTTTTTTCCAATTCTAATTACGTCCAATTTGTGTTAGGCTAGTGACATAAACATTAATTCAAAGACTACATACAACCAAATTGAATATGTAAGTTTTCTGCTTATATGATTTTTATTCTCAAATATCATGATTTAGGATGGCTTTCCCAAAAACATGAAAGGCTTCTTGAACCACTTGCAACATTTTTTTTTTTTTTTTGCTTTTTTCGTTTCTAATTACTTTACCAAAATTTTTGGAACATCTTCCTTAATCGCTTGTAATTTTTTTTTGCTAGGTAGGAACTGCATAAATCAGTTGAAAGCAACATTTCACTTACTGAAGCTAGATCAGGTGAAACCAACATTTCAGTTACTGAAGCTTATAACGACACATGCTCGATTGCTGAAAAGGGAAACTATATTTTTGGTTTACATCATGCTGTAAATCCACCTCATGTTGCTATAGGGTGTTCATATTCAACGGGAGTGAGCAATGATCTCTAAGTGAACCAATACTTCAAGAACAAAGAAGAGTAGATGAAAAATGTGAGGAAGTGCGCACTCGCCTGGAAATTTGAGTTTAGGACTCGTTTGTTAGACAAGTCTAGGGTCATATTAAGCTGCGTGGATGAGAAATGAACTTGGAGGATGCGGGCAATCAAGCTTGTTGATTATGACTTCTTCATGGTGAAGCATTATCTTAAGGGACACATCTGTGACACAACGCATAGGAATGCCAACCATAGGAAAGCAATTGCGAAAACGCTTGCATCTCTAATATGCAACACTTATGCCGAGAAGAAGGATGGTCTCAGGCAAAAAAAAAATTATCGATTTAGTCAGAATGTCTCATGGTGCACAAATAAATTACAAGAAGGATTGGAGAACGAAAGGACATGATCAGACTTTGGTAAGAGGAACTCCTGAAGATAGTTATCACAAACTTTCGAAGTGGCTGTTCATGGTTCAAGAGATGAATCCAGGTTCAAAATGTTTCCTAGAGATAAATGGTGATGGAAAGTTCAAATATACTTTTCTTGAGTTTGGGCAATCATTGAGAGGATTTAAGTTCATGAGGTGCTTGATGTAGATGGTACATTCCTCAAAGGCAAGTTCAAGGGAACTCTACTAGGAGCTTCTTCGCAAGATGGAGATTTCCACCTTTATCCTTTAGCATTCAGGATTGTGGATTCCGAAAATGATGATGCCTGAACTTGGTTCTTCAGAGGTTGAAAGACTGTGATCCCTGATGCAGAAGATCTAGTGTTTGTGTCTGACCGTGCTCCAACAATCGCCAAAGCTCTATCAACGATATATCCCCTTGCACATCATGGTTTTTGCAGAGTTCATCTCTTAATAAAAACAAATCCTAGTTTGGGAAGAAAGGTCTCATCACGATTGTAAAAGTTTCCGCTGATGCGTACAATGATTCAAGTTTAATGAGATTTTCACAGATTTTTCAAAATGGTCAAGATCTCACGCACGTGCTAATAGATACAACATTATGACCACAAACATAGCTGAGTCCCTCAATTCGATGTTAAACATGCCAAGAGATGTCGATTATATCTCTGCTTGAGAAGATAAAGCTGACCCTCACTAGATGGTTTCATGAACGCAGAGAAAAAGCTGCTAAACTTGATAAGCATACGACGCTGAAGGTAACAGAGAAGATTTCTGAAATGTATGACGACGCAATGGTTTTCGATGAATAACAAATTGATGAGTATGATTTTGAGGTCAAGGACGACTGCCACAAGTATGTAGTCCATTTGAAGAACAAGCATAACGTTTTTGACATAGACCGGATCCCATGTATTCACACTATAGCTGCTGCTAAACGCACAAGGAGGGACGAATACTGGCTTGTGGATGATTTCTATACAAAAGAAACATGGGCTAAAGCTTATACTGAGAGCATAGATCCTTGTGGTGATCTAGCTACGTGTTCTTTTCCCGATCACGTTTTTGATTACCTTTGTTGTCCACCAACCACCAAGCAAAGCAGTGGAAGGCCTCCCAAGAAAAGGAAGAGAGCTTCTGGAGAATTTGGGGTGCCTAGCTTGAAGTCTCAAAGACACTAGTGCAGCAGATGTGGCACAGGAGGACATAATAAGAGCACATGCATGAATCAGATATGATGAACTTGGATTCTGGCAGAGCATGACACAGAATAAGACATTCAATAGTTCAACATTGTTTTCTGGTAGATATCCAGACGATTTAGGAAGACTTTCATATATGTTTGGAATATGTTCTTAAATATTTTATTATTAGATTCTCTCTCTTTATCGTATTTCTATTTTTGAACATTACTTTACATTCTGTATTTCTTTTGATTCAGAAATCGAAATACTTAAAATGTATGTTTCATTCATATTGTTTCTCGATTCATTCAATTCGAATATGGTTCATGGTCTCATATATCCATAAGTTTTTAGGAAGCATGTAAGTGATTAAGAAAACAATTTTTTAATCTATTATTTGCATTTTTTATAAAAATACTTTCGTGAATGAATAACACGGCCAACTGGTCACACGCTCCCTGGCCTACTCCCATCGTCCCTTAATTGAATCTCGCTACCGATGTAACTATTCTCGTTTTTTTTCAATTTCATTTGTATGATAGCCTTCCTAAACATATGGAACATATTCCTAAAGTTTTTGGGTTTCAGAATGCACCGATTCATAAAAAGAAGTTTGACTGAATGTAAACCGATTCATAAAAGGAAAATTACATTTATGAAAAAGACTTTTATGAATTTGTCTTCAAAATGAATTGTTTGGAAAACGAAGATGTTCCATAACTGTCACGGAAATGAATTGTCTGGAAAACGAAGAGGTTCCATAACTATCTCAAAAATGAATTGTCTTGAAAACGAAGAGGTTCCATAACTGTCTCGAAAATGAATTGTATTGACCTCGTTTTTGGTTATAGGTTACTCGATTTCAAGCAGTTACTAAATGAACGGATATGTTGCTTCACATAGGTAACTACTTGAAACATCTTGATATATATATATATATATATATATATATATGGCATATTGGGTTTTTTCACAGAAAACTTCCATTGAAAATCTCCTAAAACCTCTATCGACGGAAGTTGGGTACGCACAATATGGGTTGGCGCATCTATGTTTTGATCTCAGGATTTGGAAACAGATCATTTTTTTGGGACACTTTATAGATGATACTCTCTGACGACCATGTTAATCTCTGTTCTAAAATTTATTTTGACGTTCTTTTGTGTTGTTCTTTTTAATCTCCTACGTTTACAATCTTTTTTTCTAAAAGATATCCAGACGCTTTAGGAAAACTGTCTTATATTTTTGGAATGTGTTCCTAACTATTTTATTTTTGATTTATCTCTCTTTTATCGAATTTTAATTTTTGAACATTGCATTACATTCTGTTATTTATTTTGATTCCGAAATTGAAATATTTAAGACTATTTTATTTTTGATTTATCTCTCTTTCATTTGTATTGTTTCAAGAAGGCGTAAGAGTGGTGGGTTTTTTTATAGATGAGCCATTTTTCTCTTATTTTAAATGCCAACACTTTTTCAATGTTTTATGTTTGCTGGCGTTAACTTGGAAGATAAGATCTTCAATGTGTGATTTTAAAATCTCTATTCTTTTCTACAACATTTTGATAAGTACATTGTGATGCTACACAATGGTTGAATAGTTTTTTTTCAGTTTCTACTTTTCGTTTTGTTATCAAGACTATGTATGAATCTTTTATTTTGGCAGTATAATAGCCAGTTTTTAGTAGTGGTTTGTATACCATTTTGCCAGTAAAATTAGTTTTTGACGTTTCAAATGGCGTTCCTAAAACAACTATCAAGATTCTAAAAACGTAGAATTACATAAGTATTAAAAAACTAATCTTGTAACAAAAACAAACAGAAAATAACACAAATTTCATTTAGAATGAACCACGTCCATGACTTAATAACAACATCGACCAAAATCAAATTTTAAAACATCAACTATATCCCAAAATAACAATAAAATCCTAAATTCATTTGTTAACAAAACAATCAAATATTTCCCACGCCAAATTGGTCATGATATCCTGCACAACATCATCATTGATCTTTGAGAAGTCTTCGATCCTCAATGAGTGACACTCTATCATCTTTAGGACGAACATGCCACAGTTCGCTAATGTGCTTGACTTCGCAACCTCTTCTTCATAATCATGAACCACCTCGAAAGGAAGAAGATTATTCATCGGTTTTGGATCATCAGCAAGACAGAGCCGCACATGTATCATCTCTGCCACAAAACAAAGATTTTTACTTAAAATTATTGTAATGAAGAATAGCTTCCTAACTATACGAAAGGGTTCCTAATTTTTTCAGATTTAAGAAACAATCGTCAATAATGAGAAGAGATGAACATCCATAATATAGTACTTTCAAATTCAAGACAAGCAACATCCAAAATAATCATTTACTTCTTCAACGATTGATATGAGGAATACCTGCGATATTGGTAATCGTTTGCAAGACTTTTTGTTTCGTCTCTGTTGGATGTTTGCAGGTAAAACACTAGATTTTCCCATTCTTTATATTTATCGCCAACCCTAGGTGCTAAAAGTTGTTGGATTTAACAACTCCATAGATGACATTAGCATCCCTCTTCCATTTCTTGCCTGGAGACACTTTTTCGTTTACAACTTTAATAACAGAATCATGGAACACCTTTTTGCACCGAGACTTACTGAAATTTGTGTGGGACTTTAAAAGATCCCTGAAGAAGCCTGAGCTGCAGAAAGCAGCTCTAGAAAACCGATTGTTGTGAAAGTACGCAGCATGTTCCTCTCGTTTCGAATTAAAAACATCATTGATGCTTCTACACCCTGCATCATGAACATAAAGATAGAGAAATTAAGAAGGCCGTACTTTTCGAATCCAAGATTGCTTCCTAAAACAGTTATCAGGATTTTTAATAACATTCATAAATGATGTTCTTAAATATTCGGGGACATATTAATCAAAACCTTCCAAATACAGTTCTCAGGATACATAAAACATGGAATTACACTAATCACAGTTCTCAAGATTCCTAAAACTTGGAATTATTGAAATCAGGAAAACTTTCCTAAATATATGGAAGGGTTCCTAAATCAGAAAAATATCACGATCTTCTAACACAACATGTTTGTTTTTGTTTACCTCTTCATTGATATGAAGTTCGAGATTCTCTAGCCTCTTGAACCATGCCGCAGTAGCATAAATGGTACCAAATCTATGTCAACTCAATTAGGTTAGTGACACTTTATCATAAAACATAAAACACAAAAGGTGACTGGAACGATGATACGAACCTTGCTGTGACAGTTTTTCCATCCATTCCATATACGGTGTTACCTGATCAAACTTCGGTGACTGAAACGGATCCAACAGCAGATACGCTTCAGGTATCGTGGTCAAGTCTGGGTTTGGGGGTGCTCTGAACAGAGTGATCGTAACTGCAGATTGCTTGAGTTCGCGTGTGCTCCTCCTCAGAAACTTGGTGGTCAGTCCTTCACCTCTCATTTTCTTAGCGGGTTTGTCGTCTTCATCAGTGTCTCTAATCTTCTCCCCTTTCACCTTGGAATAAACAAACCGATTAGAAAACAAATGTGCATTTGTTGGTATCATGAACCCTTTCATATATTTAATAATGTCTTCCTAAAACAGTTATCAGAATTTTTAAAACTTGGATTTACAATAATAACATCCATAAAATGATGTCCTTAAAGATTCGGGGGAATATTAATCAAAATCTTCCTAAAACAGTGATCAGGATTCCTAAAACTTGGAAGTACGATAATAACATCATGATATCACTTTAGCCACAATACATAGATTTTAACTTAGAATTACTGTAATCAGGAATACATTCCTATTCCTAAATCAGAAAAATATCACGATCTTCTAACACAACATGTTTGTTTTTGATTTAGTTTCTTTTCCTGAAAATTTTGAAAATTGTATCTTTGGATCCGAATTTTGATGAAACGGAGAGGGATCTTCATATGCGATATGTCCTTCTTCACTTCTCTGCAAGATTCCCAAAGTAAGTAATGAAATACCTCGACATCAATAAATAAATAAATTTCACAATTGCAAATAAAATACCTTAACATCCACAGGAAGATCTCATGCACTGTTAATCCATTCTCTATAAATCCTAACGTCCTTAGTGTCGAACTGAAGGATTTCTTGGGTGTGATACATGTGGATAGAAGCATCTTCACAAACCCTCTGCACCAGTGGTCTTTGTGAAAGACATCAACATCCTGCATCAGATCTAAAATTGCCGAACAAGATTTTGCATGAGGCAATCGTGGCAATGGAGGACGAAGCCACGAATCTCTAACATACCTTATATGCTTCTTAGTGTCATTAAAAGAATGCCAAATGGAGTACTCCACAATAAACATCGTAATACCATCTATGTGTGCTGACGTCTCTTTCACCGTACCAGGGAACCAGACTCCATCTGGACCTGATAGCTCCACAGAAGCACCCACTTGTAAGTAAGGTATTTCACTGATTTCTTCTGGCTTAGAAGGGTCAGGAGATGTGTCCGTACTTGACGTTTTTTCATCAACTGGCTATGCGAAAGTAGAGGATTCCATCGGTGTCACAGAGGTTGTATCTCCCTGCAAGTACAACATGTGTTAGTATATGTGTTTGAGAAGACTTCAAGTTTATCATCAATTTCCTTCAGGAGTTCTTACCTTATGAGTACCATCTTCGTTAGCAATTGATTTTGTGAGAATATGGGATTCCATCTGAGTATAACCCTGATTTGTATTACTCAGCAACTATAAAAACGTGCATTAATATATGTTTTATATAGACCTTCATTTTAGTTTATATTTATGATTTAGTTTGAACATTTTCTCACCTTATGAGTTTGATCTTGCACTGCAATTGTTTCTTTTTGATCTTGCATTGCAATTGGTTATGTGCACGAAGGGGATTGCGTCCGAGATAAATGTTGTGTACCACTCTACAAAATTCTTGACGTGTTAGGAACCTATACTATATGTTTAGGAACCTTTTACTATATGTTTAAAGGAAGACCTTCATTTTGGTTTATATTTATGGTTCAGTTTGAACAGTTTCTCAACTTATCAGACGGATTTTGCTCTTCAATTGGTTTTTTGCATGAAGGGGATAACGTCGGATTTAAAGGTTGGGTACCACCCATATCTTTACCACTCTGCAACAATTCTCAGCGTGTTAGAGAACATATACTATATGTTTTAGGAAGATATTCTTAAACAATTTCTAATAGTTCCTAAAATTCTCATCGTGTTAGGAACCTTTACTATATGTTTAGGAAGACTTTTCTACACGATTAAAATTCAGGGACTTAAAAAAACAAAAATCTTACCTCCGCAGTTAAAAAGATTTCTTGGGTTATATCCAGTATTTGGGTGCAGTCATTCGTTTCATGTTTCTCTATCTTCAAAACATCCAACAATATTTCTGTAAAAGAGTTTACTACTAATTTGAAATGGTTTATGGGAAGTTCCAGGGACTCTTTGTTTTACCTCATCATTTAAAATTTCTTCTTGTGCTGCCTTATTTATATACAAATGTAATTAATCAATTCAATACAAATGATATAAATGTAATTAAAAACACGAAACCATACATCATCAGGCGAATCTTCTATCGGTTGTGCGTTTGTATCATCATGTGGTTCAGCATTTATATTTGCTTTATTCTGCAAACAAGTTTGTTTAGACCTTCTAATTTTCATGTTTTCCTTAGTAAACATTAAAAATCAGAACACATGTATGTAAAATCCAGGAACCATATCTTATCAGATGAAACAATTTCTATTTGGTCTCTCTCAAGTGTGTGTATCTCATCCACATCACTTAACACTGGTGTTGTAGGATCACTATTATTTGACTTATCCATTGGGTCGACCGTTGGTGAATTTTTCTCTTCCTTTGACTTAGTCATTGTCTCATCTGATGAATCTCCGACGTCTTGTACATTCTCGTCAGATGAATCTTTTTCCTCTTCCAGTTCTGCATTCTGTACGTAATCGTCCTTTTGCACAAGTGTTCTCGGATTTTCAAAATCAAACGGATAATGGTGTTATTGGAGGATATTGCTATCAGAGAGATGATACTTCCATAAGAAAAATGATAATGGGTAGTTGTTAGGAACTTTTTATAAATCATCTCTATTCAAATGGAAAAAACGTAAATCTTCTATAATTTTTTTTTACCTTATCATTTCTATCTGTAGGATCTTGTATTCCAAGCTTTTCCTCGATTTTTGATAATCTATCAATGATGTTTCTCAGTCCATCTTCAACCATCTTCATGAGTTTGCTCAGCTCGTGTTTACTGTGTCGCCTGAAGGTCCTCCTGTCTCTAGACCCGTAGGAGCTGGTCTATGCCTTTCCGATTTAGGAAAGAGATATGACTGTGATGCAATCTCTTAGAATGCATAGTATCCATCTATGATCCCACTCTTCCATTGCTCATATCTCAATTTTTGATCCCTTCTTCAATAGAACCAGTATTGAATCTTGATCTTCATCATGTTTATTTTCCAAAAATACATTGTCTTCGAGATCACCCGATATCTTAGGCACGACATGTATCACTGTCAGCTGCTCCAACAGTGGGACAAACAAAGAAATGTTAAATCGTCATCATCGAAGCACTAGAAAGAGATTTCTTAATTATTACGAATCCTTCATAAAGAACTATTATAAAACATAAGTACAACAAAGGAATGTACTTACATTTTGTTCCCTTTCAATGCTTAAAACATCATTAATGCTTGGGGATGAAGCGCGAAGGTACTTCTCACACAAAAAGGCTATGATTGGGATTGTACTGTCAATCGCGGAAAAGGCCGATTGAAGCTTGGGTATGGATTCCAGGATCCATAGGTAAAGGGCAACAGGGAATCCGTTAAGATAATATTTTTTTTTTCAAATCACTCGCCACAGTCTTCTTCACTGTTTCCAAGAGTAACTCGTATGCGTCTCTGCCCTAGGAATGAATCACCTATACATCCATATCTTTTGCCTTCTCTAAATTTGATGTTGGAAACCGAGCTTTCGAGTACCTATGATGAAATATGGTTTCTATAAGCAGCAACATCACTAAAGAGAACTTCTCATCATGAGCATTCTAATCAGCCAAAACCATGAGGTTAACTAAATCATCTGGTGTATGACTATCCTTCCATTTGCCCCAAGCATAATTGTTTTCTACTACTTCACCCTCTGGAACCCATGCAGCACATTTAAGGCATGTCACCATATGAAATTCTCTTGTCAAGAATCTCATAGGCTGTCCACCGAAGTGGAACCAGAGCTCGTTATCTTTTTGGGTTATCAGGCTCTTCGTCAGAACCGTGTGGATCATCTTCCCAGACATTAACATATTTCTTAAGAATAATTTCAAAACAGTACCCAAAAAGAATTATTTATCCTCTTAAACTGCTCTTCCCCGATAATATCTTTTACTTGCTCGATGTACTTGTAGTCTGCATACTTGTCTATAGCTTTAAAACCTTCTTTTGACTTATCCACATGAACATCCACATCCCTTAACTCAGGTGTTGTCGGGTCACTATCATTTGATTTATCCATTGGGTCAACCTTTGGTTTTCCTCTTCCCTTGACTCAGTCATTGTCTCATCTGATGAATCTCCGCCGTCTTGGTCATTCTCGTCAGATGAATCTTCTTCTTCTTCTAGTTTTACATTATGTGCGAAATCGTCCTTTTGCACAGGTGTTTTTGGATTTTCATAATCACACGGATACTGGTGTGATGGGAGGATATTACTATCAGAGAGATGATGCTTCAATAAAAAAAATGACAACAGGAAGTTGTTAGAAACTTTTTATAAATCATCTCTACTCGAATGGAAAAAGCGTAAATCTTCTTTAAAGTTTTTTTAATCTTATCATTTGTATCTTTAGGATAATGTATTCCTAGCTTTTTCTCGATTTTTGATAATCAATCAATGGTGTTTCTCAGTCCATCTTCAACCATCTTCATGAGTTTGCTCAGCTTCGTGTCTATTGTGTCGCCTGAAGCTCCTCTTTTGTCTAGACCCGTAGGAGTTGTTCTATTGATAAGTAGTATTTTTAGTATTACTTTCAATACTCAACACTACTCATGTCATTGTAGTAGTTGAGGTATCAATCCATTTGGTGATGTAGATGACACTAGAAATGCATAGAACCTTTTAAGCTAAGCAAATATAAGTAGATTGTTATGTTTTTACCAACCTAAGTGATTAAACAAGTAACATTCAAAGATAAAAGGAAGAACAAGGAAAATGACTAAAAAATATGATCAAATGATAAAAAAAGGAATCCAAGAATAGGGTTATTGATTTTGGGTGACTCTAAATCTGATTCAAGATGTCCAACCAATCAATTTCAATACTAATCCTTAGGTAAAAAGCACTAATTAAGACTAATTCACTCTCATGGCACTAATCATTTTTCTAATTATCAATTCAAGATCTAATCATCATTAGTGAAAAGATAATCATCAAGCAATAAACACAAGGTTCATCAAACCAATAAACACCTTAGACATCTATTTACATAGGCTAAGCATGTAAATCTCTTGATTTAGTTCTTTGGGGAATTTCATCAAACACCTTATGGGTGGGAAATTCCCTAAAATCTAAATCACTTTTTTCAAAGCTAATCTAGCATTAATATCACTAAACAAGAAAGGATATTGAAATATCTAAGCCCTAGACATCAAGAACCATCATTAGAATCACCCTAATCTACCATATCCTTAGATCCTAAGAGAACTACTCACTAATCATGCCGAAAACCACTAATCCCAAGAAGGAAAAGTTGATAAACATGATTAGAGAATAGAAAGATGGAAGATTAACAAAGACAAATTCCAAATTGCATTTTTTTTTTGACATCAAAACACCATTTTATTAAGTTGGCGGAAATAAGCTTTCCTCTAGAGAAAGCCAAGAAGGAACCGCGGAACTTACATGGGAGAAACAGTAACCACGTGCTCTTGCACATTTTGCAAGTGAATCCGCACGGACATTTTCAGATCTAGGAATATAAAAGATATAGAAAGATACAAAAGATTCCTTAAGAAGTCTAAAATCTTCTAACTGTGACGCAAAAGTCGGCCATTCCACCGGGTTTGCGAGCATAGTGATCAAACCTGTGCAATCAGTTGCAAAAATAGTACTTGTCATCGATTCTGAGATTAAGCACTTCATTGCCCATAGAAGAGTATCAAGCTCGGCATGTAGTGGCGATAAGCTTCTCCTTGACCCCTTTAATCCCAGTCTTACGAGCTTTTCTTCAGAGATCACAATCCAACCATGTCCACTCCGAGTATCAGAGTCAAGCCAAGAACCATCAATCTGGCAAATCGGAACAGACGGGTTGGGAGGGATTGTGTCAGTACGAACAACATGATCCGCCTCAGTAGACTCATCTCTGGAATTAGCAATCCTCCACTCTTCTGCCTCCTTTATTGCATGTGTAAGGGTGTCTCGGGGATCTTCGGCCACATTCTCAAAAATCTTCCTATTTCTCGTTTTCCAAATGAACCACATGATCCACGGGAATGCCCGGATTGACTCCTCCCTCGCACATCTTTCTTTAGCTCGCCAGAAAAGAAAGTCGAGATTAGTGAAAAGAGCCGGGGAAGGGAAGCGGTCGGGAGCTGAGGGTATTGCCGACAAGGCCCAGACTTGTCTAGCTGGAGGACATTCAAAAATCAAATGATTAATAGTTTCCTCCTCCGCCCCACATCGAGGGCACTCCTTATCTCGACTAATGTGACGATAATAAAGATTTTGACAAGAAGCCAAACACCCCGAGAGACATTTTCACACGAAATGTTTTATTTTTCGCGTAGTGTTTAATTTCCATATTTGTGCCTTAAGTACCGTAGTACTAGGTTCCTGAAGAGGGAGGTCACAAATACGACGAGAGAGAGCTCTCGCGGCCCAATATCCAGATTTCACTGTGTAATTGCCGGATTTAGTCAAGGGCCAACTATATCCATCTCTCGAACCTGAGCGATTCGGACGTATCCCCAATATTAGGGTAATTTCTCCCGGAGGGAATAAGGCACGTAGACTATCCATCTTCCATTGCTTGGTGTTAAAATCAATCAACGAGTTGACAAATAAAGTTGGATTTGTCACCGTGTTTAGATTTTTAGGAACGCGCGCCGGTTTGTCGGGAATCCATGGTTCGGACCAAACTTGAGTCCCAAATCCCGAACCGATCTTCTTCTGGATACCTGATAATATTAGGAGCTTAGCCGCCATTATACTCCTCCATCCATATGAGGGACGATTTGATACTTGGATTTCCAGAGGGCTACAATATTTATAGTATCTCCCTTTAAGAACACGGCTAAGCAGAGAGTCTGGAAATCGTAGAAGCCGCCAAAACTGTTTTCCAAGGAGTGCAATATTAAATTCTTCCAAAGTCCTGAATCTGATGCCACCATCAGATAATTGGGTACATAGCTTCTCCCAAGCCATCCAGTGAATTCCTTTGGAATCCGCTTTAGAGCTCCACCAGAAATTTGCAATCGCACTACTGAGCTTTGTGCAAATTGCTTTTGGAAGAAGAAAACACGACATAACATATGTCGGAAGGGCTTGAGCTTGAGATTTAATCAAAACCTCTTTCCCGCCTTTTGATAAGAGTTTTGAAGGCCATGAATTAACTCGATTTTGTAATCTATCCCGGACAAAAGCAAAGACTTGGGTTTTTGAGCCATGAATCTTCTCTGGAAGCTCTAAATATGTTCCCATTCCTCATTCTTGGGTTATTCCCATCGTTATTTTAATCTCACCCCTCAAGGGACTTGGAATATCGTTCCCAAACATGATGGAGGATTTGTTAAAGTTTATTTGCTGCCCTGAGGCCTCGCCATAACGACGGATAATATCTATAAGCTCTTTACTCTGTTGTAAGTCAGCTTTGCAGAAGAAGAGACTGTCATCTGCAAAGAGAAGATGTGATATAGAAGGGCTAGCACTAGCGATCCTTAGTCCTTGGATTCGATCACATTCTTCTGCACGTCGTAATTGAGCAACGAGAGCCTCTGTGCACAAAATAAAGAGGTATGGCGATATGGGGTCGCCTTGGCGAATTCCAAGGGTTAGTTTTATGCTACCTTTTGGCACTCCATTGAGGAGTACGCGATAGGACACTGTGGTGATGCATTGCATAATCCATCCAATCCACCGAGGGTCAAAACCCATTTTCTCCATAAGGGCTCTAAGGAAGGACCATTCCACTCTGTCGTAAGCTTTACTCAATTCCAAATTGCATAAACTCTCAAAATCTCATACAAAATGTGTTTAGAACATAAGAGAGGTTTTGCTTAAGGAAGAACAAGAAAAATAAAGCTTAGCCACAAAAATTAGGTCTTTGGGCTTTTATAGTGAACAGTAACCGTTCGGTTAACTCTTGGTCAAAGGTCGGTGTGGAAGTTCGAGCTTATGCATAGGTTCTTTCTAAAACCGATGTATCTCCCTAACCGCTGACCGTAATGACATGAAACCACCTCCACATGAAAGCTGATTCAATTATACATTAGATGTCTTTTCATTATACATTAGATGTCTTTTCATTTATAACTGCTTATTTTAAGAAAAGTTGCATCTTTTAATATTCATGTCCTTTCAATTCTATCAAAAGACACAAAAATTCTGAGAATTTTCATTTTTCTTTTTTGAGATGCATGTTTAGCAAAAAAATTTATTAAACTAAAATGAGGAGTGACATGAAGTAATGAAATAAATATTACATTGGGCTGCACCAAATCAATTGCATATTTTTTTCATATTGTTAATTTAGGAATCCATTAAAATTATGAAATTCATATTGGATATTGCAAAAACTAATCATGCAAATGATCATTGATATTCATGTACTTTATGAATTTGAAAAACATGTTATGGGTAAGATTCAATAACTCTACTTAACTTTTTCATAACCGTTATAAAGTTTGTGTCTTTTCATTATTCATTATGTACATTTTCCTTTTAACCGCTTATTTAATGAAAAATTATATAGTTTAATATTTATGTCTTTTCAACTCTATAAAAAGACACAAAAAATTATGAAGATCTTTAGTATTTCTTTTTAGACGCATGTTTAGTAAAACTGTTTATTACACTAAAATAAGAAGTGACATAAGGCAATGAAAGAAATATTACATTGGACACTTAAGTGAATTTCCATTAAAATTTTCAGTTATGCACGTAGGATTACCCCTTTTATGTATCTTTTCGTTATACACTTTTTCGTTTTAAACCTTTTCTCTTACAAAGAGTTGCATCTTTTCGTTTACGTTTTCAACATTACTTACATTAACAATGCTTCTCTTAGTTTTTTTTGTATATGTTTGAAATATATCTGCATATACGTTCTCCTGAAATGTTGATTTTTTTCAAGATATTATCGCCATCAGTATTTGCCATGCCCTTTTATTCATTATTGTCGACTTGTCGTCCATGTTTCGACATATTTTCGTTTGCATTTTATAGTAAGTAAAAATAATAATTATAAGTTTTATTAAATATTTATATTTTTGTAAATCAATCAAATTCGTTCAATAGTTTTACCCATAAGATTTCTTATTTTCTCGGATGCTAACTCGGTAAACTCATATTCATTTTTTAATGATCTATGTTGTTATTTCAATTGATTTTTATATTAGTATCCATTAATCATTATTATATATGGTGGTTCTTCATGACTATTATAGTTAGTTTGGATGTATGATATTAAGATTGAAATTTTGTCAACAACAATGACAAGTTTTTGCATCGTCAACATGGTCAACATCTTTTGTCGTCATATTCTGGTAAATTGTTCTTACTTTTAAAAAAATTTGTGATCGTGTTCTCGTATTATTTTATCTTCCAGATTATTTTGGTTGCAATTGTTGAACCTCATTGAGATGTAAATTTTGTTTGCTATGAATCTCATTGAGTTCAATACATAACATTATCTTCTGTTAAATATAAAATTTAGGTGTCATCTTTTTTCAAAAATTGTTTTTTTATATTTTTAGAGTAGACATAAATAGAGTTATTTTTATAATTGAATTTACCACACAAAAAAAATAGATATCATGTGATGAAAGTCATAAACTTCATTTGTCTTTGAAATTTGATCAAAAACTAAATCAAATTTGTGGTGAAATTAATAAAACTTTAATTGAGCATATATTTACTCAAAACTAAATTGAAATAATATAATATATTAATATATAATACAAATACAAAATTTGAAATACTAATAATAAAATATTATATATAACCCCGCGAAAATAGGGGGTTCGATTATTTGTCCATATTTTCAGAACTATTCCATATATCTAATTTCATTTTATATTTGCATTTTTGAGGTATGAAATTTTTAACTTATTAACTATAGTATTCATTTTGTATGTTTCGAATAATATAAAAATGTTCTAGAAAATCAAATTATTTTTTATTTTTGTGCTTGTGAGTTATAAGTTTTAACTATAACAATCTTAGAAAATGTATCCGATGATCACATTTATTTATCGTCGTTTTTTGTTCAATTCACTTTGACTTATAACCATTTTTAATTATTCTATAACATCTTTTTAATAATCGTGTGCTTTCCATATAATTTTGATTTTGTAATTTTATATTTATAATCATAATAATTCTATAAAATATTTTAGAGGTTATAAATATATATATATATATATATATATATATATATATATTAGAAATAAATCTTAGAGATAATTTTTCTTTATTAAAAATGAGTTTTCGCGCGAATGCGCGGTTTATATACCTAGTTTTTGTAATAACGATTTGATTAGGGCTGTCCAATCCGGTAAAACCGAACCGAATCGAACCGAACCGAAATAGAACAAGTGGTTGGAATATGGATATACTATATTAACCGTACGGATGTAATAATTTCAAAACCGTAGGATGTGGATATGGTTTGGATATTAACCGATAAAACCGATAAAACCGAAAAAACCCTAGATTTGATATCAATGAAATTTTTTATACGTAAAAAATATATTAGAAAGTGCTTACTAAACTCCTCAACTTGAAACCCAAAATTTTTTTTTATATTGCTAAAGTGAATGAATAGGACTTTTTTTGTTTAGCAGAAGTGAATTGATATGGAGATTCCTATTTTTTTTTTTTTTTTTTTTTTGTTGAATTGGATACTAGCCCGATTCTTCTTCAAAGCAAACCAAACTTTCGATAATTGTACGCAAAAGTACAATACAAAATTTTCACCGATATGTTTTGAAATATTCTCGTAGATAATGGTAACTGATATTTAGCTAAATTTGGTGCAGCATTCTGATTTCTCCTATCACCAATTGATATTATGTTCTCATCAAGCCTCAACGATTGAGTTTGAAATATATCGACACAGAGAGAAAGACAGTAATGTTATATTTTACAACTAGTAGTTAAATGGTGAAGAACGACACATGCACGTTATATTTACTAGTCGAGACAATGAAAAAGAACGGCTAAGAAAAGGTTTCGATTTATTGGATAAAATCATGTCTACATACAACCAAATTATATTTCATTCCATTTTTTTAGATATTGTTTAAAAGTTTTACATAAAAAAAATTATTTCATCAACTGAATGTTTTAGTTTTTATTATTGTTTTGCATTACAAAAAGGGAGAATTTTTAAAAGGCAAATGATGAGTTAATTAAGCTGGCAATGGCGCAGCTGTTGGATTTGCGATTTCTTCTTTGAAACCATGGCATCTACACTTTCCGTTATCACATCGGCAGTCGACACAAGCCTCGCAAGCAATGTTTGATAAGCATTCTGATTTAGTTTTACATCGGAATGAGATTATGATTTCTTTTTTGGCTTCCACCACAGAGTTTGAAACTGCCAAAACAAAACACAATAATCAAAATACAGTTTTAATTATAGCAAGGCACAATTAGGGCTTGATTGGTTCTCCCGCTAGCATCCGTAAACGCAGCTTTTGCGGGTGGTAGCGGTTGTTGGCGTTTGGCAACAATCACACAAAACATTTTCTATCGTTTCGAACTGCTTTGTGTCGCTCAAAATCAAAAGCTCTTTCCAGCTAGCGTTTGCGGTTGCGGACGATTGCGGGTGGATAATTAAAAAAAATTAAAAATTAAAAAAAAAAACAAAAAAATTGTTTAAAATTAAGATATATATATATAAGAAACTTTTAAAAAATAACATTTGAATATTATAATTACAAATAAATAAATAAATTTGATATTTTTTTAACTAATAATTCATTAACAATCTTTCATAATTTTATATGTATAAGATCTATAAACTTTAATTATTTTGGTAAATTTTCTCTTCATCACTAATGTAAATATAACAACTAAAATTCTTTTCATCTAACATCTTCATACAGAAAAAAAAATAATTTCTCTATTAAAATCATAACTTTCATCCAAACAAAAAAAATTGAGAAATAAAAGTAATAATTTTATAATTAAATATGTTTAATTAATAATTTTATAGTTTTTTATAATAATATGGTTTTTAATATTTTTTTATAGTTATAAATTTTTTATATATTGTTAATTTATTGTTTAACCGCTATTACACCCGCAAGTTAACCAGTCGTAAATATCCCGCAAACGCACCCATTTCTAACCGCTGTGCCAGTCGTACAACTCGCTTTATAACGCTGTTAACCGCAATCGCCCACTTACACAAACTTTCGCAACCGCAACCGCAACAGCTGCGTTTAAACCAGTCAGGCCCTAAGGGCACGGAAACTTAATACAAGTCGCTGTGAAGACAAAAATGGCCAAGAACACAGCGATGGTTATGCGAAGATTGTTCATATTTTCTCTGAATTTTGAAATATAATTCCTTTGTAAAATTTTCAGAGAAGGATGATAATGATTTCAGTTTGATTTGGGATGGACGAAAGACTACAATAATATGTATAAATAGTAAAATAGAAGCATGATGGGGTCAAGAATGTTACTTTGTTGCCTAAAATGTTATACATGTGCTAATGTTTCCATTAAATTATGCATATGTAATACATTGCACGCTTGTAGTGTTAAATTAAAATTTGCATATATGCTATATATGGTGAGACTATAAAGTTTCCATTACGAAACATGATTCCAGTCCTAGATAAATACCTAAAGAATCTAAGACAAGTTTTCCAATCAAATTATGTAAGATGAACACACAAACTCCCTCTTTTCACTATTCATTGGGACTGAAAGAACGAAAATCAGAGGTCATAGCTTTACATATCAGAGATGAAACCTGTATAGATGGATAGAGTTTGAAAAACTAATGAATTTAGACCCAAAAACAATTCAATTTGGTCAAGTATTAAGAAAATTATGGTTGAAAGAAAAATTTGAGAGGTTTTGGGAAAGAATTATGTTCGATCGGATGGCGAAAACAACCAATTAAAAACGCGATCCAATTCAGGTTTGACCCGAATTGTTATTTTTGTTTTTTTTTTTGAAATTTTCAAAATATTGTTGTGTACTGATGGGTGTTGATGGGTGGTGTCGAAAGTTGCGATCAGAAATTGGATTACTTCTTACGGACTTCGTTGAGTTTAAATTTGGAAGACCCTAAGCTACAAGTGCACAGCGTGCGTTGTAGTACTTAGGGTGTCGATTCACAGAGATGGTCAACTGCAAAACAAAGAATCAGGGCAAGTAAAGACTCAGAGAATGAGAGTTTGGGGGGGGGGGGGGGGTTTAGGGGTTTGTGTCACAATTCTGATGCAAATAATGAAAGGCAAGGCAACGTCTTATATAGAGGAGGGCATCGACCAACTCTATACTAAACGGGAAGAGGAAATTTAACTTAGAAGACTTAAAGAAAATTGCGAAAAGAAAATCAAGCGAACGATACAGAAAATGTAAAGTATTGAAGGTGCGTAAATCTCGAGTAAAAGCAGAGGTTGGAACACGTTGAGAATCTCTTCCGGTAATCTATGAGGTTCTGACTATAAATCTAACACCCATCGAATTTAGACAAACGAGACTAAGCGATCTTCTCTAAACTGGAATCACTGGTTTTATGACCTAACTCTTTCAGGCTAGATCGTCTATGTTATGCAAATTTCGCAGGTATATTTTGTATCCTACGTTCTAAACGAACACGCAATATTAGATCAGGTTCATAAACATTTACGCCACTTCGTGGATATGCGTTAGCATCCCAGAAACGCACGCTCGGTTAAGTTATGTTCGGTGGAATGATTCAACACGTTAATGGTTCTTAACAATCCTAAAATCAAACTCTAGTTCATGACGCTAGATTAAAGCAATAAAAAAAAGCTTAAACACAAAAGAAGATCCTAGACTACGGCCTAGATATCGATGCAATCAGTTTAAAGACAGTTAATGAAATTCTCCATAGATCCCCATAAAGAACAATGAACGAAAGTAAACTACTCAGACATATAAGAAGGGGTAGAAATCGAGATTGATGAATGCATACTTGTATAAATCGATAAAAACAAAGAGGGTTCAAAAAGAAACCAATCTCCCTCGAAGAACAAAGATGAAAACGTGAAAAGAGGTTTGCGGCCGTCAAAGAAACCTTGAAGCAAAAACTTATGAAAAGTTTCAAACGTGAAACTTAGAAAAACCCTAAACATTGAGTATATTTATGTTTTCAAGCCCCTTTGGGCGCCACTTAGGTTTTGGATTGCATTTAACGGCTTCGGGTTTGAGTTGGGCTGCAAATGGGCTCGGGAATCGTCAAGTGGCCTGGCCGCATGAGCGTGGACGGTGGCACCGCCGTTGGTCTTCTGGCTAGGTCATGGCGTGACCAACTTGATCCTCTTGATGCTTGACGGATCTTCTTGCTTCCTTCATAACTTGAGATCCAACCGTAGGATTGGACTCAAATCACTTCGAGGTGAAAGATAGTTGATAAGGTTATCTTGTCTCCAAAAATGAACTTGATCTTATGGTGGGTGATATGCTCTCAAATTTACCCTAGAGCTACTCTCTCAAATTAAGAGATCAGTTGTAGTACTTAGGGATCGAATCCACAGAGAATGGATAGTCACACAGCAGTTTTCTAAATTTGAATTAAGTTAAGTAGAAATAATTAAAAGTAAAGACAGCAGGTAATTAAAACGGTGTAAGTTCAGGAAACAAAACGTTAGGTTCAGGGAAATTCTCAGGTGATCTAAATTGCAGGTCTAGACAGGATGTTAGGAAATATTAAGAACTGTTCTAGAACTTGAAACACTAATGTAAAATCAACCAACTCTCGCTGCGAAGATTATCTATGTCTAAACCCTAGAATTCCAAATCTCTTTGCAAATTTAAACAATTCAGACAAGCATTAATTTCAGGTTCAAATGTTCACAAAATCCTAAACCAAATCTCTTTGCGAATAGGTATTTTGCTCATCTAACATTAGTTCAGGCAATCAATAATACTCTCGCATCTATTAATTAACCTAAGATCAGATTCTAGGTCGCGAAGCTAGAATAAGCATTAAACACAAATCCAGATGAAGAACTCTAATGATTTTATCCTAACAATTTAATTTGACCTAACAATTCATTAATCAGCCTTGAAAAACCCTAAACCTAACTAGCAGACTACTCAGACATGGTGAATGAAACAAACATCATGAATAAAGAAGAATGCATAAAAGAAATCAATAGAAATAATGGAGTTCCAAATTTGCTCTGAAGGAGACAAATTCTTCTCTCTAAAAATCTCTAAGACAGAAAATTATGAAAAGGTATTCAAAGGTGTTGAGGCTAAACAATGCATGTAAACTATTTATAGAAGAGGATTTTCGTCCAGGGGCAATCTTGTAATTCTTCAAAACTTTGGCAATTTCCTTTTTCTGATAGAAGTCGCGAAACTTGGCGGTCTCGTCTGGTGTCGATCGACACTCTGCGCGTAATTCTACTCTCTCGACTTCATCACTTTGGCTGTTTCTCCAAAATGCTCCAAAAAGCTTCAGAATCTCCAATTATGCTCCAAACGTAGTCCAACCTATAAAGACTAAGAAAAGACTCTAAAACTAATAAAAGATTCTATAAAAACACTTATATCATGGTCCAAAAACGGGTAAAAACCATGATATATCATTGGGACGGTCTCCATCTGATGTTGAACTTATATCCTCGGACACTTATTCCGGAAATATCCGTTTTGCTCCAAAATATGCGTCTTTTGCTAAGTTTACCTAAAATGAGTCTTGAACAACCAAATACTCGAAATCTAGTGTATATGCATTAAAACATAAGTGAAATGCTTATGAAAGCATTCACTTATAATAGTAAAAATGGGCAAAATATGCATGTTATCAACTCCCCCAGAGTTAAACCTTTGTTTCTCCTCAAACAAAACAAACTTCTAAGTAAGGGGGAGAGGTTTAAAAACGTGGAAACTCACCAATACTTGAGAAATCGTCAAGTCTCCCAATCGACCTGTTGAGCCACATAACTCAGAAGTTAGACTCAAAACGTTTGGGCTTAATTATCTTGAGTTTCGCGTCTGTCTCGACTACGGTTCATAGTCCCTTAGGGTATTTTGAGTTATTTTTTTGCTGACTCCTTTATTCATTTAGGCGTGCGGTCTCTGTCGTGGGAGTATCAATCAAAGAGACTTTATACTCTTCTCTTCCAAACATCCAAACAAAATCATTTCCAGATACAACCCTCCTATTTTCTCTTCGCTTTTTCGAGTTCTCTCAACTTTTCTAGGATATCATTTTATTTTTTCTATCGACTTTCTTTTTCTCTTTTTCTTTTCTTTTCGTCATAATCTGAGAACAATCATTTCTTCGTTCCTTGTAAGGAGACGTTTTTATGATGTTTGCGAGCTGTCATTGTTCTTTGAAGAACTCGAGTTGTAGTTCTCAAACAAAGGTTTTTTTTTTTAATAATATGGAAGATCAAGGAGAGATTGCATCTATCGCATCTTGCTAGAGTTTAAAAGAGGAGTTAAGTTCGATGTACCTCAAGCCCCTTGACGACAAATTTTGATTCATTACGTGCAGACTCAACGCAAAATCCTTCGAGTACACCAGAGATTAGAACTTTCCCCGGTAGAACAGCCCGCTCGCAGTGTTCAACTTAATAGGTTCTGCTTATAATCATGCGAGAATGGTCATTAAGGTCCCTTTTTCAAAATGATTTGTACCTAGCAAAGTTCATAGTTTCCAACTAAAAGAAAACAGTTTTGACTCTATAAAACGACTCGATAAATGATAAATGCATGCATAAGACTCATCAAATAAAAGCATAGTTAGTAATAGATAAACACCCCCCAGACATAAATCAAATTGTCTCCAGTTTGTTTAACTCGAGTAGAGGTGATAAATGATAGGTAAATTCAAGTACAATCTTTTGAAGACTTACTTGAAAGTGACGATGGGTTTGGTTTGGGTGGCGTGTGGTGATTATTTGAGCTAAGGACTTAGTCATTCTCCTTATGTCCCTGCTTAGAATCGATTTTATTGAACAAAAGAAATCGAAAACTTAGCTCGAGAGGAGATGCGATGTTGCGGTTTCTTCCTTGCTTCGTTTGGTGGTGGTGGGCATGTGGTGGTGATAGGCGTTTGGTTGTGATGATTGGCTTACCTTTGTTGTGAATAACAAGTACTTCGGTTGTTGAACACTTGTCTTGGTTCCTTGACCTCTGGAAAACACCTTGAAAGGGAGATGGAAAATCTTCTATCCTTGTGTCTCGAATCATTCTTTCTCAATCTATACTACACATTTCTCTATAATTGTTATTTCAATTCATTTCTCTGTTGTTTCTCTAAATCATCAAATACTAAAACCATTTATTTCCATTCTTGCTCTATATTACTCTCTGAATACGCTGGAACTGGTCTGACGGCTTCTTTGAGCATAGTTTCTTGTGAATTGCTCGATAAACACTTCATTTCTTTGTTAACGTAAAAAACTGGTGATGACAGTGATCTTTTCTGGGTCGAGAGCAACTCTGGCTTTCGACACTACATGACCCAAAAATCTGTTTTTTGCTATGCCAGAAACTGCACTTCCTCAACTTCGCATACAGTTTATGCATCACCACTCGCAGGTGCCACTCATGCTCCTAAACTCTTCGAGTTTATAAAAATGTCGTCAATGAACATGACCACACATTTATCCAAGTACTCTCGAAAAATGTTATTCATCAACTTCATGAAAGATGTCGGCACGTTGGTCAACTCAAAAAGCATTACTACGAACTTGTAATGACCATAACGCGTTCGAAAGGTCGTCTTTCTCACGTCTTCATCTGCTATCGGAATCTGGTGGTAACCCAAGGCCAGGTCTATCTTGGAAAACCATGATACTCCTTACAGTTGGTCCAACAACTTATCAATCCTTGGTAACAGGTACCGATTCTTTATGGTCACCGTGTTCAGTCCCCGACAGTCTTTACAAAGTCTGAAACTACCATCTTTTTTCTTGACAAATAACACGGGTGCTCCCCACGGTGAACTGCCCGGTCGAATGAACCCTTTGTCGGTTAAATCTTCTAACTACTTCTTCAGCTCATCCATTTTCTGATGGTGTCAAACGATAAGGTGCTTTCGAGATAGGTGATATTCCAGGGTCCAACTCTACCATGAAAGCATCACCCCGATGTGGAGGTGGCCCTGTTAACGGTTCCTTAGCGCATCAAAGGAAGTTCTTGACTTTATATTTGGACAGATCTGAACTAATAGCTACTGAATTGCAATTCGCCACAGACAACTCCCAATTGGTAAAGCTATTTGGCTCCACCTTATTCGAACACGTCCTCATACTCTGCTATCATTGGCACTGTACTCAACTCATGTGCCAATCCTTTCTCGGTCATAGTAATGGTGGCAAGATGTGCTTCATTCCTTTTTTCTAGTAACTCATCTGCCTGCAGCATCGAGATAATAAAAATCTCCAATACGCTTCTTGATCCTTTGGAAAACCACCTTTCCTTCTATCCTTGGAATATGTATTTGGGCTCGCGAACAGTCTAGTATCGCTCGATGCTCGGTCAACCAGTATGTTCCCAGAATAACTTCGTAGTGGTTCAACTCCATTTTCACAATATTTTCGTGCATCTTCGCGCCTTCCAGCACTATGGGAACTTTTTCGTAAACTCCGGTGGACTTCACAAGCTCATATCCGGCTGTCTCGATCTCTTTGGTCATCGAGATGAACACGCCCTCGAAAGTCTAGCACTTTGTTAGTGTTGGGCACACAAAGTAATGCGTAGCTCCTGTGTCAAACAAAGTATGAGCGGCGACTTCCCCGACCAAAACCGATCCTACACGGTTGGTACTACACTAAGCATGCTAAACGGATCCATCATGGTTGCAAGAACAGCAGCTTAGTTAGCTCTTGGGGCCGCCCTTACTAGGTCCGTACCCACTGGCGCATTCTCTCTGTTGTTCCCCTGAACACTTTCTGTCGAAGCAGCTTAACTTTCAGCCCTAGTTGCAGGTTGCGCAACTCTTGGGGCTCGTGCAACACGTGCTCTCATTGGCTGCATCCTGAATACAGAAGAAGCAAGCGGTAAGTCTCTTTCACAAAGCCGAAAACCTAACATCAAAGAATACAAAGATTAAGTTCAGCTAGGTAATGTTTTGCACTTTTCCTTTTAAAATACCCAATTTCTCGGAATTTTTTTTTCAAAAATATAAGAAGATTCTGAAGACATAAATAATCCGAAAGTATTTTATTTAATTTATTTTTGAAAAAAAAAATTCACAACTTTGAAAACTCGTTTTAAAAACACTTTTTCCTTTCACAATCCGCCTCCCGGGTCAGAATCGGTTTTGCAAACCTTAGGTTCTGATACCAATTGTAACATCCACCTCTTTAGTAACCAAGACGGCATGTCCAGATGCACTTACTTTAACCATAAGAAACTACTTGCTAGTTCAGTGCCACTTTATCCACAAGGATCGTATCCAATATGTCTTACAAATACCATTTTAACTTAAACATAAAATCTGAATTTAAAAAACAACGTCTTTAAAATTAATAACGAATAAATAAATAAAACTCGTGTCTTCTCAAAACCAACACCAAGCTGAATGATTAATGTTGTATGCATGCACGCTCACGTGCAAAGAAGAGGGATGAGTAATTTGCATCACCCAATGAGTGCAAATCTTATGGGCCCCACGATATACATCTCGCACATGCATAATTCCGGACAAATGTTCTAAGCTAATACACACAGACAATCACGTCAGAAGACACTCACAGATCAAGAAATGACATCCTAGACCTAACTGGTGCATCCACACCTTTACCGGTGCACACCTTGTGGCATATAGTGGAACACACGCTGTTCCTCCTCACGACGCAGGACTCGTTAAGCCACCGACGATGGAACTATGGTGAGCCACAGATTTCCATATCCAGCACATACACACATCTTAAGAGAATCCTCTATCTTACTTATGTCATCACACATGCAAAAACGCCTCAAAAGTCTATATCTTATCCCAACCCGCACAAGTGATGTCCCTCACACAATGCAAACACCCGCAAACACTATTCATGATTCATTCAACCATTTTTCATTTAACAATATATGTTACTAAGTTCATCAATCAACAACAGCAGTACAACAATCAATATCATAGTGTAGTTAAATGTGTTTAATAATCAGGTTCAGACAACAAAAATGAAATATGTGTATTCATATAGATACAGCAAAGGTATGCGCGCATTAATAAATGACTACTCAGAATGAAACGAGTATGAATACAAGAGAAATAGATCACGACCAATCCTCACCTTAGTCTCAGATCTGAAGTGAGAAATGAAAGAGAAGTCGATCTGGTCACTTTGGGTCCTTGCTAGACGGATCTGGACATTATGACAGCGTGGATCCGAACCCACAGTAAAAAGGATAAAAATATCAGAAGATAACAGAAAACCAGATCTAGATATGAAAGCGAAAAGACTCAGATCTACTAACCACGGAGGTTAAGATAAGAAATAGCAACAAATTCGAGAAGACGGCCTGAAGGAGTACGTTCCCAGTAACTCTGGCGATTTTTCGGCGAGGCGATTTCTGGCAAGGCTGGCGGCAGCTAGGGCTTTGGTGGTCGGCGGCGGCGGCGGCTCTGGCGGTTGTTCTTGCGACGGCTCCGGCGAGATGCTATAAAAACTGGGGAGAGATTCGTTAGAAATTTTTGGATGGATTTTCAGAACTCAAACACCTCTTTTTATACGGGAAGAGAGGAAACCATATATCAATTTCGGATGGGTTTTGTGCTGGTAGGCTTTTGAGCTTGGGCCCAGGATGCCACTCGATTGAGGATCATGTCACCGAGGCTTACAGACCACTCGATTGAGAATCGTGTCATTCGACAGGATGCTAGATATCACTTATACAAAACAATTCAATTCCGAATATAAGGCTATGATCAAGGATCAAACCCGATGAGTTCTGAGATTTTTAAAAATCATTCTATTTGACATTTGATCCTTGTGTTATCCTCTTATAACGAATCGATTTCCACCGATGATTGACTTTCCTTTTACACATGTTCTTGTTTTTCATTTACACATATTCTTGTTTTTTACTAGCAATAATTGAACAATAAGAGATTTTTTTTAATATATTGATCGCATGCTTTTAGCAGACTTCAATAAATCGAAATATCGAACACTTTTCATCCAAATAAAAGGCAGCAGTAGAATACAAAAAAAAATATATATATAACAAAAACGAAAGTTTGATGGAAGATGATGTCCTAGAAAATTAAAGTAAATACAAATTTAGAATTATTATGAAATGGATTTAATTATTCATTCACGTCCATAAAATAGATTTGATTATCTTCTTTCAAATCCACCGCTTCTTCTTAATATTTTACACTTTTTCATGTACTATAAATAGCATGTAAGGTAGACGTGAAGAAACATAATAAGAAACATTCGCTCTTACTCTCTCTTTCGTCCCCATTACATAATCAAACACAATCTCACATATATTATATTAATCTGTCTATATATCAAAAATGTGAGATTTATTTATGTTTCATTTATTTTAATTTTTATTATTATTATGCCGGGATGGTAGGTTTACCTCCTCCGAACCGATCGTTATGACAGGCTCTGTCTTCATGATCAAAATATTATATAGTTTATTTATTATGTCGGGATGGTAAGCTTTGTCTTCTCCGAACTAATCGTTATGATACGATCTGTCTTCACGATCAAAAGATCATATGGTAGACTATGTCTCCTCGGATCATATTTATGTGTACGAGATTAAAACCCCCACCCTTATTTATTTATAATGCAGTTGTTTACTTATTATGCAGTGGGAGATTAATACCCCCATTTTTATTTATTTGTTTATAAAGTTCTAATATTGCTTTAAATTATTATTTTAAATTCTGTTATTATTATGCGCAAATTTTAAATTGAACTTCAAATCATCCTTTTAATTTGGACTTTAAAAACAATAACTTCAAATTGGATTTTTGATTAAAAATTTTAATTAATAAACTTTTATTTTATGGATACAGTTATAATATCAATTCTGGCAAAGCTCGAAATTTATGCCCTAGATATAGCAGTAAAAAGTTATATGACATGGGCAGTAGGTGCGAAAACGCACCTAAGAGGAAAAAGGCTTTTTGAGACCATCGATAAGTCGAAAACGACATCAGATTATAAAAAGGCAAAAGCCATGATATTTTTACGTCACCATATCCATGATGGTTTAAAAGATGAGTAACTGATAAAAGAAGATCATGCAAATCTCTGGCAATCTCTTAAAGAAAGGTTTGATCACCAGAAATATGTGATCTTACCAAAAGACAAGCACGAGTGGTTACATCTCCGGTTTCAGGACTACAAAAATATTAGTGATTATAACTCTGCGATGTTCAGAATGACATCCAAGATGGTGTTATGTGGAGAAACTATAAGTGATTATGATATGATTGAAAAAACTCTCTCCACATTTCACCCGAGTAATGTAGTCCTGCAGCAACAATACCAGGAAAATAGATATATTCGTTATTCAGAATTAATGCATGTACTTCTTGTTGCAGAGCAGAATAACGAACTCGTGATAATGAACCATCAAAGCAGTCCAAATGGATCTGCACCATTCCCAGAAGTGAATGATGCAACATCCATGTACAATAATTGGCATGGACGACGCAAACGCGGCCAATATCGTGGTCGAGGTCGTGGACGTGGACGTAGACGAGGCCAAGGACGAGGATACCACCGTAATGATTCCAATAATGGAAATGATGAAGGCCGGGAAATTAAAGAGAAAAAAGAAACGGTTTGCTACAGATGCGGCATGAAGGGACATTGGGCACATACATGTCGTATGCCCAAACATTTAGACGATCTGTATCGGGAATCACAGAAGGCAAAAGAGAAAGAAAGTAAAACCAATTTTACTTCTGGTGAACCCAAATTTTCGTTTCATGGCCTGAATGATAACACTCATCTTGATGTGACAGATTTTCTGGTTGATCCAGAAGAATCAACGGAAACGAAGCTTCAAAAAATCGATGTAATATGATGTTTTCATGAAGAAGACAATAAAAATAATAATGTTTGTTATGTTTTATGTAGTTTTTGTGTTTTGATGTTTTGCTATAAAATAAGTTTTATTGTAAAATAATAAACTTATAACATAAGTGTTTTTGTTTTGATTAACGTTCATTAATGAATTTTTTATGAATATTTTAAATTCAGAAAATATCAGAATTTGAGACTTGGGATGGACATATATATCTGGCAGACAGTGCTACAACGCACACGATAATTAAAGATAAAAAGTATTTCTCTTGTCTCAAAATGAAAGATTATGTTCAAAGCGTGAATACAATATCTGGTAATGCAAAAATTATTATGGGCTCCGGAAAAGTCAATTTCTCAATGTCAAGGGGAAATTTGCCTTCTCCACACCGACTATTGATTATACCTCTTATTGATTTGGATGAACCATTCTTGATTCTAACTCTTATTTGGCAATCATAACGGCTCAAAGTATTGGGATATTAATTAAGCTTAACTGGTCCGACCATGATTGTATAAGTTCATAGTTCTAATAAATTGGCTCTGAATTATATGGGTTTGAAATTGTCCATCTTTGATTATGTATTTATGTACTAAGATTTAAATTTCTGTTAATTTTCTTTAAAGAAATCAAATAAATCGATTAACAGTTAACTAGATTTGTTTTTTTTCCAAATTTGTACCCACTCTTTTTGAACGCGAAATCTCTAATTGGCAGACGATATTGGCAAGGTCCTAAGGCAGTGTTGAACCTCGAGAACAAGAAAAACCCGACCTGTCGTCAGAAAATAGCCTTGCATATGTGTTATTTTTGAACAAAGACCATGTTAATCTTTCTCTTTTAAGAATTTGTTTTTCCGGAAATGACATTGCACGCCATGTGTGGTTGTTGATGTTCATAGCGAGCTGACTTGCTATCTTCGATCGCTCAAAAAATCGCATTGGACGGAAGAATAGCTCAATCAACGTCGCTTTCAACTCAACTAGCCCGCCTTGCAGACTCGCATAGTGGGAAAAGGAGACCAACTGTTAAAATTTATTACTTGGTCTTTTTCATCAATTCTAAAGGTGTTTATGTACGATCCTACAAAGTACTGAAACAATTCGATGTATAAGTCACTTTCTATCTAGACATCCGAACACCAAGTTGCATTACCACATCACATATGAGTGGTCACGAAGCTTAAAGAAATTTGCCTTCTCCACACCGACTATTGAGTTCTTGATCAAAATCTAGGTCAAGTGACTCGAGTGGGACTCATGAGTAGGGATGATAAATATGGGTAACTACCCAGTGGATACCCTAAATCCTGAAAAAAAATTCAACCCCCTAATCTACCCTACCTTTTTTGTATATAAAAAGACGAGGGCTTAAAACGTAAGTACCTTTTATACAAGGATTCAAAAAGAGTTATCATATTGGGTTTAGGGTACCTGTAGGGTTTTAAAAAAAAACAAAATCAATACTCTCAAAATAATTTCATAATGAGATATTTTATCAAAAAAATTTTATAATTTTTTTAAAAAAAACGAAGTACCCCTAATAAATGTTTTTTTTCTGGGCTACCTTATTGGTATTAAAGTATTTTCAGAGTTTTTTAAACCATGACTTTTTATAAGAGGGTTTTTTCAGGGTTTGTGTATGATAAGATAATTTTACCCATCACAACACCCCTACTCATGAATACCTCTAAGGGTTTAGGCTTTCACGACTAATACTTAGGGCATGTTCGTTTGTTCATTCAGATGGTTCATCTGGATGAATCTGAGAATTGATGTTCGTTTAATGCCAAAAACGACCAACAAATGAACCATTTGAAGTGCGAGCTACGGTTTTTTCTCTCTTGTTGGTCTTTTGATCTGTCTATATCTCCAGGTTCAATGTGGCTTGGGTCGAACTGGTAACCTTTGGGCATATGAAGCATTGGGTGAGTCCTGACATAATGACGATACTAAAACCCTTAGCCGGTGGTTTACCTATTGGAGCGGTGCTAGTGACGGAAAGAGTTGCCGAGACGATAAAATACGAAGATCATGGACGCACATTTGCAGGGAACCCTCCGGTGTGCAGTGCAGCCATTGTTGTTCTTGATATTAATTAATTCTTACAAAAATTTGTTAAGTTTCAAAGATATCCGCAGAAATGGATATCACGTAGAGACTATGAATACAAATGGCATTGAATATCTTTGCATTACTTCGAAGAGGAAACATATATTGGAAGAATTAAAAATGTTATCCTCCGGAACATATTGCACAAAAATAAATATGAATGAATCATATGTTACAGTAAACCCGAAGTTTACTACTACATTCAAAATCTGGCATGAAAGACTAGGGTATTCTGTTTCAGTCATGATGAAAAAGATTGTGCAAAATTCTAATGGCTATCCGTTGAAAAACGAGAAAATTTTGCAAAAGGGCTAGTTTTTATATAATGAATGTTCTCAAGGAAAACTCATTACTCGGCCATCACCAGCCAAAGTTAGGAATGAATCACAAAATTTTTTTTAAAGAATACATGGTGATATATGTGGGCCGATCCACCCACAATGCAGGTCGTTTCAATATTTTATGGTAATGATTGACGCATCCAGTAGATGGTCACATGTGTGTCTATTGACAACACGAAATATGACATTCGCTAAATTCATTGCCCAAATAATCAAGTTAAGAGCACAATTCACTGATTATGCTATCAAGAAAGTAAGATTGGATAACGCTGGTGAATTCACTTCACAAGTTTTTAATGATTATTGTATGTCTTTGGGAATCGATGTTGAACATCCGGTTCCACATGTTCATACACAAAATAGCATGGCTGAGTCATTGATTAAACGGTTGCAATTGATTGCAAGACCGTTAATATTTAGAACAAAGCTCCCAATTAATGTTTGGGGACATGCTGTTTTGCATGATGCGGCACTGCTCCAGATACGACCAAGTGCATATAATGAATATTTTCCATTACAGTTAGAATCTGGTCAGGAGCCAAATATATCCCATCTTCGTATTTTTGGATGTGAGGTTTGTGTTCTGATAGCTCCACCGCAAAGAACAAAAATGGGGCCACAAAGAAGATTGGGAATATACATCGATTATACATAACCAAGTATAATTCGGTATCTAGAACCAAAAACTGGTGATATGTTTATGGCACGTTTTGCCGATTGCCATTTTAATGAAGATGAATTTTCAGTGTTAGGGGGACGAATTAAAGAAATTCCAAAGTATGTTACATGGTGCACAACATCTTTATTGCACCTTGATCCTCCTACGAATCAACGTGAACTATAAGTTACGAAAATTGTACATTAGAAAAATATGGCAAATCAGTTACCAGATGCGTTCACCGATAAAAAAAGGGTGACTAAATCATATATCCCCGCTGTGAATGTTCCATCAAGAATTATTGTTCCTGAAGAACGAATTGATGGGAACATAGCAAATGAACCTAGGGTTCAGTTGAAAAGGGGGAGACCGATGGGTTCTAAAGATAAAAATCCACGAAGAAAAAGAATATGGGAGAACAAAGTGAAAAGGTTCCAGAAGAACCGATTAAAGAAAAATGTCAAGAAGACATAAATTAAGAGGTTTCAGAAAAATCACATCTGGAAGAAAGTCCAGAAGACGAAAATGAAACAGAAAAATATGTGATTTCCATCAACCACACCCATAATGGAGAATTATGGATCAGAGATAAGATAAAAGATATTGATGAAATATTCTCTTTTTCTGTATCTAAAGAGCTTGATCATGAAAGTGATGATCCAGATCCAAGATCCATATTAGAATGTCAGAAAAGACATGATTGGGAAAATGGAAGATGGCCATAGAAACAGAGTTATTCTCCCTCAATAAAAAAATGTTTTTGGACCTATTATCACAACAACAGAACATGTTATGCATGTCGGATACAAATGGGTTGTTGTAAGAAAGAGAAATGAGAAAAATGAGGTCACAAGATATAAAGCCCAACTTGTGGCACAAGGTTTTTCTCAAAGGCCGGGAATTGATTATGAGGAAACATATTATCCGGTAATGGATGCAATCGCATTCAGATTTTTAATGAGTCTAACATCATCTAAAGACCTAGACATGTATCTGATGGATGTTGTGACAACATATCTATATGGATCACTTGATAATGATATATATATGAAAATCCTTGAAAGATTTAAAATGCCTGAAGCATTAAGATCAAAATCAAAAGAGAATTTGTGCGATCAACTTACAGCGATCATTTTACGGATTAAAGTAATCAGGACGCTTGTCGTATAATCGCTTAAGTGAATACTTATTGAGTAAAGGTTACCTCAACAATGAATGCCCCTGTGTTTTTATTAAGAAATCCTTATTTTAGTTTGTGATCATTGTTGTTTATGTCGATGACATGAACATAATCGGAACTCAAAAAGAGATTGATGAGGCAAGAACTCATATGAAAGAAGAGTTTGAAATGAAAGATCTTGAAAAGACAAAGTTTTGTCTTGGGCTCCAGATAGAGCATTTACAAGACGAAATATTTGTTCATCAATCAAATTATACGAGAACGATTTTAAAACGCTTTAATATGGATAAAGCGACTTCTTTGAGTACCATGATGGTCAATCGCTTGATGTTAATACAGATCTGTTTCGACCTTGTGAGTATAGCGAAAAAATATTAGGTCATAAAGTACCTTATATGAGCGCTATCGGTGGGCTTATGTATCTTGCAAATTGTACTCGGCCAGATATAGCTTTTGTTACTAATCTACTTGCAAGATATAGCTCATCTCCGACGCGCCGACATTCAAACATAACATATATTTCGTTACCTACAAGGTACGATTGATTTTGGTTTTTTTATTCTAGAAAAGTCGAGGTTGGTCTGGTTGGTTTTGCAGATGCAAGATATTTATCAGATCCGCATAAGGCACGATCGCAAACCGGATAAGTTTTCACAATTGGAGGAACTGCGATCTCTTGGCGTTCCCAAAAGCAGACTCTGGCTGCAACTTCTTCAAATTATGCAGAAACCATTGCATTACATGAAGCTTGTAGGGAATGCATATGGCTCAGATCTATTATTCATCATATACAAGAGACAAGTGGAATGAAGACAAAGAAGGAGCCAACAAAAGTGTTTGAAGATAATGTTACATGTGTCGCACAACTTAAAGAACGTTATATCAAGAGCGACCGAACGAAACATATTCCTTCAAGATTTTTTTCCAACACATGAGAACTTGAGAAGAATCAAGAACTGGACATTCAATATGTTCGTTCATGTGACAATACAGCCGATCTATATATTTACCAAGACGCTTCTTACTACAATATTCAGAAAGCACGTTCAAAATATTGGAATGCGTCATTTGAGAGATCTATGAAGAGAAGATGATATCTATCATTTACAGGGGGAGATTACGTCATTGTATCATTTATCCGATTGAATTTTTCCATAATAATCTTTTTAACGAGGCAGTACGTAATACTTCATTAGTGATGCACAATCAAAGAAGAGTATTATAAAATGGATTTAATTATCCATTCACGTCCATAAAATAGATTTGATTATATTCTTTCAAATCCACCGCTTTTTCTTAATGTTTTACACTTTTTCATGTACTATAAATAGCATATATGGTAGATGTGAAGAAACATAATAAAAAACATTCACTCTTACTCTCTCTTTCGTCCCCATCTCATAATCAAACACAATCTCACATATATTATAATAATAATATAATTTTAGGTATTATATATTTATAACAAGAATGTCAATTATAAACAATCATTTTATTAATAACATAACGGGGACAAAGAAAACAATAGAGATATGATAGAACTTAAAAGGAAGAATAATGAGCTTAATGTCTTCTTCCGGCAAGGGATGGTTTCATATGGACAAGCTCTTCTTTATTAGCTCCCATGGCTAAAGCTAAACGACCAGCCTCTAAGAATCGTTTGACAACATCTTCCATATACCTTTTCCCTTGAATCACAGTCATTCCTTTTCCTATTTCTTTAGGAAACGTTGTAAGCACATCATCTCCTTTTAAAACCGCTGCTAGTTGTACAAGCTCTTGCTGAAACTCACTCATTTTAGCATTTTCATTCGCCTCTGTCATTCTTATCTTAACCGGTTCTGGTAATGTCTCGGGACGATCAATTCTTGGCTCTTTCCGGATTTGCAAAATGTTCTCAAAAGTCCCAGCCCATTCATCTCTCTTAGTGAGGAAAGATGTTGAGAGATTGAATAGTTTCTTTACAGTCGCGGGGATCGATGAATGCTCATACTCCGATGATTGGAATGGTGATCCGTTTGGTCCATGTACGACCGTTCCTTTCTCGATCCATGGTGACACTGCTATTGTTGGTACACGAATACCTAACCGGTTGAACTGGAATAGGAACGGTTCTGCTCCGACTATACCGTCCGGGCTAGGGACATTACGAACCGGTGTTGGCACGTGGTCGAAATACCCACCGTGCTCGTCGTAAGTGATCAGTAATAAAGTTTCGTTCCATTGTGGGCTCGCTCTTAGGGTCTCGTACACTTCCTTTATAAACTTCTGAAATGTGTAACGATGATATTGTTAGTCATCACAATTAATTTGGCGCTTCCTTTATAAACTTCGGAAATGTGAACTTTATGATTGTAACGTATACTCTACATTGTCAGTGATGAAAACAAAAAAATAGTGTTTTGAATAACACATCCTTACAAAACTTATTAGTTTATTATTAGATAGATTATTAATGAACAAAACTGATTAAGGTATTTCTAAATTACATAACTATAAGAGAATGTGAACATGTGTAAATACCCCATATTTTAAAATCTTAGTAGATAGTCATACATTATTCAATTTATAATCTAATTATATACTGGAAGTGAATTAGTTATTATTCAAGGAAAAAACCTAATCTAAATAAAAATTAAAATAGAATTTGTTACTATTTTGAATCATAAATCCAAACAGAACGTTTTACTTTATCACTAGATAAGTAATAATTAATGTACTTGATTAAAATATTTCTAAATGACATAACTGTAATGTGAAAAATGTATAAATAATCCATATTTTAAAATCTTGCTATTTATGGAAAACTAATCAAACAGTTTTCATTTCTAATCTAGTTATATTTAATTATTAAATAACATTTTTTATCAAAAAGAAAAGAAGAAAGAAAAAAGAAAAAAAACCTGTAGACATCATGGGATGGATGATCATCAGTAGCAGGCTCTAAGATAGTATCCATGTAACGTTGCTCAATCACAGTGTAACGAGGGAGCTTCCCTTTCTTTGCATCGTTTTTTAAGGAGAGTGCATAGCTATGAAACTTAAAAACGTATTTGAGTTTCCTTAGGTTTCGATAAAACAATACCGCCGTAATATTCTGTTAGTATATTCCGAAAGATATTTCGTTTTCTTCAAGATTCTCGAAAATTGTTCTTTGAGGATAACCTTTTGCAAGTAACTTTGGGTTATTGCTTGTGGCTCCTCCTGATGTCCCTGAGTGCACGAACATTCGGTTCGGTTGTGTCGATGATGGAACCGATGCAAACCATCTGTTTTAACCATTTTCAGATTTATTATCTTTTAGTTCAAATCATTTTTATAACGTAATATAAGACCACAAAAATAGAGCACCAATTTATATACTATTTATTGCCTTTTAGTAATATTTTGTTTCTAATCTTCTTCTTTTTTGTCATCTTTGTTTCTAATCGTTTCTAGTACGTCAGATACCCACAAAAGAGTGTGCCATATTGAGAGAAATGGACAAATTAATATATTAACTTCTTATTGCTTTTTAGTAATATATCTTACTTTAACTAATTCTATTGCATAATACATTCCTATATTAACTATAAATTTAAATAATTAATATAGGTATATTTAAATTCCCCTAATCCAAGTAATTTATGTTCATTTCATTAGACCAATTATTTTGACATTTCCCCTTTGACTATACAAAGCATCTCACATTAGTAATAGTTTTTTAAATCGTTTGATATTAATTTTCTTTCTCGAAATTTTAAAATTTATATGTTCTTAGTTAAAAAAAAAATTATAGAATCTCCCATGTAACCGTTAAGATGAGCCAATAAGAGGACACAGGATGCGACAATAAGATTATATGACGTAATAATAATTCCAAACAGACAGGAAAATATCAAAAAAAATATAGTATATAATTAAAAATGTTACCTATCGAAAACAGCGAACTCAGAGACAAGTGACTTGTAGACAGGAACCTTATCAGGTTCGAAACCATTCATAACACTTGCAGACATATTACCAGTGGGGTCCTCGGAATATGCTTGTTGAACAAACCCGTTCATCGGTGGAGGATCCATTGATGTATCATTCGACCCGAATATCTGTTCCCTTATTGCTTGAAACGAATGACCCGGATCCGGATCCACGTAATGTGAACCTGACCCGAATTGGATTTTCTTTGAGGAAGGGTCCGATACAGAGACCGGGTTCGACTCCGAGCCATCCACACCGTTGATCTCCGGGTTTAGCTTCTTCATCCATCCAAGCATGTGATCGAACGATCGATTTTCCATCACAAGAACCACGATGGTTTTTATTGGACTTGTTGCATGTGCTTGGTTGTATAGAATCGTTGTTGTTAATAGGAGAATCAAAGTAAGTGTTAAAGCGCATTTTTTTACAGACATTTTTTAGTTTCTTTTGGGAGAAAGCAGGAGATTTTGTGAATTTTCAAAAGAAAAACAAAGAAGGAGGTTTTGTTGATGGAGATGATGAATGGGTGGATAACTTTTTTTTTTAGGCCTTTTTTATTTATCTTTGGATTTTTCAGGGTGTGTCTCTTCTAAATCTCTCCAAACAACTATATATATAGTGCACACAAGTAAGGAAATGTGTTTATAGATTTGTTTTTGTCAAGAAAGAAACAAATTTTTTTTTTTTTGGGGTCAACTTTTCATTAAAGCCCAAAGGGCAAACAAATTTAAAACGCTTTAACAAAACAAAAAGAAACAAATTATAAAAGGAACCAAATTTAAAAAGACCTCACACTTTTTCTATTTTTATTTTTTGACCAAAAGTATAACTTTTTTTATTCAAGTCAAAAGAAAATTTTAAACAGATTCTGTGAATTAAACTTCTATACACAACTGACACAAGTAAGGAAATGTCTGTATAGATTTGTTTTTTGTCAAGAAAGAAACAAATTTAAAAGACTTTAACAAAACAAAAAGAAACAAATTTAAAATGAACCAAATTCAAAAAGATCTCACAGTTTTTTTATTTTATTTTTTTGACCAAAGATTTAACTTTTTTTTTATTCAAGTCAAAAGAAATTTTAAACAGATTATGTGAATTAAACTTCTATACAACAAAAATCCAGAAAAAAACTAATTATCAAATACAAACATATAATAATAATAGTTTCTCTGGCCTGAATCTCTAAACTATTTTAGGGATTGATGATATTGACAAAAAAAAAACAAAACATACAATAATAATAAAATAAATTGAAAATTTTGATAATGAATGAGAATGGGAAATATAGGTGTCAAAGTTTTTTTAATATATAGGGTATTCTTAAACTAGTAAAAATATTTTAATGGAAAAAGAAATGGTAAAAAATATCGAAACAATTAGAAAAGATAAGAAGTAGCGCTAAAGATTGTTGTATAAAGAAAAATTCGAGAATAGTGATTGTGATACTGTAGAGTCTTATAGTTGTTTAGGCAAATTTTAACCGGTTCGCACAAGAACAGTAATACGGAATGACAGAGAAGAGTTTATCTTTATTAATCAATCGATATCGAATTACAATGAACAAATATCAAAGATCTCTTAAGAGGAAATCGTCTGTCACTCGTCGTCGATCGACAAAGCTGTCTGGAATCGATTGTTAGGTCTTTTGTCGGTGTAGCTAGGGAGCGGCGAGAGTATCTCTTAGGATTTATATGCTTATTGTTTTTCTCGTGTCGGTCCTCGTTTCAAGACTTCTTTATTTATAGGTTTATGTCAACCCTAATCCTTATCGGATTGGACCTCGAACGTCGGTCGTAAGTTTAATAGAATTGAGTTTGGTCTGTTGGTCGCTCCTTTTAATCCTCTTTGAATCAAGATCTTATGTCGGTCGCTCCCTATAATTGCCTTTAGAATTAGGAGCTCATATGGAAAGTATGAAGCCAATTTATTATACCAAAACGTCGGTCGTTCCTAAACCGTTAATGAAGACCGTCAGTCGCTACCTCAAAACAGAGATACTGTCGATGCTTAAGGTCTTTTAAATAATAGAGAATAGCAATGACCGGTCACTTGGTCGTTAGTCGGTCTTACCTTTAATTTATGAATTGGGTTTATATAGGGACCGACTAGTGAATTTATTTCACCCAACAATAGTTTTTATAATTATCTATTCTATTAAAAGAGGATCTCTTCATTGTTTTTACTTTTTTTCATGTATTATATAATAGTAGAAAAGAACCCGCGCGATGAACGAATTTTATTTTAATTTGAGTTTTAAATAATATGTTTTTAGATCTATATTTTAACTATTGATTTTATCTTTTTTTAAAAAAAATTAATTTTCTAATTTTTTTACTTGATGATCTGTGCAATTTCTTTCATACATTATTTTACGAATCTTTATTTATTCTTTAACTTTATACTCTTTTTATTTGTTTAAATCTTAATATTATGATATTTTTTGTTTTTCATTTTATCATTTTGAAGATTTCTTTTACATATCTTTCATTGAATCCATGTCTTTAATTTTCCATGTTTTAAAATTTTGTATATTTTTGTATCCATTTTTCTTTTCCTTTATTTATTTCTTCTTCTCTATAATTATTTATATAATTTGTTATCTTCTCAATTTTTTATTTAATATTTTGATGTATCTTAAGATTTTCTAGGTTAGAGTTAACTTTTTAATTTATTCAATATCATAATTGTTTTTCACTTGTACCAAAGTTTAATTATCCTAATTTATTTGAAAATAAGGATTAAATTAATCAATAAAAATAATATAATAATATATTTAAAATTATGTATTATATAAGATTTACATATTTATTATTATTTAAATTAAATTTGAATTTTATCTACTTATAATAATTTTTAAATAGTTAAATTCAAATTTAATGGTTTTTATGTATAACTAATTGTAAATATGTGAATATTTATTTATTTTAGTTGATGTTTTTAAAAAATCCATTAATTGTTTTTTCAATTTATCATTTTAAGGATTTTTTTATTTATGCGTTGGAAAATCTGTGAAGTCTGTAATTGATATACATATTATTTTTGAAAGAAGTGCTTGCAATTTAATATGAAAAACATAGAAACAATATCAGAAGTTTTTAAAGAGGGCTATCAAAGAGTACCTATAGCATAATGGAAAAAAAATGATTGTATTTTATTGAGAAGATTATCAGTTCGAATCACCATGAATTGAAATAATAGGATTAAAATATTTTGTTTGGTTTAAATTTAATACAAATAAAATAAATTTTTGAAAATTAAATAATAAATATCACGTGACACTCTCTCAGGCGCTGACGTGTCAAGCTGAGGGAAAGAGTTGGCCATCTTTTATATATTCCATCATTGGGGCATTCATTAATTCATTAAAAGTTTATTAAAGTTAGATTAGTCATTTGTTGAATATTAATTAATTTTAATTTTTTTATTTTTCTTTTATTTAATTTTCATATCTTTATTATCAAACACATTTATTTTTAAATACTTTAACTCCAATTTCAAACACATTTAAATAATTCAAAACTTGTCAAAAATATAATAAATATAAAATAATATATAATCTCGCCAACTTATTAATTGATCAATTTGAAATATAATAAATAAACTTAACAAATAACATATATTTCATAATAAATCAAAAAATATTAAATTTTACTCAAAAAAAAATAATTCAACATTTAAATTATTAGCTTTTATTTTTCATTTTAGATTTTTTATATTATAAAACTTATTTACAATACTCATTTTACATAAAATTTTAGTTATAAAAATATTTGTCTCGCGTCATCGCGCCAGAGTAGAATCTAGTTAACTATTAAAGTAGTAAACACCGATTTAGAGTTTAGCTCATCGATAGAGTTACCAATCTGAATCATAGCTAAAATAACCTTCACTAAAGTTAGGAAAGCGTTCCTAAATGTATCTAATGTCTTCCTTACGGCTAGAGATGTCAGACGGGCCGGCCCGCGTCCAAACAGGCTTGTCCGTGGCGAGTTCTGTTTTTTCATGTCCATACGGGCCGGCCCGCTGCGGGTTGCGGACAACAAAACATAAGTTCAAGTCCGCCCCGCCTTTATTTAGCGGGTTTGCGGGTGAACCCGCGGGTCATGTTATGTTTTTAAAAATTTATCAAAAACATTCACTTTGAGTTTGATTTTGAGCTTTAAACAGAGAAAAAAACATATCAACATGTTTGTTGGAGTTGGAGAGATTATGAAACATGAATCATGATCATATAATTCAATAGGAATGGGACAACGTACGATGCGTTTGAGCCATCATCTTGGAGGCTGCTTCATCACCAATGGACCTTTCAAATCTTATTATGAATTTGCTATATTACAATATTATCTACGTATAAAAATTAAACTGTGCTTCCAAATTAGTTTGTATCGGCATGTTTCTTGGAGTTGTATATACTGGTTTTTGATGGAAGAACAATCCATCCATGACCCTTTTAAATCGCTGGACAAGCACCTGCAACTTACGTTAACCACCTGCAACATTCGTTGATTAAGAGCTGAAGACAAAACCCAGATTTTCTCAAGTCATGCTCTGTTTTTCTTTACAAAAGAATTATGCTCTGATTTTTTCTTTAGACGTATAAGCTTTCATAGCTTTGTCGTAACTGCTTTAATTTTTTCAAACAATCATGTATATTTTTAGTTAAGAACCTGCAACTTCTGAAGCAAATCAGGTATTGTCAATATCACCCTCACGTATAAATAGATAAAATGCTCTATGTACTCAGGTACAAATACATAAAATGCTCTCACAAATTGTGTGTCACAATACTCTCACAATACGCAGACATTATCTTTCTATGCACTCATGTATTGTCAATATCTACAGAGACACATTGCAGACAAAAAACCAAAAATTGCAGATAAGAGATAACAAAGTTGTTTTACTCATTTCATTGTTATACAAAACACTCAAGAATTTCAATAGAACAAAATCACTAACATTTGAGTAACTCGTCTTCCCGAGCAAGTTACGCCTCTCCAATTCTGGCCACGAGGATCACTAGCTGATGCAGTCCATTGTGTTAACTGTGCTGGAGAATGCATACTGCTGAACAATGTGTTGACCATAACCGGTTCAGAGGCTGTGTTGACCATAATAGCTCCAGGAAATTTATAATCAGAGGCTATTAGAGCACAATCCAATCAACAGAGATGTTAACCATAACCGGTTTCTGCTTCCAAGTCCAGTTTAAATCATAAGCTTATGAGTTATGACTTCTAATAAAAATCTTGTTAGGATCCATTATGACTTGAGATCATCCAGATTCTACATAAACTCTATAAAGCTTTGTTCTCGGTTCCGTAAGAAATGGTTTCAGATTAGAAATGAAAGAGAAGAGAAAGGTTCAAGATTTAACCCAAAAACTAAAAAGACTTGAGATTTGGGGAAATTTCATGAATGAAGAATGAATACAGAATCAAAGCTAGAAAATGAAAGGATATAGGAAAAAGATCGAGACTTTGAGAAACCCGTTAAGCTTAAAATCAAACTAATGAAGACAAAGAGGAATGTACAAGAAAGAAAGGTAAGGTGCTCATACTACTTTGCAAACAAATGAAGAGATTAAGTGCATGAAATAGCTAGTAGATCACCCCACAGTCCACGGATCTTAGAAATAGCTAGTAGATCACCAGATTGGAGAAGATGAATTGAAATCGGAGAAGACGACTGCCTAATCCGCAAATCCGCAGCGGGTTTACCTGCCCAACCCGCTATCCGCACGGGTCTGACCCGCTAGGCCCGCAAATGAGGCGGACAAATTTTTCAGGCCCAAGCCCGCCCCGCTTCATTTCTACTTGGGCCTGGCCCGAGGGCAGCGGGTCCGATTGACATTTCTACTTACGGCTTCCTAAATTTTTATTAAAATTAGGAAAGCTTTACTAAATGTGTCTAACAGCTTCCTAAATTGAATTATGACAGTCTTCCTAAATGTGTTGAACACTTTCCTAATAATGCTAAAAGTGATTAACAAATTTTTTAGGTCTATTATTGAACTGAAAACTTAAAATGGGACTGTTTGAGGCAATTTCTCTATGTTAACTTTGTAATTGTTAATTAGGTTTGCAAGATTTTTATGATTATAAGTTTTGCAACAAAATCTGCAAGTAATTTGTTTTTTGTAAATTTATCCTCAACTTTCATTATGAGGGTAAATTTGCCAAAAATACAAGTCAAACTTATCAATTCACATTCAACCCACAATATAAACCTTACTTATATTGATGATGGGACACCTTCAAACGATGTTAATTTATCAAACAGAATTTGAATTGAACCGAAATTAAAATATTATGCACCAAACTATAACCGAAAGTTACTATGGTAGATAAAAAGAAAAAAAAAGCCAAAAGTTATTACTATCATCGTTCAATTTTTTTTTTTAACTAGAAAAGTCTTTGTTAATATTTTTTTTTTTAGCGTAAAGCATCCCTCGCACCGAGAATCGAACTAAGAGCACAACAGTACCAATACGATAACATCAATCTCTTCCACTTTTCGAGTCTCCACCACTAATTACTGTCACCAACATTATCACAATCAGATTACTACTTTCCACACGGTAGCTCTAATTAACGAAACGACGGTTGCAACAGAACAATGAGAGAAGAGGAACGACTTCGACGAACCTGAACCCATAATTATCTGCATTGGTCTAAGTCAACTTCATAGTTTTTTTCTCTTCGATCAAGAAACCTTAGAAGTTGTAAAATGGTTTTCTTGTTGACAAAGATTATCAACGCATTGCCTTATAAACAAGATACAATTTGTAACATAATTGCTATTAACACCCGACTAATTAGATAGCCAAATCCGGCCAAATACCCCCCCCCCTCCCTTCCAGGTGGAGTGTGAAGGTTACAAACACCCAACTTGAGACTTCGTTGAAACATGCTTTGTAGCAATAATACCACGAATAATCTCATCTCATATAAATTGACAATACAATCGCACGTTTTTGGTTCGAGCATGATAAACCGAATTGGCAGCAATGTTAATGGCTGAGAGACTATCTGAATGTAGTATGACCGGACACAGAAAATACCAAGAGAAGAAAGTAGCTCTTGGAGCCAAAAAAGTTCAATAAATGTGGTGAGTTATACTTATCTTACGTCCCCATTTCGAAAACACAGTTTTGGCGGCCGTTTTCCCGTCGATTATGCGGTTGGTGCCTAGAACCGCCGGGTTTTCCCTTATTTAGTCAGAAAATCAGAGACTACAAATTACTACGATTTGTTTTGGGTTTTTAGTCCAAAATCTGATGTTTACTTGTAAATTTGTTATATGTGAGTAAAATACACATGAATAGCAAGTAAAAAACCGAGAAAAAAAAGAAAAAAAAAACTCAGCCGGATCAAATTAGTGTTACAGGGAACAACCAGGAGATGAAGAAGACGAGGGTAAAATTATCTTTTCATAGTTCATTCAAACGAAATTGAAGGGAAAATAACAAAATTGTAACAATTTAGAGTCGATATCGAATTACAAATCACAATTGTTCCAATGCGGACCACCCAATAAGCCGGACTAACAATTTAATTCCATATAATTAATATATATATACCTACCAATATCTAAACACACATACAAAAATCTCCGATTAATCTTCGATTTAAATCCGGTTACTCGATTGGGCGCTATTCATGAATACACACGTGTTATAAGTGCATTGAATGCATTCAATTTTATATACTAAATATTATAAGATTGTCCTTTGTAAACATGTGGCCGTGAGGCCCGTGACCCCAATCAATATTCAAAAAGCAAATAAAGGGTATATATATATATTTTTTAAGGGTATAATGTCTATGTAAAAATAATTGGTTTTCATTTACGGAGTGAATCTTCAAAAACAACTACAAATCCTGACATTAGAACACCATACAATCCAATATCTTCACTGTGATAATTTAAAATTTATTTGTCACAATAGCTCATCTATTTATTTATAACCAAATTTGAAACTAATAGATTTACAATCATCGTTTTACGCTTACACGTTTCAACTATAATTCAAGTGTCCAAACTTAAAACTGATTGTGGTAATAGCCTAAGTAGTATTCAACCCACTCCACACAACAAAAAGAGACGAAAAGAGAAAAAAGAATCAATCTTCCAGATATAAAGAACTAAAGAAAAGTAGAATGTTTCATATCAAATAAATAAATAAACTTAACAAATAGTCAAATATTGATTATTGGATGATTTTATTCCATATATATAGTTGAGCAGTTAATTGAGTAAATGATAATAGATAATTCAAAATTAGGTAACTAGCAGAGAAAAACAACATTTAACCCAAAAAACTCTTTTTATTTGACTTAATTATACAAACTGCCATTGGTCAGAAAACTCTATTGGCAAGGTAAACTCTCGACAACACTGTTCACTATCCACTCGGCAACACTATTCACCACCCCTAGGAAACACTGTTTATCCAAGCTTAAACCGCTTTCAACACTATTATTATGAAATTAACTTGTTAAACTAGTTAGCATATTATAAAAAATAGGGAAATTGCTAAAAATAACCTAAAACTTGATTTTTTCTCCAAAACTAGACCCCCTATTGCATGTTTGGCAAAAGTAAATCACAGGGATAGTGAAATTACAACCCTCACCCTTATGACCAAACAAAAAACGTTCGCGATAATGACAGTTTTACCCTAGAGAAGTCTACTACGAGAGAATAGACTTCTCGAGTAGACTTCTTAGCCTCTCCAAGAAGTCTACTTTCTAAAGTAGACTTTTCGAGTATACTTGCAAAGTAAACTTCTCACTTGTGACTTATACTGCAGAGTAGACTTCTCGAGTAGACTTCTCTCAAATAATTTATTTATAATTAATTAAAAAAATTATAAAAAATTAATTTTATAAAACACTTTGATAAATAACCAAAACATATACATTTTCCATATATTAAAAATAAAATTTCAAAAAAATAAATCAATTTAAATCAACATAGCCAAATTAGGTTAGAAACCAATACATCTAGAGAAGTCTACTAAATCACTAAATCTAAAATTTTAATAATAAAAATTATAAAAAATAATCTGGTAAAAAAAATATGAACACAATTCAAACATAGACAATTGGCATCTATATAAAATAAAATTTCATCAATATGAATCAATTTATAAGTTTTATGAGTATTCAGTTTAAAAGGGTTAGGGTTAAGGTTTAAAGTATAGAGTAGAAGGATGTAATTGTTTGGGTAAGAAAAACATTTATATTAATTCATAATTTAGGGTTTAGTTAATGATTTAGCGTTGATATCTTTATTATTTCAACTGTAATTTGTGAATATGTTAAGTAAATTAATGTTTTGATATAATTTTAATCGAAGATATTTTATTTAGGGTTTAGGGTAAGTATACTTCTCGAGTAGACTTCTCTCGAATAGAATTATACTATACAGTAGACTTCTCTAGTAGACTTCTCGAGTAGACTTCTAAAGTAGACTTCACTCGTGTGACTTATACTGCAGAGTAGACTTCGTGAGTAGACTTCTCGAATAAACTTCTCTCAAATAATTTCCTGAGAATTACTTAAAAAAATTATAAAAAATTAATTATATAAAAAACTTAGATAAATAACCAAACATATACATTTTCCATCAATTAAAAATAAAAATTTTAAAAATGACTCAATTTAAATCAATATATCCAAATTATGTTAGAAACCAATACATCTAAAGAAGTCTACTAAAAAAGTCTAGTGAATAACTAAATCTTAAATTTTAATAATAAAAATTATAAAAAATTATTATGAACATAATTAAACAGAGACAATTGGCATCTTTATAAAATAAAATTTCATGATTATAAATCAATTTATAAGTTTCATCGGTATATAGTTCAAAAGGGTTAGAGTTGAGGTTTAAAGTATAGGGTATAAGGGTGTAATTGTTAGGGTAAGAAAAAATTCTATATGAATTCATAGTTTTTGGTTTGGTTGAAAATTTAGCGTTGATATCTTTGTTATTTTAACTGTAATTTGTTAATATGTTAAGTAAATTAATGTTTTGATATAAGTTTTAATCAAAAATATTTTATTTAAGGTTTAGGGTAAGTAGACTTCTCGAGTAGACTTCTCTCGAATAGAATTATACTACATAGTAGGCTTCTCTAGTAGACTTCTCGAGTAGACTTCTCGAGTAGACTTCTCTAGTAGACTTCTCGAGTAGACTTCATAAAATATAGCGGGAAATGGAAATTATTTAACAAATTGGGCGGGAACTTCAATAAACTGGGCGGGAACTTTAACAAATTGGGCGGGAACTCAATTTTACCGGTTAAGTAGACTTCTAAAGTAGACTTCTCTCGTCTACACTTATATTACACAGTAGACTTCTCGAGTATACTTACAAAGTAGACTTCTCTTAAATAGACTTATACTACTACATTGAAGACTTCTCTAGCAGACTTCTCGAGTAAACTTTCAAAGTAGACTTCTCTCGAATAGAATTTTACCACACTGTAGACTTCTCGAGTAGACTTCTCTCGAAAATTTTCCTAAATATATAAAGAGTGTTTAACCTAATTGTGTTAAAATTAAAATGCATTTCTCTCTGTCTAAAATTATGTCTCTCTCTCCTCTCCTTCCTCTGTGGCCATGAATCTCTTCTCTTTCATTTTTTGATGTCATTCTCATCTCTATCATCTCTATCTCACTTTCAATCTAATGAAATGTATCTCAATCAATTATTATGCAATGACATATATTCGTATACAGACCGGAGTCGGTTTAATGTTTTTGCAACAGTTGAGCGGGAGCTCGGGTATTACCTATTATGCCAGTAGCCTCTTCCAAAAATGAGGTAACTTAATTTGCAAATATATACACTTAAATCGACGATATGAACATTTCACTTGCTATGTAAATAGTTCCATCCAATAAAATATTCACTTGCATATTTTTTACTGACAAAATGTGTGTTTTTACTTTTCAGGATTTCCAAGTGCTATTGGCACATCTGTAATAGCCACGATGATGGTAAATTTCAAAAACAAAAAAAAAAACAATTACTTTAAAATACCAGAAGAAATTCCAATATGAAAAATGAATTAATTATTCGATTATTTTTCAGGTTCCGAAAGCAATGTTGGAAACAATTATAGTCAATAAACTGGGGAGGAGAACGCTGCTAATGGTTAGATATACTCTTACAAAATTAAGATTCATCATGCTGCGATGGGATTAAGTGCTTTGCTCTTAAGCGTTTCCTATGGTTTCCAGGTGATTTTTAAGTTTCATATGCATACATATATGTATATAATATTTTCTTAGCAACATTGATGTGAATATATGTATGCAACATTTTAGCTAATTATTGTCTTCAAAATTTTGTTAAACGTGGAGCAGTCATTTGGAATTTTTCCCAGATCTCACTCTCCCATCTTCACTTGCATCGGCGTATTGGTAAATAACCTCAATTTTTTAAAAAGTGACCGTAACAGATTTGTTACAACTTTAGTTTTTTGGATTAACTTCTTTCATTGCTGATCAATTTGGGTTAATGATATATGAAATGTATAGGCTCACATTGTGTCATTTGCGATGGGAATGGGAGGACTACCATGGATTATAATGTCTGAGGTATTCCATCATTTATGTTTCATGTTTTTATTAAAATCTTCGTTTCTTAAACATAGTGGGTTTGTACAAGACCAAAAAAAAAAAAAAAAATCTAACGTTTTTCATTCTGTTTGCAGATATTTCCTATGAATGTGAAAGTGTGAGCTGGAACCTTAGTTACCGTAACTAATTGGTTATTTGGTTGGGTTGTAACTTATACTTTCAACTTCATGCTACAATGTATAACTTGTATTTCTTCAGATGATTCCATCAAGAAGCAACTGGTTACATGAAACAGGACTCCAATCAGAAGAATTTTTTACAGTATTTTTTTAGTTGATAATGTTAAACGTTTTGAATGTGACTTTTTATATCTTATTATTGTTGGATCTAAGTTCATCTTTTTTACTATTATTACTCGAGCCATTCTAAGGAGTCAGGCTCTATAATTAGGAGCCTTTGTATTTGGTATAAGACAAAGCTAATAATAAAGGATTTTGTTTGAATCTGAGCTACATTTTTTTAAACAAAGTATTAACTCTTTAGATTGTAGAAATCTCCAAGAAAGCCTTAAGTTTTGATTTCAAAGTAAACTTCTCGAGTCTACTTCCAAAGTAGACTTCTCTCGAATAGACTTATACTACCTAGTAGACTTCTCTAGTAAACTATAAAGTAGACTTCTCTAAAAAGAGTTTTCTAATTTTGAAAACACAAATAGAGAGAAATGAGTACTTAATGTCTTAAAAGAGGTTCCTACAATCAAACTGAAACAAAAGTACTTAAACTTCTTACTTAGGCTTTTCGAGTAGACTTCTCCAATAGACTTCATTAGTAGACTTCTTACTCAGACTTTTTTCTTGACACCTTATTCACTTATCACCATACTTATTCCTTGACATCTTACTCAGTCATCACCATCTTTAAACCCTAATTAACACACAAAAAAATAACTAAAACTCAAATATAAAAAAAGACATGTAAAATTCGTATATAAGCAAGATCAATAAATAATACAAACTCAAAAATAAAAGAACAATTTTTATTTGTGAATATGATAAGTAAATTAATGTTTTGATATAAGTTTAATCGAAAATATTTTATTAAAGGTTTAGGGTAATTAAACTTCTCGAGTAGACTTCTCGCGTAGACTTCTCTAGTAGACTTCTTTCGCATAGAATTATACTACACAGTAGACTTCTCGAGTAGACTTCTCAAGTAAACTTAAGAAAAAACAGCGGAAAAATGAAATTGTTTAACAAATTGGGCGGGAACTTTAATAAATTGGGCGGGAACTTTAATCAATTGGGAAGGAATTTTAATAAATTGAAAAAGTATACTTCTACACTTCATTAAAAGTCTACTACTAATAAGCTAAATACCTAATAAAGGAAGAAAATTAATAAAAGCTCAACTATAAGAAACAAACATGTAAAACTCATACATAAGCAATACCAATAAATAACACAAACTCAAGAGTAAAAAAAATAATTTTTATTTAACATAAATTATAGATAAATGACTTTTATTAAAAAAAATTGAAAAAGTAGACTTCTAAACTTCATTAGAAGTCTACTGAGTAGAAGTCTACTTACTTCTTGGAGAAGTCTACTACTAATAAGCTAAATACATAAAAACACAAAAAGAAAAATTAAAGCTCAATTATAAGAAACAAACATGTAAAACTCATACATAAGAAAGACTAATAAATAACACAAACTCAAGGGTCAAAGAATAATTTTTATTTTTCATAAATTACAGATTAAAGAATATTATAAGAAAATTAAAACAGTAGACTTTATCTCATGTCCGCAGAAGTCTACTAAGTAGACTTCTTGGAGAAGTCTACGACTAATAAGCTAAGTAGCTTGTAAAACATAAAACATGATTCCACCATCCATATAAACTATAAACACGTATAACTGATATAGAGGCAAGAACACTTACTAACACAAGCTCATGACCAAGAAAATCTTAAAAATTCATTATATATTTGATACAAAGCGTTTAAAAACAAATGGAAAAGTAGACTTCTAAGACGGTTAATGAAGTCTAGTAATAGTAGACTTCGTCATTAAAAGTAGGATTCTTAAGAGAAGTCTACTCGAAAAAGTAGACTTCTCCTAGGTCAGTTTTGCAATTGCCAAAAGATGAGTAGACTTCTCCTCCAAAAGTAAGTCTACTTTCGTAGTAGACTTCTTACAGGTCATTTTTGCAATTGACCAAACTTTGACTTTTTTGAAGTAGACTTCTCCGAGATAGTAGACTTCTCAGAGAAGTCTACTCCTAAAAGTAGACTTCATACAGGTCACTTTTGCAATTGACCAAGTTTGAATTTTGGAGTAGACTTCTTGAACCCTCGAGAAGTCTACTATGGGTTAGTTTTGGGGTTGACCAAACATTGAATTAATTAAAAAGTAGACTTCTTCTTAGGCCAAAAGAAGTCTACTTTTTAATTTAACTTTTCGACATCCCAAAAAAAGCCGAGTAGACTTCTCCAGCTGTCTACTACAAAAGTCAAAGTTTGGTCAATTGCAAAAGTGACCTGTAAGAAGTCTACTTTTATGAGTAGACTTCTTTGAGAAGTCTACTATCTCGGAGAAGTCTACTCCAAAAAAAGTCAAAGTTTGGTCAATTGCGAAAATGACCTGCTTTGAAAGAAGTCTACTCGAGAAGTCTACTCCTTTTTTTTTGTTCTCAAAGGAAATGAAGTAGACTTCATCTGACCTGGAGAAGTCTATTTTGTTCACGCGGTCAATTGCAAAACTAACCTTTGCGTTGACTTAGTAGACTTCTCCAGGCCATATGAAGTCTACTTTTGCAACCCAGATCTGGAAAACACGAAAGTTGACTGAAAACACGAAATAAGACAAGAGACAATGAGCTATTTAAGCTCAAAAATGGGTTTTTGGTGCAATTAAAGCTTCAAAATGGTTGAAAATGGTGGTTGGAAGAATTGATGATGATGGTATTTTCGTGAATAAGTGAGGAAGATGAGGATTATTTGGTCAATTGGATTTCCGAAAATTAAAGAAATTAATTTGAATCAATGGCAATTTCGTAAATAATTGAAAGTGAGAAGGATGGTTTGAAGAGAAAGTGGTTAATGTTAAAATGGGAAATTTGGTGGGTTAGATTTGCAATTGACCTCAATTCTTGAGTCAATTTTGCAAACATCCCATAAAAAATATCAGGTCAAACCAGTTATAATATCATAAAATATGAAATTATTATCTTACATCAGTTATCATATCATAAATTATCATGTTCATCGAGTTATCAAATCATAAAAATATAAAATATAAAAAATTATCTTGTTAACACAATTATATTATAATAAAATATGAGTTATTAATTAACTAATTTTGTTAACTTAAGAAAATTATGCGAAATTATATTTATAACCACTAAAGTAACTTTGCTATTGATTAACTTATACTGTTTGTTCATCGAGTTATCAAATCATAAAAAAATATGAAACTATCGTGTTAACACAATTATATTATAATATAAAATATGAGTTATTAATTAACTAACACTTTTAACTTAACAAAGTTATATGAAATTATACTGATAACCACTAAAGTAACTTTGTTATTGATTAACTTACACTATATGTTCATCAAGTTATTAAATGATAAAATAAAATAAAAATCATCGTGTTAACACAATAATCAGATAATAGAAAATATGAATTTGTAATTAACTACATTGTTCACTTAACAAAGTTATGCAAAATTAACCACTAAAGTAATTTTGTTATTGATTAACTTACATCGTCACCACCGTCGTACCACTAGCGTTGTCGTTATCATCGTCGCCGTATCCAGTGTTACCGTTACCAGTGTTTCCATCACCATCGTCCACTAGTGTTATCGTCACTACTATCCCCGTTGCCACCTCTGACACCAAAGTTACATCACCATTGCCGTTGTCGTTGCCAATAGTGTTTTTGTTAACACTGTCGCCGGAAAAAAAAAAAAAAAAAGAACTGAAGGAGGAGGAGTAGAAGGAATAAGGAGAGAGAAAGATAGAAATTTAATTAGATTGAAAACATAAGGGAAAATTATGTTTTTGATAGTTAATTTACCATAATGAATAGTAACCTATGTGAGAGAACAAATTTTGATGTTATCTTTTTTTTTCAAACCGTTGAATTCCACTGAAATTAAGTAATTCATAACTTATACAAAGTAGGCACATATCGAAATCCATCCGGAGTCAAAGCGGGAACAAACCCAAAAAATAACCTGGCGGAAGACAAGATTTCCCGGAAACATAAGCTCAAAAGAAGGATCCATAGAAAATTACAAATTGCAACTACAAACAAAAGCAAAACTAAACAACCATAGATCGAAACTTAGAATAGAGAATGAAGCAAAAACCGGATTAATCCAAAAATAAAGACCTTAAACCAACCAAATAAAACTTTCAACCAAACTAGAGATCCTTCCAAAGTAAAAGACCGAAAGATGGCCAAGGCTGCACAAACGATAACAGAGACCTCCTTAAAAAACTGCTCAATTACCTTTCAATTCAAGTTTTTATAGCTATAAAACTCGGCAAGACAGAGGCGATAAATCTTCCAGATGCGGCGGAGTCGACGGAAACGACACAAACATAAAAACTCCTAGATAGAAGCCCATATGAAAAACAAGATCTTGAACAGATAGGGAGGTTGAGGCAAGGAGCGAAACGAAGAAACCCAGATATCACCGTACTCAAATGAGAGAGAAGGAGATAGATCGATCCGGAAAAGAACCACACCAAAGCGATCTCTAGAAGCAAGAAAGACCTCACCGGCGACACAAGACTCTGACCCGGCAGAAACCATATCTAGCTTAGTTCTAGGACAGAAACGAGAACCCGAGGCGCTTGTAGATACTCTACACCGACGATCAAAAAGATCTGGAACCACAAGCCTCGCCACTACCCAAAACCAGCCAGATATGGAAATTAAATCGCCTCAGCAAAAGAAACTCTTCTTCAGCCATGGAAATCTGAGCGGCATGGATAAAAGGAAAACGAAGCAAGAAGAGGAAGAAAGAGAGGAACTGACTCCAACGCTTAAGAATCCGCCGGAGACGGTTAACAAAAGAGGAGGCGGCGGCTGAAAGATTAGAGAGAAGGGAGAGCTTTGTTTTAGGTTAGAGAGAGGTCCAAGAAAAATGAAGAACCAGAGAACTCATTGATGTCATTTCGATTTTATCTATTACCATTTATATTTGCGAGGCGTGATATGGCTCTCTCCTCCCAGTTGCTTCCTCGGGTTGTGACCATATCTATGTTTTGTGCCTTGTCAATTTTTCTGTTTTCGAGCTTCTACTCCAGCGAGCTTCCTCTGTTGGTATCTTTCGAAAGTTCTATTTTCATGTCCGGAGTGGTGGCTAATTAGCCTGGTTAGGCTTGGGCTTGGCTTTCATCGGTTCTTTAGAAGCAGCGGTAGTGGCCAGTTCTTCTCTGCTCCAGCTTTGTTTCTAGGGTTTTCTAGTTTTCCAATAATGTTAAGTGAGAATGTTAAACGTATAATTATTAATCAATAATTTTTACCAATAAAGTTAATCTATTATATTATTTGCGAAGTAGAAATCCTATGTATCGCTCCCACGTAGAGATGTCAGACGGACCGGCCCGCGTCCAAACAGGCTTGTCCGTGGCGGGTTCCGTTTTTTCATGTCCATGCGGGCCGACCCGCTGCGGGTTGCGGACGACAAAACATAAGTCCAAGCCCGCCCCGCCTTTATTTAGCGGGTTTGCGGGTGAACCCTCGGGTCATGTTATGTTTTTTAAAATTTATCAAAAACATTCACTTTGAGTTTGATTTTGAGCTTTAAACAGAGAAAAAAACATATCAACATGTTTGTTGGAGTTGGAGAGATTATGAAACATGAATCATGATCATATAATTCAATAGGAATGGGACAACGTACGATGCGTTTGAGCCATCATCTTGGAGGCTGCTTCATCACCAATGGACCTTTCAAATCTTATTATGAATTTGCTATATTACAATATTATCTACGTATAAAAATTAAACTGTGCTTCCAAATTAGTTTGTATCGGCATGTTTCTTGGAGTTGTATATACTGGTTTTTGATGGAAGAACAATCCATCCATGACCCTTTTAAATCGCTGGACAAGCACCTGCAACTTACGTTAACCACCTGCAACATTCGTTGATTAAGAGCTGAAGACAAAACCCAGATTTTCTCAAGTCATGCTCTGTTTTTCTTTACAAAAGAATTATGCTCTGATTTTTTCTTTAGACGTATAAGCTTTCATAGCTTTGTCGTAACTGCTTTAATTTTTTCAAACAATCATGTATATTTTTAGTTAAGAACCTGCAACTTCTGAAGCAAATCAGGTATTGTCAATATCACCCTCACGTATAAATAGATAAAATGCTCTATGTACTCAGGTACAAATACATAAAATGCTCTCACAAATTGTGTGTCACAATACTCTCACAATACGCAGACATTATCTTTCTATGCACTCATGTATTGTCAATATCTACAGAGACACATTGCAGACAAAAAACCAAAAATTGCAGATAAGAGATAACAAAGTTGTTTTACTCATTTCATTGTTATACAAAACACTCAAGAATTTCAATAGAACAAAATCACTAACATTTGAGTAACTCGTCTTCCCGAGCAAGTTACGCCTCTCCAATTCTGGCCACGAGGATCACTAGCTGATGCAGTCCATTGTGTTAACTGTGCTGGAGAATGCATACTGCTGAACAATGTGTTGACCATAACCGGTTCAGAGGCTGTGTTGACCATAATAGCTCCAGGAAATTTATAATCAGAGGCTATTAGAGCACAATCCAATCAACAGAGATGTTAACCATAACCGGTTTCTGCTTCCAAGTCCAGTTTAAATCATAAGCTTATGAGTTATGACTTCTAATAAAAATCTTGTTAGGATCCATTATGACTTGAGATCATCCAGATTCTACATAAACTCTATAAAGCTTTGTTCTCGGTTCCGTAAGAAATGGTTTCAGATTAGAAATGAAAGAGAGGAGAAAGGTTCAAGATTTAACCCAAAAACTAAAAAGACTTGAGATTTGGGGAAATTTCATGAATGAAGAATGAATACAGAATCAAAGCTAGAAAATGAAAGGATATAGGAAAAAGATCGAGACTTTGAGAAACCCGTTAAGCTTAAAATCAAACTAATGAAGACAAAGAGGAATGTACAAGAAAGAAAGGTAAGGTGCTCATACTACTTTGCAAACAAATGAAGAGATTAAGTGCATGAAATAGCTAGTAGATCACCCCACAGTCCACGGATCTTAGAAATAGCTAGTAGATCACCAGATTGGAGAAGATGAATTGAAATCGGAGAAGACGACCGCCTGACCCGCAAATCCGCAGCGGGTTTACCCGCCCAACCCGCTATCCGCACGGGTCTGACCCGCTAGGCCCGCAAATGAGGCGGACAAATTTTTCAGGCCCAAGCCCGCCCCGCTTCATTTCTACTTAGGCCTGGCCCGCGGGCAGCGGGTCCGATTGACATCTCTACTCCCACGTTCGCCCTCACCGATTTTTTTACCGTTTTAGAATAATTTTGGTTTAGCTGCTTGGTTTGTTTAATTATCAACCCGGTTTGTCGAGCTAAATATTGGTTAACTAGGTCGAGATGTTATTGGTGAGCTCTAGGTCATTGTGACGCTATATATACTTCTTCTAAGTCTTGAAAATCAAAACCATTCATCGGCGATTTGTTTTTGTTTTGCTAGGCTGTATTGCTAAGGTATAACATATTTTTGCTTTTTCGGGGAAAACGTATGTTGTGGTTTGTCTTTTTTTTTCTGTTATCGATTGTCGTCTTTTAGTGTGGCTCCTTCGTGTTTTTGCTCTAATTATCTGTGTCTGATATCGTTTGCCGTGGCTTCTCAGCTCTCGTGGTCACAAGTCTTATCTCTGGTGTAGATCGATGGAGACGTCTTTTGGTTAGTTTACTATAGTTTATTTGACTAGGCTTAGTGAGTATGCGTCCCGTTATTGTTATCGCTGCCGATTGTCGAGCTTATTGTTGGTTAATTAGGTCAAATTTGGTGGAAAACCCTAGATCGTTTAGATGCTATATATACTATTGATCCTACGTCTTGATGAACCCTTTAGGTCATTGTGAGGTTATATATACATTTTCTTGGTGACATCTTTCGTAACGAGATTCCTTACTCTTTCAACCACAAGCCTTTATTCTCTCGGAGAATTTCCAAGATCACCTCCTTATCTGATATCAGATCCCACGAGGAGTCTCCTCGTAGGAGTCTTCTCTTTTATACATGTTGCCTTTTGTTTTTTTTTTCCTAAAAATCTCATAATTAGTCAATGGTATTGTGTGCTTTGTGGTTCTAATGCAGAGAACTGCCTGTCACATTCAGTTTTTTTGCACTCTCGAGATGGATACCAGTGACATTGCATGTTGATTACTACAAATTTGTGAGAGGCATTCAGTGGACAATCCCTTATTTTTTTTCTCCCATGGGAAACTAAGCACAACGAACAGATCATGGTGGCCTCAAGTCCTTACATTGGTCCACATTTCTTCACAAATCGGTATTCGAATTGCCACTTACCGCGATGGAGTACAGATTATTCTTCGAGGTAAAAAGGGTAACTCTTATCCAAAAGAACTTTTATTATTATTTTGTTCAAGTTTTGATATGGTACGAGTATTTACAGACCCCAAGCAGAACACGTTTTGGGTCTACCGCATTCAATAGTGTAAGTCATTACAATTCACGTTTGTAATTCTTTCTTTTCATGAACGTTTCATTTCAGCATTGATTGTTACATTTAATCTTTGAAGCAGCCATAAATAGTTGAATTCTTTTTTCTCTTTTTGATTCAGTCTTGTCGTGAGGTCTCTGGCGCGCGTCGTATTCGAGTCTTTGGTCACCACTCAACGGTGGTTTCTGATGACATCAACCAGTCCGTCTTTTATTTTTTGGTTTCCTTTCGTTGGCTTAAAATTAATGCGAGCTGACGCGTTTTGTTTGTTATCTTTTTGGGCAGCTTCTCACGTCAATTCGAAATCGTTGAACGGATGTTAGAATGTAAGTTTCGGTTCATTTGCTTTGTTTGTGATTCCATCGCTTAGAACCTCTAGGATGCTATTCTTAGTTAATGTTGCAAGCTTTTTTGAGCTTTTTACCAATTTACCCAGGTATGGGAGGCGGACTGTTGCAATCGAAGTTCTCCACCGCGGGAGCAAGCCAGATGAGAAATCTTCACTCGAGAGCTGTTTCATCCGTGAAGTCAATATGATGTCCCGAGTCAAACACGAAAATCTTGTAAAGGTGTGTGTGTTCGTTGGCATATAATGTGAATTGTTGAGAGAGATAAATAAGATTTCTAAACCTCAGATTTACAATTGGCAGTTTATTGGAGCCTGCAAAGATCCTCTAATGGTACTAGTAACAGAGTTGCTCCCAGGGATGTCACTGCGTAAATATCTGATGAGCATCCGCCCTGAGCTGCTTGATCTCTGTCTCGCCCTGAGCTTTGCCCTTGACATTGCCATGGCCTTGGACTGCTTACACGCCAATGGAATCATACACAGAGACCTCAAACCTGGTACTCACTTTAAGGAGCTAACTGATTCCTTTCTTGATGTACTGATACAGATAACTTGTTGCTGACGGAGAATCACAAATCCGTGAAGCTTGCTGATTTTGGGCTTGCTAGAGAAGAATCGGTGACAGAGATGATGACCGCCGGGGACATACCGTTGGATGGCTCTTGAGGTTTTTTCATACCTGCTGAGCTCTGTCATTATTTCACATTTAGGTATTGCATTAACATTACAAAACCTTGCATCATATGTTCATGTCATCCGTAGCTGTACAGTACAGTGACGCTGCGTCAAGGAGAGAAGAAGCATTACAACAACAAAGTAGATGTCTACAGCTTTGGAATCGTCCTATGGGAGCTTCTGACTAATCGGATGCCGTTCGAGGGGATGTCCAACCTGCAAGCCGCCTATGCAGCAGCGTTCAAGGTATAATGAATCTTCTTCTTCTTCGGCTTCTGAGCTACTAATTGGATGGACGATGTTACTAAGGCATATGGCAAGTGTAAGGGTATGTTCTTTTGCCTAACATGACTACCATGATGAATAAACACTTTGTTTTTGATAAATATGAAAAAGGAATCTTTGCGACTGTATTTTTCATGTCACGTACGAGTGATTATTTAGGACGAGTCTTTGTCTGATTCAGAGACTAAGTCTTGATAAGGCACATACCATTGGTTATTTTTTTGAATCCTCTAGCATACTTACTCTCAGAATCAGCCAGATACTCATGCTAAATTTTCACTTATTGCTTTGCAAATCCAATTGGTTTGTTCGTCCTATAAATTAAAGGGGGGGAACAAACTATATAAACAAAAGGTTAGTTATCCGTTTCGTAAACACCAATCGTCTAAGTGTAAGCAAGAGAGTCGAGACTCAGTGATATCAAGACATGCCCAGTTGAAGTTCTTTGTATCATTTGCTATTAAATTATCTTTCATGTTGTCTTCAAAGAAAATCTCTGATTTAGTATCATTTGCTAGTAATATTAGTTTTACACACATCTGAAAAACAAAATTATGTTTATCGTTGATAAATCTGCTGTAATCTTTTTGGACTTGTTGGTGACTTTCAAAAGATTAAGGCACATGCGGCTATAGTGGCAGAGATGGTCAACATTCCTTTACTTAATGTAAAAGAAGTCCTTGGTTGCTTCATCTCTGGTAACTTATGATATCAATATAACATATTTTTGAATCTCTTTACTTAATCATCACGGTTTTGTATTATTCTGCAAAAATGGGATTTTATTTGATTTCGAGAAAAAGATATAAATAAAAACGGCAAAAAATTAAGATAACGAATGAAAAAGATGCTGAAGAAAAAGAAGGAGAAGAACATGAGAAGTTGGAGAAGAATAAAAAAATTGGAAGAAAATTGTAGCATGAAGAGGAAGGATAAGACGAGAAAAACAATTTGAAGGGTAAAATGTCATAGGAATTAAGGGAAATAAAGGAGGAGAGGGAAAACAAAAACCGGAAAAAATAATAAGAAAATGTCAGAGGAGACAAAGATGATGAAGAAGAAGAAGAAGAAGAAGAATGAGAAGACGGGGAAGAAAAAAAATCAAAAGATAAAGAAAAGGAACTCCAGCGGTTTCGTTTTTTGAACCGTTCTAAGAGTTTGAGGATGTCGACAAAAAAAAAAAGGAAGAAGAAGAATATGAAGTGGAAAAAGAAGAAATTTGATTGAAAAGACTAGGAAGAAAACGAAGAAAGAAACAAATAAAGAGCAGAATAAATAAATTTTTGTATGTTTTCATTGTAACATTTTCTAATTATGTATGGTTAGTTTTTAGATAAATTTGAATTTTTTTTTAAATAGTTTATTTGCGAAGTAAAGATCATCAAAGAGAGTTGCTCGAAACTTTGATGTGTCGCTCCCATGTTCTCCAAAGAAGATGGATACAGAGAAATCCAATGTGTCCCTTTATATTTTATTATTTGAGAAATCCTATGTTGCGAAGTAAAGATCAACTGGGATGACGGTTTTACTTGCCAAGAATACAAAAATGAGATGAATAAAAATTGGAAAAATAAGAAGCCAAAGAAGATGGATACTATAAAAAATGCATGGGTAGAAGATGAGAAAGACGAAAAACTGGAAGAAGACGACAAATAAAATCGAAAGAAGAAGAAGAAGTTGTAAGAGATGAAGACGATAAAGAATAAAAAGAGTGAAAAACGGGGAAAACAAATCGAGGAAGAAGACGTAAACAAAAACAAATAAAACCGGAAGAAAAATAAGAAAACAAATGACGAAGACGGTTAAGAAGATGAAGGAGAAAACATGAGAGAGTTGGAGAGGAAGAAAAACCAGAAGAAGATGAGAAAAAAAAAACTGGATCATGAAGAAGATAAAAGTGTAACGGTGATTACGTGAAGTTTTGAAAATCATGAAGTCACATATACACTTTTTAAAAGCCTATTGATCATGAAGATTTTTTTTAAGTGAGTTTTTGTTTCTAAGTTCAACAAGGTTATGTGTCGCTGAACTATCAAATATATTCTTCACACAGAAAATCAAGAATAAATCAGTCACATTTAAAGAAAAATATTAAAATTAAAGAGTCAATTGAATTTGTTAATTTGCAATTGAAGCAACAATATAAAGAGTTTTCTTAAATGTAGTGATGGCAATGATATTTTTTCTCAAGAGATCTTTCAACATTATTAGAATTAATTGGATTGTCTTTAAAATTTTAATGTTTGACGTTTAATAACACAAGGAGAAATTTTAGAATTATGCAAGAGCTTCTAATAAGCTTTCAGATTAATCACATGCAACCTAGAGTAGTTGAGGTATATTTTCTAACAATAAAAAATTACTGAATTTATCCCTTTGAAAGATCATATATCTTAATCGATTTTTCTCGCATTGAGTTTTCTCGATGTGATGGAAATAGCAAAATTCTTAAAAGGTTTGGAAGCATGAACAAATTAAAAAATCAAGAAAATTCTAAAAAAAAAAATCCAAGCTAAGGTCTTCATTTATGAAAATTATTAAACAAAATCCAAAGATCAAAGCTAATAATATCAGGCATGGATCTTTCATAAAAAAATTGTTTTTGATATCTTATTCATACTAATCGTAGTTGTAGGTATCTAAAAGATATTGATCGTGTGTTCTTTCTGGCTATGAATTCAAAAGAAAGTCGGTGCACAAGTGTAAAAGGATGATTTAAACTGGTGGAAAACTTTGTTAATCTATGAAATATTTTGGAGTCTTATTGATGACACTGGAATAAAACAATTTGTTTCCAATCGACAAGGATAGTATGAGTTATTTTGAAACTTTCATGTTATTCTTTTGGTTATATGTAATAAATGATAGTATGAGAATGAGTTTTTTTGAAACTTTCATGTTATTGTTTTAGTTATACGTGTTAGTTATTCCCCTTAAACCCATAATAAAAGCGTTTCCATTTAAATCTCAATCGAGATTAAGCAACTGTTCTCGAAATTACTGTTCGAAAATCATGAAAAGACAATCCGAAAGTTATCATGGCTCACTTGCAAAAATATTACTGATTTTGAGAAGATCATGGGAAGACAATCCACTAAGATAATTAAAATAGTAACCAAATCTATTATATTTCAAAAAAATCCTAAAGTTGATGATATAAAAAGGTATGTCTGGTGGAAATAAAGAGTTTAGATATATGAAGAAGATGAAGTGAGTCAAATGAACTTCTACTCTTTTAAAGTGTAGATTTTTGGAAGTGCATATGATACTCCCTCCGTTTTTATTTAATTGTCATTCTGAAAAACGTATCTGCAATGCAACTGGATGTATCTGGATGTGTTTTGAGTTTAATACATCCAGATACATTTTCTCCAAATGACAATTAAATGTAAACAGAGGGAGTAGAAGATATTGGAAGCTCAGAAGTCAAACGGCTAAGATTCAACATGTATATTTAATTTGAAAAATATATATTAATTTTAAACTAAGTGAAAATTAATTACAAAATTGAAATACAAATGGTTAAAAAATATAATTTCCAAACGTTTTTTTTTTGGAAATGGATACATATAAACTTTCATAGGTTCTTTAATATGAAATTATTATTGAAAATTAAATATATTATTGCATATATAATTAACAAAATTCAAAATTATGATGCTCCTACAAAGTCCATTACACATGTTTGAGAAGAAGATTAAGAAGAAGAAGAATAAAAAGTAGAAGGGGAAGAAGATGAAGAGGAAAAACACGAAGACGAAACAATGAAAAACAAGAAGAATAAGATGGAGAAGACGAAGAAGACAAAGATGATGAAGAAGGATAAGGCAGATGAAAATCTGAAAGAACTAATAAGATGAAAGAAAGGAAAAAAAAAGAACAACAAGTTGGATAACATGAAAACAATAAAGAAGAAGAAAAAGGAAGAAAAAATGAGGAAGATTAAAAGCCGGAAAATAAAGAAAAATAAAAAGGAAAAAAGAAAAATTGTAGGACTAATGCAAGAATAAGTGGAAGAAAGAAAAGAATAGGTTGGAGAAGACAAAGACGAACACGATAAAGAAGAAGAATAATTAGAAGAATAATGCAAGAATAAGAAGAAAAAGAATAGGTCGGAGAAGACGAAGAGATGAAGAAGAAGAATTTAGAAAAGACGAGGAAGAAAACAAAGACAAGGATGAATAAAAATAGAAAGAAGAAGACGGAAAAGACGAAGATGATGAAAAAAGAAGAAGGAGAAGGACAAATAACGAAGAGAAACCAGATGAAGAAAGATAGGAAAAAAAAGCAGTCAGAGAAGACGATGAACTATAAAAACAGAGAGATGAAAAAGAAAAAGAAAAGAAGACAAGTCGATAAAGAAGAAGTCGGAAAACGAGGAAGAAGACAAAGACAAGGGCAAATAAAAACCGGAAGAAGAGGAAGAAGAAGAAGAAAAAAAAACAGATAAGATGACGACGATGAAAAAAGTAGAAGGAGGAGAAGAAGAAAAACCGGAAGAAGAAGAAGAAGAAGTCGGAGGACAATATGAAGAAAACGAAAGACAAAGAAGACAAAGTAGAAGAAAGAGAAGATGAGGAAGGAGACAAAGAAAACCTAAAAGAATAAGAAGACGAGGATGATTAAGAAGGAGAAGGAAAAAAGAAGAGGGAGAAGAAAAACTCGAAGAAGAACATGAATAAAAACCGGAAGAAAACTGAAGAAGAAAAAGGAAAATACGAGAAAAACAAATAAGACAATACAAAAGAAGGAGAAGATGAGTAAAAAGAAGAAGACGAGATGAAGAAAAACTGAAAGCATAAGAAGCTAGAGAAGAGAAAGATCACGAAGAATAATAAGAAGACGAAAGAATGGAAGAAGAAAAAAGAAAAATCGGAAGAAGAAGAAGAAGGAGAAGACGATGAAGAATTTGAAAAAGAAGAAATCAGAAAGAAAAAAACAAGGCTAAAGAAGGCTAAGAAAAGGAAGACGACAAAAAATTGGAAGACGATGATGTAGACAAAGACTAATAAAAATCAAAAAAAATATTAAGAAGACGAATGACGAAGACCATGAAGAAGAAAGAGAAGAACGCTAGAAAATTGGAGAAGGAGAAGAAAAAAAAACTGAAAAGAGGAGAAAAATAAGATTGGATGTTAGCGAAAATGAAAATAATAAAGAAAGAGAGAGAGAAGAAGAAGAAGAGAAATCAGAAAACAAAGAACAAGAAGAAGAAAAAAAAAAGATAAAGAAAAAGATGAAGCCAAAAAGGAAGACGTTGTAAAAGACGAGAAAGAAGACGAAAAAAAATTAAATAAAGAAGAAGATGGATAAAACAGCGATGAAGTGGTAAGCAAAAAAAAGATGACAAAATCTGAAAAGAAGGAAAAAAAACGTAAGATAAGGAAGAAAAATCCAGAAAAGAAGAAGACTAAGTATAAGAAGGATAAGATGAGGACGAAAATGAAAACGAGACAAATACAAACTAGAAGAATCACCATAGAACAAATTGATTTTCTTTGCTTGTCCTTTGTTTGAAGAAAATCTTTTATAGATGAGATTTAGTTTGAAGAAAATATTTTTCAAAGGGAGAAAGAGAGGGAGAGAGATAGAGAGAGAAAGAGAGCGAAGGAGAGGGAGAGAGAGAGAGAGAGGATCTCCCTCAAAAACAAGATCAAGAGAGAGAGAGTGAGAGGGGAGAGAGAGTGTGAAATAGAGAGAGCGAGAGAGAGAGAGGATCTCCCCCAAAAACAAGATCGAGAGAGAGAGGGGAGAGAGAGAGAGTGGGATAGAGAGAGAGAGGTAGAGAGAGAGAAAGATGGAGAGAGAAAGGGATATAAAGAGAGATAGAGAAATCAAGAAAGAAAGAGAGGATCTCCTTCAAAAAAAGTTCGAGATCATGTTTAATTGCTAGTGAGGGCGGAAATGAGATAAGATGAGATGAATAAAACTGAAGAATAAGAAGTCGAATAAAATGAAAGAATGCTAGGATGGGCGGGCGAGGGAGGGGGAGAAGGGAGGGAAAGGGAGGGTTTAGGGTTCGCATATCGTTTTGTAAATTTTTTTTAAGAGTATAAAGTTATTTGATAAAATTTTGGTAAGCATATAGTTCTTACAATTTTATAGTTATCATGATTTTCAATGTGTATCTCATGAAAAATTGGCTATTGAGTTGAATGACATGTAGTATTGTCATGCCGATTAATTAGTTGTGTGTGTTTTGAATGACATGTAGAGTGCTAGGGTGGGGGGAGCAATGGAGGAAGGAGAGAGGGAGGGGGAGGGGGAAAGTGAGGGTTTGGTGTTTAGGGTTCGTACATTGCATAAATTTTTTTATTATTTCAGTTAAAAAAGATTAATAGTAGAAAGTTATTTAATGAAATTTTGGGAAACATAACGTTTTAATATTATTAAAGTTGTCATGAGTTTGAAGGTGTTGCTCATGAAAATTTGGCTATTGAGTTCAGTGACATGTAGTATTGTGCAATGAATTTGTTGTGTGTATTTTGAGTGACTGGTGTATCGTTAAACAAAGAGGTTAATTTTTTTTTTCATGTCTATTATGTTTAGTTTCTTAGAGAATACGTAATAAATTGTTTAAAAAAATGTTTGAGTAGGTGAATAGCATATTGCAGATTATGTTTGTGTAATTTCAAGCTTTATGTTTGATCCTAATTTGTAAGAGGCAGTCGCTTTGTGATGAGCATGAGAGAGACTGAAAAGCAAGTGTTTTTTTTAACCAAATATCAATTATTAAGTATTGTATTTGCTGGTGTTCTTTTTTAGTTTGTTGTTATTTAGTTTTAAAAAAACATAATAGACATGAGTATTAATTTTGTATATAGATATCCGAGATAGATATAGGTGACAGAAAAATTAATGAGTGTAATACTCCGGAGGTTGTAACATATTCTGGAAATGTGGTTAGTTTAGCTGGAAGGTTTTCTTAAATAACATGCATGTATCTATATATGTCTTTTCGAATTTGTTTTTGTTCGTAATTAATATTATGTTTTTTTAAATAACATGCATGTATCTATATATGTCTTTTTCGAATTTGTTTTGGTTCATAATTAATATTATGTTTTTGCAGAGTTAATTGTCAAATTTTTTGGCCCGCGCAAGGCGCGGACGACACACCTAGTATATAATTATTAACCAATAATGTTTTACTCAAATGTGAAACAATAATGCCAAGTGTATAATTATTAATTCTTAACAATTCTTTAGATTAACATTATTGTCTGAATGTTAAAGGTTTGTATTCTAATTAAAGTAGTGTTATAAAGTATATATATTTTTCGATTGGTAATGTTAACGAGATCATTATAATTTGACTCAACTCATGAACTTTATTTTTTTCCGGATTTCGTCACGTGTTTTTTGTTTTTTTTTGGGTTAATAATTATACACATAATAATTATCGGTTTACGCTTACACGCCTCAACTTGTACAATTCAAGTGCCCAAACTTAAAACTGATTTTGGCAATAACCTAAGCAGTATTCAACCCATTCTGCACAACAAACAAAAGATCAAGAGAAAGAAAGAAAACAAACATCAAACTTCCAGATTTGGATCTACATTATGATTTTATGAAAATAACTCAAATAGAAGGTAAAAGAAGAAGAGAAACGGCAGTGACCTAAGTAAAAACCAGAATATTTTTACTTTCTCATCAAAACATTTACAAACGACAATATCTTTCTCTATAGAAAGACGAAACCACTGAAACTGATGGGACTTTACAAAAGGATATACAAAAGGCATGAATGGTCTAAGGAGACGAAGAAGGAGGAGGAGGAGGAGCGGTAAGCGCGTAAGTGAGTCTGTTGGATGAGTTCTCGATAAAGCCAGCCACTCCAGCCGCCGATTGAGTGTTTGATGGCAGGAAGAGATCGTGCTTTTGGTCTTTATATGCACTCCACACCTGTAAAATTCAATTTATGTTTATCAAACAGAAAACACTTGAACAAAGACATTTTTATTCGTAGTTTCAATATCACTAAACTTACTTCTGAAGCGTCAAGTATCTCACGCACTTTTGAACAATGTGCCCCTTCTGTTGCAAAACCATGCAATACCTGAGATAAGAATAATTCGAATTAATTTCATTTCATTACAGAGAAAATAACATCTCACTACTTCATCAACAAATTGCAACTTACCTCAACCGCAAGCACCCGCCGGATCGATGCTTCGGATTCATTCCATTTCATGTGAGAGCTAAGCCCATACCTTCCGCCCGTCCTCCAGTCAAGCAGCCCAAGAAGAACCTCAATAAGACCAACCCTACCAATATTTCACAACCAATTGTATTACTTCAGACAAACTATATCCAAATTTCAAAGCCTTGAAGGTGAATGAATCACTTCTAAAACAACAATCTTATTCTAGTCTGAACGTATTTTGCATTTAGATATAAATAAGATGTGGGCAACTGTCGGGTTGAGTACCAAAGATAAAATCATGTAGTAACAGGATGACTCACTTTAGACCCTGAGCAACAAGCGCATCTCTTGCCCTATTTCCAGCAACAACAACACGCTTAAGTGTCTCAAGTGCTAAAATGCTCCCACCATGCCATCCTATTGCTTTCATGAGAAGTGGAACCACCTGGTGTTTAAGCAACACGAGAGTCATTACAAATGTCACAAGCAACAGCGATAACTAGTTTTAACCACTAATAGCGCGTGGTAGTAAGAGGAGAGAAAATCTGAGTAGAAAGAACCTGAGCATTCCCAGCACTAGTTGCAGCCATTGCTTCGGCACATGCGGTACTAGCTGCAAGTTGATGTAGAACACGTAAACAGCTAAGTCGCACACGTTCTTGAGGGGTTTGACCAGGGAGGCTTGAGGAATCAGCAGTCTCATTCACTCCATCAGAGCCAATTTCTTCGGCCTTCACTTCTCCCGAAGACATTGTTTCCCGCCTTCCTTCATACGCCACAGCAGCCACGAGTTTCGGGACATACCCGAGATATCCTATGTGATCTGCAAGTGCAGGATGCACACGCAGCAAAGAAACCAATGCAGCAGAGAGAAGTAGAGGGAGCTCAGGGTCAACAGGTTGTTGTTCATAATGTGTTGCCGCCATTGCTGACAAATATTGATCCAGCAGTCCTTCCAAGAATCTTTTTGGATTTCTCAGAGGAAATTTTGGATCTTTTAAGAAAAGCCTGATATAGATTCCACCAACCTACATAAATAAATTTTAACAAGAATTATGCTTCCACCCAACTCTTTCCCTATGCTATGATTCATATATAGGTGTAATATACATAAAAAATTACCTGCGGCTCGCCGTCTGGTTGACCGGATGACTGCTCGGGTACATCCCATTCAACAACACAACCCTTCTGTTGTTCACGATATATATCTGATGCCATGGTTGCAATCTGTGCAGATAAAGATGCTGCCATTGCTGGTGTCCACACAAGTTCTGGAGTCTCCGTGGTCCGCTCAAGCGCATGTACAACAGCCTCCCCAGGCCCATCACGAATGATAGATACAAGACCGTCCGGAAAGAATCTCACTAGTGTGATAGCAACTCTAGGTCCATGCATTGGTTGTGCGACAAGCTTCCCCAACAAAGAAGCCGCTGCGGCTCTTTGTTGCATGGGAATTTCTTCTGCACAAGAACATTTTGTATCATTAATTCCATTGCATGTAATCGGAAAGCCAATGGCAAAAGAAAAAAGAGCGGGATGCATTACTTTGCAAAGGCAATAAAAGTTCCAGAATGTACACTACTCCACCATGTTTCGCAGCAGCCCAAGCAAGTTCTTGTGTGCTTGCCAAAGCATAAAGAACATGGAGAGCCCCCTCGCGAAAAGAAGGTGCAGAATGTAGCATTTGCAAGAGGAGAAGAAGACTAGATCCATCAGATACCATTGTCTCCAAGCAAGGAGCATAAGCAGTAAGGCGAGACAGGACATTTAGGCAGAGTTTTGGAATATCAGTTTTTGATGCAATGGGCACTGAAAAACATTCAAAGAGAGGTAATAATCTCTCCTTAGACGAAAACACTGAAGCCAGATCTGGATACTTTGTAAGCAAGTTCTACAACAAAAAAAAGGCACAGAAAATGTCAGACATGCTGTCTTCTTTGATATATATATACACATTCACATGCTTCATATGAGTACCTGAAGAGCAGTCAATCCTAATTGGAGGTGATCAATCAGAGATTGTTCTTCCTTCTTCATCCACTCAGATGATGATTGATTATCAGAGTGTCCTTCAATTATTGAGGGTTCAGCGACACTCCTTTGAAGTTCTGGAGTATCAGTAGATAAGCTGCTGTCTTCAATCAAATTTTGGTCCTCAGAAACAGAGGGCAGCTCAGTATGCACTAAAGATGATATAAAGTCGATTAGAGCATTGCAGAATGCTTCTGGTTCACTGATTTCTGAATCGGGCTGATCATTGTAGACCTTCAAGTAAACATTGCCAATATAGACCTCTTTTGACAGTGCCTCATATGCAAAAGATTGTGCAGTTTTCAGATCATATGAACCATCAGGCCCCTGGCAGGCACGTTGTTCATCCACAAAATTTAAAAGCTCTGATCGAGTCGCAGAGTTCCAAATAATCTGTGAAACAAAAATTTGATAAAGTTATAGTCTATCCTGCCAAAAGCTTAACATGCTTTTAACACTCAGTGAAGTGTTCATCAAGATTTAGTACGGGCAAGTAGAGAATAATCTTATGAGATAGAACGTACTGCAATATGATGACATCAAACATATCTTTATCATGAGGGAGGCAGAAACACAAGTTTACACTCAAGTATAGACCAAACATACATGGAAATGTGAATTCTGAAGATGTTTATGCACCATTCATTTCAATATTCTGAAGGTTGTTAGGCAAAAAAAAAATCAGTAAACGATAAAGCTTTACCTCTGGTGTCTCCAAATTTGTGTTTAGTTTGGTTAACAAATCTTTGGCAACTTCATCTTTCAACAAACTAGCAAGCTTTGGAGTCAGCAATGCCTTGAGAACATCAGCCGCAGCAGCATTGTAAGGTGTCAAACCCTCATCTGCACACAGTCCACTAAGCCGTGATAGGGCTTGTGATGCTTGTACGGCATGCTCATTTTTGGCAATTTGAATGCTAACTCCAACCCCATGAGACTCGACAGAATTAGATTCCTCTGCAGTTGAGTCATACTGTAGTAATAATGGGAGAATGTACCTGAACAAACAGAAGCATAAATCAAAAGAAGTACAGCCATTGGTTATACTTGACACAAGCAAAGGTACAAATGAGTGTAACAAAGATAAAAAGTTCAGGTGGAATCTAACTCAACAGCGTTTGTGCTGTTGACAATTGGTCACCATTAACATGTTACCTGGAATGTTACATGCATGGACAACAGAGACACCAACATTTTGTCTTGCGATTGAACAAAAACATATTGATGACAACAAAGAAAGCAGGAAAATAGCTCACCATAAGGCACCGGCCTTTAGCAGACCATGCTGAAGTTCCGGGAAGACGGAAATATTGGCAATAGACTGAAGAGCAGCATCAACGGCTGCAGGGACAAGTTCTAATTCCGTACAGTGCACAATGTCTTCAATCAGACTGGATAACTCTAGAATTCCAGCCCTTGCACTCTCAAACTGACTTATTACAGCAAATGTACGCATTACATTGGTGACAATGATTGCAGCTGGTTCGTGTTGTGAAGTTGTTGGCTGAACCACACACATACAGCGGGAAAGAAGAGTGGAAAGAAGCTGTACACCACCATCTCTCACAAGTTCTTCACCATTCAATGACGATGCAGCACAGCTGACATGGTAAATAGCAGGAAAATAAAGTAGGTAAAACAGATACCATTGAAGGCATGATAATAAATAAAAGTGGAATTGCAAAATTTTAGCAAGAGAAGTACGCACGTTAATGAAACAAGCTCAGATGCTGCAACAAGGAGAGGGGCTCTATCGTTAGATAGAAAGTTGTTGTCTTCCTTGTCCACTGTAACTGCATCAAGTAACATCGGATAGCCAGCATATTTGAATGGCTGCAATACATGTCCATAACGTCGGTATAAGATGCACTGCGCTTTCAGTAAAAGCAGCAACCTCCAAGGCTGAGGACCTTGCAATCCTTGCATTGTTGCCTATATAAGTAGAAGAACTGATGAATTTAGTGTGATAAATATTAAATATAGTGCCGTCTAAACAAATATAACACTGGATCATATGATGGAGTTGAGAATAAAACACATTGCCAGAGTTTCACAGATAGGAGAAACACTGAACTTCTCGACTTAAAAGTCGAGTATGTTCATTAAATGCAAATTAGATGAGAATATCATCTACATTCTCCGATTGAATAGACTTGTTTGTCGTACAAACACCAAAAAGGAAAAAGTTGACTAATATTTTTCTCTACTAATAGACAAAGCAATTACTACACCTAGCATTCATCAATGGACTTGAATATGAATATCTACTGGTACCCAAGATGTTTGCACTTTTCAACATATAACGAGACGATCCAAAGCTCTAAAAGAGAAGTAAAATAGCAAAAAAAGATGCTAAACATATACTTAAAAAGAAAATTCAGACAATGATCAGAGTTTGGTTGACGTACCTGTAGGCATTCATAAGCTTTTTGAACAGCCAGAAACTTTTCTCTTCCTTCTGGATTCTTGTCAGGATGGTACTTCATTGCAAGTTTCCTATACTGGCGCTTTAGTTTCTCTTCATCAAGGTTTTGAATCTGTTTGGATATATTAGATATCTCCTCATTTAACTCAACTTGAGCCAACCCGTTTGGGTCATCACTTGAACCATCATTCAAGGATATTTCTAGAATTTTGCAAGCTTCTTCTTCAGAAAGATCCATGGGTTTCCTAGTCAACTCTTCGCGCCACATCACGAGTAATGATTGTAGAAACTCGACATGTTCAACAATCGGCCAATTTGGAAAACGAATAACATCACATAAATTTCTGAGATAATAACGGTGACACCACATCTCATCTCTAAGCTCTGGGTATGTAACAGGTGGCATGGGAGCATAATCATATAAAAAGTGGCAGTGCTGTGACAATTTCTGGGGATAGTCACCAAGATGCTGCAAAACCTGAGGAGATAAGAACCAGAAGTTAAAACTAAAAAAAATTAGAAAAATGATAAGTTTACAAATAGTGGTCAAAAGAAATTGACCTAAAGCCCGCAGTACCAAATTTATAAAATACCTGACATATAAGATGTTCTGCTCTCATTTTGTGTGTCCATATAATCTCTGGAGTATCGGAATCAGAAACCATGGCAGCTGCAAACGCAGCCGGTCCACTACGCTCTAACACGTATAATAAGGACTCAGGGAGAAGACCACCCAATACACTTTGCTTAGCAAGGGGCAAAGACGAGGACACAGTAGCTTCTTCCCCACCATGAAAAGCTTGATGCACGTGGGTGACCGAGAAGAGTTGTGCGATTGAGTATAGGTTGGATCCAGGGTAAGCAAGGGCAAAGTAAAAGGCACCTGTGTTGTACAGGCGGATCATCGCTTTAGGGTTTCTGGTAACAACGTCTTTCAGAAGAGCAGCACTGGCCTCCACAATAACTGGTTCGCCAGAAAGCATAGCCTTTTGCAAAATTTGGAAAGACATCAAATTAACATAGGGTATAATGAACTGTTTTCCAATACTGACTTATGTTGCAACTCCTCTCTCAGATGCTACGGTATAGGGGGAAAACAGAGCAGAGAGATGGCATGTCCAATTGTCCATGCCAATAAAATTGTAAAGGACCCTAGGTCCTTGGCTCTACTTAATAATACCTACCAAACATATCTTGAACGCAGCTAGAAGCACAGTATTGGAGAGACAAACAAGGCATTACCTGAGCAATGTGAGGAAGACAACGTGTGCTAGACAATATACGTTTTACTCTTGGTGTTGGAGTTACAATCTCTCCTGCGTCATCCAAATCCGAATGTGCCGAAACCATGCTATGCAATATGGATAATGCAGCATCCCCTACCTGAGTAGTGTTTTACCAATTAGATTGAGTATTGCATAAACATGTCAGAATGAGAACAGAACAATGATCATAACCTGTTTAGGAAAGTTAAGCATGATAAAATCAAATGTGAAAAGCCAGTCACACACATAAAGTAACCATATAGTTTCACCTGTGTAGGTGTGAGGACTGGAACTCGGACAGCCACTGCCCACCTAAGTTCACGGATATCACGCAATTTCTTCCAATCTGACATTCCAAAAGCCCGACACTTTGTGGTCCAGTCAATTTCCTTTTTAGACCATAAACTTCTGATGACGTCCTTCTCTACAGGTCCAACTTCTGCACCACCTTTGTCAATGTACATCCATTCCTTAGGTGGTTCCATAAATGCAGTAGCAGCAATTAAATTTGACTGTAATGGAATAGGAGTCCTTTCCGAGTTTTCATGAACAACTGTTAGCAGATCGACAGCTAGGACACAACCACCAACAACAACACAACCTTCCACGTTTAACAAGACCTTCACTAGAGCCTGCATGTACGAGATAAAAGTAAGCAACAAAGCATGAAAAGAGATGTATACTTTTAGTTGTCTAACTATATCAGGACAATATTGTATATGACGACCTTATGCATACCAACAAAACCTACTGAAAATTAACATATGACAAGAATTACTAGAATAAAAATAAGAAAAAGTAAAAAGTGGGAAAAGGACCTTCAAGAGAAGAAGCAGGCGATGTCTCAGCGCTCTATCATCTGTCCTATCTATCAGTCCTGTAATATGTGCAGTGCCTTCAAAAGGACCTATTGTGCTGTAGTGTTGCTCATAGACAATCGCCATTGCTCTTGCACAAAGTTCCCTAACAGAAGCTCCTCCCCCTCCACCAAAACCATCAAGCCTACTCATATCACACCAATCACCTGATGGACCCAATTCATCTGGAAGAGCGCCACCAATAGTAAGTCCCATATCAGCATCACACTGGAAGCGATGATAGAGTGCCCTGAAAAAAGCAACTGGATCACGGAGAGGGAAATCTTGTGCCTTGCCAGTGCTCCCACTTTCAAGCAATAAGCGTAGATAATATTGACCCACACAAACTTCTTTTGACAAGCTAGGATAACTAACAGCGAACTCAGAATAGTTCCAGGATATACGTGGGATAGTCTCCTGGCCAGTTGTGGCCTCGACAGCCACAGATCCCGGGGAGATATCTTCCGTGCGCTCTTTCTCAACATCTAGGTTGTGAACCTCAGCCTTCAAAGCCTCCCTTAATTCTTGTCTTGTACGTTCATTCCAGATGAGATCTGCACGATTATGATCAAGGCCAAAGGCTCGCCAAAACTCACGCCAATTTAGAAGTAGCTTTCCAGAACCCACAGGTGTACTTTCTACAATAACTTGAGCAGGTGCTGGAAGCACTGAATTCTGGATGCCATACAAGTTTGGGTCAGAACCAACCAGATTAGATGCATTTGTCTCAGGTTGCTCATGCCCATTTGCATTTGTCGGATTTGAAGCAAATGCTGGATAGCCATTTTGTGAAACCCCTGCAGTAGTACTGTCACCACCTGGAAAAGCAGAGGTCTGCGGATTCGAAGCTTCGGAAGGAGAATCCGCAGCAGGCCTTTGAAAATTCTCGGCTACACCATAAGCATTTGCACCCATATGTTTTGCTACATCGCCAGTCTCAACACTGTTACCAGGGGGGAGAGGAAAATCTTGAGCACCCACTCCTCTAGTTATGCGACCTCTTCTCTGCTGAAGTAATCTCCTCTGCCGCCTGTTTGTTGACGATCCTTCTTGATTCGTATCGTCGAGAACATCATCAGCGCGTGTATGCAAATATGCAACAAGCCCAGGTGGCAGAACCCGAGAGAGAAGATCCAAAGCTGGTTGGTAAGAATCTGCCCAGAGTGCCACAAGCTGCCTACTTACCTCACGTCGTTCACTGGCAGGAAGGGAAAATGCATTCAATAAATGTCTCAACAAGGCACCATCACGCAAAGCAGCATCACGCATTGACTCTGCAGCAATTGCATCTTCTTCAGCTATTGTACGCATTATAACAGCAATGATTTCCCTAACACTTTCGGCAGGATGTGCAAAGAGTGAAAATAAACGACGTCGTAGGGCAGCTATTTGGCGTAACATTTCTACAAAAACAGTGTATTGGGTAGTCTCTCCATGTGGATCACAAACCATAGCCTCAAAAACTTCAACAATCGCCATGGAAAACAAGGGTGAGACTGACGTGGGCTTCAATCGATTGACCAGGATAGTAACATAACCCTGTTGAGCAAACAAAACAGACTTGGTATGCATGATAGTTGCATGTTTTTCTCCTTTGGAATCTGGCGCGGTACTTAGATCTGCTGACCCACCACCTATGAGGGACGCAATCAGCCCAGCTGCTTCAGTAGCCACGCCTTCAGAACCGTTCCTAAGTAAACCCATTATCCTATTAACAGCAGCAGGGAAAGACATTATATGGGATGCTGCAGTCCTGGAGGACAATAACCTACGCAAACATGTAACAAAGCCAATGACAGTTGCTGCTGCTTTGGGGGAAGGAGCTGGTAAAGGAGGGGCGTTTAGAGGGAGATTTGGAGTTGATGGGAGCATTGTAATCAATGCCATCAAAGTCACCTCAGGGACTTCAATATTGGCAGGCACACCTGTATACGGGATACAAGCATTGAACTCCCTTATTCTACGCCATAGTTTAGCCCTACAACCAGGAACAGACCCACCTTCGGCAACTGCATCTTTTGCAGCAGCGGCTAAATGTTTCAGATGTAGAGAGCAAGTTTCCATATCAGCAACAAGATGTTGCGGTCCAAAGATCAAACTAACTCTTCCACAGGGAGGATCAATGCGATGACCAGGCATGGTAAGCCTTGGTAACACTGGTATCGGGGATTGTCCCTGCACCACATTTCCCTCAAATATCAGCATACCCATATAACAATAGATTTTGCATGCAGTTAAAGCAAAGTCTTAATATATGAAAATTGTTTAGCTAAAACATAAAAATGACAAATCTACATACTTCTGTTTGTAATATATCGAGAATTGCTGCAAGTAAGTTGTCTCTGGATATGCTCGCATAGACCTAGAATATGTGACACAGAAGTTAGCTAATAATCATGAATAAATATGTAACATTGAACTATAGAAGCAGAACAAACTCACATGTACTGGACATCCATCACTGAATTCGATAGCAAACATTTGGGGCTCCTCAGCGAACCGGACAAGTGAACTTACTGAAGATAGAGGACGAACGATAACAACCTGCACACATCTAAGCAGTATTCTCAGAGATTTGATAAAACAAAACCAAACTGAACAAGTATAAAGTAAAAGCTACTTCCTAGTCATTTTAGTCTTACCTACCATATCATCTCAAAAGTTGTAACTTATTTGGCTTGGGAAGCTTTTTACATAAAACTATAATAAAACCAGGAATAAAAACAAATATACAAAGAAAGTAAAGCAGCATAAAATAGTCATCTAGATAGAAATTCTGTCTAAAACGTGTTGCCAACTTACTTCATAGTTATCAATTCGTCTCTCAACAAGGGAGGCTTTAGTAAGAATTAGCTGAAGGGGTACAGCATCCCCATGCTCACCAAGTCCTCCTTTGGGGCCAATTGCCAAGCTTAATCCAGGCATGTTTAAAGTTCCATGAGCAGCAGATCGTAATCTAGTAACAGACCACCACCCATTAGGAGTTTCTTCAGCTCCAACTGCTTCTTTAGCTGCATAGTGAAGTTTATAATAAGTTGTGGAAATCAACAGAATTAAAAAAACAAGATTAAGAAATGACAAATAAGTGAACTAGACAAGACACATAAGCAAGAGAGTTGTAAGTACCCCTTCGTGTCAAATAGTCTGATGCTGTCAGCGATTGTGAACCATCGACTGACAAGAATACCCCAACCATAGACTTTGCAGTCTTAGCCTGCAAATGAAATTTGGAATCATTAAGCTACATGTGAAATGTTGCATTGCCTAATTAACTTTCAAAGCACGTAGTGTATCGCAAGATATAGCAATAATTTCTCAACTAATATCCAAGCATCTCATTAATACCAAACTTGCGACAATGGAAGAATTTGTTGTCCCGGGTGCAGCTCTGAAAGCTTTTGACTTTCTCCCATACATGGGACACAGAACAAACCCAGCAGAGTCGGTAGATTTTGTCCGGTATGCATCACAGAGAAGAATAATTGCTGGGGAACCCATGTCTCTGAAATCCAAAATCCAGCGTGAATCACCAGATTTTGAATCAATGAGCTCCAAACCAACATAGGTGACCTTCAATTTCTGCGGATGGAAATAAATTTCAGTTCATAACAAAATCTAATTGATTCAGTTAGTAAATCACCTCACTACATTTATACTACCAACTGCAACTTTCAAATGATTCTTGGTTATTGCAATTGAAAGAATGGGGAAAAAAGAAATCAATCCCATAGAAAATAAGAATAAAACTAGTGATATGAAATAGAGTTAATTTCTGGAGAACACAATTCTCCCTGCGCAGTCCATAATTACACACAATTAAGACCACATTAAACATTGAAAGATACTAACTGCATCAGCCTAATACCTGACCCTGGCTAAAACTAATTAAAGACCAGAAACTTATGTTGAATAGCTGAACGGCCTAGTCCGGCTTGACTTCAAAACCAAAGTAACATCACCAACTATACCAATTTTGACAACAAGAGCAACCAGCACGAATATCAGAGAAACCATTCATAAAAGGTTAGAGATGGAACCACTGTGCTTAAATACGAATCAAACTAGTCAAATGAAAATACAGTTAATTACTGGAGAACAAAATTCTCCCTGCGGATTTCACGATTACACAAAATTAAGACCACATTAAACATTGAAAGATACTAACTGCATCAGCTTTCTGCCTAATACCCGAACATGGCTAAAACTAATTAAAGACCACAAACTTCAAATATGTTGAACAGCTAAAAGACCTAGTCCAATTTTACTTCAAAACTAAAGTAACCTCGCCAACTACACCAAATTCGATAACAAGAGCAACCAGCACGATTGAATATCAGAGAAACCATTCATAAAAGCTTAGAGATGGAACCACTGTACTTACATAGGGAACCCATTCTGCGTTCCGTCTCCTAAGGTGTAGCACCTGAAACTCAGCAACAGGTCTAATTTGGTTCCATCTAAGCCGATACAACTCGGTTAAAATACTTGCTCTGCACCGCGACGAGAACTTCATAGCCTTAAACTTGCCTTTCCCATCCGTCCTAACATTGATACTAAACTCGCCACCAACACTATCCGTGTTTTCATCCCTTCCAATCATCGGTGAAACTCCATCGAAATTGCTACCAGTATCATACGAATTAGTAATCGAGAGAGTATTGGGATCAAGCGTCACGATTCCGGCGTTGGAAATGCAAAGGATCCTCTTGTAACGTCCACGCCATGAGTGCTTGACCACAAGGTACCTAGCAAGATACTCCGGCTCTTCCACGGCGGTGCCGGTGGTTGACGCGACGCTGCCTCTGGCGACGGAGTCCATGATACGAGGAGGCGTGCGATCAGATCCGACGCTGCTCACGGAATCGATGAACTGTAGGGAGTTGTTCGGAGGGGCATTACCTAGAAGAGGTCGGAGAAAGTCCCAGAATCCTACCCTGGTTTGATCGGTGACGCCAGGATAACGGCGGGAACGGGACTGATTCGCCCCCAGCTCTTGACTTGGTTATAGCGAAGCCACAGGGGCAAGAGATCCTTCAACAATCGATCCAAACGGAAGCTTAAACCCTAATTTCTCATATGCATACAAAATCGCGAAACGACAAGAAAACTCGGAAGGAGCTTTCTAGCTGCGATCTTCTCAGATACGATTTGAGGAGAATCAGGTCACGGATCAGGCAAAACGGAAGCCGATTCGATCTGAGATCACCTCGCGGAGGAAGACGAAGGAGAAGGAAGAGAAAGAGTCGCGAATTGTCTGATGTTTTACAGTATGCGACTATGGCTCCGAATGGTAACCACGTTTTGCGGGATTAAAAAAGTAGATTTTAAAGTGCGGTGCGGTTAAAATGCGGATCATATGTTAACAAAGTTTGGGATTTAGGGGGTGATTGGATGAGGCTGTGATTGTAGTTTTAAAAAATTAAAATTAACTGTTAAAAATTTGACTTTTAAATAATGACTGTGACTTTAAAAAAAGTAAAAGTCATTTTTATTCGCTTTGAAAAAAACAAACGAAAATAAGAGTAAAAACAGTTATTTTGGCTGTGAGATTTTTAAGAAAGCTTTTATGACTGTAGAAAGGATAAAGTCTGATTGGAAAAAAAAGTGACTTTTAAAACTTTAAAACTAATTAAAGCCTCTACAACCTCCACAGTCTATTTACCAATCGCCTCCTTAGTAGAGTTGCCTGATGGTTTCAAGACCGTTGGTTCTAAATAGGTCTTTAAGACTAAACGTGACTCGAAAGGTAACATTGAAAGGTACAAGGCTCGCCTTGTTGCTAAAGGCTTCACCCAAAAGGAAGGCATCGACTATAAAGAAACCTTCTCTCCAGTTTCAAAGAAGGATTCTCTAAGGATTGTTTTGGGTTTGGTGGCTCAATATGATCTTGAGCTTCACCAGATGGATGTGAAAACCGCTTTTCTGAATTGCGGTTATTATAGAAATGCAGTGCAAAATAAATACTGATTGGTGAAACAAAATAACTTGTGGGACAAAATAACGATTGATTGGTGAAAAAATCAACAAGCGGTGCGGAATACAAATTGTAAATAAATATAAATATAAAACTATAATATTATCATTATAAATTAAAAATATTTGGATAGTATTAAAATATATATATTTTAATAGATTGTATCAAATTTTAATACCAAAATATATTTGAAATAAAAGTTTAATTATATATATTTATATATTAAATACAACTTTACTTAATAAAAAAGTAAGTACATTACAACAAAAAATACTATCGAGTAGTTTGATTTTCCCATAACAAATTTGCAATATTGTCTCTTATCTGCGCCATATGTTCTCTATCTGCTACCTCAGCTGCATCCATATCCTCTAATTGAGGTTCAGAATCTTGGTTGTTTATTCCCGTCTCTGTCAATACATATGCAAAATCTGTATCTGAAAAATTTGAAATTTTGATAAAATTATGTAGTCCCATTGTAGCCATTACTACTTTCTTTTGTATGTTTATACCATATCTTGGAAAGTCAGAAAGAATCCTCCATTTTTTCTTCCAAACTCCAAAAGTCCTCTCGATAACAGAACGCAAAG
>JAHZTW010000001.1:190090240-190192569 GCA_020283515.1 Alliaria petiolata | reverse complement strand
GGATTTATTAAGAACCGTCTAGAACTCGAAACACAAAGTTAAAACCAATCAACTCTCGTTGCAGAAGTTATCTATGCCTAAATTCCAGAAAACCAAATCTCTTTGCGAATTCAAACAATTTAGACAAGCATTAATGATCAGGTTCGATTTATTCACAAAATACCTAAACCAAATCTCTTTGCGAATAGTTATTTTGCTCACCTATGATTAGATCAAGTTACTAATAATGCTCTCGCATCTATTAAACAACCTAAGGTTTGATTCCTAAGTGATCAATTCAGAAATCAAGTTAAGTTCAAATCAAGGTGAAGATCTAAGTGATTTCCCTAACAAAGATAATAATTCTACAGACTTTTCATCAACCCTAAATCACCCTAACCTAACTAGCAAACTACTCAGACATAATCATGAAAACACAAATCATGGCTGAAATAAATTGCATAAATAAATAGAAGAGAATGATACTGGGTTCAAAATCTGGCTCGGATGAGTTAGAATTGTCTCCCCAAAAGCTCAGGATCAATCTCTCTAAGTCTCAAAAACTATAAAATTATGAAAAGTATGAAAATGTATTTTGCTAAACAATGCCAGAAAACTATTTATAGAAGGGGATTTTTCGTCCAGGGGCAATCTTGTAATTCTTCAAAACTTGAGCTCTTTCCTTTTTCTGATGGAAATCGAGAAACTCGCCGACCTTGTCTGGTGTCGATCGACACCTTGCTCGTAAATCCAGTCTTCTGACTTCATCACTTCAGCTGCTTCTCCAAAATACTCAAAAATGCTCCAGATTCTCCCATTTAGCTCCAAGTGCTCTCCATCCTGTAAAGACTCAAATAGGACTCGAAAACTAACAAAAGACTCTATAAAAATACTTATATCATGGTCCAAAAATAGGTAAAAACCATGATATATCAGCTGCCTTGGTGATCATTTTGTTTCTGGCGTCCCATGTGAAAGTTTGGTGAAAGCCCCCATTGTGAAACATTTGGTGGTGTGCCCCATTGTTGAGCATTTGGGGGTGTGCTCCATGGTTGTGTACTTGGTTATGATCCCCATTGTGGAGGAGGTTGGGATGAGCCCCTTTGTTGAGCATTTGGTGGTGTTCCCCATTGGTGAGCGTTTGGTGGTGTGCCTCATTTTTGAGTGTTTGGTGGTGTGCCCCATTGTTGAACGTTTGGTGGTGTGCCCCATTGTTGAACGTTTGGTGGTGTGCCCCACTGTGGAGGAGGTTGGGATGAACTCCATTGTTGAGCATTTGGTGGTGTTCCCCATTGATGAGCATTTGGTGGTGTCCCCCATTGTTGAGCGTTTGGTGGTGTACCCCAGGGTTGAGAAGTTGGTGTCCATACTCCTCGTAAATTTTGTCCTCCTATATTGTTACCCACATAAGATGGACTGCCAGATGATAGTCCTCCTGAATGTGAACTCCCATATGATTGGCCCGAGCCTAACAGTTTAGGAATCTCTTCGTTGTTTCGTGAAACACCAGTCATAGCTTCTAACAGTTGTAGCTTATCCTCGTCATTGCTTCCAGCTATATCAATAAAGTACTTACGCGAAAATACTAACTTTTTAAGTGTATTTAGGCTTACCCAATAGAAATTTTCCTTTGGAATTTCTAAATCAAGGAATATATATAGCTTCTGCTTTTTTCCATTCGTCATAGTCATTTTGGTCAAAAGCACCTGGGCGGAGTTGTTGCAAACTTTGTCGTTGAAACTCTGTATATCCAGCGATGGTGTCTTGTATGGTTGTCTCAAATGATTGTCTTCTCCGACCTACTCGTGAACCACCACCAATAGAAGGTCGAGATGTTCCACCTAATCTTTCTGAAGTACTCCCCCGTCTAGCGCTTGACTGCAAATTTAACCTCCCTCGTTGATGGCCTCTACGAGCGGGATTTTGGACCGCTTCATTGGTAGGACGTGTTTCGTCATCAATTCTTACACGATACACTTCTTCTTCTTGCGTCTCATGAACTTGTGTTTCTTGCATGTCACTACTATCAGTGTCTGAGCCTTGAAGTCCGTCTTGACGCTCATTTATCAACTCTCTTCTTCTTTGTGCCGCTGAATGTTGAGATTGTGATTGCACATCATGTAATACGAAACATCGCACCATCACATCCCAAAAATCAGGTGGCTTTCGGTTGAAAGCCTTTGTTAATTTGCATCCCTATAAATTAAGTCGATCTGATTATTTGGTACCTAAAATTTTATACATATTTTTATGATTATAAAGATTATGTGTACTTACAATTTCACGTTCCTTCCACCATGCGTCAGATGCATATATCATGGATGTGCCAGGATCCACCGAAATACCAGTGAAACTCATAAGAGCTTTCCATCTCTTGTATTTTTTTTTTCAATTCATCAAGCTTGTTTTTGAAGTAACCATAAGTTATATTCATGTTGAACGCTACATTGAACTTCTCAACCATATACTCTCTTCCAAAAGGATTAGGATTCTTAGTAGTGTAATTATTCATCGCAATTGCTTCATTGAACAACTCAATTAATGTTTTTTCCATAACGTAGGACCATTTGTATTTCTCTTTGTCTTTATTCTACAAATTAAAAAAAATTATAATGTTAACTATTTTATTATATTTTTAATATTAAAGAAAAAAAATTATGTTTACCCTTATAGTTGTTTCACTCGCAGGAGTTGGAGTTTCTACAGGAGGCGGATCAGTTCGCCTAAAAGAATTTTTGCCTCGTCGATGATTAGACATCATATCTAATTTTAATAAAATTAAGCAATAATATTAATTTTTTTAAAACTAATAAAAATGTGAATAACAAAATTTCAATTGAATCTGCAAAACAATTTTCATTTTTTATGCTTCACACCAATCAATATATGAATATTTAAAATTTCAATATATGTTTAGATATGTAAACATATATAAATATAAATATACTATAATGTTATAATGCATATATATTATATTTACATATAATTATCTATATATATTTTTGTTAACTTAATTGATATGAAATAGATTAATTAGTTCTAATTTTATATCAAAATTTACTTTGAATTAAGTAAACTAATCATGTTAAAAAAAACACTCACAAAAATACTTCTATTTTTCTTTTTAGAAATAAGTGATAAGTAAATCAAAATTTCTATAAAAATTTGCTAAATATTTATTTAAACTACATAATTATACATACATAGAGTATTAACCTAAATATTTACAAAATAAGGTTTTCTAAAATTATAACAAATAAATAAATTAAACATATAACTATATTAAAATGATGAATAATTTTAATTTCTGAAATATTTTATAATTATGAATTTATACTCTTAACAGAAATTAATTACAAATACCTGAGATGGAGAAAGGGAGGTGAGTGAGAGTTTTTTTTTCTTGATTTCGTTGTGTTGTGTTGTGTTATGAGCAAGACACTTTAATATATATAGAGAAATTATAAATTAAAAATATTATAAAAAAAAAGAAAAACGAAAAAGATTAAATCACCTGCGGTTTTGGTTGGACCGCTGGGTAAATGACTGTCTCAGATTTTGAAGTGCGGTTCTCTCATTTATCCTTTGGACAAAAACGCATTTGGTTTTTTTTTTTTTTTTTTAAAACGCAAATTGAAGATAGCTTTGTGATTGGCTGCAACTGTGCGGTTTCCAAATAATTTTTAGAAAAACGCTTTTTTGATGTCCCCATTCAAGGCCTATGTCATGATGAGTTCGTGTAGCTTTTTGGCCGATTAACATATTAGTTTGTCTTTTCGCCGATTTTAATAAAATTTACCAAGTAATGAAATGGTTCAAAACCATCATTAGTGGATCTTTTGATCGAACCACAAAAAAAGGGTAATTAGGCAAAGGGACCCTATCTCCACGACTCCAGAAAAGATGTTGTATTTCTAACTAGGATGTGAATGATAACTGAATAATCTGGCAGAATGCAGAATGCAGAATCAGATAATTTTTTTAATAATTTTTAGCTGAATGTTTAACCCAATAATTGTTTTTTTTCTTACTAAACCAAAGAACTAAATCTCTTTCACGCACATTTGGAGAGTAACCAAAAAACTCTCGACCTCTTTCTCTCCATCTCTCTCTCTCTCGATCTCCATCTCTCTCTCCATCTCGATTGATTTCTCTCCATCTCTCTCATGCACTCTCTCCTGGATCTTCAGTCTCCAAATCTCGACTTGTCTTCTTCCTTCCAGGTAACCAGTTTTATCTCATTGATAAATACTGTGAGGAGTATAGTGTTGTTCTTGCAATGGGAGCTGTTTTGGATCCTAGGATGAAGTTTAAACTTTTGAAGTGGTGCTATGATGAGCTCGATCCATTTACTTCCCAATAGAAAATAGATCATTGGGAGAGTAAGCTTACTAAGCTCTTTGAAGATTATAGGAGAAAATATCCTTTGAATCCTGTTGTGAGCTCTACAAGATCAGACTCTCGTGATTCTAAACAAGGAAGAGAAACCTTTGGCGTGTTAGATGTAAGTTTACTGATCTAACATTATTTATCTTTTTAGATTGTAATTTTGGCTCAAGTTTCAAATGATACAGGATTTGTTCGAGTTAGATGATATTCCAGATGTTATGGATGAAAGAAAGTCGGCATTGGATATGATATGTATTTAGTTGAGCCAAAATTAAATATGAGAAGTCATCCTCATTTGAACGTGTTGCAATAGTGAAAAGAAAACGGTCGTCGGTTTGGTGCGTTAACATAAATGGCGATGGACATTCTCAGCGTTTCTATCACCAATGTGGCTTATGAATCTTCTTTCAGTATTGGGTCTCATGTAATTAATAAATACCGGACTCGACTTCTACCTAGCAATGTACAAGCTTTGTTGTGTACTCGCTCTTGGTTATTTGGCTATAAAGTTGATGAATGTATTAGATTGATGACATGTTTTCTATAAATTAGTTTATGCATCTATTAACGTTCTAATTCTTGTGAATTGTAGATGAGAATGAAGAAGGCGAAATGGTTACTATTCGAGCAGAACCAACTTCTATGGAAAAGGAACATGAGTGGTAGGTGAGTGAGCTTCTTTTCTTCTTGTTCTGAAATGATCAAATATACTTTGTTCTCGCTAGAATCTAGATTTGGGGTTTAGATAAGGGTTAAGTTTTGGTTTTGGTTTGTTTAATTGGTTTTGCTTATTCTGATTTCATGATTTCTACGCTTTGCAGATGCATTCTTGTTGATTTACCTTGTGCGAGCAAAGAAGCCGCAGGTCTTGTTAGTGTTGAGATACCTGGTTTGGTTTTTGATTTGGATATTGTCTTGGAGACATCTTTAACCGTTTGGTTTGGAATTTTTTCAATTGAACTTTGGACTAAAAGTTGAGATAATTAGACAACATAAGCATACACATTTGCTAATTGCTGAAACGTATGTTTTGCTAATTATTATTATTAGTATTATAAAAATTAAATAATTGGATCAATGTAATTAGATAGGTAATGGGTCACCCATTAAACCATTTGATCCATGTAATTAGATAGGTCATGGGTCAGCCCAACCCATTTGCTAAATGGATTGGATTGACCCATAATACATTAACCTTTCACCCATTAGGTTTGTGGGTTGGGTTGGGTTGGGTGAGTTGTTTTGACACCCTAAGCATATGTGATGCATCTGTTGTTTCTTCTTGTTCTTGTAAGAAACTTGTTTCAATACTTTCACCATTTTGTTCACTAAAAAAATATTAAAATTATTAAATTGATTATAATTAACACGTTTAAAGTTATCAAAGAAATAACAAGTTTAAAACATCTATTAGTAACTACTCTTATTTCTTTTTAAGCATAACAAAATACATTTTTATTTCCTTTTAAGCATAACAAAATACATTTTTCATTTTTATTAAAACAAATCAAAATTCATTTTTAAACTTAACAGAAATTGTTCATTTTAACCGATTAATCTTATTTTTCAAAAAATTATTTTATGTATATGTAAAATGTTAATTAAAAAATGGAAAGTTACTCGATCTTATTACACGAATCATTAACTTTACGTAGATGGATTGTTTTTTTCTACACAAAATCAATAAGTGTAACAACAACAAAATTTAGCAATCCAACACATTTTGTCTTTTTCTGAGTTTTTCTCAATTGCAACTAGTGTATTTTTTTAGCTTTTCTGAATTTTTGACAAAATTCATTCTATCTTCAATTTCTCTTTTACCAATTATATCCATTGTAAATGATAACAAAGGAATCTTGCAAAAAAAATGCCAAAAAATATTTTCAAATAATTATGAATTAAGAATTAATTGAATAAATATGTGAAAAATAAATAAAAGTTATATAATGGTTTAATTAAACGGATTAGTAAACAAAAATATTTTAAAGCAATTTAAAAATTATTAGTAATGTGAATAATATCTAAATTGTTTTTATGAAAATATAAAAAATTTCTAAAATTATATTTAAAAAATTAACAAATGTATCCAGTGAATTAACAAAAAAAAAACCAAAAAAATTATCCAGTGATCATGAAGTCACTTATTGATGATAACTATAAGTTTTGCTTTTGCAATTACCTAATAAGAAGTTTGCATATCCTGAATTCATTATCCATCCTTTTTTTGTTACACGTTAGAATATAATATATTGAAGCAATATTTTATAATTAAACATTAATGATTTAATGGTTTGGCCACTAAAACTAAATTAATTTTCTTTGAACTCATTCAAAAAATTTAAAAAATTTATCTAAAATAATACTTTATTAGACACATTTATCATAAAATTTAGGGATATCCATTCGAAACAAACTATATGTTTTGAACCATTGTTGTTTTGAATTTTTCGTACTGAACCAACTATTAAAAATTATATTTTGAAATTAATATTTTACTAATCTTTTATCTATTATTCATATTATGCGATCCATTTTTTGTATCACTCATATTTTACCATATTTGAAAATCAAATTTAAACATAATTAAAAAAATTAGTTTGATATATATTATCCATGTTCGAAATCTCGCTAGGCATTATTCGGACGGTCAAGATAGGTCTACCAACTAATCAATTAATCGGAGATTAAAAAGGGATTAAACGAAGATTAATTTTATGACTATTGAAACTAGTATTAGGTTTATATAAAATTTATGATGCATAGTATCATCAATAACCCTGTGGTGAAGTAGTTGAAATCAGTTTTGTACATAAGAGGTGGCAAGTTCAAATTGCAGTCATGTATTTTTTAGATATTTTCATTTAAACTTAAATAAAATGTATATTAGTAACTTCCGCTTCATCTTCTTCCTCTTTGATACGAATCTGCAACCCTAAAATCATGGCTGCTTCTGATTTTTTCCGATATATGCATCATTTTCTTCCATTTTCTAAATATGTTTGCATACAAATATTGTAGATCTCTACAACATGACATTTGATTTCAGTGTTATAATAAACAAAAAATAATTTATTCGTGATTTTCAATTTTATGGCCGCCTATGGTGAAATCGCAGCGGCTTTGGTCCGCCGAGCAGTTTTCCGGCGACTAAATGGCCTATGCGCCCGCGTTTTAAAACATGGTTTATTACTATGCAATTGTCTATATTTACCGTTAAAAAAATTCGGCCAACTCAAAAAAAAAAAAAACCTTCCAGCCAACTAAATTCAGCTGATGCAACTGGTGAATATATTTTGTTTTGAGAATATAACGCCATAAGGCACTTCTCAGATGTTTAATATCAAGAAAAAGGCTTTTAAGAATATCAGCACACTTTGGACACATGAAAATACTCTACTACCCTCATTTTGCGTTACCCGAATTTGACTTTAGTGAAAACTAGAAGACATTACCTCCTGTAATAAAACCGATAATTACATTTTTACAACCTCTTTTTACAACACCGTAAAAAATTACAAACCTTATTCACTTCGAATGACCAAATCGGAGAACCCATCTCCGCCGACGATTCAACTGTAACCCTACATAGTGTTCATCTGATTCTCTCCGCCGACGACCTAACATCCAACGCCCTCTCATCCTATAAGATTTCGTGTAATACCCTATTGTTTCGAAGCCCTAAATCTCCCAATTTCTCGTTTGGTGGTGCGAAATTATTACCACCGACAACAACTCTCGAATAGATACGCTGTCATTCTAGTATACACACTGTCATGGCAGGTAACCCTCCAACCATCTATACACTGTTTCTGTTCAATCCATGTTCTTGTATAAGTCCCACCGCGACTCATCATATTAATTCATCCACTCTTAATCTCACTACAAAGATCAACTGATGGTCGTCTCTATTACTTCCTGCTTATTATTTTCCTGCAACAACTCTGTCACCCATCAAATATCATCCACTCTACTCCATACAATATTATCCACTATAGTCATACCCGATAATCATCTATGATAATCATCCACGGTAGTCATCCACTGTAGTCATCCAAGAGTGTCATATCCGAATTAGTATATTTGTCATGTTTATCAATTTAATTCATATTACTCACAAATGTAAAGATCATGTCTCATCCACCTCTATTATCTCATCCACACTATTACTTCATCATGATTTGTTTATTACATCAGAATGAATGTCATCCATCAAATACCATCCATTATCATCCACGATAGTCTTCCATGATAGTCATACCCGTTATCCATGAAAGTCTTATCCACTCTCGTTATCATTTGCATGCTTATCCACCTACATCATGGTACTTCCCATATGAAATATCATCATTCATCCATACAAGGTCATACACGATTTTGTTGTTATATATCATGCTTCTTCACTTAATTCAAATTGATCATAATTGCAAATTTTATGCCCTCATCCACATCTATTATCTCATCTACATCACTCCATGCGATTTTGTTTATTAAACCAGTAAGAATGGCACCCATAAAATATCAACCAGTAAGAATGGCATCCATCAAATATCAACCATTATATTTAATATACTGTCATCCATTCTATTAAATCCAATATCATCCATTATACTAATACATGTTAGTTATCCATGATAATCTTACCAACTTTCACTTTTAATCGTACTAAGAAATATCATCATTCATCCATAGAAGGTCATACATGGCACCCCGTCCACTGTTATCTACATTTTCACTATTATCCTTATAACTAATCAATTTCTTCCATTTTTGTGTTACTCACCTTACATCCACTTCATGATTTCAAAATCCATACTCCAACCCATTCTCTCAACCACGAGATTAAGATATTTTTCACCTCGTTTAGTGCCAACTTTACTTACTTTAGTGTGTTATATCATTAAATTACCATACCTTCTTTGCAGGAACTTCCGCCGATCCGGCCTGAAACAAACTATTACCTACACGCTTGTTTGCAACATATAGATTTCCAAATGACATGATCAATGTTTACTCCAAACTAGAGACATTCCTCTTCATAAAGAAAGTAATGCAGGGCACTCTCGAGTTCGACACCATCACCACTTCATGCTTTTGCAACCTGTTCCAACTACGAGCAACCATGTGCCCTAATTTTGGCAAAATCCTACACGCCTTACTGTCTAGGCAGTTGCTGACAAAGAAGAAATACGAACTATGAACAGTTTTTGGGGGCCAACCTTTGAGGTTCTCTCTTCAAGAGTTTGGCGCTATTTCTGGTTTGCCATGTGGAAAATTCCTGGAGGACTACGACCCAGAGTACGAGGACCCGAACCTCAATCACCCTGACCAAGCTTGGTAAGACATTATAGACAACGATGGAGGAACAACCCTCGACGACATTGAAAAAATGCTCGAATCTGACCGGGAAATGGAAAGTAGGAAAATGTTGTATCTAACTCTTCTACTCATCGTTGACGGCTTCCTCGTTGCTACGTCACAGACTCTCAGACCCACACCCAAGTATATCACGATGTTGGCTGACATTTGTAGCTTCCTTAGTTTCCCATGGGACCGAGAATCATTTCTGAAAATTCTTTGGACAATGGGTCATTTAACACCATCTATTATTACAAAACACCCTTGCTCCATATTCTCATCACCTTGTTTGTTTCTTAACGGGTGAGAGAGTGGCAGGAAAATGCGACGACCCCGTTGGAACGCTCTGCAACCAACTAAATACAGGCTCAATGCGGTTTCATGGGGTCTCTCTTACACTTCAGCTTTTAGTGTTCCGAAATATCCCCTCTTTGCTTGCTTTACTCAACGACTCAGTAGAACAACCCACCCTCTTCGACACTCCTGGTTTGGAGTTCCCCAAACGACCAGTTCTCCAAATACATGATGTACACGCCACAAAAAACGCCACTAATGTATGCTTTTTTCACAACATCTCCCTCCTTACCTAATTTAAAAGCATCCACTGCCTATGCTTTATGGTTCATATTCCTCTTTTGTAAAAATGCAGCTCATTGTCCTCACACTTAGAGCATCTCCAACCCAATACCAAATTTGGTGCCAAATTGCATTTTGCAATAAAATCTACTCCAACCCAATCTCATTTTCAATTGCAAAATGGTATAATGACATTTTTGGTTTCAAATATGAAACCATCTCATTTTCAATTCCATTTTGCAATTGAAATTTTTTATTTATAAAGCAGTCCTTCAAATTTTAGATACTTTTACTTTTATTTTGATGATGATTTCTTTTTTTTGTTGATTATAAATATTAAAACACTCTAATATATAAAATTAAAATACAAATAACATTATTCAATAGAAAATATAAAAACATAATACTAAATTTAAAATAATTAAAAAGTAATGAAATTGATCATTTATGGAAAAAATATTCAAATGAGGATGTTTAAATTAAATTCAACTTTGTTTTATCATTTTTATGTAGTGTAATGTATTTTATTTATAGGGCCCCTTATTTATATTATAATAATTAAATTTCAAGAATATCACAATTTATGAAAATTTTGAAAGAAATTAAATAAATAGATCAATTTGTAAATTTTATAGAAAATGTGTATAAATAGTAATTAATAATAAAATATAAAAAGAAGGATATGCTAAAAATATTCCTTTTCACATGAAAAATACAATTGTAGGTTGGAGAGAAACTCAATTGCATTTTGCAATGAAAAATGCAATTATGGGTTTTAGATGCTCTTATTACCACTGGAGAATAGATCAAAGAGGGTTGGAGAGAATGAGATGACCAATCTAATGATAAGAAGGTTACGTACATGGTCGACCGCATCAACAATGCCAAGATATTCCCTAAATCAGAATGTCATGGGGGAGATACTTCCTTGCTGTTTATTTTTCTTAAACCATCCAAAATCCAAGCTACGAGAAATTTTTTAAGACCCAATAAAACAGTTTCCACATCAAAGAAACATACTGTAACACGGAAGTAACCAAGATCAAACAGCACCGTCCAAACTGACATAGATGAACAAAACAAGTGGTTACGTTCACAAGTACAAGATCTCTCTGCCCAACTTCAATTACTAAAAGCAAGGACCACCAAACTGGAACACAGCCTCAACTTTTATAAAAAGTTTAACAGATCAAAAAGTGTAAGGCAACGCCTAGCAACTAGTCGCAAGCAGAAACAAAAAGCTCAGGCTTTCCCCTCACATTCAACTTCCCAATCAATTACACCTATAATCAGTTTACAAGAAAGCCACCTATTGCAAGCCAAATGGAGGGAATCCTGATATCTCTGTAAATTACACCTTTTTCACTTGCATTTCATACTAGTTAGGATCTCATTCATGCACTTTTATCTTGGTTTTTGCTTCACTCCCACTCATGTTAGGTCTAGATGCATTAGGTTAGGTCTTTGCATGTTCTTGCATGTTTTGGAGTGTTTTCTCGTGTACTAAAGTGTATGGAGGATAGTCCGAGGAAGAAGGTCCAAAGAGAGATCAAAGAAGAGGAAAACAGACTATATCGGGCACGGATCACAGCTCCTTAGCCGATACGGGCAAGCGCATGGCGAACCTCGACGAGTAGCAGCGACTTGATCCCGAAGCAGGCATCCCAGAATGAAGATCCCACAAGGCGATCCTCGAAGATGGATATCGGAGCAAGGCATCAACGTTAACCCGAAATTGGCAGCAAGCGAAGGACTTCACAACGGCAAAGTCCCGAAATCGATCCCCGATATGGAGGCTACCCGAAGAACACCAGGACTTAGCATATCGGCTTGCTTCCACGACATGTAGCAGATACGCTACAGTCCAAAAGAGTACCTATTTCGGGCAAGTGGTCTCAACGCTTTAGGTTCTTCCTCTTTTGTGTATAAATACACATTGTTCCCCACTCTTATCTCTCTCTCTCGTTCCACTTTTATTTTCTGTCTTTGTAACCGAAACTCTTAGCTTTTCTTTCACCATTAAAGCTTGTTCAAAAGCTTGAACCTTTTATGTTATTTTGAAGTTATTAAGTCTTGTTTTTCATAGCATTTATTGTTAAAGCTCCTTTCTTTTCTTGTTTTTGACTATCTTGCAAGCCATGAGTCACCTTCTTATCCTTATGGATTTTGAGGTTTCTCTAATGGCACGTGAGTAGTCCTTTTAAGGATTTTGATGGGTTAAAAGAGCCAAGGAACACTCGGATTTACATTTCTTGCTTAGCTAGAACATAAAGTTTGATTCTTTCTTGTTTATCGTTCTCAATGCTTAGTCTAGTCTGATCATCTCGTCTAAAGACTATAGGCGGCTTGACACGAACGCCATGTGCTTGTTTAGCCAAACCCATAGACAAGGGTTCGATCTTTCCTAGGCTCAGACGGACCATCTGTCTAGGAGATCTTACGGTTCAATAGAGACGTTTTAGCATGCTTGTTTCTTCTATTGTACCGCTAAGTGGGAGCTAGTATATGGTGATAGAGATTCACAGAGGTTAGACCCAAACGCCATGGGCTAAACGACTTATGAATCCCTTTACCTAAGAATCACCATCTAAAGGCCAAGTCTTGATGTGATAAAAAACTTTAGCTTGAAAAACAATTTGAGAGTCACCTAGCTCATAAAACCCATCTTGATCATTCTTTTATTATTAAGGCTTATCTCTTTTACCGTTTATATCATTACTTCTTGCTCAAGTAGTCTAAAGCTCTCATTTTTATGATCTTGAGTGACACAAAATCCAGTCTTTAGTCGTTTCTAGTAGTAAAGTCTCAACCTTTTATCATTTCAAACTTGACTTGTGACATGATATAACCGATCTGTTAACTAACTACCTCAAATGGATTGATACCCCATACACTATACTGCAAACGATTATAAGTGGTGGGTCTTTGACCTAGTAGCGTGAAAACAATACTTATCAATTGGTGCCATTGCCGTTTGGGGTTAAGTTTAGTCATTTCGGTTCTTGGTCGTTACAAGGACAAGTTTTTATTTTCTAGTTATTTAACACTTTTACCGTAACTTCTCTGTCTAGATAGGTACATGAACCTGCAGTCACACGGTACAACAAATCTTGTTCCCAGAATCGACGATATACACCTGGTCGAGAGATCAACCAGACGTAATCGGGAACAAGCCGATATCGCAGACTGTGTGACGATGGAGAATTAACAAGGTGCGGAGGGAGCTGCCGGCGCAGCTGGTGCACAAGGCCAACAAGGCCACCAAATACCTCAAGGTCCACAAGGATTCCAAGGCGTTCAAGGACAGCCTGGTGTTGCAGCTCCTCAGCGAGCTGTTCGGCAAATCGGTGCAGGAGATGAACCAATATCGACTGCAAGCCGACACGGCATTCAACCTCCACCTGTCCAGAACAACAACTTCGAGTTCAATAGTGGTCTCATCTCCATGGTGAAGAACAACCGTTTCTTCGGTCTGCCCTTGGAAGATCCACTCGACCATCTCGATCAGTTTGACCGTGTGTTCGCCATGACAAAGATCAGCGGTGTAAGCGAGGATGGCTTCAAGCTGCGTTTGTTTCCTTTCTCATTGGGTGACAAAGCACACGCTTGGGAGAAGACTCCCACAGGGATCCATTACCTCGTGGGCAGACTGCAAGAAGGCTTTCTTGACAAAGTTCTTCTCCACATCGAGGATAGCCTGATTGAGGAACAAGATAAGTGGCTTCACCCAAAAAGCCAATGAAACCTTCAGAGAAGCTTGGGAACGATTCAATGGCTACACAACTCAGTGCCCTCACCATGGATTCAACCAAGAATCACTCCTCAGTACTCTATACCGAGGTGTCATCCCCAAGATCCGAATGTTGCTCGATACGGCGAGTAATGGCAACTTCTTAGCCAAAGACGTAGAAGATGGTCTTGAGCTGGTAGAGAACTTAGCTCAGAGTGACTCTTCCTACCACGAAGACTACGACAGATCCAACCGTTGCTCCAAACAAGAAGTAGAAGGAAGCCGGAAAGTGACCAAAGAGCTAAATGAGAAGCTTGGCAAGTTACTACTTGCCCAAGCACAAAAGGAGGTCCATTTCATGGAGAAATACACTCAAGTTCAAGAGGGGGAGGACGTTCAGACTGAAGATGTTCACTACATCAACGCTCAAGGCGGTTACACTACATGGAGACCAAACAACAACCTCTCCTACAGAAACACAAACGTTGCCAACCCACAAGACCAGACTTACCCAAAACAACATGCATGAGGAGCAAAGCAGTTCGTAACTTACACGAACCAACAAGGGTTTGTACCACGAAACCAATTTTAAGGTGGTTACCCACCACGGCAACAAGTCGTTGCACCTCTTGGTTTTCAACAACAGCAAGGAAATCCACCTGCTCAAGCTTGATTTGACCTGGAAGCTACCCTCAAGCAACTCCTCCAAGGCCAAACCCACATTTAGACGGATATGCATAAACGTTTCGCCGAAGTGCATAAAAAGATAGACAGTTTAAACACCAAACTATCCGGGAAGATCGAGGCATTGACCGTATGAGTCAAGACGCTTGAAAACAACAAAGGCATTGCATCTACAAGCCAGCCAAGCAACCTTCATGGCAAATCCATCATGAAACCAAAGGAGTATTGCCAAATGATCACCACTCTCGACGAGGAAAAACGGGATCAAGTCAAAACTGCTTCTCCAAAACGGGTTGAAGTCGATGAGGACATCGATATCCTAAGAAGGGGATGGAGTTTTCAAAATTTGGCAGTCCCTAAAGAGAAAAAGGTGACGAATCCACCAAAAGCACCATTCCTGCGAGTCTACAAACCACCAATGCCATACCCTCAGAAGTATAAGAAGCGTCTCATGGAAGAAAAGGAAGCAGAGTTGGTTGAAACCTTGAGAAAGGTTGAAGACCTATTCAGCAACATCGACGAGACCAAGCCTGTTCCAGCCTTTCTCGTGGCTCTGAAGAACAAGCTCTATGTTGAAGCAATGGCAACTATCGGAAGGAATGTAGGGGCTCGTGAGGAGAAATTCAAGGAAGAACCCTTGGTAGTCGAAAAGGTAGAAGATCCAGGATCATTCACTATTCCATGTGAACTCGGTGGGATCACATTTGACAACTGCTTGTGTGATCTCGGTGCAAGCATCAATGTGATGAGTCTAGTCACGGCACAACGTCTCGGGTATAACAACTATATCGACTGCAAGAAGTCGTTATCCTTGGCCGATGGAAGCGAAAGAAAGACAGTTGGGAAGCTGATAGACCTGCCTCTCATGATTGGCAATCTGATACTCTCAAGCGACTTTCTGGTGAATGGACCAAGATGTCAAGGAAACACTTCTATTTGGGAGACCTTTTCAAACTTCAGCCGGTTGCATGTTTGATTGCAAGAGTGGCAAGGTAGAGCTGAGACTAACCGGGAGCTTGGTGATGCATTTCGACACCAAATGAAAGAGGATCAACGAAAAGGAGCATGCATACTCTCTCAAGCTCAAGAAAACGATTGAGAAATCTGAAGTTCCATCCTTTGTGATATGCAATGACGGGGAGAGCTTTGATGGCGTCTACCTAAATGCCATGTTTGAGGGAAGAACCGAGGAGATACCGGAAGCACCAAAAGAGGTGGTCACATGCAAAAAGTCCTATGAACAAGGACCAACCCTCGGTGATCTTCTGGAAGGTATGACTCTCAAACATGTGTTCTCTGTTGTTGGTGAGATGATATACAAGCCGAGATGCAAGAGAAAGATTAGACCCTTTGCTTACCTTAAGGTGATTAAAGACGCCGATTTGACCAATCAAAAGGGAACTAAGGCAAGCAAAGAGGAAATCTCCCATGTATCTCTAACTGAGTTCATCTATGTGATCAAGAAAAGTAAAGATCCTCCCACATGATCAAGGGGTGCTCACTTCCCCCTTTATCATTGAAAAGGAAACAAGAAAAAGTCAAGGTAAGTGACTCAAAACAAAGCGCCCTTGGGAGGCATCCCAAGCTTATCCATTTAATACTTTTTCTAGTCTAGCTTAATGATTTCAGGTACCCAAGAGAGAATAAGATGGGGTCACTTATACAAAAAATGAGCAAATCCATTTTAAAGATTGTCTAGCATTGCAACATGGTGAAAAATCGGTTTAATACTGTGATAACACCTCAGGGCATTCCATGTCGAGCAGCCACAACGGTATGTAGCCGATATGGAACAAAGTCCGAGCCAAACAATCTTTATCAGGGTCATATGTCGGGCAATCAAGCCGAAATCCAGAAGGGATTCAACCATTTCGGGATCAAACCGATATGGTCATCTAGGTAATAGGGTTTTTGACTTGGCCAATCCGAGAAAAGCGCTCAAGTTCATGGCCCACTTTTTCGGATAAGGCAAGAATGCTTGGTTGGGGTTAGCCGACATATATTCCCCAAATCAAGAAACCCTAGTCAAACCCTTACACCCTTGTCTTCTCTATAAAAGTGCCATCTTTGTCACCTCTCTCTTTTTCATTTCCCCATCGCTCTCTAACCCAGCAAATATGTTCTTAACTTTTAATTCGCAACCTGTGAATCTCTGCATTTTTCTTCAACAGATTTTGTGAAAATCGTGCTAGGTAACCTTTCATCCTTGATCGATATGGATTGTTTGCAACCGTAAATCGTGAATCGTTTGATTGTTTCTTAGAATTGTGTAGATTCACTGTCTCGGGTTTGAGAATAGATGGAGATGTTTTTGGTAAACTAATTTTGCATAGACGCTTAGTATTTTTTTGTGGGATTTTCTAGGGTTTCGACATTTCTTTTTGTGAGAATAGCATCACGGCTAAACTATTTTGATATGTCAAACCTTGGAACTCCCTTTGCTCACCCTTGATGATGCATTATTAGTTGAATCGATTGAATCTGTGAGAAATCGCTTATAGAAAAAACCTTTGCTTTTCACGATTTAAGCTTGTCTCGGTCTAGTGTAAAAACCGAATGTGTTTGCTTGAGTTTCTTTCTAGTCATGAATATAGATGCGTAGGTTTAAACACACATGCAAGAGATATACTGTCTTTGTTATTTCTCCCTTGTACTTACACACTTTCAAGTGTGTTTGTTGATAGGTACAATGGTGGGAGCAACAAGAAGCGGTGCTGTCCTTGGGAGATCGAGAGACTACCAAACTGAGAAGAGAGATGGAAAGAGACCGATTGGAAGTTCTAGCCGAGCCGTCACGGTTCGCTCGCCCACACGTACATCGGGGAGAAGAAGTGCGAGTTCCCGACCCACACTGGCCAAAATGCGTGCATCATTCAGGCGAATGGAGTTCAAGGCCACACGCTACCCCCACAAAGAGACCATGGTCGAGCTAGGCATCTACGAGGATTGCCAAATTCTCTTCAGTGCAATGGGTCTAAGGTGTTTCATGGAAAATGCCTATGCATCTCACGATGAGGCTACCTTCTAGTTCCTGGCATCACTGGAGGTGACATTTTATGCATTTGAATAGGAGACTCCAGAGGAAGATGGAGACGGCTACATCCGTTTCAAGTATGGGAGCGAGACTCACCGAATGTCATTTCGTGATCTCGAGTCGATATTCGGATTCAGCCAAGGCGATATACGTGAGATGTCACTTAACATCGAAAGGGAGGAGCTGGAGGCATTGTGGGGTCACATTGGGGTAGGCATGTACAAGGCCGGAGTGAACAAAACTACCAGGATTAGGCATCCAACCTTAAGGTATGTGCAAAGAGCTATTGCACATACATTCTTTGCGCGGAAGGAGTGTGGAGCTGGTTTGACCAATGAGCTAGAGATAATGGATGCAGTCTGGTAGAGATCATCCAAGAGACCTGGAATGGGACTGAGTTGAAGGGAAGCAGGAGGATTACCGGTTTGATCACGATTCTGCTCAAAAAACTCCTCCACTACAAGTCGTGGATGATTTCCACACCAAGCGATAGCCCTCAAGTAGGCTGTGGAGGAATTGTAACTGCGATTCTGAAGGGAGCCGCAGTCGACCTGGAGGAGCCAACGCATGAGATTCGTTGGATAGACATCGCTTACTCGAAGAATTGCCAGTTCCTCGGGAAGCCATATCGGCATGGACACCGATATCAGTTCACCCTCCCTTCCAACACAGCAGCCGTCTTGTTCCTAACGAACCCCTATCTGACCACCATAAGAGAGCCCCTGCATCTGGACTTCGAGCCACAAGATGAGCTTCTGTTTCCCTATGGAGCCGACTTCCATGGGGATTTCGAGGAAGAATATCGGGAGGAAGCCGATATTTGTGTTGTGAATGAAGAAGAGGAAGAGGAAGGTTATGAGGAGCCTACTGACGAGTACGACTTCCCAATTTATGGAGCAGAGCGTTACCACTTCGATCCAATCACGAGTGGTACGCACCGAACCCTCAAGACAGCCCACGACCGCATCAATGTGCTCCAGCGGTACTGCAAGTGGCAAGACCGGTCAATCCGGAAGCTCGTCTCCACGGTGCAGGGAATTAAAGGGCACGTGAAAGGTCTGAAGGGCCAAATAAAGTCTCTCACGTCCAAGCTGAAGGGATCGACATCATCAGCACAGCTTGAAGTCGATATGTCACCCGAGGAGGCAGAAGACGAAGAAGAAGAAGGGTCTGATGAAGCAGACAATCAAACGCTCCAGGAGAGGCACTCCTTCTCATTCATGGCGAGGGAGCATACCTGGAGCGAGCCTGGAAGATCTTCCTGCCACGAAGGGAGCATATCGAGGAAGAGACGTGCAAGTCAGTCCCCGATACCGGAGTCCGACAACCCATCACTCTCAACCAGTGAGGACACAACGTCCTCACATCACACCGACACTTGAGGTACCACTCCAAATCTTTGTATATAAGCATTTTTCTTTTTATTTCTTTGGCTTTTTGTTTGAATTTGTTTTAGCAATTTTAGGATTGTATTCTTCCTCTCTTCTATCACACAGGGACTGTGTGATTTAAGTTTTGGGAAGTACGTAGTACATGCATTCACTTAGAATAGATATCATGCATTAATCTAATTGCATAGAAAAATAAAATAAAAATTGAAATTTTTTGAAAATGATCCCACAAAAAGAATACCATTTAGTTGCATTTCCATTTTAGGATTGTGTCTAGATGCATTCATATAGGATTCATAGCATTCGCATAGGGTGTAAATTGTAGTAAATCCTTGTAAATAGCCATTTTTAAGTCATGAAGTCAATGCCTTAGTTCTTGTTTGTTTGATGCATTCTGAATCAGACCGAACTTAAGGCAGCACCACAATTGGAATTCGTCTTGTAAAAATACGGTCTTGCCTAAATGCATTGTGATTTGAACCATTTTCTTATTGAACTTGAACCGTTAATACTGAAAATTTAATTATCTTGTTCATGCTTGTTATCAACTCATAGATTTCACTTGGACTTTCTTTCCCCATTTCACCACCCTTTTGCTAGTTCAAGTACCAGACCACACCCGAAACCTTAACCTTTCTTTGAAACCATAAACACTTTTGTGAGCGTATGTGAGGCATTTGCATAAATTTTCGAATCTTCTTAGGCAAAAAGTGTTGGGTTTACGCTGACAAGGTTGGATTCTCATGTAGATGTTGGCTCACAACTCGAGTCAACGCTAGGTTAGGTGGTTTAGAACTGGAAATGGTTTGATACCGATATGCTAGGCCGATATTTCTGGGTAGACTAGGAAAGGTGGTTTCCGATTGTTGATATATGGAAGGAGAAGGAAAGGAAGAAAGTCACAAAGTCAGACGGGGACACATATCAGGAGATGGCGGCTACAAAGGAGTCTCGAAACAAAAAGAAGAAAAGGTGATTCCAAAAGAAGTAAAGAAGGCCAAAACATCAAAGCAAAAACCGGCCAACAACACCAAAGGTGAAACGCAAGGAACGCAACAAGGGAGTCAAAAGTAAAGCCGAAACCGATCTCCAGCAACGAAGAAGTCCCCCGAAGATGACCAGAAAAGGTAAAACAAGGAGTGATATCGGGAATAAGGCGAAATGCCTAAGAAAAGGGTAGCTTAGGAAGGGACATATTAGACTAGGGTAGAGAACAAATTAGGTGCTTGGGTAGATGGGAATTTATCCTTGTATGCATCCATTAGTTTTTACCCTTACCATTTTGCATTAAGAAGATTCCTTTCATGAGTGATCCCATTTAAACACTTAACCCGTTGGCACCACGAGTTCATCTTTAGGTCGTAACCTGGCCCTTAACCAAGTGAGTTGACTGATAAGCATGAATGGGATCCACGCTTCAGATTTTCAATGAATGTTAACGGGAATTGGGAATTTGAATTTGCATCTAGGTTGAGATTGGTTTTGCTTGATGATGTGATGAATGTGGCTAAAGCTTTTTGAGTAAGTAGAATTCGGCCTGCATCCTAGAAACTTGAACTTAGGCATTGACTTGATTTCTTTTGAATGGCGTTTTGTATTTGAATTTACACATTTCTTTTCAAGCCTCACCCCTCCGATTGGCTTTTGCTTGAGGATAAGCAAAAAGGCAAGTTTACGGGTGTTGATATCTCTGTAAATTACACATTTTCACTTGCATTTCATACTAGTTTGGATTTCATTCATGCACTTTTATCTTGGCTTTTGCTTTGTTCCCACTCATGTTAGGTCTAGATGCATTAAGTTAGGTCTTTGCATGTTCTTGCATGTTTTGGAGTGCTTTCTCAGGTACTAAAGTGTATGGAGGATAGTCCGAGGAAGAAGGTCTAAAGAGAGATCAAAGAAGGGGAAAACAAACTATATCGGGCACGGATCACGACTCCTTAGCCGATACGGGCAAGCGCATGGGCGAACCTCGACGAGTAGCAGCGACTTGATCACGAAGCAGGCATCCCAGAATGAAGATCCCACAAGGCGATCCTCGAAGATGGATATCGGAGCAAGGCATCAGCGTTAAGCCGAAATTGGCAGCAAACGAAGGACTTCACAACAACAAAGTCCCGAAATCGATCCCTGATATGGAGGCTACCTGAAGAACACAAGGAGTTAGCATATCGGCTTGCTTCCACGACATGAAGGCAATACACTACAGTCCAACAGAGTACCTATTTCGGGCAAGTGGTCCCAACGCTTTAGGTTTTCCTCTTTTGTGTATAAATACACATTGTTCCCCACGCTTATCTCTCTCTCTCGTTCCACTTTTATTTTCTGTCTTTGTAACTGAAACTCTTAGCTTTTCTTTCACCATTAAAGCTTGTTCAAAAGATTGAACCTTTAATGTTATTTTGAAGTTATCAAGTCTTGTTTTTCATAGCATTTCTTGTTAAAGCTCCTTTCGTTTCTTGTTTTTTACTATCTTGCAAGCCATAAGTCACCTTCTTATCCTTATGGATCTTGAGGTTTCTCTAATGGCACGTGAGTAGTCTTTTTAAGGATTTTGATGGGTTAAAAGAGCCAAGGAACTCTCGGACTTACATTTCTTGCTTAATTAGAACATAAAGTTTGATTCATTTTTGTTTATTGTTCTCAATGCTTAGTCTAGTCTGATCATCTAGTCTAAAGACTATAGGCTGCTTGACACGAACGCCACATGCTTGTTTAGCCAAACCCATAAACAAGGGTTCGATCTTTCCTAGGCTGAGACGGACCATTTGTCTAGGAGATCTTACGGTTCAATAGGGACGTTTTAGCATGCTTGTTTCTTCTATTGTAACGCTAAGCGGGAGCTAGTCTATGGTGATAGAGATTCAAAGAGGTTAGACCCAAACGCCATGGGCTAAACGACTTATGGATCCTTTTACCTAAGAATCACCATCTAAAGACCAAGTCTTGATGTGATCCAAAAGCTTTAGCTTGATAAACAATTCGAGAGTCACCTAGTTTATAAAACCCATCTTGATCCTTCTTTTATTATTAAGGCTTATCTCTTTTACCGTTTATATCATTACTTCTTGCTCAAATAGTCTAAAGCTCTCATTTTATGATCTTGAGTGACACAAGATCCAGTATTTAGTCGTTTCTAGTAGTAAAGTCCCAACCTTTTATCATTTCAAACTTGACTTTTGACACCGATATAACCGATCTGTTAACTAACTACCTCAAATAGATTGATACCCCATACACTATACTGCAAACGGTTATAAGTGGTGGATCATTGACCTAGTAGCGTGAAAACAATACTTATCAAATCCAACAATCAAACCATTTCAAACCATGAGGTACTCATTACAATCAACACCTACAGTCGCTATTCAATGTCATTTTTGCATCATTTAATTATGCAACTTTAACCAACCATAGGACTTTGAAAGTGCAAACTCTGGCGACTTCCACATGAACTCTTCAAAAAACGTAAGATTCTTTTTACAGTCTTACATCGTTCACTTTTTCAGCACCTACCATACATCACAATACACCCACCCAGCCCTAAGTCAATCATACTTATTCACATGCTTCTCTTTACAACCCTATGCATCCACTAATATGATTGCCATTAATAGCCCGCCAATTCAGTTGACGAAGAGCAATCTCAAAACTCATTACAATCTCTCGGTGATGCTCTCCTACACCATCAATCCACCATCTCTCGGGTTCTTAACTTCTCTTAACGAGTCACAAAACATATCTCTTTTCTAAATTTATTATCTTTACACTCTAACCCATACATCTCCACATTTTGCGGAAGAGGTCTCACTTTACATTGTCTTTGTCTGGCTCAAACAAATTAATTACTGGACCTGACGCCATAGTTTCTACTATCATTCTCGAACTTCAACACCTACAAAACTTGGGTAACCTCATCAATGACTCACAGTTTATGGTTCCCGAATAAGAGATGGATGATCATGTTAACATCAAACACTAACACTTTAGCCTTCTTCACAATGACATGATTTCCCACCATTGCGCACCACAATAATGCTGACCAGCTCAAAACATAACTCCCCCCCCCCGGCCTACTACAAATAACCCCATCATCTTGCCACCCGTGGATGAGATATGTTTGTCTCTCAACTCCTCAACTATTTTCTGACGCTCATCTCCTCAAAGGTCTCCAAACCTCAATACTGGCCGAAGTTTCTTCCTCATTAACAGGTTCTTGTGGATGCCAAATCTTATGATAGTCTAAACAAAATAATTATCGCTACCAATACGGTAAATAAGCCCGATTCTGTATTCTTTTTTCCTGCTTCTCTATTTTTGCTCATATTAATCGTAATTGCAAATAAAAATGCCCTCAACCACCTCTATTGTCTCATCAACACTACTACTTCATGCGAAATTGTCTGTTACAACAGAATGAATGTCATTCATTCAAGAACATCCATTGTGTTTGCTCCACTATCATCCACGGTAGTCTTACATGTTATTCAGCCATTAGACTCTTTCACCATATTCTTTTATGATAGTCATACCGTTTATTCATCCAATTACTATTTCATACAATATCCTCCTGTCTATTTATCAAATCTTCTATATTGTACTCATCTACATTAGTTACCAATGATAGTCTTATCCACCATTGTTTGCATGCTTATCCACCTTACATCATGGTACCCTCACATCCAATAAGTTACTAACTTTACTCATCCTTCGTAATAAAAAGCAGATCCCAAAAGTCATCTCATCCAATGCCAACAATGGTGCTCACCAGACCAACAGTGCTCGAGAGGTACAACTAATTCTCTCTAACATTCATTTACATGTACCCATTCTTAAAAACCTATTCCAAGTACCTAATAACCATCCCTTACAGCAAGTACAAACAAACGATTCTCAGTCCTCTTCCAACTGTGACAAGGTATCAAACCATATAACTCTTTTCATACTTCATATTCCTCTTGTACAAATAATTAACTGCAATTACTTTCAGCTCCTATCAATGGTGTCCTGGTCAGCCGACAATAAACCTCATATGCACTGTCATATGGATGGTGAATCCCAAGGTAACGTCCGACCCCATTCCATCGAAAATACTTCTTCCAAATCAACTACTCCCCACACTAGTACTGTCCAGGATCCTACATTCCTAACGTCCATGAGCTCCTTGTCCACGACAATATCATCCATGCTGCTGCTGTCGATATTATAATATATAACATTATATATATATATATATTTGTTAGTCTTATTCCTTATTCGAAAACTCGAGTGTTTATCCATTCGGCGTACGGAAACTCGCTCAACGGTGAGTTACTGTGGCGATTTTGGTCTGAGCGGCGATCTTATGCGGCAGTCTGAGGAAAGTCCACCGAGGCCGTGGTTTAACATAAATCGCCGATGAAATTATCAAAACCGCTTAACTAACAAAATTTAACCAATTCGGCCCAATGTGTAAAAGCCCACTAAGCCCAATTGATAAACTTTTTTCTCTCAACTCACCTCCCCGACACACGATTTGGGAACTTTTCCTAATTTGGATTATTCAACCTCACATCTGCGTCAATTCGTGCCAAAATCTCAGGAAATCGAGTTTGTCTATTAGTTGCATTCTTTTATTGAAGTGAATTCAAGGTAATATCTCTGAAATCATTTGTGAATTCAAGTCTCACACAATTGGAATGCTTGAAATTCTTTTGTTTCTTTCGATTTTGTTTTCTGGTTCTTAGTTCTTACTCGATTTTTTTTTTTTTAGGTTATGGTGAAATGGATAATCCACCAACAGATACACCTCCTCCTCTACCTCTAAAGAGAAATTCAAATGATGCAGGATGGGATTATGGAGTATTGTGTAATCCAACAAATCCAGACAAATTGAAATGCAAGTTGTGTGGGAAAGAGGTATCTAGTGGTGTCTGGAACTAAAAAAACTCCTCACTTCCAAGGTCCGATTGATTAGTTTGCCACCATCATTAACCCTGAAGCTTCTTTGGCTGGACAAAAACGGAAACAGAGTATCCATGATGCTATTTCGAAGGAGAATGCACATGTTGTACACCAATATTGTGCTCGATGGGTCTACAGTCAAATATTGCATTCAATGCAATTCTCAATGAACCTTTTAGGTTATTTTGTGAAGCATTGGGACAGTTTGGGCCTGGTTGGATGCCTCCAAGTCAGTATCAGTTGAGAGAACCATTGGTAAATGAAGAACAACAAAGGACAAAGGAAAAGTTGAAGGGTCTAGAAGAAGAATGGGACAAAGACGGCTGCTTCGTGATGACAAATGCGTGGACAGACATGAAGAAAAGAAGCATCATGAATTTGTGTGTTAATTCAAGAGGTGGTACATGCTTTCTTTCTTCAAAGAATGCTTCTACGGATTCTCACACAGGTGAGTATATTTTCAACTATATTGACAAGTGCATTGAAGATATAGGGACTGAGAAGATTGTGCAAGTGGTGACATAATAACTACTACAAGAAAATATGGACTTTGTGACCATCAAAAGCGTCCCAAAGTGGTCACAAATTACACATGTGCGACGTATTTGGGACCGAAACCAGTAGTCGCAAATATTTTGTCGCTAATTTATATATTCGTAAAACAGACGTTACCTTGCGACGAAACGGTGACTCTGCAACCAAGTCGCATATAGGTGACTAATTTGCGACAGTCACATTCAGTCGTAATTAAAAGACGTACCTATGACAGAAAACTCGAGTCGTAGATTAACAACTAATGAAGGACAAAATTAAAAAGTCACTAATAGTGGTCACAAAATAGTCTCTATATGGTGCGACTAATTTATTACTAAAAACTGAAAAATGTAGTCCGAAAAAGTCACACTTAAGCAACTAAGTTGCCACCTCATTGTTCTTGTTATTAGTCACAAATAAGTTGCTTAATTTTAAGATAGGTCGCCACTGATTTGCGACTACTCGTAAAAAGCAAAAAAAAAAAAAAATTAAAAAACCAAACAAAAATATTCAATATCCAAAAATTAACACCCAACATATTTAAGAACTGAAAACAACAAAATACAAAACGGTTTCATGAACCCGTGTGAGTGTTTCACTTCCATGTCACTACTCTTGCATGTGGAGGGGTCAAGTTGGGAATGGGATACAGCTTCTACAAAAACTTCCAACTTAGATTCCAAGAATAGTTGCAGCTGCCGGCTGCCGCCGTTGTAGCTGGGTCAGGGTCAAACTTATGATACAAAATAGCTCAAGTTATAAACAAGTATCAGAGCATTTTAGTAAAAATACAAATACAAAAATGATCTACTTAATCCCACGACAAAGATAGAGGTGATAACCTATTGCCATCACTAAGTACTACTTATGATGTAACCAGAATTTAGTCAAGTAATAACAGCAGAACACATCAACAAATGACGAGACATAATCAGGAATACTAGAACCCCAAAAAAATCTGAAACGCAGTTGAGCGATCAAATAATTAGAATTTACTCAAGTAATGTAAGCAAGAAATAACTAGCCTTGCTCACACAAGAAATTCTTTTTTAACAGGCTTGTGTCTTGGCAAAATCTTATCCGAATAATACTTAGTGTGGTGAAAATATTAGTCTTCTCTTCTAACTCATCGATCTTTTCCAACTTTTCACCTTGAAGCTTCTCCAAGGTAATTTGATCTTTGTGGCCACCGAAACCAAACAATCTGATGGTCAATAAGCTGCTTTGGTGAGTTACATATGTTGACTGATCAGACCATTAAACTATCTTGCCGCTATATCCACATTGTTCTGAGCTCGGAATTTTTGTTTTTTTCAAATTAGATGAGTTTTGAGAGAAAAACAACTGAATATTCTATGAAAACAACAAACAAAGCTCTCTTCATCCAGAATGTCTTCTTCCCTATTATGTGATACATATGTTGAGTTACTAGTCTAGACTAACCTGCACATCATATTATGGCCTAGAATTTCCTTCTCGAACACATGTGCCTGGTCTCTGTGACAAAACGACAAACACCTTATGTGCATTAGTCCCAGATTTTGATAATTGAGCTTACAAGTCCGATTGTACAGACTTGATTTATAAATCTACTAGCGAATTTAAACCCTATCTATCTAATTATTAAAATTACAAGCACATGCAAATCGACAAAACCAAACAATCAAATGGACAAGAAATCCATAAAATCAAAAATCAAAAAGAAGTAATACAGAGTGATAAAGAGAGGGAGAGAGACCTGGCTGAACTACAGTGCTCTTCGCCGCAAACTGGAGGTTGTCGAAGACAAAACAAGCATGTCTGAGACAGACTAGAAGGATAGCAATCGACAGTAGCTGGAGGTTGTCGAAGACAAAACAAGCATGTCTGAGGCAGACTAGAAGGATAACAATCGACAGTAGAGATGATATGCTTTCACTGCTGGAATGAGACAAAGGTAAGCTTGGCTACCATACTCTGGACTCTTTGGATCTTCACGGTTCCGCTGGTTGTGGCTCTTCCATGAGTCAGACGACGATGATGAGGGACAAAGTCCCGCAACAGATGGAGATGTTGTGAGCCATGTGGAGTTTGGCTGATCTACAAAAATGATGAAGATTGAGAGAGGTGAAAGAAAATTGAGGGTAAATCGACATAGAAGATGAAACTTGAGAGAGAAAAGGAAACGAAAGCTTCACGAGAGTAGAAAGAAAAAGGTTTACTTAGAGCAACAGCAATGGAGATACAAGAGTGTCTAAGACCATCTCTAATGGTAAAAATCTCTCATGGGTTCTTAATATTATTTTAATTATAAATTTTGAAAATATATAAGTTAAGAATTTCTTTAAAAGTAATTAAAATTGTATGTCTCCAATGGTAGAAACTCACTTGAGTTTCTTAAAAATAAAAAAATATTATTTTGAAATTTATAATATTTTAAATAGAATTTATTTTGTTTAAATTATTAAACAATTTATATTTTATAAAATTTTAAAATTATTATATTTCATAAATTTTGTGAAATTTTAATTTTTATAAAGTTTTGTGAAATTTTAGTTTTTGTGAAGTTTTGTGAAGTTTTGATTTTTTTTTTTCTTTTTTTGGTTAAAATAAACCGACCAATCACAAACTGATACGTATGAGGTTCTTAACAATTCTAAAAACTTTATTTTAAGAACCGGTTCTTAACATTTTATTTAGTTTTGAATTATTTTTTTATTTTTTTTCTCAAAAGAAACTTATGTTAAGAAGCTAAGTGGAAGCGTTTTCATTGTAACCAAATATGTAGGTTATATTAATCGTTAACTGATTTATCGCTTATTAAACAGTTAAAATTGGTTTTAATCGCCAATTTTTTTACCAAAACTGTACTGGATTTTGGTCCAAAGCTCAAAACCTGTTGGGCCTTCGCTTAGAAAAGCCCATTCTTACTCACACTGTTAATGAGTGAAACCAAGTCTTATTTGTCAAAGAGAGTTAAAGTAGTTTCTTCTTGTATTGTTGATGTGGGATGTTTTAGGATTCTAAAATACTTTATTTTTACATGACACGTGGTTTAATAATAATCAAATCCATGTTGGACAAAATAAAAGACCATACTGTTACACTAGGAGAGAACCCGCACGATGTGGAAGTTTTATTTTAAATTAAGTTTTAAATAATTTTTTTTAAATCTATATTTTGACTATTATTTTATTTTTAAGAATTTAAATTTTTTACTTTTTTTTTCTTGATGATATGTGTAATTTCTTTCATATATTATTTTATGAATCTTTATTTATTCTTTAATTTTCATACTCTTCTCGTTTATTTATAATATTATAATAATTTTTTTTTGTTTTCAGTTTATCATTTTGAAGATGTATTTTACATATCTTGCATTAAATCCATGTTTTTCCATGTTTTAAAATTTTGTATATTTTTGTATCTATTTTTCTTTTTCTTTATTTTTATCTTCTTCTCTATATTTTTTTATATAAATTTTTATCTTCTCGATATTTATTGAATATTTTGTTGTGTCTGAAGATTTTATAGGTTGCAGTTAACTTCTTAATTTATTCAATATCATATTTGTTTTGCACTTATACCAAAGTTTAATTACCGTAATTTATTTGAAATAAGATTCAAAAAATATAATGATATATTTAAAATTATGTATTATATAATATTAATATATTTCTTATTTTTAAAATTAAATTAAAATTTCATCTACTTATAATAATTTTTAAATAGTTGAAATCAAATTTAGTGGTTTTATGTATAGTTAATTGTACATATATTAATATGTATTTATGTTAATTGACGTTTTAAAAAAAATAATTACTTTTTCAATTTATCATTTTGAGGATTTATTTATTTATACGTTGGAAAATAAGTCTATAATTGACATACATAATATGTAAAATATATAGACAATATCATAAGTTTTTAGAGAGGGTTGTCAAAGAGTACTCATGACATAATGGGAAAGAACGGTCTTCTTTTATTGAGAGGATTATGAGTTTGAATCTGCATGAATGCAAATAAGAGGATTAAAATATTTTGTTCAGTTCAGATTTAATATAAATTAAATAATTTTATAAAAATTAAATAATAAATAAAACGTCTCATACTCTGAGATGCTGAAGTGGCAGGTCCTGTAGACAGTCATTAAGCTTTCATATAGTAGAAAATAAGGACACTCAAAAAATATAATGATATATTTAAAATTATGTATTATATAAAATTTATATATTTATTTATTAAATTAGAATTTCATCTACTTATAATAATTTTTAAATAGTTGTATTCAAATTTAGTGGTTTTTATGTATAGTTAATTGTACATATGTTAATATTTATTTATGTTACTTAATGTTTAAAAACAATTTGCTTTTTTCAATTTATCATTTTGAGGTTTTTTTGTATTTATATGTTTGGGGCATAAGTCTATAATTGATATACATATAAATTAAAAAAATATGCTTATAATTTAATATGTAAAACATAGAAACAATATCATACATTTTTAAAGAGGATTGTCAAAGAGTGTCCATGGCAGAATGAAAAAATGGTCTTCTTTAATTGAGAGTGTTATGGGCTCAAATCCCCATGAATGTAAATAAAAAAATAAAAAAATATATATTTGGTTCAGATTTAATTCAAAAATTAAATGAAAAAGTGTCACGTGGTGCTTTCTCACGTGCTGAGAGCTCTTCTGCTTTCATATAGTAGATTAGACTTTAACTAGAGGATTGTCCGCGCTACGCGCGGTTTGTCTTCACTATTTGATATGATTAAAATTAATGTTTGTATTGAGATAATTTTTAAATGCAATTATCCAATTTGCTGAGAAATATTTATTTATGTTAGTTGTGCATTTCTATAAGTTACTAATGTATTGATTTTATTAAATTTTATCAGTATATCTTTTTATTTGTGACTTAATTGATATATACTAAAGTTTAGAAAAGGGTGCATCATGCTAAGTTTGTTATACTAATTTAAAATATGTGAAAAAACTTTCTATCATTTTATATCTTGTGTTTTTAGAGGTTTCTAAGTTTATGAAAACAATGTTAATGTTATTTTTAAAATTTTATTGGACGTTTTTATTATTTCACCCCAAAACTACATTTTTCTTATATAAATTTTTAAAAATAATATTGCTAAAGAGATGCTTGCCTGCATATTTTCTGTTTATATGTATATCTTTTTCTTTTGCAATCCGCGCTGCGTTGGAAGATGCTTTGAAGCGTGGCTTGACAAGACTTCGGAGTCTCATCGGGCATCTTAGAAATGGCTAATACATTTGATTTTCTCAGTTTCAATGTATCAGTCATAACTTTAACTTATAACTGATGGGCTGGCCAAACTGACTCTAAGTTTGTATCCAAGTCCAGTTTAATTTTATGAGAATGAGATTTGAATCCTAAAAAAAATGTATATCTTTTTTTCTATTTTGAAATGAAAAATGACAACATTTTTATTAAGATGAAGGTTTAAAAACTGATTTTAGAGTGTAAATATGATTTTAGTTTTAGGAAGATGATTGTTTTCAATGAATATACAAATTTAAAACTATATAGTGTGTTAAAAAGTGTGAGCCATTTTAAAACCGAAAACTATTGTTCACACCAAAAAAATATACAATAGTAAATTTATATTGTTTTTTATAGCAAATGTTTTATTGAATTTGATAAAAAAAATATTGAACCAAATATTAAAAAGGATTTGAGAAAACAATATTGGTTTTTAGTTTTTTTTTTTAATATCTAAACCTAGGTTTTTGGCAATAGCAATATCAAGTAACATCAAGATAGTTTTTTGCATAGAAATTCTACGTTTGAAAAGGTATATTAAATAACACTCCCACCAAACACTTAGGCAAAATTGAAAAAAAAAAAGCGTCAAAATGAAAATTTGTACATAACTATCAAGTATTAACTATGTATGTGTTCGTCCTAGGTGGGGTCTCTTTTGTCGATGATGATGGCAATCTCGAGATTCATGCTGGTTTGATTTTGGTTTATGGTTATTGAAATTTTTGCGACGTAGACTACCAAACGTTGATTTGTAATTTTAGAACCTGAGATTGGAAAACACCCAAAAAACAAGATTGCAAGTCATTCAAATTGATTGCTTGAAAATGGTCAGGGCTAAGGCCGGATATTAAAAACATGGTATCATAATAGTTTTTATAAATTTATGGATCCAAAAACAATTATTTGTTTATCAAATATAAAAATAGAGAAATAATAAGTTGATCTTTTAAATAGTTTGACTTGTTAAAATCTAAAATTATTTATGTTAAATATTCAATATATGTGCACAATGTTTTGGTATATATTATAAATTGTCTCTTACTTAAATCATCATTAATTATTAAAAAATATAAACTGAGTAAAATTGTTTGTATTTTCTAAAAACACTTTTATTCATCTGACTTGTTCGTATCTAGTCGACCTAAAAATTATATATAGTATAAATTTAGGTTTTTTTATAATGTATATGTGTCACTATAAATAAAAGTTAAAATAGCTTCAATATAACTAAAACCATATATTACACGAATTTGATATCGCCCAAAAAAATAATTCTTTTAGCTTAAATATGAAATCTTTAAAAATTAGAATTTCCTATTTTCTCATTTAGTAGTTGTTATGTTGTCCATTTTCTCTATCTTTTTATCTTCATATGAATTTAAAATTTCTATGTTTAAAATGTGTGACTACATTTCTTTGGAAAAACAGAAAGATGCTTAATTAGAACGTTATCACAACATCCAGTTCTAAATTTGATTAGCATTATGTGATCAAATTCAGAAGCATGAAATTAGCCTGAAAGTTTTGTTTTCTTTCTTTTTTAAAAAAAATCCAGAAAATGAACACACCAAAAACAATTGTAGTAGTAATTGAATTTGCAAGTGTGGAAATATACCTTTTACACACGAAACAATACAACCATTCAAAGAAACTGATTTTTGTTTATAAAAAAAGACCATAGTACACATATTCCTTACTTTATGTACATCGAGAATCGAGAACGGCCCTGTTCGTTTGGTGAGTTGGACGCAGTATCTGGACGCAGATGCAGGTTGCTGTTCGTTTAGTGATAAGAAAGAACATGAACTGAAACCTGTATCCGGATGAGATTGCAAAACTCATCCAAAAAAATCAGGATTTCTGGATGAGTTAAATCGGTGCGTTTGGCTACAGTAATCTCATCCAAAATTAATAAAAGTCTAAAATACCCTTATTTTCTTAAAATATTACGAAATTTTGCACCTAAATTCTAAACCTAAAATGAAGCTGCCTCTCTTCAAACCTAAATCTCTCTCTCGCGACTCTCAGCCTCTCTTCAACCTCTCGTCATGAAACTCTCGAATACAATCCCAAAACCCTAAATCTCAGTCTCTCTCGCGGTCTCTCCCTCACTCTCGCGGTCTCTCTCTCGGTCTCTCTCTCTCTCGCGCTCTCTCTCTCTCTCGCGGTCTCTCTCTCGGTCTCTCTCTCTCTCTCGCGCTCTCTCTCTCTCTCTCTCGCGGTCTCTATCGGTAAGTTATTAGTTTTTCGTTATATTTGGTCTGTAATTTAGATACCCTTTTGGAAATCTCATTGGTTTTGTTTTGCTTAGCATCAAAAATGGAGCTTTGAGTTGGTCTCTCTCTCATGGTCTCCAAATATCTCTCTCCATATGTAAGTGTTTCAGATTTGCTTTAAGACGGTTCTTTTGCTTTATAAATTCACTTTTGCTTCATAATTCGGCATAGTTTTAAGTATAATTTTGGTGATGTTCGCTTTGAAATCTCTTGTTTGCAGATTTTGCAATCAAAGAGAAGACAATGGCATCCGTACCAGGCAATGATGTAAGTATTCTCTCTGGTTCCTGATTGATTGAAATAGTATCAGTGTTGTAGGCATTCTTTTATGGTTTCTATTGATTGAATTTTATTGTTCATAGACTGTAATTTGGAATGATGAACAAACACGGTTTTATCTTCAACTAAGACTTGACGAAAAACTGAAAGGCAAAGTGAGAAATCAGTTGGTGAATGAAGCTGGGAGACAGATCATGAAACCGATGCTCCCTCAGCCTCCAATGCTCCACGAGACTCCAATGCTCTCTCAGCCTCTAATCCTCCACGAGACTCCAATGCTCCCTCAGCCTCCAATGCTCCATGAGCCTCCAATGTCCCAAAGCCTAGTCGGAAAAGGCGTGCAGAACAAGCAGCAGAAGTGATTAGAAGTAGTCTTCAATCACGTGATGAGATACTTTCTCACAAGAACCACCTAATAGAAAGTCATCCAGATTTGAGTTGCAGTCAGCTTAAGGCTATGAGAGTCTTACATTCACTGTCTAGTATAAAAATGTGGTCTCCATTGTACAAAGCTGCCATGAAACATCTCAAGGAAGCTGCTACGAATCGACAAACGTTTCTAAGTTATGAAGAAGATGAGAACAAGATTATCTATTTGAAGGAAGAGACCGGTGAAAGCAGATATGCATGAGGGAGTTTGAGTCTATTTGGAGTGTGAGCAAGATTGTCTAAGTCTAGTGGTGTCTAAGTTTAGTGGTGTCTAAGTCTTGTGGTGTCTAAGTCTTGTGGTGTCTTTTGTCTCTTTTAAAACTGAAAGTCTATCTTCTGTTTATGTATGACATTTTCCATCTATGAAAAAGTATTAGTTTGTTACGTCTTTACTTGTTATATGTTACTTGTTTACTTTTTAATTCGTCACTTGTTTATAGAGTTACTAATCTTTCTCCTCTTGGCAGATATACAACGAGACAACAGCACTAGATACATTCGCATTGCTAACTGAGGATGATGATATAGATTTGATATTAGAGGAGGAAGAAGTTTATGGAGTTACTAATCTTCCTCCTCTTCCTCGACAAATACAGAGAACAAACAGAGGTGGAGGTTGGCGCCGTGTTCAACACCTCATGTTTCAGAGTGAGAAGCAATGTTACGACATCTTTAGGATGACTCAAGGTACTTTTATGAATCTATGCTTTAGGCTTGAAGAATACTACAAACTTGAAGAATCTTGCCACGTCTATCATGAAGAGAGTGTCGCTATGTTTGTTAAAATGGTTGCTCAAGATCTGACAGTTAGAGTCTTGGCTGAGAGATATCAACCCTCTGTGGATACAGTGAAGAGAAAACTTGATGATGTTCTAAGTGTTCTATTGAAGCTTGCAGCAGACGTCGTTAAGCCATCAAGAGGAGAGTTTACTACTCCTAGTCCTGTTCTAGTAAACGATGATAGGTATAAAATTTATGTTCATTCCTTCTTGTTTCAATCTTTCTCCTCTTGGCAGATATGAAAGTCTATCTTGTGTTGTCTTGTTTGGATTATAGGTATATGCCCTTTTTTGAAGATTGCATTGGTGCTTTGGACGGAACTCACATATCTGTTCGTCCTCCTTCTGATAATGCGGAACCGTTCAGAGGTAGGAAAGGAGAACCAACAATCAATGTTCTCGCAATATGCAATTTGAATATGCGATTCATCTACGCATATGTTGGAGTTCCTGGTAGAGCGCATGATACAAAAGTTCTTACACATTGCGCTACAAATGAACCTTTCTTCCCTCATCCACCAGATGGTAAGTACTTTCTAGTTGATTCAGGTTATCCAACTAGAACTGGTTATCTAGGCCCGCATCGTAGAACTAGGTATCATCTTGATCAGTTTTCTAGGGGAGGACCACCAATTAGCACTAGAGAATTGTTCAACCGCAAACATGCTAGTTTACGTTCTGTGATAGAAAGAACATTTGGTGTTTGGAAAGCGAAGTGGAGGATTTTAGATAGGAGACATCCGAAGTATGAGCTTAAGAAGTGGATGAAGATTGTGACAGCAACTATGGCACTTCACAATTTTATTCGAGATTCACAGTATGAAGACCGTGATTTCACTCATTGGGAAACAGTTGATGTGTATGAACATCATGGTGACCAAGCAGTAGAAGATGAGCATACTCCATACTTTCCAGCTGGTGATAGAGCAATGGAGATTCGACGTGATATCATCACTGAAAAAATAGCAAGAGGACGTCAACTTCCGTATTAGCAAGAGGCCTTGTCATTAGTTCGGATGCCCTTGGTGCTGCCATTAAGGTAATTCCCCATGAGACATTGTTTCGTTTCTCTCTTAACCATTAGTTCGGATGGGAATCTATTTGTCTTGTTTGGTTTCATAGCTTTGTAATTTGTTATATGCTTAAGGTTGATCGCATGCTTAATGCACTTGTTGACTATGCTCCTGCAGATGATACAAGTAAAGAAGCAGAGTGCTCTGCTGTTTGGTCTTTTCTTGAACTGGAGCTACTTGAGAATAGAGGAAGATGGTAGAGTAAAAGTCTAGTGAATGAAGTTTTATTTGTAATTTTATTTGATGTAAATGTAGTTTTATTTGTTTGGTACATTGAAAATGAAAATGTAGTTTTATTTGTTTGATACATTGAAAATGAAAATGTAGTTTTATGTTTTGGTGAACATTGAAAGTGTAGTTTTATGTTTGTATAGAGGTTTAGACCAAAAGAGCATTATATACACAGGTTTAGACAAAAAAATAAATAAAGAGTTTTTGGTCATTTGACACAAAACGCGTCCAGATACAAATACAAAACATACAAACGAACGTCATTTGACATAACTGCATCCAGATACAAATTCTGGACGCATGAACCAAAATCACAAACGAACATCATCTGAATGCTGCGTCCAACTACTGCACTCAGACGCTGCGTCTGGAAATCTCATCCTCCTCACCAAACGAACAGGGCCAACAACTGGCTAAAAGTATATGAACTCGAGGTATTGAACAATACGACAGAAAAAACTTCAGACCTATTTACCAGTCTTGACGTTCTCTTCCTCTCCACCTCCGGCTACATCATACAACTCTATTCTCCGAATCCTTTCACGTTTATGGTGGGAAGTTGATGTTTTACAGAGCAATGTTGTTGCAAGCTGTTTTGAATGTGATTTTTTTTAAGAGATTGTGAGGACAGTAAAACGTATGTAGCAAGTTATTCGAATTTGCAGCCTTGTTGCATCCACATTCCAATATCATCTGAAACATAGAGCGGTAAAAGTTCTAAATATATTTAAAGTTTGTTTAGAATTTGAATGATGATATAATCAACAAATAGAAAGAAGAGAAAAGAGTTTAATTTTCAGCGACATATCTTACAGTAACTATCTACATTTTTTTTTTCCTGTCATCACTTTTCAAGATTTGTAACTTATAAAATTTAGGAAAATATAAGTGTAATGAGGTTAGTATGTGAAATTAAATATCTAATTTTTCTATACTCACCTATCATGAAGAAGTTGAGGAAGAATTATGCGACGGCGATTATGATCCTCCTTATCTTAAGATCGACATATGGCAATGCCAGATTATCGTAGTAGATGTCACGCGGCTCTGCGGCCCACTCGGTTAGCCACTATATATATTGTGTCTCTTGACTGTTGAGTTTGAGCACAAACCGCTGCTCCCAAACGGCTCTTGAAAGACACAAACGCTGCAGGCACTATCGCCTTTGTCTCGGTCCTTAATCTCTGTTTCTCCTCAGATATCTGAAACATGCCAAGTAAGTTCGATTAAACGTTTCAAATGAGGATGGAGAGTAGAAGCAATAGCTTAGAGTAGTTGAGATGAAAGCTTTACTTCTCTCGTTAGACTCTCGACTATGGATGTGTAGTACTTGATTCCATCAACTTCTTCACTGCATCAGCCAAGAAATCCCATCTGCTTGCAGACATTGAGATGAGTCTTAAAGAGAAACAATAAAGGAGAAACTTAAGCTTTTGCAAATGTGAGTTTACCTTTACTATTGGCCTTTTAAATTACCATAATTTCATCTTTGCATAAATCTCTTTGCATGTCATCAAAAGTTTTGGTGGGTAGGGGATTCGTAGAGGTCTGCTTAGCTGGTGGGGCCATGTTTTGATTCGTATTTTCTGGTAATCAGAGAGATGGTGGGATGGTGGATCTGTAGAACACGATAATTTATACACATCTTTGAGGGGAGGGTTAACGGCGTTGGTAGTGGGCAGTAAATTCTTTAAATCGAGGGGAATTATGGAATGAGTGATGAAGTCGTAACTGTCAGATGTCGATTTGATTCCTCTGGAGGGATAGGAATCGATGAATCTGAGAATCGATAATTGTCGATGATTGGAAACTGTTACGGCTGAAGAAATTTTGGTGAGGGAGAGACTTTTCTTGTTCTAGGTTTTTAGTTGTTTGTTGGGTTTGAGAGATGGTGGTGGGTGAGTCATTGCTATTTGGGCTTAGCCCAATACAATTTGTTTAATTGGTCGTATAATGGGTTTTAAAAACAGAAACGAAATTTTTTGTAATAGCGCTGACATGTCATCGATTTGGGGATTCTTTTTTTTTTTTGCTGAGGCGGCACCCCTCAGGAGCCCCAAACAGCACATTTTATTAGTATAGATTTAATTAAATATTAATTAATATAATTTAGAATAACAATCTATTTTACTTAATAATTAGTGTGATATACATATAATGCATTTGTTGCATGATAAATTTTGTAAATTTTTATTTTTTTTATGTTTTTCTACATCATAATTTATATAACATTGTATATATTTATATTTTTATATAAATTAAATAAAATAATATAAAAAGTAGTTCTCGATTAATTTCTATTTAATCTCCTTTTAATTTTTGATTTATTGATTAATCGTTAGGTCCACATGTACCAGCCGATTAGCGCATAACGAAATTTTGAAGAAGAATCAAATCTAATCCCTATATCAAGCATACAAATATTACTAATCCAACTAATGCATCTTTAAGAATCATAAACCGCTTCGCACCTTTCCATTCATGTTGAAAACTGAGTCGGGAAAAGTAGTGGTTGTGTTTTGGAGTCGCCAAAACATAGCTGTCAAAACGGTTGGGAAATAACGTTTCGAGCGGCTGCGGTTGAAATGCTATTTATGGCGATCTGCGATTGCGTTCTGGGCGACTCGCGTTTGGCCTGCTATTCCACATATTAGGGTTTCTCATTTTTTATAGGTTCTGAGCAATCTTGGGCAACAAGCAACAAGTGCAACAGTTAGGATTTACTTCTTATGACAATTCTCATTGGTCTGACGGCTTCCCTAACATATTCTCTATCTGAAACCACCATGGTTTGACCTTACTGTCTCGGACCTGCTTCAGATTCAAACTTAACCCAGATTCTGGAATTACACAGTTCTGCAATTAAGGTTCATGATCGTTAATTTATACCTCTATAACTTACCGGTAAAGCTCTAAATCGTACAGTCTTAGATTATCTGGAAACCTTGGAGTATCCTCTTTACAAAGGTACTAAGAACAGCCGCTGGGTCCTCCTGGTATGTCGGGAATTCGGCCCGCAAACTCTACTGCAAAACTGTTAAAAAATCAGATTTATGGATTTACACATATTGATCCGCTCGGATTGAAATGACGATAACTAACCGAATATACCTCTAAATCAAACAAATCAAGACGCTCTGGAAATATCGGAGAATTCTATTTCCAACAATATCAAAATCGCTATATGGGTCCTTCGAAGTATTCGGGAAAATGCTTACAAAAGTGACGGCTAAGAGGTTCAATCTACAGAAATATGCCTCGACAAAACATGCATAACCCTCAGTGTACCACTCTAAATGACGAACCATTTTCTGATATAGATCGACCTGAGAGTTGAGTACTTACCCTCTAAGTTTCACCTCAAACAAATCCGATTTGTCCAGCCGTTTCTCTCTTGCACCAAAACGGGTCGGAACTGCCTCCTTTGGCCTTGCTTCTCCTTCGATGGGGCTGCTGATGGAGCGGAAGCAAGAAAGAAAGACTTGTTTCTCAAGTTCCCGGGAAGCGAGAGAAGACAAAAAGAGACTGTTTTTCTACACAAAAAACAGAGGTTCGAGATTTGTAAAGAATACGTCTTTGCAAAAGCTCAAAGTAGAAAACGATTCTTATTAATTCAATTCAAGATGATCCTCTTAATAAACCTAAGAGGTCTATATATAGATAAGCAAAGCTCTAGATTAAGGAAACATAACTTTTAAAAGAAAAAGAAATGCTAAAGAAAAGGAAAATTTGAAAAAACTTAAAACGCCAAATCCTTGTTGAACGTAAAAGGCAAAACCTGTTCGACAAGGTTAAGATGCACTGCATCAGGTCTCCCCGGGTAGGAAAAAATTCGTTCCTGAATCTGGATCTTCATTGTCGCCATGGTAAGGAAACAAATGCTTAACGTTAAAGACGTCGGAGGTGCGTATGTGATCAGGAAGTCGATGTTTGTATGCATTTGCATTGATACGGTGAATGATCTCCACGGGTCCAATTTTCCTAGACTTCATCTTGTTGTATTCATAAGCTGGAAATCTTTCCCTTGTTAAGACAACCCATACTAGATCCCTTGGTTGAAAATTCACTTCGCGACGATGCTTATCCAAATGGCGTTGAGCTTGTTGATGTACTAACTGTAAATTATCGACAAAGTCCACGGCTTGTCCATGGAGTCGTGACTTGTCTGGCATTGTTGTCAAATCCAAAGGACCACGAGGACTGATTCCAAAAACCACATAAAACAGACTGAAACCCAAGCTTATGTTGCTGGCGTGATTATGTGCGAACTCGGCTTGCGGCAACTTAGACTCCCAAGATTTAATGTTGTCACCAACTAGACTGTGTAACATATTCCCCAAGGCACGGTCTGTAACTTCCGTTTGACCATCTGTTTGTGGATGATAAGTCGAGCTCATGTCAAGACTTGTGTGAAGCATCTTCCAAATAGAACGCAAAAATGGCTTAAGAAATGTGCCATAAGTACCGCATCTGTTATCCTTTTACAAGGAATAAAATGAGCCATTTTAGAAAAGCGATCCACGATAACAAAAATAGAGTCGTTACCGCGTTGAGTACGAGAAAGGTCTAAACAAAATTCATGCTACTGTCGGTCCATGGCTGTGTAGGCGTCGAAAGTGGTAGATATAACCCAGCATTAGATGCTTTTCCTTTAGCATGTTGACATGCACGACAACGTTCCACGAACCGTTCAACATCACGACGAAGAGAAGGCCAAAAATATTGTGTCGTAACTAGATGTAATGTTCTGTCACATCCAACATGTCCCTCAGAATGTAACTCGTCAAGGATCCGCAGACGAAGACTACAATTGGGAATGCATAATTGATTTCCTTTGAATAAGAAACCGTCTTGCAATGTGAAATCTTTATGATGACCATACTGCACCTCGGTCCAAATACGAGCAAAATAAGGATTTTTCACATATAATTCTCCAAAAGATGCAAAGCCTGTTACTGAATTATGCATAGCCATGAGAAGGGAATAACGACGGCTTAAGGCGTCAGCTACTCGATTTAACGTGCCCGACTGATGTTTGGATGTGAATTGTTGAAGAAACGCAATCCACGAAGCATGTCGAGCGGAAACTTTAGCTTGACTATCAAGATGGCGAAGAGCGTCATGATCAGTGAATAAAACAAAGTCTCGATGACAAAGGTAATGCCTCCAATGCTTTATGGCTTGTACAATTGCGTGAAACTCCACATCATATGTGCTATATCGACTCCGCGCGCCAGCAAGTTTTTCGCTAAAGTATGCGACTGGACGGGTTTGTTGACTAAGAACGGCGCATATACCCAACTTGGAAGCATCACAATGCAATTCAAAAGTGAGTGAAAAGTCGGGTAATACGAGGATTGGTGATGTTGTTAACTTAGTCTTGATGATCTGAAACGCTTGATTTGCATTTTGTGTCCATTCAAACTTTTCTTCACGCATGCAATCTGTTATAGGGACCACAATGCTGCTGGAATGCGGAACAAAGCGTCTATAGAAAGATGCAAGCCCGTGAAAACTTCAAACATCCGTTAATGAGCGTGGAACAAGCCAAGACTTGATGGACTCCACTATGGAAAAATCAACGGACAGCCATCCTTGGATATCATATACCCCAAAAATAATACATGATCCGTCCCAAATTGACATTTTTTCTAGGCAGCAAATAGTTTTTCTTTCCTCAAAACGCCTAAGATTGCTCGGAGATGGGGCTGATGTTCATCTAAGGAGGGGCTGAATATGAGTATATCATCAAAATATACTACCACAAACTTACCAATGAAAGGGCGAAGGGCTTGATTCATTACTCGCATAAACGTACTCGGTGCATTTGATAATCCAAAGGGCATGACAAGCCATTCAAACAATCCTTTTCGCGTCTTAAAAGTTGCCTTCAATTCATCGCCTGGACGAATTCTAATATGATGATTGCCGCTTTTAAGATCAATTTTGGAGAATATCTTTGCCGTACCAATTTGATGGAGAAGGTCGTCTAATATTGGAATAGGAAAACGGTAACGCACTGTAATCTTGTTGATGGCGCGACTATCAACACACATACGCCATGAGCCATCTTTTTGAGATTAACAAGGCTGGAACTGCGCACGGGCTGAAACTCTCACAGATATGTTCTTTTGACAATAAATCTTCTACTTGTCACCTTAATTCTTCATGTTCTTGTGGGCTCATTCGATAATGTGGACGAATAGGAAGTGTAGCTCCCGGAACCAAATCAATATGGTGTTGAGTATCTCTCAATGGTGGGAGTGCATCAGGCAAATCGGATGGAAAGACATCTTTAAATTCGTCCAAAAGTTGATCAAAATCTGAATTAAGAGACTTGTTGACAGAAGAAATACTTGCGACTGAAAGTAGAGCAAAAGCAAAGCCAGTCTGACGAAATTCTTCTTCAAAAGTACTACGTGAGCATATCAGTGTCGCCATAGGAAGGGAATCAATAACTGGGGTAGGAGCAGGATTAGTGGCGGGAACCGTTGGTGATGTGAGAGAAGGATCCTTAGGTAAGAGTGTAATGGACCGATTATCAAAGACGAACCGATAGCAATTGCGCTTCCCATCATGAATTGTTTCTCGATCATACTGCCATGGTCTTCCATAAATCAAGTGACCTACGTCCATAGGAACAACATCACAGTATAACTTGTCCTTATAAACTGCGCCAATCGAGAATGAAACTAGTGCACGATGAGTAACTCTAACTTATGTTCCTTCTTTTAACCACGTGAGCTTGTATGGGCAGGGGTGTGCTTCTTTTTGGAGGCCTAACTTGCGCACTGCATAGTCGGAAACAATATTGTGGCAACTTTCGGAATCGATTATAAATCAACAAACTTTTCCTTTAACCGTACAAGTGGATTGAAAGATGTTTGTCCGCAGCCATGGTTCTTCCAATACTTGTGGTGCTAAGCAGATATGACGTGCCACTAAAAGAGGACCTGAATCACTTTCTAGTTTTGTATCGCCGAGTGACGTATCTTCCATAATATCATCATGATACAAATCATAGGACAACTCAATTTCTTCAATGAGAAGACCACGTTTGGACTGTTTCGGACAAGCCGTTTGAATATGACTCGTTTCTCCACAAGCAAAACAACGTAGTGCATTAGGGCGTGAAGAACGACGAAGCGTTTGATCTTCTGTTGGTGCTGCTATTCGATTAGAAGTTGTGGTACAAGACGTATCTGGATTTATAAGTTGGGAACCTTGGCTTGTGGTTTGATCCTGCAACGTAGAATTGCGGAACTTGGAAGAAGGATTCCAGCTGCTAGACGAAGTTAGAAATTGTTGTTCGAACGCAGCAGCTCGCCTATGAGCTTCCAAGACCTTGTTAGGGCCAAATTGAGCCAACACGTTTTGAAGGTGAGGCCGTAATCCTCCAATAAAGCGAGACACAGTTTGAATTTCACTATCATGAATTTCATTACGCGTCATCAACAAGTAGAATTCTGCAGCATATTCATCAACGGAGCGAGATCCTTGTCGCAAATTTTGGGGTCGTGTATACGTGGTGCGATCAAAGTTGTAAGAAAGAAAGGTTTTTTGCAGGTGCTATTTCAATTTATCCCATGATACAATCTTTAATTTTCTCTCACGAGCACATGTTAATTTTAGTTGTAGCCACCACGAAGCTGCTTGGCCACTAAATTTTGTTGCGACAAGAGCAACTTGGCGATCGGCTGGTACTTGAAATCCAATACTTCTTCAACCATGACAATCCAGTCGATCAATTCTTCTCCACGAATACCTCCTATAAATTCTGGTAAGTCAGCTTTGAATCCTAATTCCTAGTGATTATCACATCTTTCGTTGTTTGGTTGATGATTTAGCTGACGTAATTGGTTATTGTGAGCTGGAGCAAAGGGATTGTCTCTGTGAGCATCGTCGTGTCCGTCGAGTTATGGATTGTCGTAATTCGGCCCAATAGTTGATCGTTGAAGAGCGCTGTGAAGATTTAGATGCATCTCGTGTAGGGTCCGTCGTAATTCGGCCCAATCATCCGTATGTACTTCTTCTCCTTGTTGTGATTTTGGCGGCATGATTGGTGGCAGGAACGGCGAGTCTATGACACCAAAAGTGATGGAGCAGAAGCAAGAAAGAAAAGACTTGTTTCCCAAGTTCCCGTGAAGCGAGAGAAGACAAGAAGAGACTCTATTTTTCTACATAAAAAAATAGACGTTCGAGTTTCGTAATGAACACGTCTTTGCAAAAGCTCAAAGTAGAAAACGATTCCTATTAATTCAATTCAATCCTCTTAACAAACCTAAGAGGTCTGTGTATAGATAAGCAAAGCTCTAGATTAAAGAAAGATAACTTTTAAAAGAAAAGGAAGTGCTAAAGAAAAGGAAAAACTGAAAAAAGGAAAAACGTCAAATCCTTGTTGAACGTAAAAGTCAAAACATGTTCGACAAGGTTAAGATGCAATGCATCAACTGCCGAGGCTCATTTGTGGTGCATCCTCTTTAGCAGAGTTCTCTTTTCTGCCTCCTCTCCTTTTGGTGCATCCTCTTTATATAGAGTACAAGGGTTTTAGGGTTTTCCACTTAAAAGACTTTAGGACTTTTCAACAATTATGGGTTTGAGAAATTTGTGTTTTATTTCTTGCCACTTCTAGGCCACAACAACGTTTTAAAAATGGGCTTTGATCTTCACTTCCTCTTATGGGCTTTCTGTAACCCCATACATGTTCATTGTTCTTCCGACGCTTCTTTTGCAAGTTAGGGTTAAAGTTCTAACGAAAAAAAATTGCCCCTTTTACGAGATGGAGATGTTACACTTGTGCTTTGTTGTAACACCCACCTCTTACGTAACCAAGACGGCATGTTCAAGTGCATTAACTTTCACCACAAGAAACCACTTGCTAGTTCAATGGCAATTTATTCCCAAGGATCGTATACAAAATGTCTTACAAAAACCATTTTAACTTAAACATCAAATCCGAATTGAAATAACGTCTTTAAAATAAATAACAAATAATAAAATAAAAATATGTGTCTTCCCAAAACCATCAACAAGTCGAATGACTACTCTTGTATACATGCGCGCTCACATGTAAAGAAGAGGGATGAGTAATTTTGGATTACCCAGTGAGTGCAGGTCCTACGGGACCCACGATATACATCTCGCACATGCATAACCATTCCAGACGAAAGTCCTAAGTTAATACACACAGACAATCACGTCCGAAGACACTCACATATCAAGAAATGACATTCTAGACCTAACTGGTGCATCCACGCCTTCACCGACGCACACCTCGAGGCATATAGCGGCACACACGATGTCTGTCCTGATGACGCATGGCTCGTCAAGCCACCGACGATGGTACTATGGTGCGCCACACACATTCCATATTTAGCACAAACACATAACGTAAGAGAATCCTCTATGTTACTTATGTCATCACATAGGCAAAACCGCCTCATAAGCCTACAGCTTATCCCAACCCGCACAAGTAATTTCCCTCACACAATGCAAACACCCGCAAACACTATTCATAAATCATTTAACTATTTGTCGTTTAACAACCAATGTTACTAAATTCATCAATCAACAAACAAAACATCAATTAATATTATAGTGCTATTACAACGCTTACTAATTAGGTTCAGACAACAAACAAATACGTGTATTCATATAGATACAGTGCATGTATGCGCGCATTAACATAGGATTACTCAGAATGGAATGAATATGAATATAGGAAAAGTAGATCACGACCAGTCCTCACTTTAGTCTCAGATCTGAAGTGGAACTGAAAAGGAAGCAGATCTGGTCACTGTGGGCCCTTGCTGTACGGATCTGGCACTAAGACAGTGTGGGTCCGTCCCCACAGTAAAATGAAACCAGTAACAGAAAATAACGGAAACCAGATCTGGAAAAAGTAGATCTAGACCTGAAAAATAGATTTAGATCTGGAATGAAAAGACTCAGATCTACTAACCACGGAGGCAAAAACGAGAAACGGTGATGGATTTGAGAAGACAGCACGAAGGAGTACGTTCTCGATGACTGGCGATTTTCCGGCGATGATAGTTTTTCGGCGGTTGACGGTGGTGGCGGCGATCGACGGTGGTGGCGGCTCCGGCGGTTGCTCCAGCAACGGCTCCGGCGAGAGGCTCTGACAGAAATGGAGCAGACCTCTGTAGGCCTTAGCCCTTTCACTCGGACTAAAAAATCAGAATCTAAACCGCTGCATTTATAGGAGAAGAGAGTGCACATCCTAGATCAAACGCAGTGGGTCTTAAGCTGGTGGGTTTTTGCTCTCCAAATCCTTATTGACTGGGCCCAAGATGTCACATTTGGAATAAGAAGATGATAAATCATGTGTATTAGATTTTTTTTTTTTTTTGCATCAGATCTACTCATCAAATTACACAAATTCTCCCCCAAACTTAATTTACACAGTCCCTTGGATAATAAAAGTTCAAGAGGAGACAAACCACAAAAAAAAAAACAAGAAGAAAAATCTAAAATTGCAATGGTATATACAATGGAAGGAGAGTTGGATCTTAAAACTGGATGGAGGAGGTGGATGTGGAGTCCATGGAGTAGGACTGATTGTTGGAGCCTGGTGAAGGAGATCTATGTGTCTTCCTTTTCCTCTGCCTCGACTCAATTGATGGTGATCTTAGCGGATCTTTACGCGAGCACTCTGCTCGCGTCATCTGCTCGGGTGAAACACTTAACACCAATCACATCTCATTTTCCGTGGGCATTCCTCCTTTGCCTTGTACCTAATACTTATAAATACCTTAAACACATAAAATTAAAAGGCAAAACACTCATATATACATGGATAAGCATGGGATTGCCTCCCAAGTGCGCTTGTTTAACGTCCTTTAGCTTGACGGTAAAAACTTAATCTCAAATAGATTCAAAATCCTAATGGTTAATGTTAAACCCCAATGGCAACGGCGCCAGATTGATAGGAATTTTTAAGTTCTAGCAATCAATTCACAAAACTCTACTATTCTTGTCATTGTATTATTTTAGGTATCAATCCAAAAGGGGTAGAGATTAAAAACACTAGGAATGCATGAAACTATCTAATCTAAGCACAGTCAAAGAGAGAAATTTCTAACAACCTAATCGAAATGAAAACAATGCATAAAACGTAAATGGTTTGCAAATAAAGATAAAAGATGGATCTTTGGATGGGTTAATTAATTAGGAATGAATCAAGCATTAACCTTTGATGTTTTTCATGCGAGAATACTATACAATCCTAAGTCTAAGGCTCGAAAATAGATCAGTCCATTCTCGTGGTGAAAACCCCTTTGAATCACCTCAAATACAACCTAACTCTCGTTAGTAACAAGCTTTCCAAGCAAAGAAATCCATCCTTAATATGACTTAACAAGCCTCATAGGTCCGCCACTAAGTTTGCGGCTTTCTGACAAGTCTCATCCTTTAGCATTTTCAAGGAATCCAAGAACATTGATGTACTGGAGGATTCCCTAAGATCATGGAATGTATGGTGTATGTCATCCAATCATTTAATACGCTAAAGGGGAAGGAAAGTCTCTTCTTTGGGGTTTAAAGGAATCCAAGAACATCTAAGGGATGGAGGATTCTCTAAGGTCCATGAACGCATGGTGTTTCTCGCTCATTTCATTCACCAAAGAAGAGTTAAAGATTCGAGCTTTATATATGTGAACATCAAAGATCAACGAAAGTTTTAATCGTTAGCCTTTTCAAGAAACCCAAGAACATATTTTGTATGGTGGGTTTCTTTGCATCATAGAATTCATGGTGTATGCTATTATAGCATTTGATATCGCTAAAGAGGAAGGAAAGTTTCAAGCTTTGGTGTTGAACTTCAAGGATTAACACCTAAACCATCCTAATCTAACCCATCCTTAAACCCACAAAGGAACCTGTATTTACTAACCATATTTAAACCCATCAATCCCATGAGAAAGAGATGGATAAACATAATAAGAGGTTTGAGAAAGATAAAATATGAAATAAATAAAAGCAATAAACTAGACTTAAGCAAGAAATAATATTAAAAGTTCTTCCTTTCAAAACCAAGCACATCAAAAATGGTGGCTTGATTTTGAAAGGAAGAAGATGACAAAAAGGTAAAAGCGCAGCCACATAAAAGAAATCAATAATAAAAATAAGCAGAAAAAGTTTGACCAAAACAAATGTTTACAAGTCTGTTTATAGTAAAAGGCACATGTGCTAAAATGAAGGGTTTTCGTCTGAGAAATCTACGCGACCAAAAAATGGTCGCATCACTTGGCCGCGTGAGTAAGTGACACGTCACTCGTCCTTATCCGTAAGCTTTTGTCCTCATCCGGCAGACGTCATATGGTATACTTCAACACGATCAGTCTTGCCCGCGTCAGTTGGTCGTGTGATCCCTTTCAACCTCCATTCAGCTCCTTTGCTTGCATAAGCTCCCTTGTTTTGATCTTTATCTTCCTCAAGCTTTCGTCCAAGATGGTCTCCATACTCCATTCTCCAGTTTAAGCACTAAATCACCTAATAAAATGCAAAATGGGACAAAATATGCAAAAGTCTATCCTAGATGCACCTAATGCCTAAAGTGGGTGAAACTAATGCAAAACTATCAAATGACAGTGAGAATGGATGCAAAAGCTATGCTAAATGAATGCTAAAACAGTGTAAAAAATGCACACATCAAAGAGATGGTCTCACATAATCATGAACTGCCATATTAATTTTTTCCTCCCTGCAGAGATCCGCTTCTCCTATCATACCGACATACTGTTCCATATTTGTGTCATTTAAACGTGAACAACCAGAGAAACTCGTACTTGGAACTTGTTGTATCATACCATCCGATTTTCCTTTCCCCTTATTCACCACAACTGAGACCATTGGCAGTGCTTCCAGCCGTAGATATGAACGTGGAGCCACTGGGTCTTGAGACAGATCATCCATAGTTTGTTTCATACGATGTTCCCGAATCACACCCTCAGCAGGATTAATACAATTCAAACTTCATTTGCTAAAAGACTTCAGACGCTACAACATTAGTATGAGGGTTGAAACCAGGAGGTACTGATGGTGCCATTAAAGGCATAATTCTCTCCGAAAGGTTGGTATGGTGTTGCCGCGGTTGGAAGCTAGGGCCGGCTCGGTTCTGAGATTGACGTAGACCATGGTTTCCCCTGTTTCGATTTCCTTGCAGTATAGGACATCTCTGTTTATCATGCGTGAGTCTTAAAAAATGGAAACACTTTTTCCGAAAGTTTTCATATTCCACCTCTACAACATCAACTATACTATTAGGCAGATCTAAGGATTTTGTATCCCTAACAGGTTGAGCTAAATCCAGAAGTATCAAGACTCTAATGTATTCCTGATAGGTCGTTTTTCTGGATCATAATCAATTTTCTTGACATTGATTTTAGAGCCTTGTTCAGCATTCCGTCCACCACAAGCAAGAAAAGGCTATGTTTTAACCGTGATCTTTGTATCTCAAGCAAGAAAACTTGAGGAAGGAGAAAGCTAGGCGTGAAGAACTTTAGAAAAACAGTTCATTCGTAAGAAATTCTTGGAAAGTATCTTTTTTTTTTTGGAAAAGATTTCCTGGTAATTGGAGAAAGAGTTGCAAGCCAATTTGGAAAGTTTCCAAAAACTCGATGGAAGCGGCAAGGAAAATATCCTTCCAGATTTTTGAAAAATCATTCATAGGAAATGCAAACCCTCTAGATGAAAAGGAAGGGCTGAGCACAAACCCATCTCTCCCAAAATATCTTTCCTTTTTATGAATATTAAAAAAAAATATTTATATGAACTTTTAATTTTGACTAGGAGAGAACCCGCACGATGCGCAAATCTATATTTTGACTATTTTAAAGTTTTAAATATTATATTTTTAAATCTATATTTTGACTATTTTTTTATTTTTTTCTTGATGATCTGTGCAATCTCTTTCATACATTATTTTACGAATCTTTATTTATTCTTCAATTTTCACTCTTTTCATTTGTGATGCAGCATCATCTAAGATGTATCACACACGATGGACTTTGTGTCACACACCTTGCCGACTGCTTAGACGACAATTAAGGTTTTGGGCTTTTATATTAATTTAATTAATATTACTTATTTTATTTTGGTTAACTAGGGTTAGCCTTCCTTATTTATATCGTTGTATTTGCTTTATTGATAATTGGTTGGTATTTGATTAATAAAGAGAACTTCTTCTCGAATTTAAGTCTTTGATCCGATCGCTTTGCTCAAAAAGAAAACGTGAGATCTAAGCAACAATTGTTATCGAAATCCATTGATCTTCAAGAAGTTTTTGATTGAAGTCTTTGAAATATTTGTTCCTCGAGATCTATTGATACTCGATAACAAGAACTCCGAGCTACGATTGTTTCTTCGTGATCCATTGATACTCGAAGTCTCTATTCGTATTATCCCGCTGCATTAGTTGGTATCAGAGCCGAATCGGTTCTTTGTTTACCATGTCGCTTGGGTGTTTCTATCACACGGATGGATATCCGTTTAATTTTACAGAAGACTTGTACGGAGTGTACAAGGAAATTATTGGAGATCCTATATATGACATCTATGAAGATGAACTCACGATTGTTAATCATATCGAGTTCGTTTTCAAAAAGATGCTTTTAAGAATCTGATGCGTGCCAACTCTTGGTGGAATCAGATATATGACAACTCTAAGCTTCATCAAATCCATGCAGATCTGGAGCATATCTGAATTCCCTCAATGAAGCTTGATTGTGAAGATGGATTTAGGAAGATCTATTTGGTGCTAAGAACGTGGTTGAAGATTCGAGGACGAATCTTTCTTGGCCAGGGAGACCTGATGGAGTAGCATCTAAGATGTATCACACACGATGGACTTTGTGTCACACACCTTGCCGACGGCTTAGACGACAATTAGGGTTTTGGGCTTTTATATTAATTTATATTTATTTAATTAATATTAATTATTTTATTTTGGTTAACTAGGGTTAGCCTCCCTTATTTATATCGTTGTATTTGCTTTATTGATACTTGGTTGGTATTTGATTAATAAAGAGAACTTCTTCTCGAATTTAAGTCTTTGATTCGATCGCTTTTCTCAGGAAGAAAACGTGAGATCTAAGCATCAATTGTTATCGAAATCCATTGATCTTCGAAAAGCTTTTGATTGAAGTCTTTGAATTCTTTGTTCCTCGAGATCTATTGATACTCGATAACAAGAACTCCGAGCTACGATTGTTTATTCGTGATCCATTGATACTCTAAGTCTCTATTCATATTATCCCGCTGCATTAATTGTCTATATCTTAATATTAAAATAATTTTTAGTTTTTTTCAGTTTATCATTTTGAAGATTTATTTTACATATTTTGCAGTAAATCCATGTTTTTCATGTTTTAATTTTTTTTTATTTTTGTATCTATTTTTCTTTTTCTTTATTTTTATCTTCTTCTCTATATTTTTTTTATATAATTTGTTATCTTCTCGGTTTTTTATTCAATATTTTTTTGTGTCTTAAGATTTTATAGGTTGGAGTTAACTTGTTAATTTATTCCATATCATTTTTTTTTCACTTACACCAAAGTTTAATTACCATAACTTATTTGAAAATAAGGATTAAATCACTGAATAAAATAAAATAATATATTTAAAGTTATGTATTATATAGTATTAGTATATTTTTTATTTTGTAGAATTAAATTAGAATTTCATCTACTTATAATAATTTTTAAATAGTTGAAATCAAATTTAATGGTTTTTATGTATATTTAATTATACATATGTTAATATTTATTTATGTTACTTGACGTTTAAAAAAATATAATTACTTTTTCAATTTATTATTTTGAGGATTTATTTATTTATGCGTTTGGGACATAAGTTTATAATTGATATACATATAAATAAAAAAAATTTCTAATTTAATATGTAAAATATATAGATAATATCATGGGGAGTACCCATGGCATAATGGGAAAGAACGATCTTTTTTTGTTGAGAGGATTATGAGTTTGAATTCGCATGAATGCAAATAAGAGGACAAAAATATTTTGTTTGGTTCAGATTTAATACAAGCAAAATATTTTTGTGAAAATTAAATAATAAATGACACGTGGCATACTCTCAGATGCTGACGTGGCAGGTCCTATAAACAGCCATTAAGCTTTCATATAGTAGAATATAAGAATTAAATCACTCAAACAATATAATGATATATTTAAAATTATGTATTATATAAGATTTATAATTTTTTAAAAATTAAATTAGTATTTCATCTACTTATAATAATTTTTAAATAGTTGTATTCAAATTTTGTGGTTTTATGTATAGTTAATTGTACATATGTTAATATTTAATAGCTTTTTTAATTTAACATTTTGAAGTTTTTTTATTTATACGTTTGGAGAATAAGTCTATAATTGATATACATATATATATTGTGTTCAAAAATGCTTATAATTTAATATGTAAAACATAAAAACAATATCATACGTTTTTAGAGAAGGTTTTCAAAGAGTGTCCATGGCAAAATGAAAAAAGCGGTCTTCTTTTATTGAGAAGATTATGTGTTCAATTAATTGCCCATGAATGCAAATAAGATGATAAATCAAATAAAATAATTTTTTTAAAATTAAATGAGGAAGTCCCTGTGCCACTCTCTCATCCCCTATATATTAATTGAGAAACATTTTTAGAGAGTAGGTTTATTTTTTGAAATATTTACAGTGGTGCCATTTTGTTGATGTGTCAGCACCACACTTATTTTCTATTATTTTAATACAAATTTTCTTTTTTGATTATATTAATTAAATTATATGCTTTTATCCATTTCTTACTTTTAGTATAACCAGAAAATTATGTTTTAATTTTTGGATGATTAAAATCGAATTTGAGGTCATGTGATGATTTATGATATACATCATATTACACAATACATTTCTTAAAAATGAATAAGACAATAGTTTTAAAAACTATTATTGAATGAAGTATAATTTATACATAATTTATGATATACACAATACTTTTTTTATTAGGCAGAAAATATGTTTATATAAAAAAACTTCGATATGTGTGATTTTAATTAAAAAAAATTAGAAATTATAACAAATTAAAACTATAATTTAGGTTACAATAAAAAATACTTTGATATGTGTGATTTTAATAGATATCCATATTTATAAACATTTTTTTGTTTATATGGTTTGTTAATAGAATCATATAAATTAACCAAATAATATAAATATTTAAACTTGAAAACAAGTTAAAAATATTAGGTCAAAAAATTGAAATATTAAATTATATTATTCATATATATATATAACTGATTAAATTATTTTTATTTAACAATTTCAAAATTATTTTTAATAAAATTATCACCTAGTGTGTTGATATAACAGAAGCAAGAGAGTGTTCTTATGTTTTAATATAAGTTTTAAAAAATTAAATGAGGAAATGCCACTTAGACGCTCTCTCATGTTTTGACATAGCAGAAACAGGAGAGTGTTCTTATGCTTTTATATAGTACTAGGGGTTTTTTCCGCGCTACGCGCAGATTGTTTTTATCAACATTCGATTATTATTTAAATTATATTAATTTTTGACTTTAATTTGATATTTTAAATATAATATTTTATTAACAAAATAGTTTTCATGTGAGTTTATACATCTAGAATACTTCAATATGTTCAAAAAAATATATTGTGATTTAACTAAAAAGTTTTACAAAGTGAAAAGCGAATATGTCAAAATTTATTTTTAAACTAAAACATGAAATGTGTATTGATACATATTGTTGTTCACTAACTTTCAAAATATTATTAAAATGATTTTTTTTAACTGAATTTGGTATATGATTGAACTCAAGAACTATAAGTTTTCTCTTTGTTTAGTCGAAAATAATTTTTCATTTTAAATTGAAAACGAAATAAATTATCAAACATATGATCACCTACTCAAGCACCTCATTGGATATGTTAAAATTAATTTTTAAACTAAAACTTAAAATATGTATTGAAACTCATTTTGTTCACCAATTCAAAATATTATTAAAATTATTTTTGTTTTAACTGAATTCGGTGTATCATTGAACTCAAAAACTTTAAGTTTTCGTTGAAAAAAAAACTTTAAGTTTTCTTTTTCTTTAATCGAAAATAAATTTTTATTTTAAATTGAAAATAAAATAACTTATCAAACATATAATCGCCAACTCAAGCACCTCATTGTTCTAATTAATTTTTATTTCCTTTTATTCTTATAGTGTTCATGTAGTGTTTTTGTTTTTCATTAGCAGCCCCAAACTTCACATATAATTTTTTCTCTTTCTCTAATCAAAAACAAATATTTATTTTAAATGGAAAACAAAATAACTTATCAAACTTATGATCGCCAACTCAAGTAACTCATTGTTCTAATTATTTTTTGTTTCATTTTATTCTGATCATATTCGTGTAGTATTTTTTTTTCATTAGCAACCCCAAACCTCACATATAAGTTTTCTATTTCTTCCACCGAAAACAATTTTTTATCTTAAATTGAAACGAAATAACTTATCAAACATATGATCGCTAACTCAAGCACTTCATTATTCTAATAATTTTTGGTTCCTTTTATTCCGATCGAGTTCGTGTAGTATTGTTTTTCTTTTATTAGCGGCCCCAGACTTCACAAATATATTTTTCTTTCTTTAATCGAAAACAATTTTCATTTTAAATTGAAAACGAAATACCTTATTAGACCTATGATCGCCAACTCAAGCACCTCATTGTTCTAATTAATTTTGATTCCTTTTATCCGACCGTGATCGTTTTTTTCTTTCATTAGCAAGCCCAAACTTCACATATAAGTTTTATCTTTCGTTAACCGAAAACAATTTTTTATTCTAAATTGAAAACAAAATAACTTATCAAACATATGATCGCCAACTAAGGCACCTCATGTTCTAATTAATTTTTGTTTCCTTTTATTCAGATAGTGTTCGGGTAATATTTTTTTTTCATTAGCATCCCCAAACTTCACATATAAGTTTTTTTTTATTTAGTCGAAAACAATTTTTCATTAGGAGCCCCATACTTCTCTTTCTTCAACCGAAAACAATTTTTTTTATCTTAAATTAAAACGAAATAACTTATCAAATATATGATCGCTAACTCAAGCACCTCATTGTTCTAATTAGTTTTTGTTTCCTTTTATTCTAATCATGTAGTGTTTTTTTGTCATTAGCAACTCCAAATAAAAAAAATTATATATACTAATAGGTTATTATTATCATTAGCGAGGTATTACTGATTTATAAAAAGAAGAAGTATGTATAATTTTTTACAACTTAGAAGACGTTGAAGCTTCCTTTGCATTTGGCATATAGTTAAATTTGGACATTTTTTCTTACATTACACATGTTTTAATGAGCCTTTTATAATTAGATTAATAATATATATTAGAATATTTTCATAAGAGATTTTTAACAAAGCAAAAAAAAAAACATATTAGGTTTGCTCACTTGGCGGTTTTTTTGTTTTTTTTTTGCTTATGTGGATGGTTTTATGAGCCCACAATATGTTTTGTTTTCTTTTATTCAGATCTTGTTCTTGTAATGTTTTTTTTCTTTAATTAGCACCCACAAACTTCACATATAAGTTTTCTCTTTCTTTAATCCAAAACAGTTTTTCATTTAAAAAAAAAAGAAATAACTTATCAAGCATATGATTGCTAGCTCAAGCATCTCATTGTTCTAATTAATTTTTGTTTCTTTTTATATGATGGTGTTCGTGTAGTTTTTTTTCTTTCATTAACAACCCCAAATAAAAAAATTATATATACTAATAAATTATTATTATCATTAGCCAGTTAATACCGATTCACAAAAAAAAAAAGTATGTGGAGTTTCTTAGAACTAATTAGAAGACGTAGAAGCTTCCTTTGCGGGTAACTGAATTATTTAAAATCTATCTAAAAAACTTTAAAAAAACTAAAACAGCGTTATTTAATTAAATTTTACAAAAACAATATTTAAGTTTGACAAATATAATTTTGAACAATATAACTAAAACTTTTCAAATATTTAGAGTATTTTAGTCATTTCGGTCTAAACATAACATATATTTGGTTTATAATTGTAATTTTGGGTATTTAAGTTATTTAAAATATAAATACAACAAATATTTTTGGCTAGTACCGATCCGAGTATTTAGATCGATTCCGGTGCCTTCCAATTCAGTTCCAAATAATTTGCCCAAGACAAACTACGCCCTTTATTTTCTTCTTATCTTTTCATCGTCATTTGAAAACATGAATTTATTTTTTGTCATTTCTGAGCGACGTCTTCCCTAATTTTTTAGAGTGAATGTACTGCTAACCATTTTATCAGCAATTAACGAAGAAGCAGATAAAGATCAAGAAAGAAAGAAAGTAAGGAAGCAAGAAAGAAATAGCAAACCAAGAGGGAGCAATGCATGTTTAAGACGATGATTTATAATATACTGTAATTAATTTAGTTTATGGCTAAAAGTATTTAGCCAAAAACAAATGTAAAAGTATGTACATTTTATCGATCTTTAATTTAAACGCATGATTATCATCAATTTGGGTTGTAATAATTTAAAATATTATACATATCATATATATTTTTTTTGTTAAAATCAAATTATATGTCATATGTTTTGTTATTGTAATGTATACAATTTAATCATTATTGTAAGAAATTTTTATTTTTCTAAAGATTAATCAATACTATATGATTTTAACCATCTAATAAATATATTAAAGATTTTTTTTATTAAAAGTGTGATGATGTGACATGATTATAGAGAGTTTTATTTTGCTGATGTGGATAGCTTATTAAGCCAAACTATTGCTTTTATTTATTATAGATATGTGTTATGTAATGTTTATTAATAAAATATTAAATTGTAGAAAAACTACTTTCCGAATACTTCTCAATTTAGTTTCGATATTTTGAAAAATCAGTAGCTCCGGACCGAGTATCCGACTCATGCGTAAAGCGATTCTGAACAAGGATATTATAACATACACATAGACATATATAAAAACTGAATTGACTCATCTAACATATGTATATCTGTCAGGATTGACTTCTGAAAACCAATAAGTTAATCGGAAATTTCTAATTCCAAAAACCAATAAACGAATAGGAAATTTCTAACCTAGCACATAAATGATAAACCAAACCGAAAACGACTGTTGGAATTTCCAGCTCACTTTAGTTAACTTTCATGTCACACTGAATACACGTTTGAAATGTATTAAAAAAAAATTTGCCTTAATTAATTAAAAAACAATATAAGTAAAAAACCGTTGAGGGGAAAGTAGAATGTTGCTAGATTCAAAAATTAATTTAAAAAAAAAATTAGGTGTATATAGTATACTCTAATCTGACGGTCCATTTATACACTTGTCCCTACAGATACAACAACAACGAGTATTAATGTAGGTGCTTATTAGTTGAGAAGAGAGAGTGACTCTGTTGTTACTTTTTTAATAATTTTTAATTTTATATATATATATATCCAAACGAATAAAAAAAAATCATTTGTTTTTTCCCGCTTAGTATTAATGAGCCTCCCTTCTCCTCAACTGTTATTTCACTTTAACGTACAGATGAGAGAGAAACAAGACAGAAAAAATCAAGAGAGAGAAAGAAATAAGCATTAATGGTGGCTTCACCTACCAATTATCTCGTGGAGTGAGATTAATCTGTCAGAAGAAGAAACAGAGAGAAAGAGAGAGAGAAAGCAAACAAAAACCAAAACCTCATCTTCCTCCTCTTTCTTCAATTCTCTACTCTTTTGCTTCGCCGTCAGATGTGGAACTCGACGGAGAACGCATTCTCGCGTTCGACGTCGTTTAAAGACGAAGCGGAGGACGAGGAAGAGCTCCGATGGGCGGCGTTGCAGCGTTTGCCGACTTACTCGAGAATCCGCCGCGGCATTTTCAGGGATGTGATCGGTGAGCCTAAAGAGATCAGAATCGGTAACTTGGAAGCTAGCGAGCAGCGTCTTCTCCTCGACCGGCTTGTTAATTCCGTCGACCATGACCCTGAACAGTTCTTCGCTCGCGTCAGGAAGCGATTCGACGCGTAATTATCCAATCTAATTCTTTTATTCTGTTTTTTTCAGTTTCAATTTTGAGATTTAAGAACTTTCGAAATGGTGATTTGCGTGAGAGATTAAATTTACATGTGAAATTGATACTATTCGATACATTTTTTTCACATTTATTTGGGGGATTTCGGCAGAGTGTGGATGTGAAATTTCCGAAGATTGAAGTTGAGATTATATTTAAAATGTAAATTTTGATATTCGATAGTTTTTTGACATTTATTTTGGGGAATTTGGCAGAGTGAATTTGAAGTTTCCGAAGATTGAAGTTGAGATTAAATTTACATGTCATTTTGATACTATTGATACAATTTTTTTTTTCACATTTATTTTGGGGAATTTTGGCAGTGTGGATTTGAAATTTCCGAAGATTGAAGTTGAGATTAAATTTACATGTAATTTTGATACTATTAGATAGGTTTTTGATATTGAGTTTTTGTAATTTTGACAGTGTGTGGATTTGAAATTTCCGAAGATTGAAGTTGAGATTAAATTTAAAATGTAAAATGTGGTTTTGACATTGAATTTGTATAATTTTGGCAGAGTGGATTTGAAGTTTCCGAAGATTGAAGTTCGATTTCAGGATTTGATGGTGGAATCATTCGTTCATGTTGGAAGCAGAGCGTTACCAACAATTCCCAATTTCATTATCAACATGGCAGAAGTAATTCCTCAAATTTTCAATTTTTTCAAGTGAGCAACAATTTTTGTATTTTTGTAATAATAAATGAGATTAAGTTTTGTTTTACAGGCATTTTTAAGGAACATGCGTCTGTATGGTGTTACAAGAAGCAAAATAACGATCTTAGACAATGTCAGTGGAATCATTAGACCTTCGAGGTAAATAAAATAACTAATTTTTTCATAACAAAAGTCTTCTATTTTTGTCCGATTCTTAATGTCTTGCTTTGCAGATTGACACTTCTTCTAGGTCCTCCTAGCTCCGGGAAGACAACGCTACTCTTAGCTTTAGCTGGTCGCCTCGGAAACAATCTTCAGGTAGAACCATTAGAAGATGCATTAACTATCTTAAGATACTTGTCACTATGATTCTTGTGTTTGAGATGATTTTCTTGGCTATGAAGACATCGGGGAAAATAACATACAATGGGTACAATCTCAAAGAGATAATCGCGCCGAGGACGTCCGCGTATGTTAGCCAGCAGGACTGGCATGTGGCAGAGATGACAGTGAGGCAGAATCTCGAGTTTGCTGGTCGTTGTCAAGGGGTTGGATTCAAATATGGTAAGTAGTAAGAAACAGTGTGTGTAGTAGTAAGTTTGCATTATCTCTTATGTTTGACTTTGATATAAAACCAAACTGAAAAAAAAAAAAAAATACAGATATGCTTTTGGAGCTAGCAAGAAGAGAAAAGCTTGCAGGAATAGTACCTGATGAAGATCTTGATATATTCATGAAGGTACACACTAGTGTTATAGTCATAAGCTAGTCCATTTCTTTTTCTTGATTTAACCATACCCTTGATTCAAACTAGCTTTTCGAACCCTACAGTCTTTGGCTCTTGGAGGTCAAGAGACAAGCCTCGTCGTGGAGTATATTATGAAGGTAATCCTTTGTAATGCTTACTTGTAAGAAACTATAGGCAAAGGTCACCACATCTTCAAATGTAAACCCTTTTTTTCTTCAAACACTTTCTGAAATTCTCATACATAGATTTTAGGATTGGACACATGTGCTGACACATTGGTCGGAGATGAGATGATTAAAGGAATCTCAGGGGGACAGAAGAAACGGCTCACAACAGGTGTGTTTGCGCATTCTTTGAAGATAGATACACTGAACCATTTGCTAATTGAGTGGGATTAAATGTTGCAACAGGGGAACTGTTGGTAGGTCCAGCGAGGGTTCTTTTCATGGATGAGATATCAAATGGTTTAGATAGTTCGACGACTCATCAGATTATCATGTATATGAGGCATTCGACTCATGCGCTCGAAGGAACCACCGTCATTTCTTTACTCCAGCCTTCTCCCGAGACTTACGAGCTGTTCGACGATGTTATCCTTATGTCCGAGGGACAGATTATTTACCAGGGACCTCGCGACGAGGTTCTTGAATTCTTTTCGTCCTTGGGATTTAGCTGCCCTGAGAGGAAAAATGTGGCAGATTTCTTGCAAGAGGTAAGGTTTCAAGATATTAAAGTTCTTGTTTTCTTGAAGTTTCTAAAATGAAGTTTATGTTGATAGGTTACTTCAAAGAAGGACCAGCAACAGTACTGGTCAGTCCCTTTTCGGCCTTATCGCTATGTACCTCCAGGAAAGTTTGCTGAAGCTTTCCGTTCGTATCCTACCGGTAAGAAGCTGGGAAAGAAACTCGATGTCCCGTTTGATAAACGGTTCAATCATTCAGCGGCTTTATCGACATCACAATACGGTGTTAAGAGGAGTGAACTTCTCAAGATCAACTTTTCCTGGCAGAAGCAACTGATGAAACAGAATGCATTTATTTATGTTTTCAAGTTCGTTCAGGTTCGGCTCCAAAATCATTCGTCTCTCAGTACCATGTAGTTGATAAACTAAGTACTTTATTTAACTCATTCTCTCCACATATACTATCCATTTGCAGCTTCTTTTAGTTGCCTTGATCACAATGACTGTCTTTTGCCGGACAACAATGCATCACAACACTATTGATGATGGAAACATATATCTTGGGTCGCTTTACTTCTCCATGGTCATCATTCTTTTCAACGGATTCACAGAGGTTCCGATGCTAGTAGCCAAGCTTCCGGTTCTTTATAAGCACAGAGACTTGCATTTTTACCCAAGTTGGGCTTACACGTTACCTTCCTGGCTTCTCAGTATCCCTACTTCAATCATAGAGTCTGCCACATGGGTGGCGGTAACGTATTATACAATCGGATACGATCCACTGTTCTCGAGGTACATTCTCGTAAAAAAATACGAATTGGTTAAGGATTTGATTGCATGAAAAGTTAACAATGAGAGTGAAACTCCTCTAATCTTCAGGTTTCTTCAGCAGTTCTTGCTGTATTTCCTTCTGCATCAGATGTCCTTGGGTCTTTTCCGTGTGATGGGTTCTTTAGGCCGGCATATGATAGTTGCTAATACGTTCGGGTCCTTTGCAATGCTGGTGGTCATGACTCTTGGAGGATTTATAATTTCCAGAGGTCTAAAATCTTCATACTCTTTCTTGGAGCTTTTAAAAGTTTTTCCTTTTCCAAATGAATATTCATTCTCTCTTGTTTGATTTCTCAGATAGCATACCAACCTGGTGGATTTGGGGTTACTGGATTTCTCCTTTGATGTATGCTCAAAACGCGGCTTCTGTGAACGAGTTCCTCGGCCATTCTTGGGGAAAGGTGAACATAGTACCGGACTATCTACTAAAACCGTGATCTTTTTACCTATAGTTTTGTAGAATCTTGAATAGACTATTGTAGTTAATGTTTGTTTTTTGCTATCTACGAAGAGAGCTGGGAATCACACCAGCGACTCACTTGGTGTGGCATTGCTAAAAGAAAGAAGTTTGTTCTCTGAGAACTATTGGTATTGGATCGGTATCGGTGCCTTGCTTGGATACACGATTCTTTTCAATTTGCTCTTTACGCTGTTTCTAGCTTACCTCAACCGTAAGCTTCTCTCATTCTTTTCTCTCTACCTAATAGCATCAACTATCTGCCATTGTGAGCCATTGTGCTAATCTTGTAAACTATTCATAGCTTGGGGTAAGCCACAAGCTGTTGTATCCAAAGAAGAGTTGGACGAGAGAGAAAAGAAAAGGAAAGGCGATGAGTTTGTTGTGGAACTAAGAGAGTATTTGCAGCATTCAGGCTCACTACATGGTGAGGGAAACAAATTTTTTTTCCCTCTTCTCATCTGTTCACTAATGCTTATAGTTATTTGGTCCAGGAAAATATTTCAAGAATAGAGGCATGGTTCTCCCATTTCAACCACTCTCTCTGTCTTTCAGCAATATCAATTACTACGTGGAGGTTCCTTTGGTATGTAACAGGTTTAGTTGTTTCAGTCTGAAGGCATTTTATATTTATTGCTCATGCAGTGAAAGTTTCAGGGATTAAAAGAACAAGGGATACTAGAAGATAGGTTGCAGCTACTTGTGAATATTACTGGAGCTTTTAGACCAGGTGTGCTTACAGCTTTGGTGGGAGTAAGTGGCGCCGGTAAAACAACGCTCATGGATGTTTTAGCCGGAAGAAAAACCGGCGGGACAATTGAAGGCGATGTGTACATATCTGGTTTTCCGAAACGGCATGAAACTTTTGCAAGAATCTCAGGTTACTGTGAGCAGAACGATGTTCATTCTCCATGCTTTACTGTTGTTGAATCTCTACTTTTCTCGGCATGCCTTCGTTTACCATCAGACATCGACTCAGAGACACAAAGGGTATAACATATTTTCCATCATCTTGTCGATCATTTTTCAAATGTTTTGTCTCGGATTATGCTGACATCTCTCTAAACTTTTAAATTCTTTAGGCGTTTGTCCATGAGGTGATGGAGCTAGTGGAGCTTACTTCCTTGAGCGGGGCGTTGGTTGGTCTACCTGGAGTTGATGGCTTATCAACTGAACAGAGGAAAAGGTTAACGATCGCGGTCGAGCTAGTCGCAAACCCTTCTATAGTATTCATGGATGAGCCAACTTCAGGATTGGATGCAAGAGCTGCTGCCATTGTGATGAGGACTGTAAGAAATATCGTTAACACAGGACGAACCATCGTCTGCACGATTCATCAGCCTAGCATTGATATTTTTGAATCATTCGACGAGGTCGGTTTCTTCAAACAATTGAATCAAACAGTCTGCAGAATTGTTTAGTCGTCATCTCTAAAGTCCCTTGTTTATGCAGCTTTTGTTCATGAAACGTGGTGGAGAGCTCATATATGCCGGTCCACTTGGCCAGAAATCTTGTGAGCTAATTAAGTATTTCGAGGTAAGCCTTAGTTCTTAGTTCTTGCTCCATAAATGAAACTTGTTTCAAGTTCTTGCCATTTTTGAACTAAGTTTTACTCTGTTTTTCGTCAGTCTATTGAAGGGGTGCAAAAGATCAAACCTGGCCATAATCCGGCAGCATGGATGCTTGACGTCACCTCTTCGACCGAGGAACACCGCCTTGGTGTTGATTTCGCCGATATTTACAAAAGCTCAACTCTCTGTCGGTATGTGACTTTCCTCATTTAGTAAGAATGCAAATTAGCTTCTCAGAGGTTTGGTTTAGCTTTATTTTCCGTCTCTGTTTCAACTGCAGACGCAACAAGGAGCTGATCGAAGGCCTCAGCAAGCCAAGTAATGTCTCGAAAGAGCTCGATTTTCCGACTAGATACTCTCAGTCATTCTATAGTCAGTTTGTTGCTTGCCTCTGGAAACAAAATCTATCGTATTGGCGAAACCCTCAGTACACTGCGGTTCGATTCTTCTACACCGTGGTTATCTCTCTAATGCTTGGAACTATATGTTGGAAGTTCGGCTCCAAAAGGTATTAGTCCGTGTAAAATGTCACATTGTTACCTCCAAAGCAACTTCTTTATAACCCATTCATACGTTTTCTTCATGTATAGGGACACACAGCAACAGTTATTCAATGCAATGGGATCGATGTACGCTGCAGTTCTCTTCATCGGAATCACAAACGCTACCGCCGCGCAGCCCGTTGTTTCCATCGAAAGATTTGTTTCGTACCGGGAGAGAGCAGCGGGAATGTACTCTGCACTGCCATTTGCATTTGCACAGGTCACACATATGTTTATTCATTTTCTTTCTTTCTTTCTCATATTGAAAAATATTCCAACATGGATAAGTTTGGTGATTTTGCAGGTGTTTATAGAGTTTCCGTATGTGTTAGCACAATCCACTATATACAGCACCATATTCTACGCGATGGCCTCGTTCGAATGGTCGGCTGTGAAGTTCTTGTGGTACTTATTCTTCATGTACTTTTCGATAATGTACTTCACCTTCTACGGGATGATGACTACAGCAATCACTCCAAACCACAACGTTGCCTCAATTATAGCTGCCCCTTTCTACATGTTATGGAACCTCTTCAGTGGTTTCATGATCCCATACAAGGTAAGTAGCTTAGACACTTGTCGATCGATGGGAAATATCGGAAAAAATCGTTAAACATTATCATTATTGTCATTTGAAATCAAAATTTAGAAGTTCACATACAATTAATCCGTTGGTATTATTAGGCATGTCCATTTTTCTTCCCGACTCATACCCGCCCCGAATTTTCTGTCCATTCACGTTTAAAAAATTATCCAATCAGGACTGTTTTTTTTCTTCAAACGGGTATGGAAAAAGTACGGGAAGTGAACGGATATCAAATGAGTATCCGAATTACCTTTTTAAAAATTAATAAAAAATTATCAGAAAATTATCCAAAATATGTCTTCCAAAATTACCCAAAATACATGTCGCGAATTGACCTTATCTAAATTATTGAGAGTTTGGGAATTGATTTTAGCTATCCAAATTTCCCAAACTCGTCCCATATTAGGGTTGTAGTTGGTTATAACTTATCTAAGAATAACGATTTGGTAGATTAGATTATTTTTATTTTGTAGTGTTACCTTTTTTTTTCCTCAAGAAATACTTTTTTGTTTACTTGGTGTCTTTGTGTTGATTTGGACAGAGGATTCCGCTGTGGTGGAGATGGTACTATTGGGCAAACCCGGTGGCGTGGACACTGTACGGTTTGTTGGTGTCTCAGTACGGTGATGATGAGAGAGAGGTAAAGCTATCGGATGGTGTTCATCAAGTGATGGTGAAACAACTTCTTGAGGATGTGATGGGATACAAACATGACTTCTTGGGTGTCTCCGCTATTATGGTCGTCGCGTTTTGTGTCTTCTTCTCCCTCGTCTTTGCTTTCGCCATTAAAGCCTTCAATTTTCAAAGAAGATGATTGATTACCAAACTCTCCAGCTATCAGCCGATTCTCTCATTTATAATCTATACATATACACGAAACAGCCTATTTATTTATTTGTATATTGGAGCTTTTATACCCAAAAATGTAGGATACTGCATATCTTTCTTCCACTCTTACAAGTATGGAACAATAAAATGTGTATGGGTTTATCTATAACGATCACATATGTGGAACCATTCGCAGATTACATGTGGTAAATTTAGTGATTGAGTGAGACAGACTTTTACTTAAAGTATGTTAGGACAAGTCATACGTGGACATGCAATTAACCATACTGTAACACCCAACTTTTACCTTTTCGAGAAGGCAGGTTACTATAATAACTTATACCACAAGTAATTATTTCTAAATTCAAATAATAATTCTTATTAAACTATTTTTTAAACCGTTTAACGAAAAACCATCGTTAAACCAATACCAAAGAAAACTAATTTATTTTAATATATAAAAATTATAAAATAATAATAAAAATGTCCGTACTCTCGAAAATTAGCACCACACCGATACGGCTACTCCACACGCTCACCTGCAAGAGAAAGGGGTGAGTAATTTGGATTACCTAGTGAGTGCGAGCCTTAGAGCCCACTCAAACCACCACACACATTTATAGCTACGGACATACGCAAGTCCTAAGGTAAAACACATAGACAATCACCACGTTCTACCGACGCACAATTACAACAAGTCCTAACAATACTACAGTGTCCCTGCATCCATTCTGGCTCCGGAAGTCCACCCGTCGGCCCATGCAGCACCCGCCTCGTCAGCCAACCCTGAAGTATGACCACCCACGCAAGGCCCATCCTCATAGCTCAAAACTCAAAACAGACCATAGTGAGGGTAAATCCGTTCCACTTGTGACCGCTACCGCAAATGTATCCGCCACATAACACAAAACAGACCACATAGTGAGGGTAAACCAGTCCCACTTGTGACCGCGGATACATCGCCACACGCCTTTCGGCTATATCTCTTATCGTCTCGCAAACGATACTACTTTATTAACAAGCATCAACACGCATTATTCATATCATCATTCAACCGTATTCATTTTTAAATAATCTTAACCACATCTAGATTCTTCTCAAACAAATACGATCATATATATATATATATATATTTTTTTATAACACTCAAATACGTATATACATATAGATATACGTAGGTATATATACTTTAACCTAAGACTAAACTTATATACGCAAATATAAACGTATGAAAATGGATTTGGACCCCACGGTCCTCACCTTAGGTTCTCGGATGAAAACGAAACGGACAGATTATGAGGCTGGACGACGGCTCGAGGAGCTAACGGATCTGAAACAACAACTAAGGAGATCAAAAGTTGATTGGACCTTACGCAACCATGGAAACGCTAAACACGTTACGTGAAAGACGTGATCTCACTCACCAGCAACAATGACAACACCACTCCAATCGCAACAGCAACTAAATGGATATGAACATTGAAACAAGACTTTTTAGTCTTGCTAGCAATTCCTCAATTGCTCATATCATTGCAATATTTGAGGTATCAATCCATCTTGGGAGATGATTCAATAAGAATGCAAAGTTTTGTTTAAGCTAAGCTAAATTAAAAGGTTTAAGGTGACAAGAAACAATTAAAAAGCAACCAGAACCTAAGAGAGACACTACAAGTTCAATAATATGAAACTAAGCCTTAATTACTACTAATCAAGTACTAATGACGCAATTAACTACTAATCAAGATTGACAAAATACTAAAAACGAAACTTAGGGATGGAATCATTGATTTGGGAAACTAAATAGACAACCTTGGAATCATTTAAGCAACTAATCAAGCCATCTCTATGCCTAGAACACTAATTAAAGACTAATCCATGATGTGTGGCAATAATCCCTTCACTAATCACCCTAATGAACTAATGATGTTTTAGCATTAAAATGATTAGCAAGCATTAATCACAAGTCTAAATAGCATGATAAACACCCTAGGCAACTAATGATGTTTTAGGCTAGGTATGTAAATCTCTTATAAAGTTGGTTCAAGCATTTCATCAAACACTTGGTGGGTGTATGAAATGCCTATGATCCAAGATAGCAAAGATTAGCTATTTGGCATTATAAACTACTTTATAAGAAGAGAGATGAAAGAATCTATCCTAGATTGCAAGATTGAACCATTAGAAATCCCTAAATCTAACCCATCCCCAAGTTCCTAAGGAACTACTCACTAATCATAGTTAAACCCATCAAATCAAAGATAAGAGAAAGGCTAAACATGATTAGAGAAAAGATTAATAGAAGTTTAAGATAGATATTGCATAAAACTTAAAGATTCAAAGAAAATACAAGGTTTTCTCTCAAAGAGGCTAAAAGTTTATGACAAGACTAGAGAGAATAAAAGTTAAGATAAAAATTAGGTCTAAGGAGTATTTATAGGAGTGACCCATGAGGATGACAAAAAGAAATAGTTTGGGTTTGTATCGACGTGTTCATCGATCCGGTTCGTCGATCCGAACCCCTGCCGAATTGGTTCGACGTCCTTCGTCGATCCATGTCATCGAACTGTACCCTTGGTCTCTAGGCCTCTTCTTGTTGGCGTCTGGGTTTGGTTCGACGACTTCGTCGATCCATGTCGTCGAACCGAACTCCTGGAAACTTGGTTCGACGTCCTTCATCGATCCGTTTCATCGATCCGAACATCTGGAAGTTTGGATCGACGACTTACGTCGATCCAAGTCGTCGATCCATGTCGAGAAGTCTTCCCCTTCATCTTCTTGGTTACTCCTTCCTCCTCCAAGTGCTTTGCAATCCTTCTCCAGCTCCATCCATGCCTCCATAGTGTCCTTTTCACCTGATCAAGGTTCCAAATGCAACAAAATATGTAAGGACTATGCAAAGATAACCTAGAACTCTAAATGATCAAAATGCACTAAAATGATGCTTAATTGAGTTTCTAAATGACAAGAAACTTACACTAAATGGGAGGAACTAAGATGCAAAATATAGACATATCAACTCCCCCAAACTTGCCTTTTGCTTGTCCTCAAGCAAATAAAACACAAGCTAAGGAGAGAGGTTTGAAAGTGGGATCTCAATATCCAAGATAGTTAACAATAATAATCAACTCAATATCCTAGTTCTTAATTCTAGAATGCATGTGAATAGTTCCTACTCCAAAAGAGTTAGTCATGCCCATCTCAACATTCAAGTGTACTAAGAATTTAATCAAAACAAGTCTCCCTATCAAGCCAACTCTTTAACATTCATTAAGATCAAAACCATGAATCATGACATTGCAAGGCTAGTTAATTCATTTGGTTTAAGGACTGGGTTTTGAGATAAAAATGATCCCAATTCATCCGGTTTTGCATTTAAGTAAGGGTAACACTCAAAAGGATTGAACCATATGCATAATGCTAAAGGTAAGAAACAAGTGATGCATACAAGGATAGACTATCATCTACCCGAAATACTATCAATGATCCTACACCCCTCTCATTCTTTTTTTAGCTCACTCAACCCTCTAGAATCTACCCTTTCATCAAGGCTTTTGTGCCTTGCTAAACCCTTTGAATTTGGAACATTTTTCTCTTTTTAAAGCCTTAAGGGGGAACTTCTTCAACTTAGCAATTTTGGTGAATGGAGTAGTCTACACTTATTAATTTAGCTCTTCTTTTGATTTCTAGGTGGCCTTGCATATATATATTTTTCATTACTTGGCCTTTTGGCTCTTTTGATTTCTTAAGACCACCTAGCACTTTTTATTTACTTAGAGCTATTCCTTTTTAAAACCCAAGACTCTCCATTTCAAACCATTCTTCCCCTTATCTTCCTCCAACCCTTTTAACCATCATCTCTTTCTTCCCAACTTTTCCACAACTCATCAAGCATAATCACAACCAATTAAACCCCCAAATCCTAAGCCTAAAGCTAACCTCAAAATGCAAGGTTAGAATCTACATGAAAGTCTATACTTGTCGTTTCAAACCTAACACTTTATGCTAAGTTCAATCGAAATAAAGGCCTCACAAGTAGTCACACAAAAACAATTGGCTTCAAAGGAGGTAAGGTTTGGTAGGAGTTCTACTTGAGCTAGCAAGAGGGTGGCAAAGTGAGTAAGAAAGCTCAAGTATTTTCAATCCATGAATTCACTTTCAATGCAAGCATGATAATTAAATGTCCAAATTCGGTTTAAGTGAGTAGAGTTGGCTATCAAATTCAAGACCATATTTTAACCAAAAACTAGTGACAAATGAGGTGGTCCAAGCATGGTTCTTCCTTACTTTCAAATTCATTCACAAGCATTAAAGAACTACTAACTAGGGTATTGAATTGATTACAAGAGTTAAAAATCTACAAGGATAGGCTCATCATTGCTCCCAATGCATATGCAAACAACCTAAATGAGAAAAATTCTAGACTCAATCCTAAAATGTTAACAAGTGCAAATGCAAACTGAATGATATTTTTTTTTTTTTGAAATTTTCGAAATTTTTTTCATTTTTTTGGTTTTTCTATGCCTTAGATGAGACTCAAATATGCATGCTAAAGAAAAATAAGATCACAAAACACAAAGTCAAATACCATACTCCCCCAAACTTAAATTACACAGTCTCTTGTGTAATCCAAGCTTGGAGAAGATTTCAAAGATGCAAAAATAAAAATAAAAATAAAAATAAAAACTAAGTGGTATTTACAATGGTTTTAGAGTGGTACCTTGATCAAAAAGGTATGGAGGAGGAGGAGTATGAATCCATGGAGTATGATGGATTGCTTGATTGAGGAGTGGGGGATCGCATGACTCTCTTCTCACGCCTCCTTGTCTCATAGGAGGAGGGGCGTGGCTCATCCTCATGGCTTTGTGCACTTGGGGTTCCTTGAAAAGAGTGGCGCCTCTCCACCATATGGCTGTCCCCTTCTTGATCCTCATGCTGCTCTTCTTGATGTCTTGAGGAGGGAGCCTTGTTTCCCTTGGTCGTGAGGTCCTTGATTTGCCTCTTCATCTCCTTGACAGTCTTCACCAGCTTCCTAATGGTCTTATCTTGCCATCTGTTCCATCTTTGGAGAAGCTTGATGTGTTGGTGAGCTTGTCTAGAGGGCTCTCCTTGGTTAGCTCCTTCATAAGGCTCAAAGTTGTACCTATCACTACCATAGACTGGAGGAGCTTGATAAGGCTCATGATCAGTGTCCCATGGAGCTATCGGGAAGGTCTCTATGTCGCCTAGATGTTCGTCGGATGGAGTGAAGGCAGCGTTTGATTTTTTTCTAAGGCTTGTGAGGTGAATGCAAGGAAGTCGGATTGTAGCCTCCCTGAGCCTTTCCACATTGAATTTGTACCTGTAGCCATTTCCCGACTTCACCAAGAACTGACCCTTAAGGAGGTAGGAGGAGTCTATGTACTGCTTTTCGGCAGAGGGATGTCCTAAGTTGATGCCAACTTCCTCAAGAATAGGAGTGATCATGCCTCCAATGGCTAGTTGATGAGAGCGATCCTTCTTCTTGGCTGTAGCTTTACCATAGTAACTTGCCGCATGGGCCACCCAAATCTGCACCATACCATTTTCCGTGGCATCACCTCGCATCTCGTAGTTGTCGAGGTAACGGATGATGCCCTTGAGCCCAACATCTAGCATCTCCCACTCTTCAGCAGTTATGATCACGCTCTCCTTCTTAGCAAAGAAAGTGTTAGCTAGCACCTTTTGAGCATAGCGAATCGCGGGGTGACGGATCATCTTGCTCCTAACTCTCCCGGTCTTGTAACTCCCATTACCTAGTAACTGCCAAAGCCTTTCCAACTCAGTCTTTCTAACTTCCAAACGTGAACCAGCACCTTCCCCCTCATCAAATCCAAGTACCTCACTAAGCTTCTTGAAGCCCATCTTGTAAGATTTGTTGCGAACCCGGAATTGGATGAATCCGAAGCCATCTTTTTCTGCATCAACACCCCCTGAACTCGAAGTTGTCACCTTCAAAGAGGAGAGGAATTGGCAAGTTTCCTCTTGGTAGCTTGGGTATGATTGGTTGAACCATCTCTCACACCCCAAATTCCGTAAAATTTCAGTTACATCCTCCAAGAGACCCAACTCATCAAGCAGCTCATGGTCCGGGTACTTAGTTCCCTTGAAAGGCATCTCCATAAGGGACTTGTACACTGCTGAGGGTGTTGGAGTTGAGGCCGCAGCTTTCTCGGCTCTCCTTTCCTTAGCTTTCTCTCTACTAATGTCTCTCTTTTGAGACAACTTCCTAATAACCGGGGGACTCTCCTCAGGATCTTCTTCTTCCACCTCCACAGGCCTCTTGCCTTGTCTCTTGCTAGTCTCACTCCTTGATCTCCCCATATCACCTATAAATTCAAAAATCTTTGAAAAGAATGAGTACATTGTGAATTAAAACTTTTGAAAGCAACAAGTATGTACTCATAAAGCTTTATGGGGGTTCTAAGAATCAAAATTTCCATGACAAAGAATTGCTAGCAAGAATTAATTTCTTTTATCATCTCTTTTATCAATCAAAGAAATCAACAAGGAATTTTTCAAAATTAAGCATCCTCTAAGTGTTAACACATTAAAATTCAAGAGGATTCAAACCTAATTACTTATGCAACATGGGAAAACAAGGTTAAAGAAACCAATTTTGAAAATTTGAACATCAATTAGGCATAAACATGAATTTTCGCAACCCTTGAAAATCATTTAGAAAAAGTGTTCAAAAATCAAAATTTTCCCATGTATTTCCTTGGAAATCTTCAACAATCATCACCCATAACAATATTCAACTATATTCAACTCAATCAATCCATTCAAAGTCTACTTATCAATCTCAATCTATAATTCATTCTCAAGGAGAAGTCAAAGATTAAAAGAGAGGATGAGAAGACAAACCTTGGTTCCACGCAAGTGCAAGGCCGAAATCAACTAATGAATCAAGATTAGCACAGAATTTCGAAATTATAGCACTTGAAATCAAAGGATTTGATGAAGAATTGAGAGAGAAAAGTGAAAAACAAATTCTTGTTCTTATGAAAGCTAGAATTTCGTGGGTGAGAGTGATTTTTGGGGAAGAAGGAGTCTTTTAATCCCCTAAAATCGGTCCAATCTAAGTGAGGGAGTCAATATTAAACCGGTCAAAGGAAGGAGGAAAAGTCAAGCAAACCTGTTTTTAGGAATGGATCGACGTGTTCGTCGGACAGGTTCATCGATCCGAACCCCTGGAAACTTGGATCGACGTGTTCGTCGGACAGGTTCGTCGATCCGAACCCCTGGAAACTTGGATCGACGTGTTCGTCGGACAGGTTCGTCGATCCGAACCCCTGGAAACTTGGATCGACGTGTTCATCGATCCGTCTCGTCGAATCAACACCCTGGAAACTTGGATCGACGACTTACGTCGATCCAAGTCGTCGATCCATCTTTAAAAACTTTCTTCCTCGCTCTTTTCTCCAAGCCAAAGTCCTCCATACTCAACCTAAAACTTTCAAAAACTCAAAGAAACATAATCATAGTACTAAATGAAAAATATATACATGGATAACCATGGGAATGCCTCCCAAGAGCGCTTGTTTAACGTCATTAGCTCGACTTTTCAAACCTTTAGGCAAGAGTGGGATCTTGAAGAAGACATGAGCTTGCCTCTTCCTTAGATTCATTTACCAAGTCTGGCTTCACCTTATGGCCATTTACTGTGAAACTCTCCCCATTCTTTCCCACCAAAGTGACAGCACCATAAGGCAAGACTTCTTGAATCTCAAAAGGGCCTCCCCACCTTGACTTGAGCTTACCCGGGAATAACTTCAATCTTGAATTGTAAAGGACTTTGTCACCAACACTCAGCTCTTTCTTCACAATCCTCTTGTCATGGAAAGCCTTGGTTCTCTCCTTGTAGATCCTTGAGCTTTCATAAGACTTAAGCCTAATCTCCTCAAGCTCTTGGAGTTGAATCAATCTCTTCTCTTGGGCTGTCTTTATGTTGTAGTTGAGAAGCTTCACAGCCCACAAAGCCTTGTGTTCAATCTCCACTGGTAAATGGCAAGCTTTCCCATACACAAGGTTGAAAGGAGATCTTCCAATTGGTGTCTTGAAAGCTGTTCTATAAGACCACAAAGCATCATCAAGCTTGATTTCCCAATCCTTTCTTGTTATACCCACGGTTTTCTCTAGAATAGCCTTGATCTCACGGTTTGAAACTTCCACTTGACCACTAGTTTGAGGGTGGTAAGGAGTGGCTACCTTATGCTTGACACCATGTTTGCTCAATAACCCTTCAAAGACCTTGTTGATGAAATGGTTTCCCCCATCACTAATCACAACTCTTGGAACACCAAACCTTGGGAAGATTATATTCTTGAACATCTTCACCACAACCTTGGAGTCATTGGTAGGACTTGCAATGGCTTCTACCCACTTGGAGACATAATCAACTGCTACCAAGATATACTTGTTTCCATAAGAAGATGGAAAAGGTCCCATGAAGTCTATGCCCCATACATCAAATAACTCCACTTCCAAGATAGGGTTTTGGGGCATCTCATCCCTCTTGCTTATGTTTCCCTTCTTTTGGCAAGGTTCACATGTCTTGATGAACTCATGAGTGTGAACAATGTAGGCCACCAAAATCCGCTTTGAAGAACCTTTGTAGCTGTTTTGAAAGTGGCAAAATGACCCCCATACTTGGACCCATGGCAATGAAAAATCACACTCTCAACCTCTTCTTGTGCCACACACCTTCTATAGATCCCATCAGCACACCTTTTGTAGAGATAAGGCTCATCCCAATAGAAGTGTGATACATCCCTCATAAACTTTTTCTTATGATAGTTGTTGAGATGTGTTGGTTCCTCATTTCACACCAAGTAGTTAACAAAATCAGCATACCAAGGCTCACCCTTGACCTCTATACCTTGAATCTCTTCAAGCTTCCTTCCAACTCCATGTGCACTAGCAATGCTTTTGATAATCATAATTTGCTCCTCCGGTAGGGAATCATTGAATGGCAAAGCTTCCTCAATCCTCATCCTTGATAAATTATCAGCTACACCATTCTCCACACCCTTCTTGTCAACTATCTCCATGTCAAACTCTTGAAGAAGCAAGATCCACCTAAGGAGCCTTGGCTTAGTCTCCTTTTTAGCATAGATGTGGCGCAATGCAACATGATCAGTGTAGACTATCACCTTTGAACCCACCAAATAGGATCTGAATTTCTCAAAAGCAAACACCACAGCCAAGAGTTCTTTTTCTGTTGTTGCATACTTGGTTTGAGCATCATCAAGTGTCCTACTAGCATAGTAGATCACATGTAGCTTCTTCTCTTTCCTTTGTCCAAGAACAGCCCCAACCGCATAATCACTAGCATCTGCCATGATCTCAAATGGTAGACTCCAATCCGGTGCTTGCACAATAGGAGCACTCACAAGGGTTTTCTTGATTGTCTCAAAGGCTTGCAAGCATTCCTTATCAAACTAAAATTCCACCTCCTTGCAAAGGAGCCTTGTCATAGGCCTAGCAATCTTGGAGAAATCCTTAATGAATCTCCTATAGAACCCCGCATGCCCAAGGAAACTCCTTATGCCCTTCACATTGGTTGGTGGCGCCATCTTGACCATAACATCTATCTTGGCTTTGTCCACTTCTATACAATCTTCAGAAATCTTATGACCCAACACAATCCCTTGGTTGACCATGAAGTGGCACTTCTCCCAATTAAGAACCAAGTGAGACTCTTCACATCTTTGTAGAACCCTGCAAAGATTAGAAAGACATGCAGGAAAAGAGGCACCATACACAGAAAAGTCATCCATAAAAACTTCTACCATTTCCTCAATATGATCGGAGAAGATACTCATCATGCACCTTTGAAAGGTAGCTGGAGCATTACATAGCCCAAATGGCATCCTTCGATATGCAAAGGTACCATAAGGGCATGTGAAAGTGGTCTTCTCTTGATCATTAGGATGAATGGGTATTTGTAAGAACCCACTATATCCATCAAGGAAACAATAGAAAGGATGGTTAGCCAATCTCTCAAGCATTTGGTCAATAAAAGGAAGTGGAAAATGATCTTTTCTAGTAGAAGCATTAAGTTTTCGGTAATCAATGCACATTCTATGGCCGGTGATAGTTCTAGTTGGTATCAATTCATCCTTTTCATTCTTAATCACAGTGATTCCAACCTTTTTAGGGACAACATGCACCGGGGAAACCCAAGTGCTGTCACTAATAGGATAGATCACATTAGCTTCTAAAAGTTTCAAGATTTCCTTTTTCACTACTTCCTTAAGGTTTGGGTTTAATCTTCTTTGGTGTTCAATTGAGGAAGCATTTTTATTTTCAAGGTGAATCCTATGAGTACAAAGTATAGGAGATATGCCCTTGATATCACTCAAAGAGTAACTAATAGCTCTCCTATACTTTCTCAACTCATTAAGGAGAGAGTTGAGCTCATCATCACTCAAGTTTTCATTTACAATGATGGGATAAGAAGAGTTAGGTCCTATGAAAGCATACCTTATTCCAATGGGGAGTGGTTTTAGCTCTACTTTTGGAGCTTTGAGTTCACTCCAATCCTCATCAAGGTCTTTAGCTAATTCGCCATCCTCAAACGCCTCTAGCATTTCCTCTTGTCCTTGACTTGAAGCATCAACCCTCATGGATCCCTTTTCTTGGTTACCTTCTTCTTTACCCTCACATGAAGCTACCAATCTTGTAAAGCTTTCCTCCCCATCTAGTGCCTTGCGTGCATCAAGTATTTGCATGTATGCTAGTGTTTCCTCATGCAAATACCCATTCTCTCCATGTGGTTTGGTGAGAGCTACACTAAGATTGTCTTCTTGAGCTATTTCCTCTAGTAACTCATCGGCCAACTCATCCATAGTCTCAATGTAGAATGCTTGACCATCAATGGTTGGCTTCCTCAAGGTCTCTTTTATGTCAAACTTCAACTCAACCCCTTTTCCAAGATGCAAACTAATCTTACCATGCTTCACATCAATGATAGCACCAGCAGTAGCTAGGAAAGGTCTTCCCAAAATCAAAGGATCCTTTGGCTCCTCATCCATCTTAAGCACCATGAAATCCGTGGGAATGATGAAGTTGCTAACCTTGAGAGGCAAATCCTCAAGAACTCCAATAGGCATCCTCACACTCCTATCCGCAAGTATTAGAGAGATTACACGCTCCTTGTACTTGGTGAACCCAAGGCTCTTAGCTATTGAATAGGGCATGAGGTTGATGCTAGCTCCAAGATCACACAAGCAATTTTCAAACCCAAGAGGACCTAGGGCACATGGTATAGTGAAAGAACCGGGGTCTCCAAGCTTCTTTGGTATCACATTGCTTTGAATTATTGCACTACACTCTTGAGTAAGCAACATAACTCCTTGGATGTCCCTTGCTCTTTGTGCCACAGTATCCTTCAAGAACTTAGCATATTGTGGAATCATCATAAAAGCATCCACCAAAGGCATCTTGAGCTCAATGTCTTTGATTTGCTTGTCAAACATAGCCTTGTATTTCTCCACCAATTGTTTCTTAAACCTCCCGGGGAAAGGAAGCTTAGGCTTGTAAGGTGGAGGAACAAAGGTGGACTCCTTTTGTTGTACATCCACTTTTGGCTTCTCCTTTACCACTTCCTTGCTTCTCTTTGCAATATACACATCATCAAATGTTATAGCATCTTGAGCTTTTTCAAAGCTACCCTCCCCATCTTGGATTTCAATGTCCTCATTGCTCAAAGGACTTGTCCTTGGAGGCAACTCCTTTCCACTTCTCAAAGTAATAACATTGATGTATTCCTTGGGGTTTGCCTCACACTTTTCCGGTAGAGTGCCTTGAGAGTTTGAGCTAGAAGCCTTGCCTTTCTCAAGTTACTTGAATTTTTGTTGAAGACCTCCTATTTGAGTAGCAAGTTCATTAAGTGAAGAATCCATCCTTGTGTTAATTTCAGCAATCTTCTTTCCCATGTTAGCATCACTATTGGCTTGACCTTGAAGGATTTGTTGAAGCATAAGCTGAACATTGTCTTGTGGAGGACCTTGTGAAGGTTGATTAAAACCCGGTGGAGCATTGCCTTGGTTATACTTTTGCCCACCAAAGTTGCCTTGGTTTCCTCCTTGGTAGTTGGACCTTGGTGCATAACCCTTTTGTTGATTGTTGTAATTCACAAAAGGTTTGTTTTGAGTAGCTTGTGGAGGATATACTTGATCTCCGGGGTTGGCTACATTAGTACTTCTATAAGAGGTTGTTATTCCCCTTATAGTTGTTGTTTGAGTAGTTGTTGTTTGAGTAACCCCCTTGGCCACCCACGAAATTTACCACCTCTTGACCCTCTTGATACTCAACTTGATCTTCACAATCCTCTTGGTTCTCTTCTACAAAATGTACATGCCTTTGATTTGAAGACATAAGCTTGTCCATCTTGTCATGTAGAGATTTCATCTCTTTCTTTGTAGACTCATACTCACTTCCCCTTGGAGCTCTATCATAGTCTTCATTGTAATTTCCATCACTCAAGGCAAGATTCTCAACAAGCTTCAAACCATCTTCTACTTCTTTGCCTAAGAAGTTCCCATTACTTGCGGTATCAAGAAGCATTCTAATCTTTGGAAGAACACCTCTATAGATGGTGCTTAGGAGAGACTCTTGTGTGAAGCCATGATGAGGGCATTGCATAGTGTAGCCCTTGAATCTTTCCCATGCTTCATTGAAAGACTCATTGTTCTTTTGAGTGAAGCTAGAGATCTCATTCCTCAACTTGGCTGTCCTTGAGTTGGAGAAGAACTTAGATAGGAAAGCTTTCTTGCATTCATCCCAAGAGGTGATGGTACCTTGAGGCAAGTTTTTCTCCCATTGCCTTGCTCTATCCCCAAGAGAGAAGGGAAAGAGTCTTAGCTTGAAAGCATCCTCACTCACACCATTCATCTTGAACAACCCACAAACTCTATCAAAGTTATCCAAGTGATCAAGGGGATCTTCCATAGGCAAACCATGGAATTTGTCTTGTTGAACCATGGAGATGAAAGCTGGCTTCACTTCAAAGGTGTTGTTGTGAACCGGTGGAGGTTGAATACCATATCTATTTTGGTGAATATTTGGAGCATCACCAGCCCCTATGGTTCTCCCTTGTCTAGGCGCATGCAAGTTGTTTCCATTGCCCCTTGGAGCTTGCTCATTTCCATTATGAGCTTGGTTGGCATGCGCCACTGGTGGAGGGTGTTGAACTCTTTGTTGTTCTTCCATTCTCAACCTTTCTAACCTTGCAGCTTCCCTTCTTGCAATCTTAGCAACCCTTACCAACTGATCAATCTCTTGAAAGCCTTGGAAGTTGTTGTCTCCTTGTGATCTTAGGTGCATCCAAGGGAAACTAAAATCTAGAAAATGAAATGGTCAATAAACACAAAAGTATTACTTAGTCTCAAACTAAACTCAAAACTTAATGATCAAAAAATCCCAATACGGCAACGGCGCCAAATTGAAACAAGACTTTTTTTGTCTTGCTAGCAATTCCTCAATTGCTCATATCATTGCAATATTTGAGGTATCAATCCATCTTGGGAGATGATTCAATAAGAATGCAAAGTTTTGTTTAAGCTAAGCTAAATTAAAAGGTTTAAGGTGACAAGCAACAATTAAAAAGCAACCAGAACCTAAGAGAGACACTACAAGTTCAATAATATGAAACTAAGCCTTAATTATTACTAATCAAGTACTAATGACGCAATTAACTACTAATCAAGATTGACAAAATACTAAAAACGAAACTTAGGGATGGAATCATTGATTTGGGAAACTAAATTGACAACCTTGTAATCATTTAAGCAACTAATCAAGCCATCTCTATGCCTAGAACACTAATTAAAGACTAATCCATGATGTGTGGCAATAATTCCTTCACTAATCACCCTAATGAACTAATGATGTTTTAGCATTAAAATGATTAGCAAGCATTAATCACAAGTCTAAATAGCATGATAAACACCCTAGGCAACTAATGATGTTTTATGCTAGGTATGTAAATCTCTTATAAAGTTGGTTCAAGCATTTCATCAAACACTTGGTGGGTATATGAAATACCTATGATCTAAGATAGCAAAGATTAGCTATTTGACATTAGAAACTACTTTATAAGAAGAGAGATGAAAGAATCTATCCTAGATTGCAAGATTGAACCATTAGAAATCCCTAAATCTAACCCATCCCCACCTAAGGAACTACTCACTAATCATAGTTAAACCCATCAAATCAAAGATAAAAGAAAGGCTAAACTTGATTAGAGAAAAGATTAAAAGAAGTTTAAGATAGATGTTGCATAAAACTTAAAGATTCAAAGCAAATACAAGGTTTTCTCTCAAAGAGGCTAAAAGTTTATGACAAGACTAGAGAGAATAAAAGTTAAGATAAAAATTAGGTCTAAGGAGTATTTAAAAGAGGGACCCATGAGGATGACAAAAAGAAATAGTTTGGGTTTGGATCGACGTGTTCATCGATCCAGTTCGTCGATCCGAACCCCTGCCGAATTGGTTCGACGTCCTTCGTCGATCCATGTCATCGAACCGTACCCTTGGTCTTTAGGCTTCTTCTTGTTGGCGTCTGGGTTTGGTTCGACGACTTCGTCGATCCATGTCGTCGAACCGAACCCCTGGAAATCTTGTTCGACGTACTTTGTCGATCCATGTCGTCGAACCGAACTCCTGGAAATTTGGTTCGACGTCCTTCATCGATCCGTTTCATCCATCCGAACATCTGGAAGTTTGGATCGACGACTTACGTCGATCCAAGTCGTCGATCCATGTCGAGAAGTCTTCCCCTTGATCTTCTTGGTTACTCCTTCCTCCTCCAAGTGCTTTGCAATCCTTCTCTAGCTCCATCCATGCCTCCATAGTGTCCTTTTCACCTGATCAAGGTTCCAAATGCAACAAAATATGCAAGGACTATGCAAAGATAACCTAGAACTCTAAATGATCAAAATGCACTAAAATGATGCTTAATTGAGTTCCTAAATGACAAGAAACTTACACTAAATGGGAGGAACTAAGATGCAAAACATAGACATATCAAACATCAACGATCCAAAGGTACCTTAAGGCACAAGCAACAATGGTGATTAACATCACGGTAAAACTTATCGGGAAAACGTAACGGAGATGATGACGAACTAGACGGCTTACCACATAAATGATTCACTGACGGTGATGACTCGGTGCAGCAGAACGACGGCGGTGGCGAGTCGTGGCAGCGGAGTCAAGAAGTCGACAGCTCGGGATAACTTCTCGTCGGCTTTTCCTCGCGTCTACGGCTTCACGGCGAGGAGGAGATTATGCGGTTTGAATAGTAACAGCGGCGGCGGGGTTGACGGGATCTGGGCAGAGCTTCGGCGTCGGCAATGGAGCTTGTGGCTCCTCCCCTTGACATTGCAGCTTTTTAAAGGAGGAAGATGAAGGAGATGCGTCTAGGGTTAGGCTCTTTTGGGCCTGATTTTCTAGTTGGGCCTTTCCCAATTTCTTTGAGCTCAGTTCGTTACAATTCTCCCCCGCTTTAGAAGAATTCGTCCCTGAATTTGATCTGTTTCCCGTAAGACTGCTCTTGTCTTTAAAGAGCTTGGGATAGTTGACTAGCATTTCTGGTTCTGGCTCCCAAGTCTCCTCACGAATACCATCTCTTTCCCAGCATACTTTCAATGACTTAACTTTCTTCCCCTTAACCTCGGTTTCTTATCGATCTAAAACTTCTACCGGACGACTTAGTACGGACAAACTTCCCGTCAAATCTGCAGGCGGGTGCGAAATGATTAACTCTGGCTCTCTGACAACTTTTCTCAGAACTGAAACATGAAACACGTTGTGAAAGTTTGACAGCTCCTGCGGTAACTCTAGCTTATAAGCCACTGCACCAATTCTTTCCGTTATAACATACGTTCCCATATATCTCGGCTTAAGCTTTTTCAGTTTTTGAGTCTTGTCATTCCCTCTAAACTTTCTCATTTTCAAATACACTTCATCGCCCACCGCGAATTCCAGATCTTTTCTGCACTTATCTGCATAACTTTTCTAACGGTCATGCGCTTTTTTAAGTCTGCTCTGAAGCAATTATACTTGCTCGACTGTCTCTTGAACCATTTCTGGCTCTAAGTCTCTGCGCTCCCCCACTTTTGTCCAACAGAGGGGTGTGCGGCAAGGTCCCTCATACAAAGCCTCGCATGGTGACATTTCAATGCTAGAATGGTAACTGTTGTTGTAGGTGAACTCGGCTACTGGTAGATATTTTCTCGACTTTCCTTCCCAGTCTAGTACACATACTCTCAGCATATCTTCCAATGTCTGAGTTGTTCTTTCTGACTGTCCATCAGTCTGCGGATGATAGGCTGTACTAAGGTGTATTCTCGTCCCTAGTGCCTTCTGAAATGCATGCCAGAATATCGATGTGAACTTAGAGTCTCTGTTAGACACAATGCTTACAGGCACTCCATGTAGTCTTACAATTGCGTCCAAATATCTCTGAGCTGATCTGCTCCATCTGTTTTCTTTATCGCTACAAAATGAGCCGACTTGGTGAGTCGATCTACGATCATCCAGATCGCATTTTTACCACCACTAGTCATTGGTAGCCCGGTAACGAAGTCCATTGTTACCATATCCCATTTCCATTCAGGTAGTGGCAAATTTTGTAACAATCCACTAGGAACTCTGTGTTCCGCTTTCACCAACTGACATGTCTGACACTACGATACCCAAGTAGCAACGTCTCGGTTCATTCCACCCCAGTGATAATATTGTTTCAAATCTTTGTACATCTTGGTGTTTCCGGGATGAACAGAAAAACGAGACTGGTGCGCCTGGCGCAAGATCTGCTTCCTTAGTTCCTCGTCCTCGGGGACGCATACACGGTTCCGATACATGTACGTTCTGTTGGCTGCGGTGTGATTCCCAATTACTTCCTTATTGATCAATTTCCGTAAAACAAAATCCTTTTTGTGCGCCTCTCTAATTTTCCACAGTAAGTCTGCCTGGTTTACTGCTTCTAATCCCGTAGAATTTTCCTCTACTGTCGTAGCGCATAAGCTCAGGCTAGCCACTGTCGCAACTAGTTCTTGTACGTCCTTAACATTTGAGGCATCGCCTCTCCGTCTGCTCAAAGCATCAGCCACCTGATTGGCTTTCCCGGGATGGTAAGTGATCTCCAAATTATAATCCGCCAATAATTCTAACCATCTACGTTGCCTTAAATTCAAATCCCCTTGGGTGAAAATATACTTTAAGCTCTTGTGGTCTGTCATTATCTGCACTTTTTCTCCATATAGGTAAGCGCGCCAAATCTTAAGAGCAAAAACCAACTGCTGCTAACTCCAAATCATGATTCGGGTAATTGGTTTCGTGCTTTCGAAGTTGTCTAGATGCATATGATATCACTCGATCATCCTGCATGAGCACACATCCTACACCTGATCCTGACGTATCCGTGTAAACCACATACGGTACTCCCGTCTTGGGTAAAACTAGTACATGTGTCTGCTTTAAATGCTCCTTTAGCTTTTCAAAACTCTTTGCACATGATTCCGACCACACAAACTTCACATCTTTTCCAGTCAGACGCGTTATTGGTTTTGCTAGGCTGGCAAACCCTTTAACGAACTTTCGATAGTAACCTGCTAAACCCAGGAAACTTCGGATCTCTGTAGCACTCTTAGGCGTCGGCCAACTCGAGATCGAGGCAATCTTTTCCGGGTCAACAGCCACTCCGGTCTCCGAAACAACATGACCCAAAAATCCGATCTTCCTCTGCCAGAAACTACACTTGCTCAATTTCGCATACAACTTATGCTCTCTTAATTTATTCAGTACCACTCGCAGATGTCAATCATGCTCTCTCTCGCTCCTTGAGTAGATCAATATGTCGTCGATGAACACGATTACACACTTATCCAAGTACTCCCGAAATATGTTGTTCATCAATTTCATGAAAGCTGCGGGTGCGTTAGTTAATCCAAACGGCATTACAACAAACTCGTAGTGTCGATACCGTGTTCAAAAAGCCGTTTTCCGAACGTCCTCATGTGCTATCGAAATCTGATGGTACCCAGAAGGTAAATCGATCTTCGAGAACCACAATGCGCCTTGTAAGTGATCCAACAACTCGTCAACCCGTGGCAACGGGTATTTATTCTTAATGGTCACTTTCTTCATGCCGCGGTAATCAATACAGAGTCGGAAACTACTGTCCTTCTTTTTAACAAACAAAACTGGCGCACCCCACGGTTAACTGCTCGGACGGATGAATCCCTTATCAGTTAAATCCTCCAACTGATTTTTCAACTCGGCCATCTCTGCTGGTGCCAGACGATATGGTGCTCTAGATACAGGTGTCGTTCCCGGTTCCAATTCTATGGTGAATGCGTCTCCTTGTGTCAGTGGCGGTCCTTTTAAAGGTTCGAATATGTGCGCGTATCCCGATACCAGTGGTATGGAGTCCAACTCTTTTTCCGTCTTTTCGCCCACCATAGAGATAGTAGCTAGATAAGCCTCATTTCCTTTTTCCAACAATTCTTCAGCGTGCAACATCGAGATCATAGGAATCGCACTAGTTGTCTTTAGTCCTTGGAAAATCAAACGTCCTTCCACTCTAGGAATATGAACACGCGTCCGTTGACAATCTAGCACAACCTTGTGATGAGTCAACCAATTCATTCCTAGAATTATGTCGTAGTGATTTAACTCCATTTCTCTAAGATTTCCCAATAATTCCATCACTTGTAGTACGACGGGAACATCCTCTGTAGATCCCGGAGGACTCTACTTTTTCCGTGCCAGCCGTCTGAATTCCTTTCTTCTTTGGAATATAGGTTCCCGAAAAAGTCCAATACTTTGTCAATCCCGGGCTCACAAAAACTATGTGTTGCTCCGGTATCGAAAAGCGTAAAGGCTAGCCCACCCCCAACCAAAACCGATCCTACACATATTTTATTTACGACTAAGCATGCCATCCAACTTCACACACAATTTTTCTCACAATCTTTAAACATGATAGAAGTAAAAATAAAATATTACGTACCGTCAATCGGTTCAGCACCGTTATGGTCTCCATAAACAAACATGTGCGGGGCTACGACCTGCCTCTTCGGTGGTGGCGGAAATTATCCCTGATTACGGTCTTCTTGGTGCTGACCTGGCAGTCGAGTCATGCAGTTCTTAGAGATGTGACAAATGACATCTTTCAAACATCTCCAATGGTGCCTTTTTCCACACGTCATGCACACATTTGGTGTCACTGATGATTGTCCTGCATTGGCGGTGTCCCATGTCCTCTTATGGTTTCCCTTTCCCCTCTCTGTCTTTGCTTGGGTATTTTTATTCTGTTTCAGCTCCTCCGCCAATCCTTTTTCCTGCGTCGCTGTCCTTTCAACTAACTCGACCATGTCATTGTAAGTCCTTAGCTGGCAACGATTCTTGAGCTCGATCCGTATTCCCTTTATGAACCTCCGGATCAGATCCTGCTCATCCAAGTACTTGCCTGCAAACTTTTTCAAATGGTTGAACTCCTCCTTGTACTCTCTGATGTCTTGGTCTCCCTGACGAAGATCTTGAAATTCACCCTCCATTTGATCCATAGCTTCCCGCTGAAAGTATTTCCTCATAAATTCTTCCCTAAAGTCATTCCAAGTCAGCTCGTAAGGCTCTCGCATTCATCTAGTGTAACGAACCGGGCCCAAAGAAATTGGGAAAGGCCCAACTAGAAAATCAGGCCCAATAGAGCCTAACCCTAGACGCATCTCCTTCATCTTCCTCCTTTAAAAAGCTGCAACGTCAAGGGGAGGAGCCACAAGCTCCATCGCCGACGCCGAAGCTCTATCCAGATCCCGTCAACCCCGCCGCCGCTGTTACTATTCAAACCGCACCATCTCCTCCTCCCCGTGAAGCCGTAGACGCGAGGAAAAGCCAACGAGAAGTTATCCTGAGCCGTCGACTTCTTGACTCCACTGCCACGACTCGCCACCGGCGTCGTTCTGCTGCACCTAGTCATCACTGTCAGTGAATCGTTTTTTTAGTAAGCCGTCTAGTTCGTCATCATCTCCGTTACGTTTTCCCGAGAAGTTTTACCGTGATGTTAATCACCATTGTTGCTTGTGCCTTAAGGTACCTTTGGATCGTTGATGTTCAATTCCGTTTAGTTTCTGTTGCGATTGGACTGGTGTTGTTAATGTTGATGGTGAGTGAGATCTCGCTTTCACGTAACGTGTTTAGCGTTGCCATGGTTGCTTAAGGTCCAAGCAACTTTTGATCTCCTTAGTTGTTCTTTCAGATCTGTTAGCTCCTCAAGCCGTCGTCCAGCCTCATAATCTGTCCGTTTTGTTTTCATCCGAGAACCTAAGGTGAGGACCGTGGGGTGCAAATCCATTTTCATACGTTTATATTTGCGTATATAACGTTTAGTCTTAGGTTAAAGTACATATACCTATGTATATCTATATGTATACTAGAATAGGAACCGCATATATGCGGGTTTTTAATAAAATATTTCAAACCCGTAAAAATAAGTTAAAAACAAAATCGAATAATCTGTAAAGAAACTTTACAATGAATAATCGAATATTTTTCTTTTTGTATTAGTAATCGAAAAAGAAACTTAAATGAATAACAAAATTTTAAAAAATAATAAAATTTAAAACCCATTAAAATAATTTTTTAAGAAAATAGAAAGCATAATCTAATCACTACTAAAAAATATATAAGAAAAACACAAATCGAAACATAAAAGTTATTTATTTATTTTAATTCTCACTTTTTCAATTAAAATATTTAAAACACAGAATGTGTTGTAGATTCTAAGCAACATTAACCCTACTTCTCATATAGTTCACACACTTAATCAACTATTTTTTTCTGTTCCGCTGCGTTAAAACCTTGGGTGTTTAATTTGAGTCCTTCGAGTATGTTAACGATCTTACCATCAAATAAAGTCTCTATTTCTCTTCACATCCATCTCCATTATATGATCTCTCTGTTTTCTAGAGAAGTTATGCTTTTTAAATCTTAAGACTCGCATCAAAAAGCTCTCTACATGATTCTTGATATCCTCCTTCTCATTGATCTCATCATCGTCTAATGTCATATCATTAGCATATAGAATTTCCTTTTAGTATTAGTAATTGATCATACCATTTTCTTAATTTAAATAAAAACATAAACTTATTTTTCTTTCTCTTAATTTTCTTTTTTACCTTTTCGATTTTTTTATATTTCTTTTGGTATTAGCAATAGAAAAAAAAAACATATTTTTCTTTTCTATTTTTAATAATAATTTTTTGATTTTCCTTTTATTTTAGTAATTGATCATACAATTTTTCTAATTTAAATGAAAAACATAAAAAAACATATTTTCCTTTTTTTTAATTTTCTTATTTACCTTTCCGATTTTTTTATTTTCCTTTTTGTATTATTAATCGATTAACTTGACACGTGTCACGATCATGTTAATTATTAACTTTGATGAGTCTTTTATTTACCTTTTCGTTTTTTTATTTTCCTATTTGTATTAGTAATCGAAAAAGAAACTTATTTTCTTTTTTTATTTTTAAAATTATTTTTTAGGTTTATGTAAACATTATGTTAAAATCTAATTGGTTAAATTTTTTTAAAACTTGTCAAAATCTTATCTATTAACTCGCCACGTGTCACGATCATGTTAATTAGCAACTTTGACGCATCCAACTTTATATAATAAGATACGTATTTGAGTTTTATATTAAAAAAAAAAATATATATATATATATATATGATCGTATTTGTTTGAGAAGAACCTAGATGTGGTTAAGATTATTTAAAAATGAATACTGTTGACTGATGAGATGAATAATGCGTGTTGATGCTTGTTAATAAAGTAGTATCGTTTGCGAGACGATAAGAGATATAGACGAAAGGCATGTGGCGATGTATCCGCGGTCACAAGTGGGGCGGGTTTACCCTCACTATGTAGTTTGTTTTGTGTTATGTGGCGGATACATTTGCGGTCGCGGTCACAAGTGGGACGGATTTATCCTCATTGTGGTCCATTTTGCGTGTTGAGATATGAGAACAGGCCTGGCGTAGGTGGTCATAGTTCAGGGGTGGCTGACGAGCCGGGTGCTGCATGGGCCGACGGGTGGATTCCCGGAGCCAGAATGGATGGAGGGACACCGTAGTATTGTTAGGACTTGATCCTTGTTGTAATGGTGCGTCGGTAGGACGTGGTGATTGTCTATGTGTTTTAGCTTAGGACTTGCGTATGTCTGTAGCTATAAATGTGTGTGGTGGTTTGAGTGGGCTCTAAGGCTCGCACTCATTGGGTAATCCAAATTACTCACCTCTTTCTCTTGCAGGTGAGCATGGGGAGTAGCCGTATCGGTGTGGTGCTAGTTTTCGGGAACAGAGACGTTTTTATTATTAATTTATAATTTATATTTATATTTATTAAACTAAGTTGGTTTTCTTTGGTATTGGTTTAACGATGATTTTTCGTTGAACGGTTTAAAAAGTGGTTTAATAAGAGTTATTATTTGAACTTAGAAATGATTACTTGTGGAATAAGTTATTAAAGTAACATGCCTTCTCGGAGAGGTAAGAGTCGAGTGTTACAATTGGTATCAGAGTCAAGGGAAGTCAAACTGGATCTGTCCCAGGAGACTGTCTTGGGGTTTGTGGGTTAGGGTTCACACTGGCGGGATCATAATTCGAGGACGAATTCCCGTTAAGTGGGGGAGAATTGTAACGACCCGGACCCAGCCCATTTGAATAAGTTTAAATGAATTGATTTGGCTACCTATGTCATCAAAGTGCACTTATCTTTTCCGGTCACTTATCCTGAGAGAACTCTAGAGTTAAGCGTGCTTATGCTGGAGTAGGACTAGGATGGGTGACCTTCCGGGAAGTCCTCTGCGGAACTGTGTGAGTGAGGCCAAAACACAGGAAAAGGTCACGTGGTGATTGCAGAGACAAGTAAATCAGTCGGTCGGGCCATCGAAAAAAATAACGCACCGACCGTCGGATAGTTGCGGGGGCCCACAGCCCGTGAGAGGTGTGGGGCCTCGCTGGTAGGAGCGGTCGGGGCGTTACACATACAAAAGATATTTATGTAAATAAATAGATATAATCATTCGAGTTAAAAGGGATACTTGTTATCATTATAGTAAGGGGACAAAAGATGATGAGTAACATTAACTGAGTAAAGGTCGACAAGATTTCCACATTTATAACAAGTATCGCTGACGGAGCTTGGTCTTGTGTTTGTTTGGCAATCTTGGGATCGGTGATTGGAGGCGGCTTTTCCGATTGTCCGCTAGGGCTCCTGTGCTGCCAGTTGTAAGTTGTTGCTGGGCTGAATCGGAGATCGCGTCAGTTCTCGGAGAAGCTGTAGGCATTCCTTCACTGAGGTTTGAGGGCTTGCTTCAGAAGGATGTTCGTGGCAACAACGATGAGGATTCCTGTTCAATCGAACTGTGGCAAAAACGGGATGGTCTGCACTTGATGTGTGATTGCTGCTTTTTCGACTAGCTACATTTAGTTCTTATTTTTGTAGTTCTTTACCAGTTTCCGACTTGTCCTCCTTTCTGTTTTATCTAGGTCGTCTTTGTTTTGTGTTTCTAGATTGTAGTCTTTCTGTTTTTTTTGTTGTAACTATGTAATTCTGTCAAAAATTAAAATGGTATAAAATTAAACATTTTACCGAAAAACAAAAGAGATTTCCACATGTGATTAACTTTTTGGCAATGTAGAAAACAAGTGGAAGAGAAGACTCTAGATGACAAAGAAGCTTTGGTTTTGAGCTCTAGAAAAGGAGAGACTATGGAGCTGATTGGTAACGACTGTAGTTTTACGTTTTTGTTGTAGAAATATGATTGTAGGTTTTTTTTTTGTGCCTGTAAATTTTATTGTTGTACTTTTTTTTACTGTAGAATTTTAAATTTTGGAAAGTATAAAATTGTGTGTTTTAGAAAAAAATGCTTTGTACAACCAAAACAATGAAAAATAAATATTTTGACTGTGAGTAACAAAAAGAAAAGTTAAAGCTTCTAAAACTTGGTTGGATCTATTTCAAAACTCTAAAATTTTTGTTGCTTTCTAAAATTTGTAAAGCCCTACCAATCAAACCCATGTTTTAGTTATAGTGTTCGGATTTTGGAATGTTTAAAATAAACAAGGGAGATAACAGGCTGGTGGCACAATTTTGTTTCAAACTTAAACATACTCGTTATAAGCCATTTAGCCAAACTTAGTTTGTCACGATCCCATCTCAGAGATCCGAGAAAATTATAACCCATTTCGCAAGGAATTTTAATCGAGTTTTGTTATAAAGTCATAAGGTGAAATATATTTTGGGTCAAATGAAAAATCCAAAAGAAAAAAGGCATTAAGGTTCAATCTCTTTAAAGCCCATAAGCCCATTAGAACCATATCCCTAAGTTTTATCGTCAACTCTTAAAAAAGGTGCAATTGCAAGGAAGAGAAGCATCAAAAACTTCTACAGCAAAACCCTGCTCGATTTGCTCTGCACTCCCAGAAACCCTAGCAGCCACCGCCGCCACCTTGTGGGACATTTTCCCGCCAAACTGTGAAGAACCACATGACGATCTACATACCTATGTAAAAGTCTCATTTCGTCCAGATCGGATCGGGGATATCACTTTATCTTATCGTTTGTTACAGTTTACCCGAATCTATAACCACCACATATTTGACCTGTTTCGGTAGGGAAGGGAAACGGATGAGCAAAACTATTCTAATTGATCCTAAAACTTGGTAAGAACCTTCTTGACTCCGTAATCTAGCCAAAACCGCAAGTGGGTTGTCATTAAGAGTTTTGGTTTGAGAGTTTCTGTGCAGTGCGAATCTGCGACCAGACAGAGGAGAAGTCGCGTTTCGGGTTCTACAATAATCCTTTGGAGCGTATTTTTGGTATGGAGATTCACAACCCTTAGAGCTAGGTCTCTGTAAAATATATTGGTGTTTTCTCTTGTAATTTGGGAGTTATAACTGTTTTGCCAAGATTGTTATATGCAGCATGTATCTGTAACCAGCATGTTGAATGATATATTTTGATTGGACAAACGAGGTCCGGTTGCCATGAACCTTTTCACATATATTAAGGACACTTGGATACATCTCTAGGTTGAAGGAGAACAAACTGGAGCTTTAGGAGCATAGGTAAACATGATGTCAAAACCGGGACAGCGAATCTGTCCAAAAGAGAAGCGAGTTGTTCTTCATCTTCAAAGTGGCTAAGGTGAGGACACGTGATCTATGAATTCCTATTTCATAGTAATTCATTTGCGTATCCGTTATATGCTAGGTTTGAAATTGGTTGTTGTGTGGTAGGCATGCAATGTGAATGTGATGTGAAATGTGGAAGTAATAGAATTATGGTATATTAGGATGGTGTTAGTATGATATGGTTAAGTGGTGTTATGGATAGTATATGTTGGTTTGTATGCAGTCGGACTAAGGACGGAAACATGGCGATCCCATTAAAGCCTGTAAACCGACTGACGAGCCAAAAGTGGGGTACAACCTTTCTAGGTGACGGCCAGCCTAATGTCATGTGATATGTTATGTGAAGTGTGATAATGTGATAAGCGAAGTATATATAAGATCGAAATGTTGCTAGATGTTATGTTGTGCTAGTTGTTAGGTTGTTTGTTGCATGACTATTTCTAGGTGTAGGCATTTTACCCGGATCCGAAAATCCGATCCGGTACCGATCCGAAAATACTCGATCCGAACTGATCCGAATTAATCATAATATCCAAACGGGAGTAATCTTCACTTAGTTCGGGTACCCGGTAATATCCGATTCGACTCGATATCTGATCCGATATCCGAAAAAGTATCCGAATTATCCTATTTCTAATATACAATTCCTCACTTTTTTTTTCCTTATCTCTCGTCGATTGCGCATCGCTGTATCCCGGTTTTCAAGCCACAAAATATAAAAAGTATCATTCCCAAATCTAAAAGTCTGTAAACCCTTAATCGTTTCTCCGTAGTATCTTTTTCTTCTAAGACATCAAGAAATCAGTTTCAGCTATAAATTTCATCTTTTTGGTTTTATATAAATAATATATAACCAAAAATAAATTTATATTTCTTGTTTAGTTTTATGTAAATACATCAATTATCGTTGAACTTATTTTATTTTGTTTTTATGTAATGGATTTTTTTTATGTTCTTTTTATTTCTTTTCTTTTGTGACAATTTGAAGTTGGAACTTAAATGTTTATTTTGGTTTTGAATTTTGAATGTTTAGTTAGATTTATAACGTTTATTACTTTACTTACTTTTGAATTTCCATGTTTAGTGGTTATTTTTGGTTACTTTTCGGATAAAAATACTTTAACCCGAACCAAACCAGAAAAACCGGATCCGAAATATGATATCCGAACTGATCCAAACCAGAGGGTACCGAACCGAATCCGATTCGAAATCTAATAATACCCGATCGGTACTAAAAACTAGACTCGCGCAGTATTCGAAACCCGAAATATCTGATCCGATCCGATAATCCGAATGTCCACCCTAACTATTTATAAGCTTAGTATATGCATATATTGTTTTGTTTGTAATGCAAATAATGTGGGCTTTGATCGCTTCTCGCTGAGTAATTCATTAGTCACACTTTCTTTTTTATTTTTTAGTGTGTGCATGTCTGTTACTTATGGTGCAAGTTAGGACGCGAAACCTAGGCTCAAAGTGATGGAAACAGGTGTTACATAGTCGATATCATCTTCTTTCAATCGTCACTTATTATAAGTTCTCTCTTTTTGTAACTAAAAAGAATCCATTGATAGTGAATTGCATGGTGCCAGTGTGCCACCCTTGCAGAGCCTATCTATGCTTCAATGTAGGCCTGGGTTGCGGGTCAGATCCGCCCCGCCCAACCCGCCCTGCAGCGGGTTTTACATTTTATAAACCCCCATCGACCCGCCACGCAAAAGATTTGAACAAAAATTTTTTGACAAGCACCCGCCCCGCTTAAATTTAAGAATATCCGCGGATAACCCGCAAATATTTAAATAAAAATAAAAAATATATATTGTATAATTTTAACAAAAAGAATCCTAATAAAAAAAATCCAAACTATAAATATACAACTATACAACTTATTTAAAATTTTAAAAAAATTATTAGCGAGTTTATACATATATTACATAATATTTTAAAATTTTAATAATTTTTTTTTAATAATTAACATTTAAAAAAATATATATATATTAGCGGGTAACCCGCAAACCCGCAAAAAAAATTTGGAACACCCGCACTCGCCCCGCATTTTAAAAGTACCCACCCCGCAAAACCCGCTTTTTTATAAAAAAAATTGTTTGATCCGCACCCGCCCCGCGGCGGGTCTAACGAGGTGGGACCCGCGGGTTGTGAACCAAATTCCCAGACCTGCTTCAGTGAGACGAATAAGAAAACAAGAAACGAAAACGCAAGCAGAAACAAAAAAAAATGGCAAATACAAATTTATGAATACGAGTACGATAAAGTTACATCAATAAAAATATAAAAAAAATATCGTAACTTAAGAATATAAACTTGTCACACATAAATTTCAACATAAAAGAACACTTTAGTATAATATCTTAAATAACAACAAAATTCAGTTAATCATAGAACAACTCATTTTCAAAATCCTGCTCATCTAGTAAGAGGTTCGCAAACTCCAAGAATCCCACACACATCTTCCATAAAATCAAATTCATCTCAACCAACATCCCAGATCTTATCTTTTCAAATTGATCAGAATTTCTTAATAAAAACGTAGATTATTGTGGATGTAAATCAAGTCTTGAGCACAACTTGGATTCAACTTGTCCCTCTAATTGAGTCAATGAATAAGTACTCCAGTTGTGCACAACACAAGAAGAGGAAGATTGTCCTTAAAAGCCAAAGTCTAGATGAGAGGAGTTTGGACACCAAAGTTAACCCACCAATTCTTGGGTTTCATAGTAGACATAATCATTGTTGGAAACAATTCGAAAACACTTTATCCTCTTACGTGAGATTTCTCCATCCTTATGTGGACCAATTCTTGTAGGATCGTCATTTAGCCATGCATCGCATATAGTTTAAAATCATATATATATACAAAAATGTGTGATATATATGTGACAAGGAAACAAAAAGAAAAAATAGAACATATAGTTTAAATCATATGCCTAGGATTTAAAGAGTGACTTAAACAATATAGACGAGTGTTATTATTTATCCAACAAGCCACTAAGATCTGATAAACAACATCATAGAAGCAACTAAATTCAGACATTATTGGACGTTTTTCTCTCTTGTATATCTCGAGCTTCATCTTCTCAATCTCAATCATGGAATCCAACATCGCATATACCAAGTGAAAGCATGACGTGTCAGTGTCACAAAATCTAATCGTCTCATAAATAGATCTTTTAAAATCAATAATATAAGACATTTGATCCCACCAATCATCATTCACAATCTTTTCCTTAACAAAACTTGTTTTCCCTATGTGATCCTTTCTATACGTAGACCACTCCTAACTTATGACCATGGTTTTAAGGCTTTTTTGATAAGTTTCAATCTCTTAAACATCACAATGATAGAAGCAAAACGAGTATTAGCAACCGAAAGCAATTTAAGAAGAGAGAACTTACTAAAGATTGTTAGTCTCGTGTTGTGGGTCATGATTAAATGTTTATTGCGAGCGTATCCTCATGAATTTATGTTAACCAATTGCATTCCCAATATGTTGCTTCATTCCCTTCCACATTCTTCGTTGAAATTTTTTTCTTCAAAACCAGATTAAACGTATGAACATGGTGTCCAAACATACACCCAATAATCTCTACAGCTGCCTTACAATTTTCTGCATTATTAGTGTTGATTTCGACAACATTTTGATGATCCGCTTCATTGATAACATCTTTTATCAAATCAGCAATGAAGACTCTATATTTTACTTCGCCAAAAAAATTTACAACCTTGAGAAAAAATAACTATTTTCAGAAGTAGCAATGAGATTAATAAGGTTTTCTTGTAGGATCGCTCCAACCATGATGTAAGATCCAAGAATGTGCTCACTCAGAGTCAAACACGTCTGATGACAAATCCTTAGGCAGATGAATGGATTGTATAAGTGGATTGAAGATCGTGACTCAAGTGTAGTCCTGGGCAAAAAGCCTGGACCCGAAAACCCGAACTGGAACCGACCTGAAATAACCGGTTCGGATCGGGTTCGATTATGAGCCTTTTTACTCGATGGGTCCTGAATTTCAGAACCGTAGGTATCGGTTCGGTTCCGGTTCTTACCCGGAACTGATCGGTTACCCGAAAACTTTTTTTTTTCTAATTACCTTGTGATCGAAAAAGGGTTTTGTGGGAAGATTTCCCGACGAACCAGAAGGATCCAGAAGTCGATCCACATATGGTTTCGAAGGTCTCGCAGTCAGCTATTCAGATCTTCTTTCTGTTATTGATTCCGATGTATATTCGATCCGGAAATCAGTTTGCAAGTTGACAAAAATTCACTTTTTCGAAAATTTTAGTTTATTTTGTTCGGGTATTTGGTTACATTTCGGGTATACGGATATTTTTTTTACTATTTCGGGTCTAATCGGGTAAAAATATCCGAACCGAACCGAAATTATAGGAGAACCGTTTTTTTGGGTTTTAAACGGTTTTGAGATTTGAGAACCGAACCAACCCGGAACCGGTAGAAACCGAACCGAAACCGAATCGAAATCCTTTCGGTACCTATATGGGTATAAAATCTCTGTACCCGAAAGACCCGGAACCGAACGGTTCCTACCCGAAATCGAACCGAATACCCGAATGCCCAGGCCTACTCAAGCGTGTGGAAACCCTTGTAATGAGTTCATGAATCTAAATCTCAGTGAATTCGCACAAAGGACAAACATTAAACTTGTTTTCTAAGTAAGGAATCTACCAAATACTTAGAGAAACAAAGAACAAAGCATACACCTTTAAAATGAGAAAACTGTGTTTTTGGAATGAAACAAAGAGTGAGCTTATATAGGCTCGTACATTTCTAGTCTAAGACTCTCAAAGAGAATATAATAAATCAACATAAATAACAAATAAATCAGCATAAATTATAAATCAAAAAAATATTTGATTGATATGACCTTTAAAGCTTGATTTTTGGCCAATTGAGGAATAAGTGAAGTTCTTTGTATCTAGATAGCTTAGGCACGAAGTAGTGACGTCTTAGAATATTTTGGACCATGTGGATGGTCTCCAAGCCAGTTGGGTCGAATAAATCAATAATATATATCCAATTAACATTAATTGCTCAATTTGGCTCTGGATATGGAAAGTGAGAGCACAAGGGGACTCGCTCTGTAATAACCCGTAGGAAAGACTAGAATATGGTTTAGCCGGCCAGGTACAACCAAAGATGGTGGACGCATTTTTTTAAAGAGGTCAACAAGTAGTTTTATACTTGGAAATTATATGAGGGACAAAAATAAGCCCAAGTGGCTGAAAGACTCCAGTCTGAATTGAAGAGATTCAAACCTAGTCGATACAGTAGGCTTTAGATCAACCATTGGATATCTGACTCAGGCGGAAATAGTCAAATCATGTCTAAGTAATCTACAAAGGTTTGTTGAGTTTGTAATGGACAAGGGAAGCCAAATAAAGGAAAGTGATCTAAGAAAAGCATGAAATAATCAAATAGAGCAGATTTCAGTCGCGTAGCCGATCCGTTCGTCAGACGCGGCCAAAATGATCAAGTAATAGGTTGTTGTGTTCCAAAAGTTGGAAGCCAACCTTATAAAGGTAAGGAGGGACTTATGAGAAGCGTTTTAGTCAAAGAAAAGCAATTTTGCTTGAAAGAATTTGATTGTGTCCCAGCAGTGCCTTTTCGAGGCAGTTTTAAGCGATGGCGAAGGTTGAATCGTTTGAGAGATTTCTTGAGTATGGTTTCACTAAGTTAAGTCTTAAGTGAGTTATAATGGTTAAAAAGTACGTTTAGTCCATAAGTTTTTTAATAGGACCAAACGGTTTTCCTAGTGTGACATTTTGGTGCGATCGGGTGATTTGTCGGATTGATCGGGAAAAGCACCTTGATGACTGAGCAGCCTGGCTGCCTACTTGACGTGCTTCACTATCTTCACCAGCTTAGGAGGCTTGTCATGCTTGAGCTAGCTCCTTCAGCTGCTTCACCAGCTTCATGATGAGTAGCCGCCACCAAGCACTTTCCAGCGTTGACATATAGCAGAACACGGGGGAGATCGGTGGCGGTTGATGACTTATCACGACCATAATCTTTCCTATATAAATAGAATACCCATTGTTAAGAATGTCATCACGTCCTCAATAAACTAAAGAAAAATCCGATCACCTGACCACCGTGAGCATCACCGCAAGACCACCGCGAGGCTGGTTGAAATTTTTTTAAGGTAAGCCATTTTAACTCAAAATCTATTGTCTAGGTTAGTTTTTCGTCCTGAGTCCAATTTTAACCTTATTTCTTATTATTATGGTCCATTCACTATGTAACTAAAGTTTTAAGTAGGAGGTCGAATTGCTGCCGGAAATCTTAGTCTTTCATTCTTGTCTTTCAGAAAGCAAAAGTAAGTCATGGTATGGGTTGATTGATGTTTTACTACAAAGAAAGTATGAGTATTTACTTTGTTTGATTATTTGATCGTGTTTCATGTGCATTAGCACCTACTTATGTCATCGAGGTTGAGATAGTATATACATGCTGTCGAATCTAGCCGATTCACGCAGAATATTAAATATGCATAAATTGAATATGATAATGAATGATGCCATTTGAGACCCCCTAGAGGATCATAGCTTGGCTAGTATCAAAGGAATTAGCTAAGTAACGACAACACGGAGAGAAGGAATTACAGCGTAGGGCTGTGCTCTGCATAACGGTGCAGATTTGGCCAGGATATTCAGGTTATTTAGCCTTTGTGGCTATGGTCTGAATGGGTAATACGATTAACACGTGATATAGGGGTGTGAATCTCAAATGTGCCGAATTTCCATGACAAGTAAAACGATGTATTAGTATTATCGATATGCATCCTACAGTGTATATACGCATATGGTATTGCTTATGTTGCATCTCATGATTATGTGATTGTGTTTCTTGTATGTTGAGTGATGCTTGGAGATTATGGGGCAATAACTATTTGTATAGGGGAACCCGAACTCACTGAGCAATATAGTTGCTCACGACTCTACTTGTTTTGCAGGTAACCACTAGAGTAGTCCTTCGAGCTGGAGGAGCTTAGGCAAACTAGTGTAGATTTGTGTGCCATCTAGCAAAGCCAAGTATGTTTTATATTATGTATGGTAATGTTGGGGCTTAAGCTCCAGTCCAAGCGTATGTATGTGTTTTAGTAACAGTTATAAACGTACTTAACTTAATGTATAAAAGATGTTCATAAAATGCTCAAGTTTCATATCATGCTAGTCTCGGTCAAGGACAAACCAACTTTTAGATATGCCTCGGGTTGAAAATTCTTGAGTCATGTTTAATAGGTAATTGTGCTCGGACGGTAAGTCTAGGGTCTCTGGATTTGTTTTGGAAACCTCGAACTGAGCGTTTAGATACATATTATAGCATCTTCGGTCTAGATTTAAGTTGGAGTGCTGGTCGTTCATGTTCTTCTTTGATTGTTGCGCGGCTGACCAAGTCAACGTTTTCTTGGATGGAACTCGGGTGTTACAAAAGGAGGTATCAGAGCATGGTTCTGCATGTTTATATGAAACTTGGTTTTCAATGTTTTATCAAGTAAATGAGTCGTTAAATGGCACTTAAGAAACTAGCTATATCCTTCATTTAAGTAAATTAAATAGGATTAACCCTATTTAACCCTTTCTGCAGAAGGATGAGAGGGGGAAGACCATGGGGTCCTCCGCCAGGTCGTGGTCAGTATAATCCCCATAGTCGTGCTGCAGAATTATCTAGCTCGGCTTAATCAGATCCCTCAAAGTTTGTGGAGTCAGTTGGTTCGAACGTGGTCGAAATGTGTAATCGGGTTGCAAGGCCCAAAGGAATTCTTAGAAGGGAAGCACTAAATATAAAGATACCAAAGGGATATCGAGGGTCAGAATTCACAACAGAATCGAAGGGAGAGACGTCAAGCGAATAAGAACAAAGCATGAATACTTCAGATGAATCCTCAAGGGTGGCAAGACCATGGTCTATTCGTCGTGGATTGACGTTTTGGGATCACATAGTGAGCTTCGAGGGAGTTGTAGCCGAATATCTGAGACAGTATCATCCGATCCTTCATCAAATAAATCAAGCGATGAATCGACGGAAGTCTCATCAGGAGCCACAATGGGAATTGTAACTACTGTTCCACACCGATCACCGCTGATAGTGCAATCGAACTAGGGATGAGGATGAATTCGGTGCCGTATCAATGCAACTCAGAGCAACCTGCCTTTTTGCTACAATTGTGACCGTTTTGGACACTTCATGGGAGCATGACCAATTATGAGGTAACCAGGGTTCGTTCCAGCTTATGTTATGTTTGACCTATGCGAGATGAAAGGGCATTAGCGAGCGCAATGTCAATATCGAGAGGAAAGGGCATTATCGAGCTCGATAATGCGCTTTCCTTTCGCATAGGTCTCACATAGCATAACCTGGAACGAACCCTGGTTGCCTCATACTTAGACATGCTCCCATGAAGTGTCCAAATTGGTCACAATTGTAGCAAAACGGCAGGTTTCTCTGAGTTGCATTGATACACCACCCAACTCATCCTCTTCTTGGTTCGGTTGCACTATCACCGGTGATCGGAGTGGAACATGAGTTACAATTCACATTGTGGCTTCCAATGGAATTTTTGTCTATTCATCACTTGATTTATCTGATGAGGGATTGGGTGATACTGTCTTAGATATTCGGATGCAACTCCCTCGAAGCTCACTAGGTGGTCCCAGTATCGTCGGTCTACGACAAATATGCCATGGTCTTGCCACCCTTGAGGATTCGTCTGAAGTATTCATGTTTCGTTCTGATTAGTTTGATGCCTCTCCCTTTAATTATGTTGTGGAATATGACCCTCGATATCCCCTTGGTATATTTATATTTCTGTGCTTCCCTTCTGCGAATTCCTCTGGGCTTTGCATCCCAATTACACATTTCGACCACGTTCGAACCAACTAACTCCACAAGCACGAAGGGATCTGATTCAGCCGAAATAGATAATTATGCAGCACGACTACGGGGATTATACTGACCACGACCTGGCGGAGGACCCCATGGTCTTGCCCCTCTCATCCTCCTGCAAAAAGCACGATGCAGAGGCATCTACGGCCAAAAGAGGGTTAATCCGATTTAATTTACTTAAATAAAGGAGATAGCAAGTTTTCTAAGTGCCATTTAACGACTCATTTACTCGATAAAATATTGAAAACCAAGTTTCATATAAACATGCATAACCATGCTCTTATACCACCTTTTGTAACACCCCAGTTCCGGCCAAGATCAGAGTTAACTTGGTCAGCCGCCCAACAACCAAACAAGAACATGAACGACCAACACTCCAACTCAAACCTAGACCGAAGATGCTACAATGTGTACCCAAACACCCAGTTCGAGGTTTCCAAAATAAATCCAGAGACCCTAGACCTAACGTCCAGGCACACTTACCTATCAAACATGACTCAAGACTTTTCAACCCGAGGCATATCCGATAGTTGGTTCGTCCTGGACCGAGACTAGCATTATATGAAACTTGAACATTTGATAAATATCTTTTATACTTTATGTTAAGTAGGTTTACAACTGTTACCAAAACACATATATACGCTTGGACTAGAGCTTAAGGCCCAAAATTGCCGTACATAATATAAAATATACTTGGCTTTGCTAGATGGCACACCAATCTACAAAAGCTTGCCTAAGCTCCTCCAACTCGAAGGATTACTCTAGTGGCTACCTGCAAAACAAGTAGAATTGTGAGAAACTACATTGCTCAGTGAGTTTGGGTTTCCCTATACAAATAGTTATTGCCCCATAATCCCTAAGCAACACTCAACATACAAGAAACACAATCACATAATCATCAGATGCAACATAAGCGAGCATATATACACTATATGATACATATCGATAATACTTATACTTTGTTTTACTAGCCATGGAAATTCTGCACATTTGAGATTCACACCTCTCTATCATGTGTGAATCATATTACCCATTAAGACCATAGCCACAAAAGCTAAATAACATGAATGTCCTGACAAAATCTGCACCGTCATGGAGAGCACGACCCTACACTGCAATCTCATCCCTCCCTGCTATCGTAACTTAGCTAATTCATTTGATATTGGCCAAGCTAAGATAATCTAGGGAGCCTAAAATGGCCTCATTCATTATCATATTCAATTTTATACATATTTAATATTATGCACGAACCGGCTAGATCTGACATCATGCTTATACTATCTCAACCTCGGTGATATAAGCAGGTGCTAATGCATATGTCACACGATCAAACAATCAAGAAAAGTAAACAATCATACTTTCTTTGCAGTAAAACAGCAAGCAACTCATACCATGACTTACCTTCGCTTTCTGAAAGACATGAATGAAAAACTAAGATTTTCAGCAACAATTCGACCTTCTACTTAAAATTTTGTTTCATAGTGATTGGACCATAATTACAAGAAACAGAGGTTAGAATTGGACTCAGGATGAAAAACGAAGCTAGACAAGAGATTTTGAGCTAAAACGGGTTACCTTGAAATTTTCTCAACCAGCCTCGCGGTGGTCCTGCGGTGGTGCTTACGGTGGTCAGGTGGTCGGATTTTTTTAAGTTTATTGAGGACGTGATGAAATTCTTAACAATTAGACTTCTCTTTCTATGGGCGAGCTTATGGTCATGATGAGTCCTCAAGCGCCACCGATCTCCGCCGTGTTCCGCCGCATGTCGGCACCGGAAAGTGCTTGGTGGCGGCTACTCATCATCAAGCTGGTGAAGCAGCTGAAGCAGGACAAGCCTCCTAAGCTGGTGAATCTGGTGAAGCACGTCAAGTAGGCAGCCAGGCTGCTTAGTCACCAAGGTTCTTTTCCCAACCAATCCGACAAACCACCTGATCCACCGAAACATCACACCGAGAAAACGGTTTGGTTCTATTGAGAAAATTATGGACTAAACTTACTTTTTAACCATTATAACTCACTTAAGACTTAATTTAGTCAAAGCATACTCAAGAAATCCCTAAAACAAATTTAATTTCCGCGATCACTTAAACGAGCCGAAACTGCCTCTAAAAAGGCATTGCTGGAACACACTCAAATTCTTCCAAGCTAAATTGCTTTGATTTGACTAAAATGCTTCTCATAAGTCCCTCCTTACCTTTATAAGGCTGGCTTCCAACTTTTATAACACAATAACCTATCACTTGATCATTTTGGCCGCGTCTAACGAACGGATCGACTATGCGACTCAAATCTGCTCCATTTGATTATTTCATGCTTTTTTAGACCACTTTCCTTTATTTGGTTTCCTTTTTCCATTACAAACTCAACAAACCCTTGTAGATGACTTAGAAACGGTCTGACTGCTTTCGCCTGAGTCAGATACCCAATGGTTGATCTAGAGCCCGATGTATCGAATAGGTTTGAATCTCTTCAATTCAGTCTGAAGTCTTTCGACCACTTGGGTTTATTTTTGTCTCTCATATCATTCCCAAGTATAAAAATACTAGTTGACCTCTTTAAAAATGCGTCCACCATCTTTGGTTGTACCTGGCTGGCTAAACCATGTCCTGATCCTTCTCACGAGTTATTACATGCTTAATCCCATTGGTACTGGTGCATATTTGATATATCATGGTTTTTACCCGTTTTTGGACCATGATATAAGTATTTTTATAAAGTCTTTTGTTAGTTTTAGAGTCTTTTCTGAGTCTTTATAGGTTGGACTATGTTTGGAGCATAATTGGAGATTCTGAAGCTTTTTGGAGCATTTTGGAGAAGCAGCCAAAGTGATGAAGTCGAGAGAGTAGAATTACCCGCAGTGTGTCGATCGACACCCTCTGTGTCGATCGACACCAGACGAGACCGCCAAGTTTCACGACTTCTATCAGAAAAAAGAAATTGCCCAAGTTTTGAAGAATTACAAGATTGCCACTGGACGAAAATCCTCTTCTATAAATAGTTTACAGGCATTGTTTAGCCTGAACACTTTTGAATACCTTTTCATAATTTTCTGTCTTAGAGATTTTTAGAGAGAAAAATTTGTCTCCTTCAGAGCAAATTTGGAACTCCATTATTTCTATTGATTTCTTTTATGCATTCTTCTTTATTCATGATGTTTGTTTCATTCACCATGTCTGAGTAGT
>JAHZTW010000001.1:190050454-190087504 GCA_020283515.1 Alliaria petiolata | reverse complement strand
ACCCTTCCCAGACTTGGACAAACACGCCCGAAGCTTCACAAGTTGCATTGGAAAGAGTCTACAAGGCCAAGGTTCCAAATCTTCCTCTACCCAAACACCTAAGGCCGCCCATTAGTGCAGAGAAGCTGGCTGCTTTCTACAAGAAGGTGGAAATGATTCCTAAGGAGCTCTCCTTTTATGAGGCTTATGAGAGATATCCTTTGTGTGCTTTCTTCTAGAATAACAGAGAAACTTTTGAAGAGATGGAAGAATTCTTTCACAAAGCAAGGGAAACACCACCACCAATGAAGCAACTGCTTAAGGTTGAAGATCCTGGGATGTTTGTGGTTCCATGCTCCATAGGAGGAATTGAGTTTCAACAATCTATCTGCGATTCTGGTGCTAGTGTTAACCTCATGTCAAAAGACATTGCAGAGAAGTTAGGAATTGGTGACATTCAACCTCCAAACATGACCCTCGAGTTTGCCAACTCTTCCACCACAGTCCCATATGGTACAATTCCAGACTTGCTTGTCAAAGTGGGAAATTGTCTAGTAACTACTGATTTTCAGGTGGTCGAAGTGAGCAAGAATTCTGTCATGCCTTTTATTCTTGGAAGACCTTTCATGGCCACAGTAGGAGCTATTGTAGACATGCCGAATAAGAGAATATCTTTCTCTAATGTTGACAAAGGAGTTTTCTACAAAGCTATTCCTATTACTTGAACATCCAAACACATCTTTTGCATTGCTGTGATCGCTGGAGAAGAGCTGGATTCTAAAGAGCAAGTGAACAAACTGGTTGTTCAAGAGGCATTGGATGGAAATTCTAAGAAAGTTGTGGAACTTGAAGATTGGAATGGAAACAATCATATCTTCCAGACTATGGGCGAAGATGAGGGTCTAATCAATGCCAAACCAATGGAGAAAGACGTTTTCATCATGGAAGCAAGGATTGCATAGCTGAATTGGAGAAAAAGTGCAGAGATTCGAGCTGCAGAGTTGGTGTCGATCGACACCACTAGTGTTGATCGACACACTTCACGGACCACACCAGAAGTCGCTCTTAATACTGCAAGTCCATCATCTTTGGTCAAACAGATGCTTCCACATCCTACATGCCAGAAATCTCGAAGGAAGCAAAGGTACACATTTCCTGGAATTAAATCCAAACCCCCTGATCTTATCAATAAGAACTTTAAATGTTTAAAAGATGCTGCACACTTATGCAAGCCACGAGATTCTCGTAGAAGTCTTGGTGTTTCTTTTGATGATGCTGCATGAAAACGAAGTGCCCCACCCGACTTAAAGTCCCACCATGCTGCTGTTACTCATTTCCTTGGTCGCTTTCATGCATCTACTGCCTATACACCACCTTGGATGAGAAGAAATTCGTCTGGGAAGCATTTGATACCACCCTCTGATCCACCAGACGTCTGAACCCCGACACAGTCAAGCTAATGACTGAAAACGAGCGCTGAGTGGGAGGCAACCCACTGTTAGGTATGTTTTTCTTTTTATTTTCGTTTTAATCTTACTAAGTCTTAGTTTTAGTCAGTTGAACAAGGCGAAATTGGACTCGACCTTGACCAGTGTCGATCGACACTACTAGGTGTCGATCGACACCACGCGCAGACGAAGGTAAGTCTTCTTTCTGGTCTTTTTTGTTGTTTCTAATCTTTCTTTTAGCCAACTTCGGGCTTGATAACACTGGGGACAGTGTTGTTTAAGTCTGGGGGAGGTGATTACTGACTTTGTGTTTTGTTTTGAGAGTCAGTAAAAACCTTTGTTTTATTGAGTCAAAATCAGTTGAAATTTTCAACTTTTCTTGGAACTAACCGCAGAATGTTGACACTTGAAGGACCATTGCTTTAGTAATTGATTACAGGTCTTACTAAGTAGAAAGCTACAAGTGGATCAATCTAACAGAGAGAGTTCAGATCCCCTTATAAGAACTAGGTATGCACAGAACTTGATTCCTCTTTCAGCTTTGATAAGATTAGAAATCTGCAGTCTCTCCTTGATTTTCCCTTGAGAAAAGAAAAGAAAGAAAGTCTAAGTCTGGGAATAGTGTAATGAACCTCATGAACCCGTCTCCTCACAAGGAACAATATTAGTGAGTGCTCTTGAACCCGTCTCCTCACAAGGAACACAAGTAGAGAGTAGCACTATTTCCCGAGACTACAAAAGAATAAGAAGAGTCAATGAAAAGATCTTAGAACACCCTGAAAATGGGCAGAAGTTGACTAAGGGAAGAGAAAATAGGAGAGCTGTAGAAAGTATATCTTGTTCAGGCACTAAGGAAGGGAAAAGAATCAGAAAAGTTCTTTAGCAATACCACTGTTAGAGTTAGAAATTTTACCAAGGAAAGGATCTGGATTTGAACTGGGAGATTGCCAAGCTTGTGGTAAGTACACTAAACATTACCTAAGGTTGGTTTTATAGCATGTGGATTCAAGAGTGTTAACATTTGTGGCGTTCTGAAAAAGTACTCGGAAGTTTCTGTTTTCAAACTTCTACTTCAGTCTAAGTTTCTGTTTTGCTTGAGGGCAAGCAAAAGCTAAGTCTGGGGGAGTTGATATATCATGGTTTTTACCCCTTTTTGGACCATGATATAAGTGTTTTTACAGAGTCTTTTGTTAGTTTTAGAGTCTTTTCTGAGTCTTTATAGGTTGAACTACGTTTGGAGCATAATTGGAGATTCTGAAGCTTTTTGGAGCATTTTGGAGAAGCAGCCAAAGTGATAAAGTCGAGAGAGTAGAATTACGCGCAGTGTGTCGATTGACACCCTCTGTGTCGATCGACACCAGACGAGACCGCCAAGTTTCGCGACTTCTATCAGAAAAAGGAAATTGCCCAAGTTTTAAAAAATTACAAGATTGCCCCTGGACGAAAATCCTCTTCTATAAATAGTTTACAGGCATTGTTTAGCCTGAACACTTTTGAATACCTTTTCATAATTTTCTGTCTTAGAGATTTTTAGAGAGAAGAATTTGTCTCCTTCAGAGCAAATTTGGAACTCCATTATTTCTATTGATTTCTTTTATGCATTCTTCTTTATTCATGATGTTTGTTTCATTCACCATGTCTGAGTAGTCTGCTAGTTAGGTTTAGGGTTTTCCAAGGGTGATTAATGAATTGTTAGGTCAAATTAAATTGTTAGGATAAAATCATTAGAGTTCTTCATCTGGATTTGTGTTTAATGCTTATTCTAGATTCATGACCTAGAATCTGATCTTAGGTTGATTAATAGATGCGAGAGTATTATTAATTGCCTGAACTAATGTTAGATGAGCAAAATACCTATTCGCAAAGAGATTTGGTTTAGGATTTTGTGAACAATCGAACCTGAAATTAATGCTTGTCTGAATTGTTTGAATTTGCAAAGAGATTTGGAATTCTAGAGTTTAGACATAGATAATCTTCGCAGCGAGAGTTGGTTGATTTTACATTAGTGTTTCAAGTTCTAGAACAGTTCTTAATATTTCTTAACATCCTGTCTAGACCTGCAATTTAGATCACCTGAGAATTTCCCTGAACCTAGAGTTTTGTTTCATGAACTTACACCGTTTTAATTACCTGCTATCTTTACTTTTAATTATTTCTACTTAGCTTAATTCGAATTTAGAAAACTGCTGCGTGACTATCCCTTCTCTGTGGATTCGATCCCTAAGTACTACAACTGATCTCTTAATTTAAGAGAGTTGCTTTAGGGTAAATTTGACCCATATCAATATTAAAAGAACCATTTGAAGCTTCAATATCAAGCTTAAATTCTCCTGGACTCCTAAGGTAATTTTGCATTGACCCAACTAAGAAAAGGTCCGAAATTAGACAGTTTTGGAGAATCCGATTTGTAATCTTGGTTCGTCGTGTGCCTCTCATGGGAGAAGAGTAGGTAAAAGTCAGGTCTGGACTTGAATCCTCATGGATGAGCCGAAATAATTCAAGAGATGTCAATATGTCCTTATCGAGCCATTGGAAGTATTGCAGATTCGCGGGCTTGTTTGTGCTCGTCCTCCATGGGTCTCCACTGATATGGGCACTTGAGAGGCTGGTGAATTCAAAGGTGGTTTGGGGTGTGGCTGATTTATCTTGGCTCATGGGCTTCATCTTTTAGGCCATACTTGCATTGGGGTGGATCCGATGGTTTCTCTTTAATGTTGTTGATCTTCTCATGGGTTGGACTGGTTCTTTGATGTGTATTGTGCATGTCCAACATGTAGGAAGCTCATGTCACCTTCTCTTCGTCCTCTTGAATGGGCTTGTATTTGATGTCCTCATCAAACCATCTAACACAATCATTACCCATTTTTTTCATGTTAACTTAAGTGGTTCTAATAATCTCTCAACATGGTGTCTCTCTTGGTGTAGCGAGCAAAGTTTTTCTGAGCTTATTATAACCAGGGGAACATAATTAACAATCAATTTTGTTGGCAGCAGCAAACTGATATGTAATGTAGATTTATTGCAAGATTAAATGGCAAACCTTCATTATAAAACACTCGTTACAAGAGGATATCCAATCTGTTCAGCAGCTACTTCAAATGTTTCTTCGAATGTTGACCCTCCCTCCAATGGGGCTCGGTGTCGTGCCCTTGACTCCATGGCTAGTGTAGAATCTATGGACAGAAAGGAGCAGATTACTCTTTGACAATAGTTTCTTCTCATAGGAAGATGCCCTTTACAAGTCTTGCGCCAATACCTCCGATTGCACAATCAATTAGCTTCGAATACTCGACACAAGCTTGATCTCTCTCTAGCTCTCTTCTCTCACAAATCAAACAAAGAAAGAAACGAAGAAGAAGATGCAGAAAAGTAAACGACACAAAGATTGTTTACCCAGAGTTCGCATCCGATATGGAGTACTACTCTCTGGGGCCAGACTCGGTCCGGCAAATTCACTAGCAACGAAGGAATCGAGTTCTCAATCCGAGAAGCTCGCCTGAAGAATCGTACAAAAGTTTTAGGGAAAGTGATAAATGAATCTTACCTAGAATCCGTTCTTTATACCCTTTTATACTTAACCAAGGGTTTACAATAACCAGCCTAATTTGACTAAACCACTTAACCAATCAATAAACCAATCGGCCAAGTGAGCTAACCAAATCAGCTAAGAACAGATTCTACGTTTCATTCTCACGCTTACTTGATCCGAGCTTAGACCAATCCTCAACATTCTCCACCTTGGACTATGCTCGATCAAACAATACCTCCTTCATCATTCAACTTCGTGCTCTCTCCCGTGAATTCATATTCCAGACCTACACCGTCTGGCCGGTGTTACGTCTCAAGCTTCCGAGACTTTGAGCAAGTCCAATGCAGACTTAAACTTGCTCACTGAAATCACCTTTGTCAATATGTCAGCTGAATTCTTGCTTGTGTGGATCTTCACCACTTCAACTTCACCTTCGGCTATGATGTCCCGAACGAAGTTATACTTCACAGCCATGTGTTTTGTGCGTTCATGGAACATGTTGTTCTTGGATAAGCAGATCGCACTCTGAGAATCACACCAGATCTTCACTGCATCCTGCTCAAATCCGAAATCTTTCAAAAACCCTTTGAGCCACACTGCTTCCTTCACCGCTTCAGTCAACGCATTGTACTCCGTTTCGGTAGTCGATAATGCCACAACAGATTGCAGACTTGATTTCCAACTTACAACATTTACACCAACCGTGAAGACATAGCCTGATATAGACCTTCTCATGTCCAAATCAGCCGCATAGTCAGAGTCACAAAACCCATGAACATGCAGATCTTTATCTTTAGTATACACCAACTGCAAATCAATTGATCCTTTGATGTATCTAAGTAACCATTTCACAGCTTCCCAATGTATGTGTCCCGGGTTGCTCATGAAACGGCTCACTAGACCAATACCATAAGCCAAATCTGGTCTAGACCCCACCATAGCATACATGATGCTTCCAACAGCTGAGCAATAAGGTATTGCCTCAATGTTTATGCTTTCTCCACGCTCCTTGACTGACGCCAATTTAAAATGAGCACCAATTGGGGTCTGAGAATTCTTTGCGTCTCGCATCCTGAAATTCTCAATGACTTTCTTCAAGTAACTTGACTAAGATAATCTGAGAACCCACTTCTCTCTATCTCTGAATATATCCATCCCGAGTATCCTTCTAGCAGCTCCTAAGTCTTTCATCTCGAATGTTGCACTCAACTGTTCCTTGAGCTTCTTGATGTCAGACATGTTCTTTGATGCAAGCAACATGTCATCTACATATAACATCAAGTATACAATGTTTTCACGAGACACTTCTTTCGTGTATACACACGAATCACGATCACTTCTGCTAAACTTCTGAGATGTCATAAACTGATCAAACCTCTTGTTCCACTGTCTTAGAGACTGCTTCAGACCGTATAACGACTTCTTGAGCAAACACACCTGATCCTTTCTCTCTTTATCTTCATACCCTTCAGGCTGATACATGTACAAACTCTCTTCCAGATTCCCATGTAGAAAAGCTGTTTTGACGTCCATTTGCTCCAACTCTAAGTCTAAGTTTACGACCACTGACAGAAGCGTCCTTATAGACACATGTTTGATTATAGGTGAGAAAACCTCCTGATAGTCTATACCTTCTCTTTGGGAAAAACCTCTTGCAACTAGACGAGCTTTATATCTGTCTGGCTCTACTCCCTCAATCCCTGGTTTGATCTTGAATAACCAACGGCAGCTGATGATCTTTCTGTCCTTCGGCCTATCTACCAGAATCCATGTTCTGTTCTTCAACAAGGACTCCATCTCTTCATCCGTTGCTAAGCTCCACCTGACCCAATCAACACTAGCCCTTGCCTCTTGATAATCTCTTGGCTCTTCAGTGTTCATCATTTCTGATATTGAGAGTGCAAATGCTACTTCCACTTCTTCTTCAAGACATACATAATCCTTAAACCTCACAGGAGGAACACTAATCCTTATCAGACGACCTCCTGCCTCTGGCTGAATTGTAGGACTTGATCTGACTTCTGCTTCTAACCCTGGTTGTTGTTCTTCGTCTTCGCTTCCATCTAAGACCTCATGAACAACTCCACCTTGATATGCATTCACTTCACTTTGTGGTGTAGCGTCGGTAATGTTCTCTGTGTAGCTCCTTCTCAATGGTTCTATACTCTTGAATCTTGTGGAGTCATCAACATCACCCCTAGGCAAATCCTTATAAACCTGTTCCTCATGGAACTTCAAGTGCCGACTGATCACACACTTCTCCCCTTCGAGAAGCCAAATCTTGTACCCTTTTGTTCCTGTAGGATACCCTATGAACACACCTTGTCAATGCCTTTGGCTTCAGCTTCCCTTGATCTGTATGAACATACGCCAAGCAGCCAAACTTTCTCATGTGCTTGTATCCCGGAGCCTTGCCAATCCACACCTCTTCCGGAGACTTGAACCCAATCGATGCTGTTGGAGATCGATTAATGACGTATACCGAGGTTGCAGCAGCCTCAGCCCATAATGCTTCTTCCAGACCTGACTCGTTCAACAAACACCTGACTTTCTCCATGCTGTTCATTCGTCAGCCACTCCATTTTGCTGTGAAGTGTAGGTGCATGTCCTGTGTCTTTCAATTCCCTGTTTCCTACAAAACTCATTGAAAACATTGTTGCAAAACTCCAAGCGATTATCAGTTCTCAAACACTTAACCTTTCTATCAACCTGATTCTTAACAAGATTCTTGCAATCACAGAACCTAGAGAATGTTCCATCCTTAGTTCTAAGAAACCAAATCCATACCTTCCTAGAGAAATCATCTATGATAGAAAGAAAATACTGGGTACCTGATAGAGATACCTGCACATTTGGAGAGCCCCAGAGATCGGCATGAACGTAATCCAACACGTGTTTAGTGTTGTGCTTACCTGTGTCGAAGCTTACTCTCTTTGACTTTCTCATTACACAATGCTAGCAGAACTCATCCTTACCAATATCCTTCTTCTTCAGAATACCATTCCTGACCAGGACTTTCATATTCTTGAACCCCATATGACCCAGCCTACTATGCCACAGGGACTTTTGTCCTGTAGACCCTTCAACCTGACACAGCTCCTCTATAATTGTTTCACCATCAAGTATGTAGAGCCCGTTCTTCAGAGTCCCTTATAATGCCAACTTCTTGTTCTTGTGGAATATGATCTTCCCATTTCCACCAGTATGGACAAACCCGAGCTTATCCAACGTGCTTGTCGATATGAGATTCCTTCGAAGATTTGGAACATATCTCACATTATGCATCAAACCTCCATGTGTGTTTACCCTGATAGTACCAGAACCGTGAGCTTCAACAGTGCGGAAATCCCCTAGCAGAATCCTACTTGACACGTTCTCTTTGAAATCCACAAACCAATCCCTCATAGAAGTCATGTGATGAGTGCAGCCTGAGTCTATCACCCAAGTATCCCTTGAGTCATCCACTGACACATTTAACACATCTCCAACCTCACAATGATCGATTACCACTGCAGCTTCACTGTCACCGTCACTTTCCATCCTTCTCTTCCTCGCATAACATTCCTTCTTCACATGTCCCTCTTTCTTGCAATACCAGCAGGTGACCTTCCTTGTCTTGGACTTACTGCGAGTTCTCCCATTTTTATTCTCCTGAGAATCTGACCTCTTCGACTGTCTTCCTCTATCACTCGTGTAGAGTACTGTAGCAGCTCCTGTGTCCAATTTTCTACTCTGAGTCAGTTCTCTCTGTTTAGACCTTGCAGCCGAGATGACTTCTTCTAAAGACATAGAATCTTTACCATACTTCAACGTGTGTTTGAGCTGATCATAACTTGCAGGCAAAGATCCCAAGAACAAGATACCTTGAATCTCATCCGAGACTTCAACATCTAAACTGTTCATCTCAGCAACGATCTTGAGAAACTATCAATATTAACATCAACAAACTTTGATCCATCGCATTTGAACGTGTAGAACTGAGATTGTACAAAGATCTTATTCGGTAGACTCTTTGACATGTACAACCTATCTAACAAAGGCCACATAGATGCAGCCGTAGTGCAGTGCTTGATCTTCCTAAGTACATGATCGCTAATATTCATCACGATCATATCTTTCGCGCGCTCATCTTTCTCTAGCTTTACCGGATCAAGGATTACCTTTGATTTAGAGGATTCAGCAAACACGGAGAGTCCTTCTCCAGTCTTCTTCTCATCGGTCTTCTTTATTGTAACTGTAGTCTCAAAGTTATCACTGAGAATAACATCCTTCAATTCCGCGACTCCAAAGTGTGCCATCATTCGCGTGGTCCACATTGAGAAATTGCCATTGCAGTCGAACATCGCTACTTCCGTCCGAGCCATCGTCGCCATCGAAAATCGGATTCAACCGTCGCTCTGATACCAATTCTTGCGCCAATACTTCCGATTGCACAATCAATTAGCTCCGAATACTCGAAACAAGCTCGATCTCTCTCTAGCTCTCTTCTCTCACAAATCAAACAAAGCAAGAAACGAAGAAGAAGATGCAGAAAAGTAAACGACACAAATATTGTTTACCCAGAATTCGCATCCGATATGGAGTACTACTCTCTGGGGCCAGACTCGGTCCGGAAAATTCACTAGCAACGAAGGAATCGAGTTCTCAATCCGAGAAGCTCACCTGAAGAATCGTACAAAAGTTTTGGGGAAAGTGATGAATGAATCTTACCTAGAATCCGTTCTTTATACCCTTTTATACTTAACCAAGAATTTACAATAACCAGCCTAATTTGAGTAAACCACTTAACCAATCAATAAACCAATCAGCCAAGTGAGCTAACCAAATCAGCTAAGAACAGATTCTACTTTTCATTCTCACGCTTACTTGATCCGAGCTTAGACCAATCCTCAACAACAAGGCTACCAAGAATGCAAAAGATTGGAAAGAAGAGCAGTATTCCATCTCAACTAATCAAATTCGCATTTCGGGTTCTTTTCATTTACCTTCATGTGTTGCGGATGCCACTTGTTTTGTTGATGCAACTTGGTTGGCAACAACAAAGCTCTATGGTATGGGCGGGATCCTCCATAGAAAGGGAGAAGCTGTCCCGATCAGAGGCTCATCAAATCAAGACTTCGTCATAGCAGAAATGCTGGCCGTTCGAAAGATGCTTGAAACAGCTTCGACTCTCAACCCAGGCACCCTGAATGTCTGCTCAGACTCTCAAGTCCTCATCTTGCTCTAATCACAAAGAGAGTCACAAGTGAACTAAAAAGAGTGCTCCATGATATAAATGGTTTATGCTCTGCTTTTGTTTCTGTCAATTTCTTCTTTACTCCTCGTTTGAACAATGTTGTGGCGGACTGGATAGCCAAAACAACTCTCTTGGATGTATCGATGGCCTGTCTTGGAGGTTAACTCTTCCTTTATTTATATAAGTATTGTTTGACCAAAAAAAAAAAAATACTAGTCGCAATTTTTTAATCCAACTAGTCTCTGACTGTATTACCAAATGCTCTTTCAATAAGAGAGAAGCTAGACTTTTTTTCTTAAAGCAGAGTTCGTTTCACAAGGCAAATGAACTTCGTTAAGTTAAGACTCATTTTTCTTCTTCTCAAACTTATCTTCCAACCTTTGCATTTCAAGTTTTTCACTCCGTGTTGCTTTCTTACAAAGAAAAATGCCATTATTTTTTTATTCCAAGCAAATGCGCTTTACCTTAACTTTGTTTTCCTCCAAAAAAAAACTTCCTCACATGTCTCTCTCTCGTTTATCATCTCCAAATAGTAGTATTGTTATGGATACGTTAACAATTAAGACATTTTAGATAGAGATAATTTGTGGGACATTTTAAAAAATAAGTTCGTTTTACCTTCATCACCAATTGTGTTTGTTCGACGAAGTGGAGGTTGATAATAAAGTTCGATGTCTCGTAGCTAAACCACAATGCTAAGAGGTGGAGAAAATGTTATTCCAAATAAAAGAAACAGGGGCATATTCCATATAAATGTTTTCCAAATAAAAGAAACAGGGGCATATTCCATAAAAACGTGCATCTTTAGCCAAACAAACAAGTTTATTATAAGCATAACACGTTCTATCATTTCATAAACAATAATAAATAAAAAATTAAATACAACATATTATCGTAGAGATGTTGATAGGGTGAGTTCGGTGTAAATATATAGTTGGCCAGTTTATTGAGAATATGGGTGTAATGATTTCAATATTAAAATTCTGTCACTCCTTTTTATGTATTGACGGACAAAACTATCCCTACTACTTGTGAGAAAAAAAGAAGCGACAAAATCGAAGAGAGAATTTGGGTGAGCAGAGCATTAAATGTTGAGTGGTTTTTTTTTTAATGCTTCATTCATTCAATATTAATAGAAGTACCAGAGTATGATGGGGAATAAAAACAGAAACAGATACCAATAGGTATCACAACAAAATCAACAAAATTAATCCAAGATCAGAAGGAGAAACTTGAAAGTGAAGGTTCCCTTTCTTTGTTTGCATCAGAAGCGATCTTTAATCCCTTATTGCTTTTGTAGCAATGCTCTCTGTAACCACGCTAGGCCATTAGCAGCCACATACGACCGAAAGCGTTGGTTTTGGGTAACAGAAATCGCAATTGCTTCAGAAACTTGGTTACAGCTCGTGGAAGCATATGATTCAAACTCCAAAACTGAAAAGTCTAAAGTTGTGACTGAATCATGCCTATCAATTCGCTGAGATCTGGGAAGATGAGATGATTCAGAAAGACTTCCCTCGCCAAACATAATGATGATTCGAAGATGATCTTCTTTTGTCTCATGTTCTTTGCACTGTTCATAGCCCATATAATTCCCAACAGTTCAGCTTTCCTTAGTGAAGTAATCCTTGCATAAGATCTACGACTGTGGGATAAAACTTTACCGTGTTCATCTCTCAAGTTCCAAGATACACCACAGTTTTGTGAAGCTTCATCCCATGAAGTTGCTATGTTACATTAGACAATACCGTGTGGTGGTTTCTTCCATATCAGTATTTCTTCTCTTTGACCACAATCTTATGGATTGTGATTACCATCAGACGAGTTTAACGATATCCAAATTTCTGCATCTTTTGTCGCTTTGTCGAGGACCGATAGGGGATCATATCGTATGTTCTCAAAAGTGAATGTGTTCCTTGTTTTCCATAATTACCAAAGTACCCAAGGGAACATTAGCCGAATTTTCTTGTGAACTGCTCTGTTTTTACTCACCACCAAAAGATGATGAAAGTTTAGCAAAACTGAGTTTGTTGAAAAACCTGCAGGTGGTAATGGTATGTTTGAGCGTTCCCATGTCCCTTGGGCGATTCGGAAGTTGAATAAGACGTGGCAGATATCCTCATATGCTAAACCACATGAAGCACAGGTAGAGTCCACAGGAATACCACGTGTTTGAAGGCTTTCCTTAACCGGCAATAATGCTTTCCAAAGAAAGTGTATGAGCTTAGGAGAGGTCTTGGTTTTCCATAGATTGCTCCACAACATCTTCTCTAATGGCGACAAAGAACTTGTAGGTGGCAAACAGATATCTTGAATTGGTGTGCAAAAGTCGATAACCACTCTGAGAAGTATACTCACCATTTTTAGTGAATCCCGACCTAAGACTATCAAATTGATTCAGAGACAGTTTAAGTTGCAGTATACGATCCACATCTGCTTCAGAAACTGTTTTGAGGAATTTTATTGATATCCCATAGCGCCTATCCATCCAGCATCAAGTCTGAAACTTTGAGGGTTAAGTCTACTAGACTATCTTGATGATACATAGGTGGACGTGGGACCTTGTCTATAAACCAGTTGTCAATCCACAATCTGGTGTTTTTGCCGTCACCAATGGATTTAACAAGATCCTATTTCAGGAGGTCTTTGTCATGCATTATACTCCTCCATGCATAGGACAGCCTCACACCAATCCCACACTCTAAAAAGGATCCATTCCTGAAATACCTACTCTTGAGAAGTCGAGCAATCAATGAGTCTGGATTCATCAATATTCTCCATGCTTGTTTACTGAGAAGTGATTGATTAAATCTACTAATGTTGTGAAATCCCAAACCTCCTTCTTCTTTTCCTTTGCATAGCTTTGACCAGGCAACCCACGAGATCTTTTTTTGGTTCTCACCACTACTCCACCAGTATTGAATCATTGCGCTAGTCTATTTCTCATGGACATCTTTAGATAACTTGAAACAAAACATCGCGTAGACCTGTAGGCCGAGAGCCACTGATTTTAACAAAATCTCTTTGCCGCCATGAGATAAAGCTTTTGCAAGCCAACCTTTTAACCGTCCTTGGAGTTTCTCTTGGATGAAGTTTAGTAAGTTACGTTTAGAGCCACTGAAACATTCCGACAAACCAAGGTAAGAACCTTCCCCACATTCTGTATCTATTCCCAGAGCCAGTTTAACTCTCGCCTCGGTTGCCTGCGAGACTTTTGCTCCAAAAATTATCGATGATTTGAGTTGATTGATTTGCTGCCCTAAAGCTTCACCATACAAACGAAGACATCTGATAACTTTTGCACTTTCTTCTCTTGATGTGTGACACATTAGTAAACTATCATCTGCAAAGAGCAAATGATGTACCGATGGTCCATTCTGTACCTAGCTTATGTCGTGAATTTTCCATCAACTTTTCAGTTTGATTGAGGGCGTGAACGAGGGCTTCAGCGCATAATATAAACAGGAATGGAGATAATGGATCACATTTTCTGATTCCCCTTTCTGACTTAACGAAACCATGAGATTGCCCATTAAGTAAAACCGAGAAGGATACCATGCTTACACAGGACATAATCTGGTTGACCCATGTTCTGTTAAACCCCCATTTTTCCATAAGCGTCTCAAGGAAGCACCACTTGACCCTATCATATGCCTTGGACATGTCAGTTTTGACTGCCAAACAGTTTTCCGCCACCAGATTATTCGTTCTCAGAGCATGAACAAGTTCACATGCGACAAGGATGTTTTCTGATATTACTCTCCCTGAGACGAATACTCCTTGAGTATCATATATAATTTCTGGTAGTATATGTTTGAGTCGATCACAAAGTATTTGGATATAAACTTATACTGCACGGAACATAAACTGATTGGACGCATATCTTTCATCCTTGACGGGTTAAGAATCTTAGGTAGGAAACAATTGCGTATGATTCCAACCAAACGGCAAGGCTGATGTTCTGAAAAATTGTTGGATGTCTTCAGTAACTGCAGGTCCAACAATATGCCAAAAATGCTGATAAAAAAGACCCGTAAGACCATCTTCCCTTGGTGCACTGCTCCCTTTAACAGCAAAAGCAGCTTTTTAATTTCCTCGTTTGTAATGGGGGCTGATAAGGATTCATTCATCCCTGGTGTTACTCTCTCCTGAAAGCCTTCAAAAAGTGACTCCAAATTAAAAGGATTAGAACTCATAAATAGTTCTCAGGAGAAATCCACAACAAGTTCTCCTTTAGAACACTTCTCGACCCATGTCATCAATTAACAGGAGAACTCGATTCCGGAGTTTCTTCCCTTTGACACAGTCATGGAAGAATTTAGTGTTCTTTTCCCCTGCTTTCAACCATTGTTCCCGGCTCCGTTGTCTCCAATAGATTTCTTCTTCTCTATACGCAGCAACTAAATCAAACTTCGTTTGTCTCATGAAACCAGCATTGGGTGAAATCTTGGCTATTTCTTTCTCTAGGATATTGGTTAACCGTTGTATTTCTATTCCTGGAATTTAAATTGAAAGAAGTTTTCTATTTTGATAGCTCTCTTCTACATCAGCTAATTCTATCCAAAAGAGACATATTCGTTTCCCCAGACTCAATATTCCAGCTCTTACTAATCACCTCGTCAATCCCCTCTTGATCAGCCAGATTCATTTCTGCTCTCCCCCCCCCCCCCCCCTTGTTTCTCAGTGTTGTTTAGAAGTTCATTGAAATAACCCACTAAAAACCAAGCCTCATCTCTTGCCATCCCTACGTTTGTAAGCATATTCTAGACTGACAAACGATTTGCACGGACAAGATCTCCATGTATGCAAGAAAGAAAGAATTTGATCAAACCCAATTTGATTTTCAGATCAAGAATTCTTTTACCCTTCGAAAAAACTTCAACATCATAACTTTTCTTCCACATTACCGCCAAACCCCAACTCAAACCAATAGGCTCAACAGTAATCACTTTATCATAACCCAAACTAGTAGCCAACTTTGAAACGTACTCAAACTTTTGTTTTGTCTCCATAAAAAAAAGAAAATCCGGGAAATACTTCTTGTGTAAATCCCGTAGAACCTGAACTGTCTCGGTGCTTCCAGCTCTTTGACATTTCCAACTCAAAACGCTCATTGGGATGGCAGCGGCTTCAAATCGGAAGCCACCGAAGTTTATTTGGTTTTGGAAAATTTGTTTGTTGTCACTGTGAGTACTATCTCTGACTTTCTCTTGGCCACAGACTCCTTCTGCAGGCTCTCCACACCTTGCTAAGATGTCTCGACGTTGTTGGATGAAGTGTTTCTAGCTATCCTTTTCCATGCATTAGGCCTTTTCCTTTCCTTTTCTCCTGTCTCGGGGATACTGGATGATGAAGACTTCTCAGAAATCCCCATCTGAAAAACCGTTGTATACTTGACAGAGAAAGCAGGAGCAAAATTTTAATCAGAAGAAAGCGAATCTTCCTGATCTCCCACAATACCCTGAACTGGAGCAGAGCATGCTGGTGTTAGACCCGTTGTGGTGCGTCTTTTGGATTGTGAACTATCCTCTTCATAATCAAACACATGACCTTTCTCTTTGTTTAAATCATGAGATATCTTGGTGAGGAAGGCAGGAGGGGCTGGAGCAGCTTCAGATATTGATTGTTGAAGTTTACCAATACGGGTCAGTCTCTCAGTTTGATCCACATTAGATATGTATTGAAGCGCCATGATTTGGTCCTGTTTGGAGAGTTCTGGGAACATAGCTGGAAAAACCTGGAGGACCATCAAGGGGGGTTAACAATGAGGGTGGTCTCAGCGGGTTTGTGGAAAGCTCTTCTTTGAACATTTAAGTTCATGTTCTGACCACTTTTCCGGAGTAGTGGGCACATCACCTTCTCATGCGTGAGACGTAGACAATGGAAGTATCTCTTATGAATGTTTTCATACTCATATTCAATGACTACCGTACTTCCGTCAGGGATGTTGAGATCTTTTGTATCCCTCGCTGGCTTCGAGGTATCGAAGAAAACTCTTGCTCTAACATAGTCATTGATCTGAGACACATTTGGATCATAGGACACCTCTTTAATTTCTCCGATAGCTTTTGCAAGTCAAAACATGGTATCTATCGTGTAGTAGTTTTTGTTATCGATAACAAAAGTAATATTGTTATCGATATTACTTTTGTCATTCCCGTTGATTATGGATAGAATGATATCAATAACAAAAGTAATATTGTAGTAATTTTATGGATAATATGGTATCTCAAATTTTTTTGTCCAAATATATAATCTACCTTAAATCGAATAAACGGGAATGACAATATTCATTAGATAAGTATTCAAGTCATTTACATATATATAAGAAAATATAAAAAGTTTGTAGGGATTTTCTCTGTCAGCTTGGAAGTAATTGAAAATGATATTGGTCATTCTTAATTAATTCATCCATATTCTTGTGGGCATCTTTGTTGTATCCAGTGGTGGACCTATTAAAGATATGCATGACCCCCCATAAATCTTGATAATAGTTTTTTCCTATACAAAAGTAGTAGAAAGATAGCAGCACAGTTGGTAATGTTGCTATATTGACCCCCTCACCTAGATTCAAATCTCACCTTACACTAATATAATTTTTTTTTTTGATATTCTGGTCCTGGTTAAAATAATTCATGGGATCGCCACTAGTCATTTGTATCACATGTACCAAATAAGATTTAAATTTTCAAACTTTCAGAACGCACACTAATGTTCTGTTAAGGAAGAATTTATACTGATCATTGTCTCAAATATGATATCTAACATGTTGGGATCAAGGCGCTAGAAAATGAAATCAGAATATCTAGATAATTCTCATGGATTCAATTTGGTTTGGGACTTGATTCCGCTACATGTGAGATCTCTCATTCATCTGAGTTTTTTTTTTTTTTTTTTTGTATAAGCTGAATGTACTTTATCACTTGATGCATATAAATAAATTTGATAGATATATAGGCTGACGACGTTTATTGGTTTAAATTATTTTAGTCTTACGAAAGCATTAAAAATTGGGGTTCTAAGTATATAAACCAACATTACTTAAAAGCATTGAAGTACATTTAGTGTGATCACTTAAGTGAACAAAAGATTTCAGCAGTAGAACTCAAAAATAAAGATTCAGTTTAACATAGTTACTCGGTCAGATCTTGATTTTACCAGCTATGGTTTACAACTTTACATATAAGATGGTGTTGTTTAATAGGCTCAACGACCATAAGTGTGAAATAATGATTGGAGTAAACAGGCATACATTTTGGATAATCACAATGAGACTTGTCAATTAGAAGCTAAAGTTCTGTCATATGATTATATAATAACTAAATAGGTATACTCCGATCATATTCATTTACCCTCTTGATGGGGTCTAGAGTTTCTATCGGATTTGGATGCTACTTAGAGACTTGTTCGAGTTTTAAATTTATAAGACCTTAAGCTGCAAGTGCACTGTGTGTGTTGTAGTATTTAGGGTATCGATCTATTGAGAAGACCTACTATAAAACGAAAGAGATGTTAGAGCAACCAAAGACGCAAGAGGGTTTGTGGGTTTTGTTTGTCACGGTTTTGGTTTACAAGGTATGAAAATATTGAAAGCAAGCAAAGTTTATATAGGTTTGCCTCTCGCCTAAGCCTATAACAAACGGGGGGAAAAAATTCGACTTCAGAAAAATAGAAATTTAACATAAACTAAACGAAAGACGAAAAATAAATAAATTGAAGGTGCGATATTGAAGTTCGGTATTGAAATTGTGATATTGAAAGTGCGTAATTGAAAAACGACATTGAAGTGCATAAGTGCGGTAAATCAATAGGAGAAAAGCGTTCGGATTTTTTAGGAATTCTTACGGGGTTCTAACTAGAAATAAAACAAACTACCGAAAGCAAACAAGACTAGGTGGGTTTCTCTAAACTTGCATCACAGTTTTATAACCTAAACACATTCATAAGCAGATCATCTATGCATTAATGAATTCGTAGGTATGCAGTCGCATCCCACGACACAATCAAGCATACAATAACGGATCGAGTTCGTTCTAACATTCACGAACGCTGTGTAGGTGTGCAATTCGCACCCTACGACGCGACGCTCAGCTAAGTTGGTTCTGGTGATAGGATTCAACACATTAGCGGCTCTAATTAATCTTTGGATCAATCTCTAGTTCATGACTCTAGATCCATGCATTGAAAACAAACTTCGGCGAAAGAAATCCCTAGAATACGTCTAACCGAATTGATGCACAAAAAAAGTTAATGAAAATCCCCTTAAAAACCTTTTGGAAATCATCCAACAAAATTGAACTACTCACACATGTTTAAACGAAGCAAAGACATTATTAGATGAATGCAAACTTTGATTAATCAATAGAAAACAAAAAGGGTTCAAGAAATATCTATCTCCCTAACAAAATGAAAGACAAAAGACAATAAAAACTCTTAACTTTTTGCTGCTAGATATGTTTATGGAGGCACATGAAAATAAGAGTCTAGAACTAAATATTTATAGGTCTTGAAGTTTTTTTAGACGTCATTTAGGTTAGACTTGAAGTTTTTTTTACGGCTGTGGGTTTAAGTTGGGCTAGCAAATAGGCCTGGGAACGTCAAGTGTAAACTTGCTTGGCGCAGCCAACCTTCATCCTTTGATGTTTTGACGGACTTTCTTGCATTCCTTTTAACTTGAGATCCAACCGTGGGATTGACCTCAAACCACTTCGGCATGAATGCTAGTAGATCAGCCTATATTGTCACTAAAATTCAGATTGATATCGTGGTGGGAAGATCTCCATCTGATGCTAAACTTCTGTTATCTCGCACATAATCCAAAAATCTTCATTTTGCTCCATTTTGCATCTTTTTGCTAAGTTATTCTGAAAAGAGTCTTGGACATACAAATACTCGAATTCTAGCGTTTATGCATGAAAAGCTTAGTGAAATGTTTATGGGGGAATTGATAAAAATGACATTTTCTTTGGTTTTGTTTGCAAAAGTAAACCCCTTATTGCATGTTTGGGAAAAGTAACCCATAGGGGTAGTGAAATTATAACTCCCTCCCTTATGAGCAAACAAAAAACGCTCTCCACAATGATAGTTTTAACCCGCGGAAGTCTGCTTACTCATAAAGCAGACTTCGTTTGTAGACTTCTTTACTTATAAAAAAGTTTACTCCGTAATTATTTATTAAATTTTAATTATAAAAATCATAAAAAATAATTTGATAAAATTTTTGTATACATAAACTAAACCTATACATTTTACATCTTTAAAAAACAAAATTTCATACTAATGATTCAATTTAAAGTAACAAAGACGAATTAGGTTAAAAACCAATACAACCATATGTAGACTTCTAAAGCAGACTTCGTTTGTAGACTTCTAAAGAAGTCTACTTCGTAATTATTTATTAAATTTCAATTATAAAAATTATAAAAAATAATTTGATAAAAATTTGGTATACATAAACAAAACATATACATTTTGCATCTATAAAAAACAAAATTTCATACAAATGAATCAATTTAAATCAACAAAGTCAAATTAGGTTAGCAAACAATACAACCCTATGAAGTCTACTAAAGAAGTCTACTAAATAACTAAATTTTAAATTTTAATTATAAAAATTATAAAAAATATTTTGATAAAAAAATTATTTACATAAACAAAACATAAACAATAGGCATCTATATAAAATAAAATTTTATGAAAATGAATCAATTTATAAGTTTTATGAGTATACGGTTCAAAAAGATTAGGGTTTGAGGTTTAAAGTTTAGGGTATAAGAGAGTGATTGTTAGGGTTTAGGGTCTAATTCTATATGAATCATAGTTTATGGTTCGGTTCATGATTTATGGTTCATATCTTTGTTATTTTAACTCTAAATTGTGAATATGCTAACAAAATTAATGTATCATATAAATTTTAATCTAAAAATTTTGATTTAGGGTTTAGGGTTAAGGAGACTTCATCGGAAGACTTCGTTTGTAGATTTCACAAAGAAGTCTACTCCTTAATTATTTCTTAAATTTTAATTATAAAAATCATAAAAAAATAATTTGATAAAAAATTTGTATACATAAACAAAACATATACATTTGACATCTATAAAAAAACAAAATTGCATACAAATGAATCAATTTAAATCAACAAAGACAAATTAGGTTAGAAATTAATATAACCCTAAGAAGTCTTCTAAAGAAGTCTACAAAATAAGTAAATTTTAAATTTTAACTATAAAAATTATAAAAAATATTTTGATAAAAAATTATATACATAAACAAAACATAGACAATTGGCATAATATAAAATAAAATTTCATGAAAATGAATCAATTTATAAGTTTCATGAGTATACGGTTCAAAAGAATTAGGGTTTGAGATTAAAAGTTTAGGGTACAAGAGAGTAATTGTTAGGGTAAACATAAATTCTATATGAATCATAGTTTATAGTTCGGTTCATGATTTAAGGTTCATATTTTTGTTCTTTTAACTCTAAATTGTGAAAATGCTAACAAAATTAATTTATCATATAAATTTTAATCTAAAATATTCGATTTAGGGTTTAGGGTTTATAGGGCTCAAGTTTTACCCTAATAAAACTACTACAAGTGCACAACAAAAGCAATCGTAGTATAAGGGGTATCGAAATCCCAAGGGAAGTAGATGCTACGCTAAGGTTTCTAAGTTCAGATTATGCTAGATCAATTATTGAATTTAAATAAACTAAACAATGCGAAATAAGTAAACACGATTAATGCGGTGTAAGTTCAAGAGACGAAGGCGTTAGGCAAGGGTAATTATCAGGATGAATCAGAGAATGCATCTATTATTTTGTCAGAAAATAATTAAGAACCGTCTAGAACTCTAAACGCTAATTTAAAACTAATCAACTCTCGTTGCAGAAGTTATCTATGCCTAAATTCCAGAAAACCAAATCTCTTTGCGAGTTCAAACAATTCAGTCAAGCATTAATGTTCAGGTTCGATTTGTTCACAAAATACCTAAACCAAATCTCTTTGCGAATAGATATTTTGCTCATCTATGATTAGGTCAGATTATCAATAATGCTCTCGCATCTATTAAACAACCTAGGGTTTGATTTCTAAGTGATCAGTTTCAGAAATCAAGTTAAGCACAAATCAAGATGAAGATCCAATTGATTTTCCTAATAATAATAATAATTCTACAAACTCATCATCAACCCTAAATCACCCTAACCTAACTAGCAAACTACTCAGACATAGACATGAAAACACAAATCATGACTGAAATAAATTGCATTAAAGAAAAGAGAATGATACTGGGGTTCAAAAACTTCTCGGAAGAGTACAGAATTAACTCCCCAAAATCTCTGAATCTCTCTCTCTCTCTAAGTCTCAAAAACACAAAATTATGAAAAGGTCTCAGGCTAAACAATGCCTGTAAACTATTTATAGAAGGGGATTTTTCGTCCAGGGGCAGACTTGTAATTTCTTCAAACTTGCTCTCTTTCCTTTTTCCAATGGAAGTCAGCAAAAGTTGGCGGTCTCGTCTGGTGTCGATCGACACAGATGGTGTCGATCGACACTCTGCGCGTGAATCTACTCTTTCGACTTCATCACTTCAGCTGCTTCTCCAAAATGCTCCAAAAAGTGCCAGAATCTCTCATTAAGCTCCAAGTGCTCTCCATCCTGTAAAGACTCAAAAAGGACTCGAAAACTAACAAAAGACTTTATAAAAACACTTATATCATGGTCTAAAAACGGGTAAAAACCATGATATATCAACTCCCCCAGACTTAGCTTTTGCTTGCCCTCAAGCAAAACAGAAACTTAGAATGAAGTGGAGGTTTGAAAACAGAAACTTCCAGCTATCCTTTGGAACGCCACAACTTGTTAACACTCTTGAATCCACATGCAGTAGAGCCAACCTTAGGAAAGTTCAGTGTACTTACCACAAGCTTAGCACTCTCTCAGTTCGAATCCAGATCCTTTCCTTGGTAAAATTTCGAACTCTAACAGTGGTATTGCTACAGAACTTTTCTGATTCTTTCCCTTCCTTAGTGCCTGAACAAGATTCTCTTTTGTACAGCTCTCCTATTTTCTCTTCCCTTAGTCAACTGCTGCCCATTTTCAGGGTGTTCTAAGATCTTTTCATTGACTCTTTTATTCTTTTGAAGTCTCGGGAAATAGTGCTACTCTCTACTTGTGTTCCTTGTGAGGAGACATGTTCAAGAGCACTCACTAATATTGTTCCTTGTGAGGAGACAGGGTCATGAGGTTCATTGCACTATTCCCAGACTTAGACTCTTTTTCTTTCTTTTCTTTTCCCAAGGGAAGATCAAAGAGAGACTGCAATTTTTCTATTTGTTCAGACTGAAAGAGGAATCAAGTTCTGCGCATACCTAGTTCTTATAAGGGGACCTGGACACTCTCTGTTAGATTGATCCACTTGCAGTTTTCTACTTAGTAAGACCTGCAATCAACTGCTATAGCAATGGTCCCTCAAGTGTCAACAATCTGCGATTAAGTTCCTAGAAAAACTGAAAGTTCCAACTGGTTTTGACTCAATAAAACAAATTTTTGACCGACTCAAAAGAAAACACAATGTTAGCAAGCACCTCCCCCAGACTTGAATAACACTGCCCCCAGTATTACTAAGCATGAGTTCGGATAGAAAAAAAATGTGTTAAACCTTGATAGATCAAAGAGAAATCGGATTACCTGACTCTGCGTGCAGCGTCGATCGACACAGATGGTGTCGATCGCTGCTGTGTATGAACATGGTGTCAATCGACACAGATGGTGTCGATCGACACTCTGTCCGTAGACAGAGTTCAGCCAGTCGAACATGAATGTTGCTAAGTCAGATTGTTGTTAGAGTCATCCTAGCTGTTAGAAAACTCAAACAAACCGTTAAAAGCACAAGATAATCCAATAAACTCAATGAGTTCAACAAGTTGGAAACAAAGTACTGAAGCAAATGGAAGCAAAATGCAGACTCAAGAGAAAAAGAAAAACTGACTCAAAATACTAAAAGGAATGGAGGAATCACTCGTCGTCATCAGAACGTGGTGGAGAAGAGCGTGGTGGTGTGGGAGGTCGAACGCAGCTGCAGCTGGACACAGTAGCAATGGCGTTCCAAATGGCCTGGAAGCTCTGCACCACATATCTCTGGAAAACATCTGGCTCCATAGGAATCTCGGGAGCATCTGGAAGGTGGTGAGGACCAATAGGCAATGGTGCTCTGCTGCGCCTCGAACATGAAGGGCGTGTGTGATCCTCAGCTGGTCGGGAGGATGTACCTCTGCATCTAGGAATGGGAGCAGTCCTCAGCCTGTTCGGACTAGGCTGAAGTGCGAGGCGGCCTGGATCGCCAGTGATGTGAGTAAGGTCCATGTCAGGTAACTTGACCATGCGCTGAACTCTCTGCTCGTCACTGAAAACCCATAATCTCTCTGGCTTCACCCAGTGAGCCCTCCGCAGATAATCCATATCAACCAAAGCACGCGATGTATCAATGGTGCAAATGGAAGTGTCTATCTCGCAGTGCTGGAAGATAGGAGTGAGAAGACTTCCTATAGTCTCAGACTTGGTCTTCGTCCCACTGAAAGGCTTCGTCTTCAAGGAAGCCAAATGATGTGCAAACACAGCGCCAAGGTTCGTGTTCTCTGGCGTGTCAGAATCCTCATAGATCTCAGACCAAAGGGCACGATAGAGCAGCACTAACTCAGACACGCGCATCTTCCCCGGCTCATGCTTACACAGAAGTGTAGTAGAGAATATGCGGACCAAGTAGCGAAGGGTAGGATGGCGAATGTCAGTCTGTGTGGAGGTCTTAGAATCATACCTCCCATTTCCGAAGTGTGACCAGAAATTCTGGTTGTCCGGAAGCTGCGTCTGAAGAGAGACTCCAGTGGCATGCTCATTGGCGAACCCATAGATGCCACAAAGCTCTGGAAGTGGAATCCTGTAGCGAATCCCGCGGATAACGAAGGTCAATGTGCCTTCCAGAGCATTCCGGACTATCTCGTTCCGGTAGTAGACGCGAGCTGTGGCAATGAACTGGCGGACAAGGTCTGGATAAAGGTCATACTGCCGCGTCGCTATAGTGCCCATCCCAACTCTGCTCATCAGCTGTAGGATGTCGTCTTTGATGCCCAACTCTCGCATCGTCTTCTCACATGCAAACCGAGTCGGTGAGATCTCCACCTTCAGCCACGCATTGTAGAATAGCGTGTCATATTAGTCTGAAGTCTCGTTGATGCCGCGAAGAGTGCATAGGTCATTTGCGACCTCTTTAGCCGGTGAATCCTCCCAATTCCGTTCCACTCGAATCCTTGCGTTTTCACGCTTAGGCCAAGGCGGAAGAGAGGGAATCGCTGCATCACTTGCAGTCCCTGAAGCTGATGCGTCCCCATCACGTGTTCTCTTAGGCATCTGCAAAACAAAGAAAGCCAAAATCAAATCCAAGTCCCATCAAATGAAAATCATAGTGTCGCTGGTGGTCGGGTGTCGATCGACACAACGGGTGTCGATCGACACTCTGCGTGGAATCAAAAATCGACACCAAACCTATGATTTCTACCTCAAATATTCATCAAATAGCAGTTCTAATACACTCAATATCATCAATCGATCAAGGTTCAATCATAAAACCCAACAAAAACCTCAAAATCGCAACATGCATCATAAATTTCCAAAAATTTCAATCGGGTAATGATCTAAATCATGATAAACAACCTAATTAAGCCTTATTCAATCAAGAAATCAAGCCAAAAGGATGGAATTCGAAATTTTTAACCTTAGGGTCGAAAATGAAATTGGGAGATTTGAAGAACATACCTTTGTAGATCGAATGAATGGACAATAGATTATGAAAGAGGATGAAAATCCGCACGGATTAGGCTTAAGAATCAGTCAATTTGGTGAAGAATTGAGAAAGTTGGAATTTGTGGGAGATTTTCGATTTTCACGGTTTGTTTTGAAAGAAGGATGAAGAAAAAGAACAAGTCTCGGGTTTTAAAGACTTACTTGGTCCCGTGGTGGGTGTCGATCGACACATAGGGTGTCGATCGAAACAGAGCATGATCGAACCTTTTTTTTTTTATATAAGCCAAAATAATTAGTAAAACCAAAAATCAACATTAAAAATAATCTTAAATACTTACCAGTGGGTTTCCTCCCACTAAGCGCTCGTTTAACGTCAATAGCTTGACTGTTCATGCGTTTAGGCGGTGGGTGCATCATCTAGAGACAAAATTAAAAATAATCTTAAATACTTACCAGTGGGTTGCCTCCCACTAAGCGCTCGTTTAATGTCAATAGCTTGACTGTTCATGCGTTTAGGCGGTGGGTGCATCATCCAGAGACAGAATGTGTCTGTCTGGAATCTCGGCTTGAGCCCAATAGTGTTTCACTCTCTGCCCATTCACAATGAATTCCTCTCCTTTGGAGTCTGTCAAGACGATTGCTCCATATGGTCTGACCTCTTTGATGGTGAAAGGACCTGACCAACGTGAACGCAATTTACGAGGAAACAATTGCAAACGAGAGTTGTATAGAAGTACCTGGTCATTTGGTTCGAAATGTCTGGAGACAATCTTTTTGTCATGATATGCCTTTGTCCTTTCCTTGTAGAGTTTCGAGTTCTCATAGGCGTGATAGCGCAGTTCATCGAGCTCATTGAGTTGCACTAGGCGTCTTTCTGCAGCTGGCTTCAAGTCAAAGTTCATCTTCTTGATAGCCCAATGCGCCTTGTATTCCAATTCCACTGGAAGATGGCAAGCTTTGCCATAGAGCAGCTGGAATGGTGTAGTCCCAAGTGGCGTCTTGTAGGCAGTCTTGTAGGCCCAAAGTGCATCATCTAGTTTCACAGCCCAATCTTTCCTTGTCTTGCCCACTGTCTTCTCCAGAATTTGCTTTATCTATCTGTTGGAGACTTCAACCTGTCCACTTGTTTGGGGGTGATACGGAACAGCTTGAGAACCACAGCAGCATCATTGGTCTTAGAAGCAATTGCTTCAACCCACTTAGAGACATAGTCTACAACCACTAAGATGTATTGCATTCCAAATGATGGAGGGAAAGGGACCATGAAGTCAATACCCCAGCAATCAAAAACTTCAATTTCAAGGATGAAGTTCTGTGGCATCTCATGTCTCTTGCTGATTTTCCCCCTCCTTTGACAAGCATCACATTGAGTGATGAACAGCTGCACATCCTTGAACATAGTAGGCCACCAAAAGCCTGCTTGAAGAACCTTGGACACTGTCTTGAAAGTAGCAAAATGTTCAGCATACTCAGAACCATGACAATGGAACAGGACATCACGGACCTCACTCTCTGCAATGCATCTTCTGTAAACATTGTCTGAACAATGCTTGTACAAGTGAGGTTCATCCCAATAGTATCTCATGAGTTCCCTTGTGAACTTCTTCTTCTCATAGTTCTTGAGATGTTTAGGCTCAATGTCAGCAGCAAGGGAGTTCACTATGTCAGCATACCATGGTCGATTTGCGTCATTAATGGCAAAGATTGGCTGTCGAAACACCTCATCCAAGATCTTGCGAAGTGAAGCTCGCGTTGGGTGTCGACCGAAACAGATGGTGTCGATCGACACTGGGTAATTGCCAATCTTCAAATTTTCGGACACGGTGTCGATCGACACCCGCCTGGTGTCGATCGACACTGGGCATTGTCCCGAGAATGTAGTTGATTGAAAGCGAGTTTCAACAAGGTAAATGTTCTCTTCAGGTAAGAAATCATCAATGGGTACGTCATCTTCTATCCTGATCATTGAGAGATGATCAGCCACTCCATTTTCAACTCCTTTCTTGTCTTTAACTTCAATGTCGAACTCTTGAAGAAATAGAATCCATCTCAGCAATCTTGGCTTTGCATCCTTCTTCTGCATTAAGTACTTCAATGCAGAATGATCAGTGTGAACAATCACCTTAGAGCCGACAAGATACTGGCGAAATTTCTCAAAGGCAAAAACCACAGCTAGCAATTCTTTTTCTGTAGTCGCATAATTCTTCTGAGCATCATCCAACGTTCTGCTGGCACAGTAGATGGCATGGAGCTTCTTGTCCTTCTTCTGTCCCAATACTGCGCCTACTGCGAAGTCGCTGGCAACACACATTACCTCAAAAGGTAAATCCCAGTCTGGCGGTTGAACAATCGGAGCACTCACCAAGGCTTGCTTGATCCGTTCGAAAGCTAAATGGCATTCTGCAGTGAATTCGAATTTCACATCTTTGCACAGAAGAGCGGTGAGTGGTCTTGCAATCTTGCTGAAGTCCTTGTTGAATCTTCTGTAGAACCCAGCATGGCCTAGAAAACTTCTCACTGATTTCATAGAATCAGGTGCTTGTAGCGTCGTCATTACTTCTATCTTGGCGCGATCTACATCGATTTTATCTGCTGAAACTTTGTGACCAAGTACAATCCCATCTTGAACCATAAAGTGACACTTTTCCCAGTTCAGGACTAAGTGTTTCTCTTCACATCGCTGCAACACTGCACATAAGTTGTCTAGGCAGTCTTTAAAGGTTGACCCATAAACTGAAAAGTCATCCATAAAGACCTCCATAAACGTCTCTATCATGTCCGTGAAGATTGACATCATGCACCGCTAGAAGGTCGCAGGAGCATTACAAAGTCCGAATGCCATTCTGCGATATGCAAAAGTACCATAAGGACATGTAAACGTGGTCTTCTCCTGATCATCGGGGTGGACTGGGATCTGGAAGAATCCTGAATAGCCATCCAAGAAACAGTAGTAGGGATGATTCGCATATCTCTCCAGCATCTGATCAATGAAGGGTAAAAGAAAGTGATCTTTTCTGGTCGCGGCATTCAACTTCCTGTAGTCTATGCACATCCTGTGTCCAGTCACAGTCCTTGTAGGAATCAGCTCGTTCTTCTCGTTCTTCACTATTGTGACTCCTCCTTTCTTAGGAACCACGTGAACCGGACTGACCCAAGCACTGTCCGAAATGGGATAGATGATCCCAACTTCCAAGAGCTTCATGATCTCCTTCTTGATTACTTCCTTCAGGTTCGGGTTCAGCCTTCTTTGATGTTCAATCGATGACTTTGTCTCATCCTCAAGGTGAATCTGATGCATGCACAAGTCTGGTGAGATACCAGAAATGTCATCAAGAGAATAGCCAAGAGCTTTGCGATACTTGCGCAGCTTGCTTAACAATAAAGTGAGCTCTGCATTGTTTAAGGAAGCATTTACAATGACAGGATAAGTTGAATTAGGACCAAGAAATGCGTACCTTAGCCGGCAGGGAGCTGTTTAAGCTCAACTTTAGGTGCTTTGACCTCACTCCAATCGCCAAGTGTTGCGTCTTTGGCTGATTTCGCAGGGTGTCGATCGACACTTGTAGGTGTCGATCGACACAGGTCCTCCTGTGCGACTAACTGCAGCACTTGCTCACTAGCATCCAGCATTTTGGTGTAACCTGCAGCTGCATCATCCAAGTGCTCAATGTCCTTTGTAGAAGTAGTCAATGCTCGCTCCAAAGGGTCTGTAGGATGGTCCTCTTGGAAAATCTCTTCAGCAAGTTTGGTGAGGGAATCGACATAGAAGGTCTGTCCATCAATCGTGGGTCTCTTCATCAGCTTCTCCATGTCGAAATTCATCACCAAATCACCAATGTTCAGCGCAATCATCCCCTTCCTCACGTCAATGATGGCTCCAGCTGTAGCCAAGAATGGTCTACCAAGTATGAGAGGATATTTGGGTTCCTCATCATAAGCTAATACCACAAAGTCTGTGAGAATCAAACAATCTCCCACTTTGATAGGAACATCTTCTAAGACACCTTCAGGGATCCTGACAGAACGATCAGCAAGGACTAAGGAGATTCTGGTGGCCTTGAAGTTTGTCATATCCAGCCTTAGAGCAACTGAAAGAGGCATCAAATTGACACTTGATCCTAAATCGCAGAGGGACCTTCCAAATTTGTCTGAAAAGATGGAGCAATCAAGAACAAAGCTTCATGGATCGGAGAGTTTTTCTGGAAGCATGTTCTGAATGACAGCACTGACTTGCTCTGATATCATCATCACTCCTTCCTCCATGTCCATGTTCTTGGTCATCATCCACTTCAAGTATCTTTTTATCACCGGAGTAGTTCTAATGGCATCCATTAAATGAATTTCAACCACTAGTCTATCCATGATAGCCTTGCATCTGGCGTCAAGTAGCTCCTTCTTAGACTTCTTTGGTATCAAAGGGAAAGGAATCTTCGGTTTGTAGACCCTGTCTTCTGCAACCTTCGTTATTGCGAGCTGATCTAGTGTCGTCCGTGCGGGGTGTCGATCGACACCCTTTGCTGTCGATTCCTTCGTGTCGAGCTTGCTCGATTCGTCTGGCTTCTCCTTGGGTGTCGATCGACACTCAGTAGTGTCGATCGACACTGGCTCCGCAGCGTCTTCTACATCTTCGAGATCCTCGAATTCTTCAGTGCTTAGCCTTCTGTTCTGCACAGGTTGAAGGTTCTTCCCACTCCTCAATGTGACAGCATTCACATGGCGTTTGGGATTGGTATATGTCTTCCCTGGAAGGAATCCTTCTTGCCTGTTTACAGCTTATGCGGTTGGAGCAACTTGAACATCCAGCTTCTTCATGTGAGAGAATCTTTCCATTCAGGTCTTGGTACAGTGAATCAATCTTGCCATTGAAATTCACTATCAACTTCTGCTGTCCCTCCAAAAGTTGCTCTAGCATAGCCTCCATTTTGTTGTCTTGCGCACGAGGCTTTTGGTAAGAGGAGTTTCCATAGCTCCTTTGGTAATTGTTGTTCTGGAATGGGAGCTTTTGAGTATAACCAGAAGAGTTTTGATTCCCTGTAAAGGAGCTCTTCTGATAATTCCCATTGAAACTCCTATTCCCCTGCTGATTCCTAAACCTTGGGCTTTGAAAGCCACCTCCATTGATGTAGTTGACATCCTCTTCTTCGCATCCTTCATCTGGTTCGAATGTCTCCACTTCATTAGCAAAGTGGACTTGCTTCTTCCCCACCAAGAGATCTAGCTTCCTGTTTACCTCAGCAATTTGGCTTCCTCTAGTTACTCCGGCGTGTTGTCTTCTTTCGAAGTCTGCGTTCTTAGTGCTGTTGCAAGAGGCCAAATTCTCTATAAGCACCATTGCGTCTCCTGGGTATCTAGTGTTGAAATTGCCATTGCTTGCTGCGTCTAAGGCCATCTGATACCTCCAATCAATCCCGCGGTAGAAGATACCAAGGAGCTGCTGTTCGCTGAAACCGTGGTGTGGGCAGTCCCTCTGGTACGCCTTGAATCTCACCCAAGAAGCTTTGAATGCTTCAGTGGGTCCTTGGGAGAATGTAGTGATCTTCGTCCTCAGCTCTTCTAATCTCGCGTCATCAAAGAAATTGCATAAGAATGCATTCTTTGTCTCTTCCCAAGTGGTTAGTGAGCCTGGATCCAACTGCTTCAGCCAGTAGGATGCATCTCCAGCAAGCGAGTAAGGGAAGAGCTTGCAGAAAAGATAGTCGTAGGTCACTCCATTGGCCTTGATGCTTGAAGCTAAATCTTCGAATCTCTCAATATGGTCCATAGGATGCTCATTAGGAAGACCATGGAAGGGATGCTGAGCCACCAATGTGAAGTAAGCAGGCTTCAGCTCAAAGTCATTCCTTTGGAATGCAGGAGGACGGATCGCAGCTCTATTTGCATAGAACTGGTCTGGGCGGTTGTACTCGCCTATTTTTCTTCCACTTCCATCTTCTGCAAGGGCGATTTGTATCGCTGGTTCAATGATGACGGCGCCAGCCTCATCAAGTCTCTGTCCTTGGGCATTCCTTCTATTGCCTTGTAGGTCGAATAGGTTGTCTTCTGCATCGCGTACAACAACCACAGCTTCGGCCATTGTAGTTTGCGCAAGGTGTCGATCGATGCTAGTTGTGTCGATCACCGCTGAGGTTGGGTGTCGATCGATGCTAGTGGTGTCGATCGACGCTCAGGCAGATTTGCGGTTCGCACGTTCCAAACGACCGAGCTCCTGGTTCAGTGCGACTAAATCTCTTTGTTCACAAAATACCTAAACCAAATCTCTTTGCGAATAGTTATTTTGCTCATCTATGATTAGGTCAGATTATCAATAATGCTCTCGCATCTATTAAACAACCTAGGGTTTGATTTCTAAGTGATCAGTTTCAGAAATCAAGTTAAGCACAAATCAAGATGAAGATCCAATTGATTTTCCTAATAATAATAATAATTCTACAAACTCATCATCAACCCTAAATCACCCTAACCTAACTAGCAAACTACTCAGACATAGACATGAAAACACAAATCATGACTGAAATAAATTGCATTAAAGAAAAGAGAATGATACTGGGGTTCAAAAACTTCTCGGAAGAGTACAGAATTAACTCCCCAAAATCTCTGAATCTCTCTCTCTCTCTAAGTCTCAAAAACACAAAATTATGAAAAGGTCTCAGGCTAAACAATGCCTGTAAACTATTTATAGAAGGGGATTTTTCGTCCAGGGGCAGACTTGTAATTTCTTCAAACTTGCTCTCTTTCCTTTTTCCAATGGAAGTCAGCAAAAGTTGGCGGTCTCGTCTGGTGTCGATCGACACAGATGGTGTCGATCGACACTCTGCGCGTGAATCTACTCTTTCGACTTCATCACTTCAGCTGCTTCTCCAAAATGCTCCAAAAAGTGCCAGAATCTCTCATTAAGCTCCAAGTGCTCTCCATCCTGTAAAGACTCAAAAAGGACTCGAAAACTAACAAAAGACTTTATAAAAACACTTATATCATGGTCCAAAAACGGGTAAAAATCATGATATATCAGGGTTAAAAAGATTTCATTGGAAAATTTTGTTTGTAAACTTTAAAAAGAAGTCTGAATTTCTAATTAAACCTAGCGGGAAATCGATCTGAATGGGCGGGAATCGGATATGCAGACTTCTTCAATAGATGCAAGAGCATTTAATGGAGATCTTTTGAACCAGGTGCGATTCTTGTGAGAATCCTTGCATGTTGAAATGGTCTTCTCTAGCGGCTTACTCCGGCGACTCGAGAAGCCTCCGCCGCAGCATCCCTTTGTCCGCGACGACCCCTTTTGCTCCCGAAAACCTAGATGCAATTTCAAGATGAGGTTATCGGTGGAGATGGAATCGCCGAGTTTTGAAGATCTGAGCCGCCAAGTTTGAAACCTTCGCCAAATTGACGAAGAAGCCTTAGAGGAGATGACTCCAACACCAATGCTTGGCTCCTTGCCAAAAACTTCAGGTAAACCATGCAGTAAAATCTGTTTATATTTGTTGAAACTTTGTTTATCTTATGTAATTAGGAGTAAGAACTTGAAAACCCGAGTCATTGGGTGCCCCAAGACCATTGATGGTGATTTGAAATGCAAAGAGGTGCCTACTAGTTTTGGTTTTTTTTTGGTGTTTATCTTGGGTTTTTTTGAGTCATTGAGTTTAGTTTAGATTCTTGATCTGAGGATTTAATTCGTCAGTTTCTTTTAAAAATCATTGGCTATTAAAAGTCCAGTACTTTACTCATCAAAATTTAGCTCATCTAGATCTCGTTAAATCCCGCTTGGGCCACATTTCATGTATTGTTACTATGCCATGACTGTGACTATCCTTAATTCAGATCGGCTTTCATTTGGAGATGGTTCTTGTAAACTGTTCGAATTTAGATGCATGCTGATCTGTTCCGGTAGTGTCTAATACTCGATGACTAACAATGATGCAACGTTGGTGTAACTGCCTTTTAAGATGGTTTCTTTGTCTTTTAGGTTAAGAAAGTTGGGAAAGTGACTCGAAAAGTATGTATAATGAGCCATCCTATTCCAGATACCACTGATGCTCATTCGGCCCAAATCATTCTTCCTCAGAAGCAACTCTCTCGCAAATCAGACAGGCCAGCAACTATACCTAGTATTCTTCATGTTGAATGGATTAAATCCATCTGTTGAAAGTCCAAGCCGCATGTTCCTTTCTTCAGCAGCAAATGAAGGATATTTGTGATTCATTTGATCACATGTCACAGAATCTACAGGATGACGAAGTTTACCATCATTGCTCTTGTTACTAAAATGCCACCTTAAGTTTTTGTCCATTTCCTCAGACCTAAACATTCTCTTCAACCGTGGGATTATAGGAAGTACCTTAATACTTTTTGTGGGACACCTTTCTTGACCTCACCATTGTGCATGTTAATCTTCCATCTTGAAACCTTGCATTTTGGACATCGGTCGAGCTTCTTGTATTTCTCTCTGAATAAGCAGCAATCATTTACACACGCATGAATCTTTTGATATCTCATATCAAAAGTTTTCAAAAATTTCTTGACATCGTACAAGGATGTATGAAGCACATTATCCTCCGGTAACATTTCTGGCAATGTCTCGAGAAGATCATTGAAGCTCTTGTCAGACCATCCATTCTGTGTCTTTAGTCTAAATAGTGACACAATAGCTGATAACTTGCTATGGTTTACACAGCTTGGATATAATGGTGTTTCAGCATCTGCTAGCTTCGCAAGGAACTCATCTTCTTTCTTGTCCTCTACCTCTGCAAACTCTTCATCTAAATACTCAGCTGCTCTATATAACCCAACAATCTCATTATTCCACTGATTTGATTTGCTTTCACCTTCAAACACTGAGTTCAGTTCTCCATGATGGTACCAATCCTTACGCAGCTTGTAAGCGACTACATCACTGCTTGAATGACGATCTACATTACGACAGTCTATGCAAGGACACATTATAACATCAGTCTCTCCTAACTTCTCAGCCACAGCCCGTACAAAATTCCAAGCACCTCTCTCATAAGCAGGATCAGCTCTTCAATGCATAGATAAACCAGAAAAACTCTTAAACTCTACAATCCCCAACTGAAACCTAACCTATATAAGTAAATTCCATACCTGCAAAGATGCACCCATCCCTTGTCCAGCATTATATGTTCTAACCTTAATTAAAACCTTTTAGTACAACAATTCAAACTGAGAAGCATAATATATAAGTTAAATCAGAGTGTCAGAAATGATTCATAGAATAACTCATTTTCAGAACATTTAAACAGCCAATCACATATTAAGTTCTAAATCGTAATTAAACTCTAACACAAAACAATGTACTAATTAAACTAATCAAAATGAATGCGCAAAACATAAGAATCATGACTAATTGAGTCTTAAATTGCTTGATGACAAATTCAACTTGCAAAATAAAAAGTGAATCACTATTAGTTTAAACAGAACATGAATCATTGACAAAGCAAAAGAACCGAATACAAATAGAGTTTTCTAGACAAACTAGTCTAGAGTAAAGTGTCCAATTTGATGGTTTATCAGCTTTAATTTAACAGTCTCAACCAAAATACAGACTTGTTCCTTCTCTGTCTAAGGCAAATACCACAATGGCAAAGAACAGATGCATGCAAAAAGTTAAGAACTTCAACTTGGACAGATCGATGCAAATAAACCCTAAAAGCGTCTCTCTCTACCTCTACAATTACACAGAACTTGGTCGAAGGAGGACTTGGGGCGATGTAAAGAAATTAGATTAAGAAATAAAGAACTACCTGCGATTACAACAATGATTCAGACTGAGATGGATAATGTGGTCGTCAACGGATGACGAAATTTGGACCGCCGAAAGGGTTAGTGGCTGCAGCAAGCTCCGACAGTGGCGGCGGTGAGGTTCGTCGGTGGCTAGCTCCGATAGTGGCGGCTGTGAGGTTTGTGGGTGGCTGGGACGAGATATGAGGCTCTAATCGGGTTTGTCTAGGCCAGAGATATGTTTTCTATTAGTTTTGGTGGAAAGGGGGAAAAAACATAATATTGGCGGAAATCACGAAATATTTACTAAGTGTTGACAGAATAAGTGGATTTATCTTCCCGCTTACAGATTTTCTATCTTAGCGTTTATTCAACGCTATTATAGAGCAATCAAAATCCCAAAATCATATTTGATAGCAGTTGTAAAATCCGTGCTATTGTAATGTGCTATCAATGCCTATATTTTTTGTAGTGATCTCAGTTAGGAAGCAGCTGCTGTTCTTTATGTTCCAAAATCAGAAATCAAATAATACATATATTTTTTGTTTTGTTTGCAGTTGGTGACGCCAAGAAGTTGGAGTTAGAACCTAAGGAAACACTATCTGCTGGTACGAAAAGATAATTTTTTGTTCCCTTTTTTACAATTTTTTTTTTATATCTAATCTTTTGGCAATTTCAAATCTTGACATGCCATCTAAGCTTCTTCAAACTCACTGGATTTAAAGTGTTATAGATCTTGTACTCTGTAATGACATTTTCTGTTTTTCTTTTCTAGGCCAACTTGGTTGGGGGGACACAGAAGATTCTGTTGTGCCTCAGAAGATTCAAGCCTTTGAGGTTTGTGTCGCTATATTCTTCTTATTGCGTAATGTTAACATTTCCTTGTCATTGTAATTTCCTGAACTTACCAAAAACAATATGCTTCAGAACTGGGTCAATGTTGGGTACATTTCTGCAACTTGCTCTTCTTAAAGATACGAGTGTTACTAATTAAGGGTCCACAACTTGTGGAGATATCTTCAACATATAATTTAAGTTACCGTATATAGGAGTGGTAACTAATAATTCTGGCGCTCTAAAAATAGCTATAACTGTATTTTATACTATCTGCAAACACAGATAGAAGGTAGGATCTATTTATAATTTCTCTGACCAGGTAAATTAGAAGATTTAGTGATCGGAGACTGTACGTTTATGTAGTTAGTTTGGTTAAATCTCAACACTTCAAAATTGTAATGTGTGCAGGGAATACGAATCAAAATGGTTGCTGCTGGTGCAGAACACACTGCTGCGGTTACTGAAGATGGTGATCTTAATGGATGGGGATGGGGAAGATATGGAAATGGTTGCTGCTGGTGCAGAACACACTGTTTTGTAGACTCTTGTTTGGAGTCGTCACCATACATTAAGGATGATAAGGGGAAGATCAGATGGAGGGACAAAAAAAGTCGGTGATTGCTTTGGTTTGCATTGCAGCGGTCGTACTTGTTTTTGTATATTTGTTCTTCGAACTTATCCTTTTTATGTACTTATGTATGATCTAGGTCTTATGTAATACTTTGAATATCAATAATATGTCATTTCTCTTTTGTCCTATGATAAAACGTTTCTATAATATGAAACGCTATGGTAGCATTAAATAACATATTTAGCTGATATGCTCAAATTTACCTTAGAGCTATTCTCTCAAATTAAGAGATCAGTCGCAGTACTTAGGAATCGAATTCACAGGGAAAGAGTTAGTCACACAACAAACTTCTAACTTTGAATTAAGGTAGGAATAAATATTAAAAATAAAAGACAACAAATATTAAAAACGGTGTAAGTTCAGGAGACGAAACGCTAGGTTCAGGGAAATTCTCAAGTGATCTAAATTGCAGGTATAGACAGAATGTTAGGAAATTTATTAAGAACTGTTCTTGAACTTGAAACACTAATGTAAAATCAACCAACTCTCGCTGCGAAGATTATCTATGTCTAAACCCTAAAATTCTAAATCTCTTTGCAAATTCAAACAATTTAGACAAGCATCAATAACAGGTTCAATTGTTCACAAAATCCATAAACCAAATCTCTCTGCGAATAGGTATTTTGCTCATCTAACATTAGTTCAGTCAATCAATAATACTCTCGCATCTATTAATCAAACTAAGATTAGATTCTAGGTCGCGAAGCTAGAATAAGCATTAATCACAAATCCAGATGAAGAACTCTAATGATTTTATCCTAACAATTCAATTCAACCTAACAATTCATCAATCACCTTTGAAAAACCCTAAACCTAACAAGCAAACTACTCAGACATGATCAATGAAACAGAAA
>JAHZTW010000001.1:189976616-190049069 GCA_020283515.1 Alliaria petiolata | reverse complement strand
AACCTGCAAAGACTCTAATAGGACTCTAAAAAGACCAAAAGACTCTATAAATAAGACTTATATCATGGTCAAAAACCGGTAAAAACCATGATATATCATTAGCAGAAGCTACAAGGTTGCGAATTTGCTCTAATATTTCAGAAACTATGCCACAAGGTACCTCTCAAGAGTATCATTGTCTTACGCTCAGAAAACTTTTTCTTTCGTTGACTTTTGGCTGTTCCATCTTCAGACTTTTTAAATAGACTTAATAAACAGAAATTTTAAACAGACTTCTTAAATAGACTTCTTTTTCAGACTTCTTAAATATAACTCTCAAACAGATTTCGTAAGCAGTCTTCCTTTGAAACTTATAAAACAAACCTACATTACAGGCTCGGTACCCATATAACAAGGCTTATCTATGTATTGTACATAGACTTCTTTTTCAGACTTCTCAAACAGACTTCGTAAGCAGAGTTCCTTTGAAAATGATAAAACACAACAAAATTACGGGTTCGATACCCATATAACAAGGCTTATCTAAGTATCGTACATAGACTTCTTAAATAGACTTCTTTTTCAGACTTCTTAAGCAGACTTCCTTTGAAGTAGACTTCTATACGAAGTCTGCTACTAATAAGCTAAATGCCTAAAAATACAAGAAAATTAATTAAAGCTTAACTATAACAAACAAATATGTCAAACTCATACATAAGCAAGACAAATAAATAACACAAACTCAAGAGTCAAATATTAATTTTTATTTGTTACAAATTTCAGATAAATGAATTTTATAAAAAATTGATGTCGCAGACTGAAAAAGAAGTCTACTAAGTAGACTGCTCAACGAAGTCTGCTACTAATAAGCTAAATGTCTAAAAACACAAGAAAATTAATTAAAGCTTAACTATAACAAACAAACATGTCAAACTCATACATAAGCAAGACCAATAAATAACACAAACGCAAGAGTCAAATAATCATTTTTATTTGTTACAAATTTCAGATAAATGAATTTTATAAAAAAATTCATGTCAGAGACTAACAAAGAAGACTACTTTCTTAGACTTCTTTAAGAAGTATGCGCTTAATAAGCTAACTATCTTAAAAAAACAAAAATCTGATTCCACCACACGTATAAAACATTATCATGTAAAACTGATACAGAAGCAAATACACTTAGTAACGCAAGCTCAAGACAAAAAAAATCTTTAAAAATCGTTATAAATTTGATAAAATGCGTTTTTAAAAAAAACTTATAAAAGTAGACTTCATAACGAAGTCTACTATAGTAGTCTACCAGAGAAGTCTATTATAGTAGCCAACATATGAAGTCTCCTTTTTAGGTTACTTTTGCAATTGAAAAAAGTTAGTAGACTTCTCCGAGAAGTCTCCCTTACGTGGAGAAGTCTCCAATGAAAAGTAGACTTCTTGGAGGTTAGTTTTGCAATTGAAAAATTGTGTTGTACTTTCTGTACTTTTCGGATGAGACTTCTCCACGTAAGCGAGACTTCTTTGAGGTTAGTTTTGCAATTGACCAAGTTTGACTTTTCAAGTAGACTTTCCCACTCCAAACAAATTCTAAAATGGGTTAGTTTTGGGGTTGACCAAATATTGAATTAATTAATTAGTAGACTTCTCGGAGAAGTCTGCAAGGAGAGTAGACTTCTCTGCGAAGTCTGCGAGGAGAGTAGACTTCTCTGCGAAGTCTCCTAATTAAATAATATATTCGTCACCCCAAAATTAGCCACTGAAGTCTACTCAAGAAGTCTGCAAAAAAGTCAAACATTGGTCAATTGCAAAACTAACCTCTCTTTTCTACAGACTTCTTGAGTAGACTTCATTTAAAAAGTCTTCGTTTTGATCAATTGCAAAACTAACCTTTTCTCATGAAGTCTTCTTGAGAAGTATACGCCAGTTTTTTTTGTTCTCAAAGAAAGGCGCAGACTTCAACACGAAGTCTACAATCAGAAATCGGAACACCAGGTCAATTGCAAAACTAACCTGTGTGTTGACCATCAGATTTCTTGGAGAAGTCTACTCGGAGGAGACTTCTCCAAGAATTCTGCTGTCGCGGCACAGATCAAAAAATTCACGAAAATCAACTGAAAAAATTACCTAGAAGTGGTCTTTAGCTTCTTCGACCGCCGAGAACTTCGATTCTAGCCACCACCAAAGACGCACAATCGCTATGCACGACCAAATCACTAGATATGGCAATATCTTAGAACTTCAAGTTTGGAAAAGGTAAATTAGAGAGTTTTCAGGATGAAAATGGAGAGAAAAGTGAAGAATAAAAGGTTATGAGAGGAGATAATGAGCTTAAAGAGCTCAAAAATTGGGTGTGGAAGCTTTAAAAGCTTCAAATTGGTTGAAAATAGTGGTTGGGTGAATTGATGATGATGGCATTTTCGTGAATAAGTGAGGAGGATGAGGATTAGGATTGTTTTGTCTTTTGGATTTTCGAAAATAAAAAACCAATGGCAATTTCGTGAATAAGTGGAAGGGAGAGTGGTGGTTTGTGAAGAAAGTGGTTAATGTTGAAAATGAGAAAAGGGTGGGTTACATTTGCAATTGACCAATTGTTTTAGGTTAGTTGTGAAAGAAGTCCAATGTTTATTAAAGCATACATTTATGATAGTAAAATGGGTAAAATATGAGTGTTATCAACTTTTCTACACTTACACATTTGTTTGTCTTCAAACAAAACAAAAATCTGAACAAGGAAGAGAGATTTGAAAATGTGGAAACTCACCAATACTTGAGAACTCATCAAGTCAACTAATCGACCGTTTGAGCCATATAACTCGAAATCAAAATCCAAAACGTTTTGGTCTAATAACCTTGAGCTTTTCGTTCGTCCCAAATACGGTTCATGGTCCCTTAGAGTATTTCGAGCTCTCTCTTGTTGACTTCTTTATTCATTTAGGTGTGTGGTCTCTTTCGAGTGAGTATCAATTAAAGTGTCAAACACCTGAACAAAGATAGTTTCGAATGCAACTTCTCTATTTTCTCTTCCCTTAGTCGATTTCTCCCTACTTTTCTAGGATATATTTTTAATTTTTTTTTATCAACTTTATTTTTTTTTCTTTTCTTCTTAGTTCAAGAACCCTCACGATTTCGTTCCTTGTAAGGAAAAGTTTTTGTGAAGATGCCCGCTTTTATTGTTCTTTGTGGAACTCTAGCTACCGTTCTTAAACAAATTTTTTTCTTTTCTCTTTTTTTTTTAATTTTTTATAAGGGAAGATCAAAAAGAGATTGCACCTAGCACAACTTGTTAGAGTCTAAAAGAGGAGTTAAGCTCAATGTACCTCAACCCCCTTGACGAGAAGTTTTGATTCATTAGGTGCAAAGTCAACACAAGATGCTTTGAGTACATTAGAGATTAGAACTTCCTCCGGTAGAAAAATCCACATGCAGTGTTCAAATTAGTAAGCTTCGCTTCTAATCCCCGCGAGAATGGTCATTAGGCTTCATGTTCGAAGTGATTTGTACCTAGCAAAGTTCATAGTTTCCAACTAAAATAAAAAAGTTTTGACTAGTTCAAACGACTCGATAATTTTGAAAATGCATGCATAAGACTAATAAAATAAAAAGTATTAGTAATATAAGAAACCCCCCAGACTTAAAACAAGTTGTCCCCGGTTTGAAAAAGTCGAGTAAATGTTTAAGAAGATAGTTAAATTCAAGTACAAGCTTGTGAAGACTTACTTGAAAGTAGCGTGTTGGTTGGGTGGTGGGTGGTTGTATTTAACATAGGACTTTATTGTTTCGTTGTATCCTCGTGAACTTGCGGAGATTCTCTCCGGGGAAAGAACCGCCTTGAAATTTTCTCGGGAAATTGTAGGCTTGTATTGGTCGCGACAGGGGGTCGTGGTCGCGGCCAACCCTCTTCTGGCCGTCCCATCATGAATGGTGCCAAGTGGCTTCTTGCTGTGCCATGGCCGGGTGAAGTTGCGGCCAAGCTTTCTTGCTCCGAATGGTGGTGAATGATGCATGGTGATGATGGATTGTGATGTTGTAACCGTTTGATGGTGATTAACTCGCATTTATCGTACTTTGTCAAGTACTTTCATTATGCATTACTCGCCTTTGTGTCTTTAACATTTGGAAACGCCTTGAATGAAAGATGGAAAATCTTCTAAACTTGTGGTTTTAAAGATTGCATCACCTTAGAAAAGCAAAGTTTGGATTAATGTTGGTCTATCCAGTGATATGTTTGGGATCCCGGAAGACAGTTGTTGATATCTTTATACTTTGTTACCATAATAAATTCTTGCTTTCTTCGGTAAAGGTCTTGGTCGTTATAAGAAAAGCTAGTATTCGTGAACTTTTTTCTTTGTGGTTTGGTGAAGGAAATTGAAACTTTTTCCTTCTTGGAGCTTGTGCAACGGTTCTAGATTGTTGGAACCCTTGTATTCTTCTTCTAATTCGTGGATACACGTCCTTTGAAAGCTCTTGAAGAAGTTAATAGACATAGGAGTGGACGCTCAACGGACATGTTTTGATGTAGAAGGACGGGTCATTGACTTGACTTGATTTGGATTGGGTCTTATCTTATCTTGCCATCTTTGATGCAACAACAATGTACCGCGGTTGTCAAGGTCGAATATGTGGTCTTTGGTACACGTACAAGTTCTTGAAGAGCTTGAGGACACTCAAAAATTGACGGGGGTTGAAGGGGGTTGCGTGGCTGCACGATGGAAGTGTAGTTGTCGTATGACGAGGGTGCGTGGTCCCGACCAGCGGTCGTTCGGCATCAGCTCTCGGTTACCGCACCATGAGGGCTCGTGGTCGTGGCCAAGTGTCTTGTTGCCACGCCACGGTCTTTCGTGGCTCGGCTAGGCTCCTTCTGGCCGCGACATGGGCGTTCTTTCGTCCGGTGAGTGTTCTTCGAATCTCTATCTTCACCTTTTTAGTATTTTTGGGGTTTTTCTGTTTTTTGTGTTTTGCGGTTTATGAGAAGGCTGAAAACTAAGAGAAAACTTAAATCAAAGATTAATAAGTTAAAAAACAAGAGAAAAGGAGAGAAAGAGAAGTATGTAAATGGGTTGCCTCCCATTAAGGGCTTTTAGACTTTGGTGGTTTGAGAGGTTAGTTGTCGGGTGAATCCGACCTTATGCAAGGTTTCTTCGCCTTAGTTGTGTCCTCTTTTGTCGAAGGCTCTTCAAACTTCTCCATTATAGCTTCTACATCTCTCTCAAAGAGATGCTTCTCGATGGTGTATGGAACTGCAGGATAAAATATTTTCTTGTCAATGTTGGCGAAAGAGACATGTCTATTGGGCAAATCCATGATGGCTCCTTCTGTAGCTAGAAATGACCATCCCAAGATGAGTGGTGCAGCTTCGTCTTGAGGAGTTTTAACAATGTAGAAGTCTACCGAGACTCTACAATCTCCTATGGTGACGTGAACATCATAGATGGTTTTTTATGCGGCCGTGATTGATTAATTCGGCAAACCAATCTTGATTTTAGTGAAGTGTGCTTGTTTGATGCCAAGTTATATTGACACACAAACCGGAGTAGCACAAAGCCTTCTTGAACTCGATTCCTCTAATGTTGCAGGATATGAGAAATTGCACACGGTCTTGTATTTTTGTGAAGGTCTCGAATTGGTCTCCCCTTTCTTGGTTCATTGAAATGATATTTGACCAATCCTATAGAATCTTTACTCTCAGTAAAGTAATGGTCAATCAAGTGCTCCGTATATGCTTGGTCGAAGGTGACTTCGTGAGGGAGGGGTCGGACAAGAGCATTGAAATGCTCTAACTCTGTCGGATTGATGCGTTGTAGATACCAATCAAACACTTATGCACGTGGCATCTGATGCATCGGGGTTTGTCACTTCAAGTTTTACCCCTAAGATAGCTGCAAGTGGACAGCAATCACAGTAGTATATTAAAGGATCGAATCCACAAAGATTGTTTTTTTGCGAAAGTCCTAGGATTTCTAACCTCTTTAAACCGAAAGGGAGGTTTGTGGGTTTGTTTATCATGGTTTCCAGAATGATAACAAGCAGCAGAAGAGAATTAAATAGTTGTAAATCAATAGATAAAAGGCGTTGGGTTCAAGGGTGTTCTCCGGGGTTCATGAATTGGATTTAACAAGCTACAGATTATGTTTTAAATGATTAATGGGTTAGGTTCTTAAGCTGAAATGGTCGACTATGACTACCCTAACCCTGTTCTCACGAATCTAGCCACCTACGTTTGCCTTGCTCCGCGCATATGAGTTATCATCCCACGATGCAAGTCAAACGCGCATACGTATCATTCACCTATTTGTAAACACTCGCGGTGCGGTCCGTCGATATGCCTAAGCATCCTACGGTGCGATCCGCTCGTTAACCTCTAGATCCAGACAATAGACCACACATTCGTGTATCTAGTTGTCATGAAATAAGTTGCTAAATGATCAGAGAAGCAAACATGCAATAAGAGCCAGACATAAACGAAGATACCTAAAAGAAATTTTATCTCTATCAACCTAGTGAAATCGATCCATGATTAAACCCTTTTGAAACCCCCCTTAAAACCCCAACTAGATGACTACTCGTTCATGGGAACGAGAGACATCTTTGAGATAAGAAAGGTGCGAATTGGATTGAATAAGAAACAAAGTGAGAAAACTTCTNTCATTCACCTATTTGTAAACACTCGCGGTGCGGTCCGTCGATATGCCTAAGCATCCTACGGTGCGATCCGCTCGTTAACCTCTAGATCCAGACAATAGACCACACATTCGTGTATCTAGTTGTCATGAAATAAGTTGCTAAATGATCAGAGAAGCAAACATGCAATAAGAGCCAGACATAAACGAAGATACCTAAAAGAAATTTTATCTCTATCAACCTAGTGAAATCGATCCATGATTAAACCCTTTTGAAACCCCCCTTAAAACCCCAACTAGATGACTACTCGTTCATGGGAACGAGAGACATCTTTGAGATAAGAAAGGTGCGAATTGGATTGAATAAGAAACAAAGTGAGAAAACTTCTTCAAAGGAAATCCGAATGAAGAAAACTTCTTAAAGTATTGAAGAACAAACAACTAAGAACAAAAGATGAAAAGAGAAGGAAAGAAAGGGGGGCGGCTGCAGAAGAATTCTCTCTCGAGGTCTTCAACTCCGGGCGCCGTCGATCTCTCTCTCCTTTTCTCTCCGGCGGCGGGTTTCGGGAAAAGTTCTGAGTGTAGGTCACGCCCTTTGTGAAGCCCTAAGGTCTCCTTATATAGGCCCTCCTGTCTTCATAAAGTGGGCTTCGTGTTTTAACCTCGGGAAATATCGGCTCGGGATGGGCCGGAATGGTCTTGCCGCGCGAGAGACCCGGTGTGGCGCGGTAGCTGGCCTCCTGGAACTCCGTGGCGCGGCTGGCCTTCTTCTGAGGATGTGGCTGACGGACCTTCTTGCTTCCTTCGTAACTTGAGATCCAACCATTGGATTGATCTAAACCACCTTGAGGTGAAAGACAACTGTATTGGTTATCTTGTCTCTGAATATGAGCTTGGTCTTCTGGTGGGAAGGTCGTCGTCTGGTGCTGAACTTATGGCTCCGAACACTTGTCCTAGAAGTTCCTGTTTTGCTCCAAGATATATGATTTTTCTCCAATTTCCCTAAAATGACTCTTAGGACTAGGAAACGTGGAAATCACTTAAAAACCGTTGAAAACCGGGTTAAAACACTTGTAAAGGATCTTGAAATGATAGTTTTTGGGAGTAAAATATGAGTGTTATCAACTCCCCCAGACTTAAATCTTTGTTTGTCCTCAAACAAAACGCAGATAAAAGTTCAGAAAGAGGTTTGAAAATACGAGAACTAGCAAAAACTCAGCGACCGTCCTTCTAAACCATAAGTCATCGAACTTATCTATCCAAGTTTAGTCTAGAAAATTCTCACCATAATTCCTTCAACACTAGTCCCTTAGAAGCTTTCACTATCTAAATCCCAAGTTCCGGTCAACTAGCTCTCTAAGTCATATTAAGATTGGTGTGATCCTTGTCAATGGATGTAAAGCTAGGTTCAACGAGGTTAGGTGCATAAGGGCTTTTATCGGTGAGGTTTATAGTGTTTCGGATTACCGTATAGACCTCCGGAAGGTGCGAGATATTATGCAAAACAACAGGAGAAGGTGAAACTGTTGAGATCCACGATTACCAATCACTCTTCGCACGTCCATATCCGCGAGTTCTCCTTGATATCGCCATACCCTCAGACTTGGTTTCTTGCTTCTGGTTTGAATTGGACGGCGTCTAAGCTTCTCACCATATCGACCGGACTCAGCCTCTATGAATATTTTGATTCTCTTAAGGCTCTTCGGCATTTTCTTCCCGTTTCTTTCTCTTTTCCTTTTTTATATATGTAACTCTTCTTTTTAACAGATAAGTACCATCATCATTCCAAAGAATTCGGGTCCTTTATCCGAGTTACCCCCTTTTGTGAAACGGGAAGTGCCTTAGTGTAAGAGTCTTAAGTATTATGAAAATATTACCATTTTTTCGAGTTTTCCGAGGCATGAGTCGTTTTTTTTTTGTAGCCAACACTTCTGTTCCTTGACCATCCGATCCTTCGTCTCGAGTGACTAGAAATCGTGTCGTTCCTCCCTCTCCGGCGTTTTTGCATATATCTGCATATTGTGAAAACAAGAGAGTTGTGTGAGGTATGAAAAGATAGTAAGGTTTCGGGTCTGGTACCAATTGTTGATGTGTTGGCCGTTCGGGAACAACAAGGGATTGTGAAAAATGGAAAAACGTTGTCCCGAACGTTCTGGCTTTTTCGTTGAATGCTTAAATCTGTTAACAAGGAAATTATAAGTCAGGTTAAAGTCCAACAAAAATAGAGCTAGTATATTCCTTCCCCTGGAATCTCTATAGATCGGCATACTCCAGGATTTCGCATTGCGGGCTTTCTAGCTACCGCCAAGTCTAGTACTAAAGCTTGGAAGATCTATTACTAAAAATAGCATAGAAGCACACTGGTCGAATATCATCCTTGGTTTTGCGTCATAGTCCCTAAAACCATATCATATATATCGAGATACATCATTCTTAGTTCTTAAAGTAAATAATAAAGATCATTAAAATGACTCAAATAAAATAAAATAAAACAAAGTCATTAGTATGAACTCCCCCCAGACTTAAATCACACTGTCCCCAGTGTGAAATAGTGGCGATAGGTCGTGGATGACTAAATATATGAAAAATAAGTAAAAGATAGGGCGGAGTAGATGGAACCAGGCTCGTAAGCAGAAAGAGTTTCGGCTGAGACGTGAAGTCTTCGAGGCATTTGAACTCATGGTCTAAAGGTCGCCATCTATGTGTACTCTCTCTCGAAGCTGTCGCGCCATCTACTCAAGCATGTCGTTCTGGCGCGTCAGCTGCTCCTGAAGGGCGGTGATCGCGGGATCAGCTGATGTTGACGGTGCAGCGGATCGTGATGTACTGCACATGGAGGAAGACGAGGTATGGTGCATCCTCTGATGGGCCGCCTCTCTTTTAGCCTTGGCGGCTATGTATTCCCCGATAGTGAGCGGGAGGCGTGAGAACTCGGCACGGAACTCTTCATGTTCTGGGATCCACTGTGGTGAACCCTGTGAAAGGCGTGGGACCGTGGGGGACGGTAGGTAGACCGTGCGGCTGCCTCCCTTCCCTAGTCGGTATCGATATCCGAACCTGTCTGGATACATGGCTGCGCCTGTCAAATTCCTATCCGTCTGAAAGTGGAACAAGTCAAACCAAGCCTCTTCCAAAGGTGCCTCCATGCTAGTGTCTACTCCTGCGGCCACCATAATCGCTGTAATGATGCCTCCGTAAGTCATAAAGGCAGCCTTGCATCTAGGCAAGCTGACATCGTGCTTTACTCGCACGAGTCTCTCTGCTAGGACGCATCCAAGGCATGATGAAAGTGGCTCGTCTCTAAAGGCGGACTGAAGTCGGTGTGCTATGAGGCGGTGCATAAAACGCACGGCCGGATGTGAAAGAAAAGCAGACGGATGTCTTCCCTTGTCATAAATTCCTCGGCCCATAAGTCCCCAAAGATCAGCACTCCATTCTTCTTCAAAGCTTGTCTCGCTCCTCAAGACAAAACCAAATATCTCGCAAAGTTTAGGGATGCTCAGCTTATAATCCCTAGCGCCAATGGTGAAATAGAGAGTACCGTCTTTAGGTTGTGACTTTCTTCCTCTCCGGTAGGACAACTGAACTGAAGATAAGAACTCTTGCGCGAGCTCCTTGTAAGTGGGTCGATCAATCTCCATGAAGGTCCTGAGCCTTAGCTCGTCCAAGTACCACGTAACATCCTCGGTGATGCCCAAAGCGTTTAAAGCGGAGTAATCGATCTTGAGGGTTGTTCTTATCTCCATCTTCTTCATGTCCTTCAAATAATCGACGTTTGGGTCCATTGGTGCTCCAAAGTATCGGACCTTGCGCTTAGGAGGAGAAAGGCTCAGCTCCCTAGTTGGCTCTTGAGGTGGAGGTGAATCATCGCGTCTTGTGCGCGCTATCCGTGAATCGCGGAACCTTCTTCGTTGTTCCTCCACATATCTTCCAAGAGTGGTGGTTAGACTTGGGTTCTTACTGTTCGAAGAACTCCTTGAAGAGCTTAGTTGCTCTCTATTCTTCGAACGCACCTCGAAGTTTCGGTCATAGTTCATTGTACCTTGCAAAACCAAAACAAAAACTCGACCAAACATGTGAATAGGGATCCTCAAGTGCAATGGTATACAATAAATATATCAAGAGTTTCCAAGGTTAAAACCAATCGAGTTAATGCATAAATTTGAAGATCAATTTGGTACTCATGCTCTATTTTCGGATTTTTGGGTTTCCCAACCAAGAATTTTCCAATAAATCGATTTGACCAATTTATTTTCATCAAATTTTGGTTCTTAAGTCATACTTAGCACGAATTAGATTCAAACTAAGCTAATTATCCAAAAATACCTCCAAAATTTGTTTTTTTTATAGCAAGTTCTAATTTCAAAGATTTCACTTTTCCAAAAATAGGTGCAAAAGTCGAATTCTAACAACCTAAATCATCAATCCAATGTTCTCTACCACTATTTGAACATCCTAGAGTATCTAGTCAAGTAAGAGAGATCTTAAATTTTAGTTTTCTAGGGAATTTTAAAATTAGAGACCGTACCTTGTAGATCAGAATGGATATCTTCTAAAAGTTGAATCCCATTCGAAATTAGATGAGTTTAGACCAAAGAATTTTTGAAAACGGTTCAAAATTGAAAAACTTAGAATCTATCAAAAATCCCCAAGTCTTTTGGAAGAGAAGAGAGTTTGATCCTAAAAATTTATTTTTAGTTTAAAAAATGTGTTTTTATCACCAAAGAACCTTTATCTTTCAAAAAATTTAAAACGAGGGAACTTACCTTGCGTGTTGGCCATGAATCAATAAAATTTGTTAACTTACATTAACGGGTATGATTTTTCGGTGCGGGATTCTACCAAAAGCGGAAAGTTCGGTTCGGGAGGAAAACGTAAGTTTTTCGGGTCGGTCGTACACACGACCATTGGCCGCGCCATGACCCATCACAGCCGCAGCCAGACGTCTCTTCTCCGGGCGGTCGTGGCTCGTCACGCGGCCATGACTCCTCTTGCCGTGGCACGAGCCGGTGCTCGTGCGGCCAGCCTCCTTCCGAGGCTCCTCCTCATATTTTTGGGTTTTTCTATATATTTTTTTCTTTTTTTTATATATGCCTATGTACATAAAACTTGCAAAAACTAGTTGTTAGAAATGAAAGAAAGAAAATTAAAACACGTACCAGATGGGTTGCCTCCCACCAAGCGCTTTTGTTTAAGTCGTTTATCTCGACTTTGTTTGAAGTTTAGGCGGTTGAGGAAGTTGCTTCTGGAGTTGTCTCTCCTGAAGCTTCGCCTTGTTTTCGTATTAGCAGCGTGCCTTCGTTTCCATTCCTAAGAATTTTGGCTTCTAGGATCACCTGCTTGGTTTTCTCGGCAGTCTTGGCCACCTCTTCTTTACTTCGCTCTCCTTGCTCGGGGGGAATCAATAATTCTATTCTCGAGAAGGGTCTTGAGTGGAGTTGTCTCGTTCTAGATATCATACCCTTTTTCTCCTTTTTACTTGTTTGGCTTTTTCCTTCCGGAGGTGAATTGTCTAGCTCATTTGGATAGTATCTCTTCTGGCTTATATGTAGGAAGACTGGGCAATTACTCGCGTGGTCGATCCTTGCTCCTACTGTGGCCAAGAAGGGTCTTCCAAGAATTAAAGGTTTGTCTTTGTCTTCTCCCATATCGAGTATATGGAAGTCTGGAGGAACGATCTTGCTTCCGACAAGAAGTTGGATGTTGTACACAACGCCGTTTGTTATCTTCCTGGACAAAACTCCGAATACTCGCTGCGTAGGTGACGGGAAATAAGTTGTTATTCCTAGCCTTTTAGCAATTGTTGTGGACATGACGTTGACATTAGCTCCCGTGTCGCATAGACAATCTTCGAACATAATACTCGTGATCGAGCATGGGAAGGTGAATGCGCCTGGGTCTCCTTCCTTCTTTAGTCTTCCGAAAGCGCAGTATTCCGGGATATCAAAAGGTGGATCGGTCGTTCCTCTCTTTATTGTCGGAAGGAGCGGGATGAATCTGCATTTATTTCCCTCAACTAGTCATGACTTCTCAGCTTCGGTTGTAATCGTGGAGATCACGTTACAAAATCCTTTCAGGTTATCTTCTACTTTTCCAGGAAAAATGCATGCTTGTCTCTTGGTGGTTTCATCAGTTTGTGAGACTTGCGTGTCCAATTTCTTAACATGGGAGGACATGGATTCGAACTTGCTGTTCAAATCATTGTACATGCAATCGACCTTGATGTTGAGATCTTTGACCGATTTCTGTTGAGACAGCAGCAGCTGGTGCATCAATCCCTCGAGTTTATCCTCCCGTGACGGGTATGGTGCGTTCGATGCAGCTTGTGATGCTCCTTGTTGATTGTTGTAGGGCGCGGGCTGAGAGTTGTAAGGTGGTTTTGGTTGATAGCCTCCGTTGCTCCCGTAGTTACATTTTGGAACTTGTTTTGGAAAGGCCTTCCTTGAGATGGATAAACTTGGTCTCTCGGATTCTCCACGTTTGGGTTTTGGTAAGAGAGGTTGTTGTTGTTTCTTCTTCTCGCGTGTAGGATTCATCTCCCTCGTCTCCTGGGCTAATTTCTTCTCTTTCTCCTGCGGCCTCACACGCATTGACGCTGTGCTGCTGTCCTTTAAGTAGTTGGCTCATCATGTTTTTCAGCTCGGCTATCTGCTTGGAATCTGAGTCTCCGGTTCGCGGATTCCTATCGTAATCCGGACAGTTGTTGCTGTTGCTTACGGCTAGGTTTTCAATAAGTTTGCATCCTTGTCGCTCCGTTTTTGTTGTAAAATCTCCATTGCTGGCCGTGTCGAGCGAGAGTTGGTACCTGGCTTGCAGCCAGCGGTAAAATGTGTTTAGCAAGCTGGCTCCGGAGAAACCATGGTGAGGACAATCGCGTTCGCAGTCTTTGAATCTCTCCCATGCTTCAAAAATGATTCGACCGGTCCTTGTTGAAAGCCTTGGATCTTGTTTCTCAGTAGATTGGATCGTGACTTCGTGTAGAAGTGATTGAGAAAAGCGGATTTGCATTCCACCCAGTTAGTGATCGATCCTTATGGAAGGTCTTCACCCATCTATGAGCCTTGTCGCTTAAAGAAAATGGGAAAGTCGGGAAGGATTCGGTTCGTCTTCGTGGTGCTGCAAATCTCTTCAAAAAGTTCGAAGTGGTCCATCGGATGTTCGTTTGATAGCCGTGAAACGGATTTTTTTTTACCAAGGAGATGATTTGAGGTTTGATCTCCAATTCGTCCTTATGAGGGACGTTCACTTGAATCGCAGCTCGACTCTGGAAATGCTGATTAGGAGTGTCGTGATCGGCTATGGTTCGGTTTCTTACTCGCCCGAGTTGGTTGGCGGGTAGAACAGGTCGGTTGGCTGCTCGTCATTCTCCGAACCGTCCGAAGATGTTTGGCTTGGTGCTCTGCCACGGAATCTATCATTCCCCTCCTCTTGAAAAGGATATGTCCTCAAATCTGGATCATCTGAAACAGAAGGAGATAAATCAGAAACATTAAAGCTTGTGGAAATGTCATACTTACCTTGAAGATCCAACTGATAAGCGTTGTCATGAATCTTTTTGACCACCGTGAATGGTCCATCTTTTCTTGGCATTAGCTTGGATTTTCGTTCCTCAGGAAACCGTTCCTTTCTAAGGTGAATCCACACGAGGTCTCCTGGTTGAAACACCACCTTACGCCTTCCTTTGTTAGCGTACTTCTCATATTGTTTTGTCTTGGCTTCAATGTTGGCTCGGACCTTTTCATGAATCTGTTGGACAAGTTTGGCTTTCTTTTTGCCATCTAAACTAATTCTTTCACTCAAAGGCAACGAGATTAGATCAAGAGGAGACAATGGATTAAAGTCATAAACAATTTCAAATGGTGAATGCTTTGTAGCCGAATGCACAGAATGGTTATAAGCAAATTCTACATGTGGTAAGTTCTCTTCCCATGTTCTAAGGTTCTTTTTAACCAATGTTCTAAGCAAGGCAGAGAGCGTCCTATTAACTACTTCCGTTTGACCATCGGTCTGAGGATGACAAGTAGTAGAGAACAACAGTTTAGTGCCTAGCTTAGTCCACAAAGTTTTCCAAAAGTAACTTAAGAACTTAGCATCACGATCAGAAACTATAGTCTTAGGCATGCCATGAAGTCTAACGATTTCTTTAAAGAACAGTTCAGCTATGTGAGATGCATCATTGGTTTTCAAACATGGAATGAAATGAGCCATCTTAGAAAACCTATCTACAACCACAAAGATGGAATCTCTTCCTGTCCTAGACTTAGGCAATCCCAAAACAAAGTCCATAGAAAGATCAGTCCACGGGTGAAATGGAATCGGTAAAGGAGAATACAAACCTTGGGACGTGTTCTTGGACTTAGCCTCCTTGCATGTCACGCATCTGCTACAGATTCTTTCAACGTCCTTCTTCAGGCCTGGCCAATAAAAGTGTTCCTCGAGCACTTTAAAGGTTTTTGCCACTCCAAAGTGACCCATTAATCCTCCTCCATGAGCTTCCCTGGTGAACAACTCTCTCAAAGAACAGTGAGGCACACACAATCGATTGTCAAAGAATAAGAAACCTTCAGAGATAAAGTACTTGCCATGTGCGTGTCTAGAACATGCCAAATAAGGTTCCCTAAAATCTGAATCAGCCTCATACAAGTCTTTTATAAATTCGAACCCCAAAAGCTTGGTTCCAAGAGAAGAAAGAAGAACATACCTTCGTGAAAGAGCATCAGCAACTATGTTCTCTTTACCTTGTTTGTACTTAATGACGTATGGAAAGGTTTCGATGAACTCAACCCACCTGGCGTGTCTCTTGTTAAGCTTTTGTTGTCCCTTGAGATGCCTTAGGGATTGGTGATCCGTATGTATGACAAACTCTTTGGGCCACAAGTAATGTTGCCACGTTTGAAGAGCCCTCACCAAAGCGTACAATTCCTTGTCATAGGTGGGGTAGTTAACAGTTGCACCACCTAGCTTCTCACTGAAATACGCAATGGGTTTTCCTTCCTGCATCAAAACAGCACCAATACCCACGCCTGAGGCATCACATTCAATTTCAAAAGTTCTCGTAAAATCTGGGAGAACAAGTAATGGAGCTTGAGTTAACTTCCCTTTTAAGGCTTGAAAAGCATCTTCTTGGGCTTGCTCCCACTTAAACCCCACGTTTTTCTTGATCACTTCCGTGAGAGGGGCTGCAATGGTACTGAAGTTTTGGACAAAGCGCCGGTAGAAGCCAGCTAAACCATGGAAGCTTCTAACTTCACTTACGGTCTTCGGGCTAGGCCATTCTTTGATTGCCTTAACCTTTTCCTCATCCACACGGATACCATCAGCACCTACAACAAAACCCAAGAAAACTAGGTGATCCGCTCCAAAGATGCATTTCTTTTCATTAGCATATAAGCATTCTTTCCTAAGCACTCCTAAGACTTTTCCCAAATGCCCAATATGCTCATTCATGCTCTTACTATAGATTAAAATGTCATCAAAGTATACGACAACAAATTCCCCTATGTAAGCCCTAAGAACATGATTCATCAAACGCATAAAGGTACTAGGAGCATTAGTCAAACCAAATGGCATCACAAGCCATTCATAAAGTCCATGCTTAGTTTTAAAAGCCGTTTTCCATTCATCCCCTTCCTTCATCCTTATCTGATGATATCCACTCCTAAGATCTATCTTAGAAAAGACCCTAGAACCATGCAATTCATCCAACATATCATCTAAACGAGGGATGGGATGGCGATACTTAACCGTGATGTTGTTGATGGCTCGGCAGTCCACACACATTCGCCAAGTTCCGTCCTTCTTAGGCACGAGCAGTACGGGAACGGCACAAAGACTAAGGCTTTCTCTGATGTAGCCTTTTCCCATCAACTCATCCACTTGTCTTTGCAACTCCTTGGTTTCGACAGGATTGGTTCGGTAAGCGGGACGGTTTGGAAGAGATGCTCCGGGTACTAGATCGATTTGGTCTTCTATCCCATGGATAGGTGGTAAACCACTCGGAGTTTCTTCTGGGAACACATCCTGAAATCTGCTCATCAATGGATTAAGTTCACTCGGCAGCTCCGGTGTAGGGTTAGTGGCCATTAGTGATTCTTTAATCACAAGTAAAATGAGAGAAGGTTTAGAAAACAAAGTTTTCTTTACCTGACTTGGTTTAATGTAGAAGTTGGACCTTTTGACCGGTGCCTTGGCTGCTTCCTGTTGTTTCTCAAGTTCACGGCTCTTTCTAAGTTGTAACTGATCCTGGTGAACTTCGGATGGAGACAAAGGAATGAGAGTGATCTTCTTGCCTTGATGATCGAACATATGCCGATTGGTGTAGCCATCATGCACAGCCTTTTTGTCGAACTGCCAAGGCCGTCCTAAAAGTATATGGCTGGCATCCATAGGCAAAACGTTGCATATGATTTCATCTTGGTATCGGCCAATGGTGATTGGGACCGTGACTTGTTCCTTGACGTGCTGAACACCGTCTTCATTCAGCCATTCGAGCTTGAATGGTCTCGGATGCGATCTGGTTTCTAATCCGAGTTTCCTGACAAGCACATCACTAGCAACATTAGTGCAACTCCCACCATCAATGATCAAAGAACAAACTTTATCATTAATGAAACAACGAGAATGAAAGAGGTTCTCCCTTTGTTCTGTATCATTAGTTTTGGGTTGCACGCTTAGTGATCTCATGGTCACTAGAAGATTTCCTTGAGCCGGATAATCATAAGGCTCTTCCTCATCATAGATGGGTCTGCTATTCTCCTCTTCATCGTTTTCAGCTTCAGATTCTATCTCTCCATTCTCTAGTAGAATCATCACCTTTTGGTTAGGGCATTTGTTTGCATAATGTCCTAAACCTTGACACTTAAAGCACTTGATATCTCTGGCTCTACTCGTGGTTTCCACGGTTTTGCCTTTGTCAAAACGAGAAGGTTGATTAGTCTTAAACTCAGAAGTAAAAGATTTACCTTTATCCTGAAGACTAGGCTTAGGTGGATAAGCGGCTTTTGGAGCATAGGCTGGTTTTGTAAAACCCCTCCTCTTGACTTGTTGTTCTATCAAGATGGCTTTGTGGAGCATGACCTCAACACTTTCAAACTCTTGAAGCTCTAGCCGGTCCTGAATTTCCATGTTCAAACCTGCAAGGAAACGAACCAAGGTTGCATCCATGTCTTCCTCTACATCCACCTTAAGCATAAGCATCTCCATTTCCTGGAAATAATCTTCCACGTTCTTTGTGCCTTGAGTCAAACGTCTCAGCCTTTGATGAAGATCTCTGTTATAATGACTTGGAACAAAACACTTTCTCGTTAGTTCTTTTAGTTCTTGCCAAGTAGTTATTGGTCTTTCACCTTTTCTTCTCCTAAGAGAAACAACTTGATCATACCAACTAATGGCATAGCCATTAAACTCTGAGGCAGCAAGTCTAACTTTCTTAAGTTCTGAGAAGTTTTGACAATCAAAAACCAATTCAGTTTTTCTTTCCCATTCCAAATACGTGTCAGGTTCATTCTTACCTGCAAAGGATGGGATTTTGAGCTTGAGACCACCGAGTCCATCATCTGACCTTCTAGAGAAAGGGTTCTCTTCATCTCGGTTTCTATGGCCTCTCCTTGCCCGGAAGGTAGAACGGTTGTCATCGAATTCTTCTTCTTCATGACCGTCAAAGGAACGGCTATGTCTCCTTTCCCGGTTCCTTCTTTGGGCTGGCCGCGCTTAGCCTTGTTGATCGTCCTGGATTTTGTCAAGCCTAACATNATTTGGTGCCTTTGAAAGGAATCTCCATTAGGCATTTGAATATCTCGGTGCTCGATGGAGTCTTGGCTTTTGCACTCGCAGCTTGCCCTTCCTTGTCCTTCCCCTTACTAACTTTTCTTTTCCGAGCTAACCTTTCAATTTCTGGGATAGCCTCCTCTATTTCTTCCTCTTCCACTACCGCGGGTCTCTTTCCTTGCTTCTTGCTTACTTCAGCTCTTGTTCTCCCCATATTGCCTACAAAATTAAAAATCTTGGGGCGGGGGGGAAGTGAGCACATTGTGAATTTAAAACTCATAATAGAACCTAGCATGTAATCAAAAGACTTCCATGAAAGCACAAAGGGTTAAAACTCAATGGCTATCCACTATTTGCAAGAACCTAGCATTTTTATCATCCAAAGAAGTGTAGAAGTGAAATTTCGAATTAGGCATCCCTTAAGTGGTAACAAGTTAAAATTCAAGAGGATTCTAACCTAATTACTTATGCAACATGGGAAAACAATATTAAATAAACCAATAATTGAAATTTTGAACATCAATTAGGCATAAACAATGAATTTTCGCAACTCTTGAGAATCCTATAGAAAAAGTGTTCAAAAATCAAAATTTTCAAATGTAATTCCTTGGAAATCTTCACCAATCATCACTCATAGCTATATTCAACTATACCCAACTCAATCAATCCATCCAAAGTCTACTTATCAATCCTAATCTCCCATTCATTCTTAAGGAAAAATAAAAGATTAAAAGAGAGGATGAGAAGGTAAACCTTGTAATGGAACCCTTGGATGGATTATGCTCTTTGTTGGCGCGTTGGATCGATCGGATAGATCGGATAGATGGGGGATTGAATGAGACCGTCAAGAGATGCGGAAGTCTCTTGGTATTATCCACTCCACGGAACCGAGGAAGTAACCCTTAACCACGGATCTTAGGAGGTTTGCTGCGTTTGGAAGTAACCGTTGCCAAACTCAACGAAATGTTCAAGATGAACAAAGAGATTTCTCTCAAAGAAAAGATGATTAAAAACTTGGATGATTTTATTAGAATGAGTTTACAAAATACTTATAGAATTCTCAACACAGAAAAAGAAAAGAGAAATAAAGTTTTGTGGATTTTCTAAACATAGAAAATGAAAACAAAGACTAGAATTAATTCCTTGGTCAAAACCCTTGAATTCACGCCCAAGGCTTAAGTTAACCCTTCAGCTGCTTTATGCTTCCCATCCAGAAGTCTGCTGCACGTTTCAGAAGTCTGCCTTGTATAATTCAGAAGTATGCCTTGTATAATTCAGAAGTCTGCCTTGTACCGAGTTACCTCACGTTCGATCTCTTCCTTTAATCCTTTAGCTCGAGTAGAAAGCTTTTGACCGGAAGAAAAGTCGAATGGGTCGGACATGTACTAATCGTAGGAACTTGGCTCGATGATCGGATGCTTGACTTGGACTATCCGATTTCGAGTTGGTCGAGTGACTCGTTCTTCAGGATGGAGCTCCCTTCGGAGATTATTCCCGGACAATGTTGGATCAAAGCGGAACACGGCTGTGTCGGGATGAACACGTTCGTGGCCAATGCTGGTTTCTCCTTGTTGAACCTCACTTGTACCGTCCATGAGCTGCTCCGGTACATGCTGCTCGTCATTCTCCGAACCGTCCGAAAATGTTTGCCTTGGTGCTCTGCCACGGAATCTATCAATAGGGTTTGCTTGGTTTGCACCATTTCCGATGATCGGATTGTGTCCTCCTTGCTGCAAGGCAGGATCAAGTTCTTCTCGGTCCGAGTCAGCCTCGGGAATTTGATTGATCAGGTTTCCATTGTTGTCGAGCTGTGGCTCTCCGTCTTGTAAACGTGAGGTGCTCGACCACCGTTGCGAAGAGCTTCTTCGCGGTTTCGTTGAACCCAAGGGCGGCCTCGTTTTCGGCCATGTTTATATGTCTTCTTAGCCTTCGGATTTCTTTTTCGTGCATGACGATCACTCTCCCCAAGAAAATCTCAGACACGATATGCGGAAAGGTTGCTTGACGTCCGGAGTTGCGCGAGGCGATTGGACGCTCAAAGTCGAAACGGACCGAGACGCAAGAAATCTGGTGCCCAACGCATGAAGCAAGCTAACGGCAGACGCGCCGTGTCCACAAAGGAATCCTTAAGGACCCACAAAGGAGAATCGTTTCCACCCGGAGTAACTTGGTGGGAAAGACCGACGGATGGGAAATGAACGGGTCCCGGAAAAAGAAAAATTTGGCCATCCAGGGTCTGGAACGAATGCGCTGGGCCGCAAACCAGGCTGGGAGAAGCCTCCTCCCTTGGGAATCTGTAGGCGGTGTGAGAGTCTCCAAGATAGCGATGACACAATAAACATGAACACTTGCCTAGAAGAGAGCTCCGAAGCCGCGACTCGAGGGCAACAAAAGGAAGGATCGGGAACGCTGTGTTAGGCTCCTAATTGAAAACTGACCCCGCTCGAGATGGGAAATCGTGATCCCCCGAAACCAAGATAAGGGAATGAGCACATAAGAAAGAATATTGTGGGCCGAGAGCACCGCAGAGTTTGATCCCTACTGAACGAGAGTCTAAATAATGAATGAAGGCATGAAGAGGGCGTGCAACCGGACCAAGACCCAATTAACCAAATTAAATACAAAGTTGTCGTGGATAAAGCTCAAAGGATCTAAAGCATATAAGAGGAAAATGATAAAAGAAGTTTTATTCATTAACAAGCAAGTCTGCGGAGGGATAACGCTTACAAGAAGACCTCTACTAAAAAACTCAAAGAGTTGCACCGCCGAGTCGTAGACGGACAATTTGGAAGAGAAAAACCAAACACCTAAAAGCGAAGTTCAAATATAGCAAGAGAAGAAAGTGGTAAAGAAAAAAGTCGAGAAAGAGAAATGGGAGAAGGAAGGCGACGATCAAGAATAGCCTGCGTGCCCAAGAGCGGACTACTTAGTGTTGACATTCAAGGAGGATCCCAGACCGCCACAGAAAGCAAATGGGGCAAGATGAGGATGCATAAGCATCCCAATATCCACCCCCCCCCCTCGGCAGCGACAACCACCCAGGCAGTCCCCTACCTGCCCTTGACGGTAGTTCCGGGCATTAGCTTTACTGAGCTCTTGTAAGTTCTAGATTTTGGATTCGTGTCTGGAGTTCAGTTCGTTCGCCCAACAGCTTGGCATTTGCCCCACGAAGATCCTCCACCACCAAAGATCTCTTCTCTGACTCTCCAGGAGATCTCCCCCCCCCCCCATTCACCCTGACGTTCGCTTTTACCGCTTGCCATTTGCCCAAAGGACGCGCCAACCTTAACTCTCGGTCCAGCTCGAGCCCATTTGCTGGAGAGAGACATTATCCAGCCGCAGAACATTGATCCTCCACCTTTTCGACCCTGAGCGCCCATCAAGGAAGGAAATCTCCGAGTGCAGTTGAGCCTCAATGATCGAACGTGGAACAGTGGGAGCGTCGCCCTCCGGAAGATCGGGGTCCGGCACAACGGGGAGATGAGCAAGCCATACTTTGTCCAAGGCATGGCCCTTTCGCTACTGAAGATATGCTACTGACCCGATGGCCTTCGCCAGAGCCCCAATGGTAGAATCGGCGGCGCATAAATGCTACTCATGATTGAAGATGAGAGCTTTCCAGTTCAGAGAGAAGAGAACCCATAGAGTTTATCGGATCCGCAGACCGATTTTATTCTGGCCAATCCCGGAGTGCCACGTCGACAAGAGAGCCCACCAAACAGTACACCTACCTGTAGACCTCTCAGTAGGCACTGCAACCGATGAGACCAGCGCCGAAGGTAAAAGAAAGATTCGCCGGTAGGAACTTTTATCAATTTTAGAGGAGATGTGATCGGACGGCGGGATTGGCGGAGCCAATAGGAGGATGCGCCAGAAGTATATAAATAGAAAAAGAATCGGATAAAAAAAAAGGTCGCCTGCAGAAAGTCATAGAGGCGCTCGGAGACCGAAAACACCACAAATACTGTTAGCAACCGGCAAAATAAGGCCAGACGGACCTCATGATGGCATGTCTTTCTGACCATGCCCCATGAGGTCCCAATATAATGGTTAGTGGACATTCTTCACCACCTAACCGCCGTGAGAACCCTTCAACCCTTTCTCACGCCGGATAAAAGTTGATGCGCCCTACCATTATATAAGCAGACAAACATTACGATTTCCGGACATGATGCTTCACATAAAACCGCATAAACTCACCCTCTCGAGTACTTGATCCATGTTGTGCACGCCTGACTTGGGCCTCGGAGAACCTTCGGAAGGGAAATACTTTCTCGTTCCTCATGAGGTTTCCTAACCCGTCTGTTAGTGATTTTTAGACTCGGAGACCCGATTCAATAGCAGCTCGAGTACTACTCATCCCCCAAGAAGACGGACCCGAAATACGAAATTCAACCATCCCGTAGAGCACTCATCTTCAATTTGCATCTCCCAAAAATGCTCCCGAACACGGTTTAACTTGAAACTTTTTTTAAATGAATTCTATATATTGGTGATGTCATGATGGAAATTTAGATTGATATCCCTCAATATTTAGATTGATATCCCTCAATATTTACTCATAAGTCATTTTGAAGATTAGTTTACAATTATAACAAAAAAATATAAATTAATAAGATATTGAGATTAGTCTATAATATTTATTATTTAATTTACAAAAATTAAGTATATCATTGATATTAATCAAAGTTTGTTTTTAATAAATATAATTATATTTCATTAACTATTATTTTTAAAAAATACAGAAAATAATTCAATTAAAAATGGATGCAAAGTATGGCAATCCAACCCGATATTTCTATCCAGGTCGGACCGTTCCGAGTCAATCTCTCGGCAAGAATGCAAACACCGCATAATATTCAAATTTTTCTTAAACACAACTGCAGATTCGATTCATAAAACATTAATTCTCACTGCATAATTAATCCATAACCAGATCGTACACTAGAGGTTCATAAAACAGAAACTAACTTATTAAAATTCGATTAAGCACCATAAACCTAAATAAAACAAAATCCAATCCTAATTTCACTCCTTTCTTCATTGCCTCCACGTCCGCTTTCAGAACTAAATGTCCCGGACAACCTCTTTACCTGCACACTCAAAAGTAAGAGAGGCATAAGCATTACCATAAATGCTTAGTGAATACGGTCATCTTGTAACACCTTAGCCAGTACCATTCAAGTAATCATACTATCAACCCAGACATAATATTAAACACGTAGAAAGCAAGCACAGAAACAAAATGATCATCTACCCTAACTCGCAGACCTTGGCCTTATGGACTCGGTTCCACACTAGCGAGAATCACACATCTCCCAGGCAAGAGACACGATCATGCCCTCAACACGAGCTAGTTAGACATCATATATCTCACGGTTACACTTAACCGAACCACAATCAAAGAAACATTGACCTTGCTAAGCATAAAACCGCAAACTTACACAAGCAATCAATAAAACATCAGAATCTAGCAATCATACGATCCTAGATACAAGGCACAGTCATGCACTCACCTTAGACAATCAAATAAACGGATTTGGTCGGAGGTTACTCGGTGAAACTCGATCAAATCTACAATCTCTTGGTGACAGTCACACATCTCTCGGATGCAGTCGGATCTCCTCGGCTATCGCACAGCCACGATCAGATGCTCTCGGCTATCACTCGATCCAGTCAGAATTCCTCGGACAAACTCGATCCTTCCCTTGGTAAGTCGGCTATTCCAGGTCGATTATCACGGCTGGAATCGACAGAAACATAACGGAATTCACTCTCGAGTAAAAACTCTCCTCTCTCGATAAATAACACATCTGCTCGAGATAAATCCACAAAACTCAACTTATATATGTGAACCCTAGAAATAAATCGCCCAGCCATGACTTGGCGTGTTTTACTTTTCTCTCGGTTATAGTCGGTCCAAAATAAGTTCTCTCGGCTTAAACCACAAATCTCCTAGACTCAGCCAACTTGTCTCCCAGACTCAGCAGACTTGTCTCGATAGTCGACTTTCCCCTCGGATACATGCACGGTACAGTCCATTTCTCACGGACACAGTCAGAGTACATACATTTTCTCACGGACAGTCGAACCTCACTCGACCCATAACACAATTCTATCGGCCATCCCATGACCCACTCGATCATAATTAGAATTTTTGGTCGCGGATGCTACACAAAGTCTCCTAAAATCCTTTTCACAAACTTATCTAAAAAAATTGTTTAATTTGAAGAACACTAGATTTGATATGATGTTTATAAATTGTTGATTAAGTAATCGGGGATTTGCAAGTGGTTTTTAATAACTTTACCTATATCTCATTTTGAGTAACATATAATTTGGATGAATAATATAATTTTTTTTAAAAAAAAAATCTTCTAAAATTTCTAATCCAATATACCTCTCTAAGTCTATTTGAGTTTTAAATGGTTAAACAAAATTAGTTTAGTAATAATGTGAAACTTTTGGATTATTATAAGTAATTTCCTAAATAAATATTTGAAAAAGTTAATATTTATTCTACTATATAGTTCCTTTGAAATTCAATATAGGAAAGAAAAAGACTAATACTGAAAAAAAAAATTTAAAATTTGTTCTAAGTTTCAGAGACAATAACTACAATAAATATTATCAACAATGTTATAAAAACCAATTTGAGATTTTTTTGTAATATCTTTTTTTTATAAATATTTTCTATTTTTTTGTAATTTGATATTATGTTTTTATTTATTTTTAATTATTTTTTACGAATCTATGTACTTATTTAGTATATATTATTAAACCAATTTGTGATTGTTTGATTTTGTAGATGATTGCAAACAAAATTCAATTAAACTTGCAAACAAAAATCAATTAAACCTTAATATATAGTTTTGCTTTCAATCGTAGGAGCGGACACAAAATAAATAGGGGGAATTACTAAAAATAACCTAAAACTTGATTCTTTCTCCAAAACTAGACCCCTTATTGTATGTTTGGCAAAAGTAACCCACATGGGTAGTGAAATTACAACCCTCACCCTTATGACCAAATAAAGAACGTTCGCGATAATGACGATTTTACCCTAGAGAAGTCTACTACGAGAGAGTAGACTTCCCGTGTAGACTTCTTGACCTCTCCAAGAAGTGTACTTTATTCTAAAGTAGACTTCTCGAGTAGACTTCCAAAGTAGACTTATCACATGTAACTTATACTGTAGAGTAGACTTCTCTCAAATAATTTCCTTATTATTAATTTAAAAAATTATAAAAATTAATGTTATAAAAAACTTTGATAAATAACCAAAACATATGAATTTTCCATCTATTAAAAATAAAATTTCAAAAAAATGAATCAATTTTAATCAACATTGCCAAATTAGGTTAGAAACTAATACATATAGAGAAGTCTACTATAGAAGTCTACTAAATCTCTAAATCTCAAATTTTAATAATAAAAATTATTAAAAAAAATTTGGTAAAAAAAATTATGAACACAATTAAAACATAGACAATTGGCATATATATAAAATAAAATTTCATGAATATGAATCAATTTATAAGTTTCATGTGTATTCAATTTAAAAGGGTTAGGGTTAAGGTTTAAAGTATAGGGTATAAGGGTGTAATTGTTAGGGTAAGAAATTTTTTTATATGAATTCATAATTTATGGTTTGGTTAATGGTTTAGCGTTGATATCTTTATTATTTTAACTGTAATTTGTAAATATCTTAAGTAAATTAATGTTTTGATATAAGTTTTAATCGAAAATATTTTATTTAGGGTTTAGGGTGAGTAGACTTCTCCAGTAGACTTCTCTCGAATAGAATTATACTACACAGTAGACTTCTCTAGTAGACTTCTCGAGTAAACTTCCAAAGTAGACTTCTCTCGTGTGACTTATACTGCATAATAGACTTCTGGAGTAGACTTCTCGAGTAGAATTCTCTCAAATAATTTTTTGAGGATTAATTAAAAAATTATAAAAACTTTATTTTATAAACTTAGATAAATAACCAAAACATATACATTTTCCATCTATAAAAAATAAAATTTCAAAAAAATGAATCAATTTAAATAAACATAGCCAAATTAGGTTAGAAATTTTTTTTTATAAATTCATAATTTGTGGTTTGGTTAATGATTTAGCGTTGATATCTTTATTATTTTAACTGTAATTTGTGAATATGTTAAGTAAATTAATGTTTTGATATAAGTTTTAATCAAAAATATTTTATTTAGGGTTTAGGGTAAGTAGACTTCTCGAGTAGACTTCACTAGAATAGAATTATACTACACAGTAGACTTCAATAGTAGACTTCTCTAGTAGACTTCTCGAGTAGACTTCATAAAATACAGCGGGAAATCGAAATTATTTAACAAATTGGGCGGGAACTTTAATAAATTGGGCGGAAACTTTAACAAATTGGGCGGGAACTCAATTTTACTGGTTAAGTAGACTTCTCGAGTAGACTCCTAAAGTAGACTTCTCTCGAGTACACTTATATTACATAGTAGACTTCTCGAGTAGACTTCTCGAGTAGACTTCCAAAGTAGACTTCTCTCAAATAGACTTATTAGTCATAGCATACTTCTTTAGCAGACTTCTCGAGTAGACTTCTCTCGAATAGACTTATACCACATAGCAGACTTCTTAAGTAGACTTCTCGAGTAGACTTCTCTCGAAAATTTTCATAAATATATAAAGAGAGTTTAACATAATTGTGTTAAAAATAAAGTGCATCTCTCTCTATCTAAAATAACGCCTCCTCTCCCCTCCCTCCTCTCTGGCCATGAATCTCTTCTCATTTGTTTCTTGTTGTCATTCTCATCTCTATCATATCTATCACACCTTCAATCTCCTCTCACTTGTTGGTTATGGTAGTGGTAAGAAAATATGTGCTTTTGTGTTCCTCTTTTTCTTTGCTTTGTGTTCATATTACAAATTTGAGCTTATTATTACAGATTCTAAATTATTATTGTAGATTTGGATTTATTGTTGCAGATCTAAACTTATTATTGTATAAATTTGGTAGATTTTGTTGCAGATCTGAATTTTATTGCAGGTATTATTTTTTTCTTCTCTCTTTCTCACAATCAAAGATTCAAAGGTACTACTATCTTATCCTCAGTTTTGCGTATTTTTGAGTTTTCAGTAATTAAAATTTAAATGTTCATTAGTTATGCTAACTGTATTTTAATTATAATTTGGGTTTGATTATTTTTTTAATGTTGGATTAGGTTCAGGCTGAGAAAATGGGAGAAAGAATGAAGCTGTTTCAAGATTTTGTGCCTAAAATAAGGTAGAAATTTATGTTTAATTTTTGTTTTGAACTCACTGCTCTTAATTAAATTATTTGCAATTGATTTTCTAATATTTTTTTCAGATGATTTCATCAAGAAGCAATCGGTTACATGAGTAGGAATCCAATCAGAAGAGTCTTTTACAGTATTTTTTTGGGTTTAATTGATAATGTTAAACATTTTGAATGTAATTTTTTATATCTCATTGTTGTTGGATCTAAGTTCATCTTTGATTATAAGATAAAGCTAATAAATGATTTTGTTTTAATATGAGCTACATTTTTGTAAACATATTAACTCTTTAGATTGTACAAATCTCCAAGAAAGACTTAAGTTTTGATTTCAGAGTAGATTTTTCGAGTAAACTTCTCCCATAAACTTCCAAAGTAGACTTCTCTCGAATAGATTTATACTACATAGTAGACTTCTCTAGTAGACTTCTCGAGTAGACTTCTAAAGTAGACTTCTCTAGAATAGACTTATACTATATAGTAGACTTCTTGAATAGACTTCTCGAGTAGACTTCTCTCGATAATTTAACTTATTTACATATTTTTAATAAAAAGTGTGAACTTTCGATAAACTAAACTTCAGAGATAAGATAACAAAAGAAAATATCTAAGATCACAAAAGAGTAAAGAAAACCATCAGAAACCCCAATTTTGAAAACACAAATAGAGAGAAATGAGTACTTAATGTCTTAAAAGAGGTTCTTACAATCAAACTGAAACAAGTGGAGTCGCATAAACAGCACAAGAAGCCACCGAGGAAAAACTGATCGGTTTTGATGTATCAATTGATCAACAAATGCTAGAAAAATATGAAACAATGTTGTGTGTTTTTGCATGAAGTGTCTTTTACCAGATTATCACGAGACTTTTTTCTTATGTAAAATTGTTTGTTAAATGTTGTGTGTTTTTGCAAATATGAAATATATCGAGAATTTTTCAGCTCGATGCTGGTCATGAAAAGTCCTTGTGCCATTAGACTTATCTAGTAGACTTCTCGAGTAGACTTTTAAAGTAAACTTTTCTCGAATAGGCTTATACTACATAGCAGACTTCTTGAGTAGACTTCTCGAGTAGACTTCTCTCGATAATTTAACTCATTTACATATTAAAAGAGGTTCATACAATCAAAATGAAACAAAAGTACTTAAACTGAAACAAAAGTATTTCAACTTCTTACTCATGCTTTTCCAGTACACTTCTCCAATATACTTCATTAGTAGACTTCTTACTCAGACTTTTTTCTTAACACCTTATTCACTACTAATATGCTAAATACCTAATAATAGAAGAAAATTAATTATAGCTCAACTATAAGAAACAAACATGTAAAACTCATACATAAGCAATAGCAATAAATAACACAAACTCAAGAGTTAAAAAATAATCTTTATTTAACATAAATTACAGTTAAATGAATTTTATTAAAAAAATTGAACAAGTAGACTTCTAAACTTCATCAGAAGTCTACTAAGTAGAAGTCTACTTACTTCTTGAAGAAGTCTACTACTAATATGCTAAATGCCTAATAACAGAGAAAAATTAATTAAAGCTCAACTATATTAAACAAACATGTAAATTTCATACATAAGAAAGACAAATAAATAACAAAAACTCAAGAGTCAAAGAATAATTTTTATTTTTCATAAATTACAGATTAAAGAATTTTATAAGAAAATTAAAACAGTAGACTTCATCTGATGTACGCGGAAGTCTACTAAGTAGACTTCTTGGAGAAGTCTACGACTAATAAGCTAAGTAACTTGTAAAACATAAAACCTGATTCCACCATCCCTATAAACTATAAACACGTATAACTGATATAGAGGCAAAAACACTTACTAACACAAGCTCATGACCAAGAAAATCTTAAAAGTTCATTATATATTTGACAAAAAAAACGTTTTAAAAAAAATATGGAAAGTAGACTTCTAATACGGTTAATGAAGTCTACTATTAGTAGACTTCTTCAAGGAAAGTAGACTTCTGCAAAGAAGTCTACTAGAAAAAGTAGACTTCTTCCAGGTCAGTTTTGCAATTGCCAAAAGATGAGTAGACTTCTCCTCCAAAAGTAGACTTCTGTGGAGAAGTCTACTTTCGGAGTAGACTTCTTACAGGTCATTTTTGCAATTGACCAAACTTTGACTTTTTTGGAGTAGACTTCTCCGAGATAGTAGACTTCTCGGAGAAGTCTACTCCTAAAAGTAGACTTCATACAGGTCACTTTTGCAATTGACCAAGTTTGACTTTTGGAGTAGACTTCTTGAACCATGGAGAAGTCTACTATGTGTTAGTTTTAGGGTTGACTAAACATTGAATTAATTAAAAATTAGACTTCTTCTCAGGCCAAAAGAAGTCTACTTTTTAATTCAACTTTTCGTCACCCAAAAAAAAACCTAGTAGACTTCTCGAGCTGTCTATTACAAAAAGTCAAAGATTGGTCAATTGCAAAAGTGACCCGTATGAAGTCTACTTTTAGGAGTAGACTTCTCGGAGAAGTCTACTATCTCGGAGAAGTCTACTCCAAAAAAGTCAAAGTTTGGTCAATTGCAAAAATGACCTGCCTTTAAAGAAGTCTACTCGAGAAGTCTACTCCATTTTTTTTTGTTCTCAAAGGAAATAGAGTAGACTTCATCTGACCTGGAGAAGTCTACTTTGTTCACGCGGTCAATTGCAAAACTAACCTTTGCGTTGACTTAGTAGACTTCTCCAGGTGAGATGAAGTCTACTTTCGCAGCTCAGATCTGGAAAACACGAAATTTGACTGAAAAAATGACTTATCACTTGTTTTTAGCATCTTTTCAAGCTAAAAAATGGATTTTTGGTGCAATTAAAACTTCAAATTGGTTGAAAATGGTGGTTGGGTGAATTGATGATGATGACATTTTCTTGAATAAGTGAGGAAGATGAGTATTATTTGGTCAATTGGATTTTCAAAAATTAAAGAAATTAATTTGAATCAATGACAATTTCGTAAATATTCGAAAGTGAGAAGGATGATTTGGAGAGAAAGTGGTTAATGTTGAAATGAGAAATTTGATGGGTTAGATTTACAATTGACCTCAATTATTGAGTCAATTTTGCAAACCTCTCAAACAAATATCCTGGATTTTGGTGCTATGTAGTATGTTTCATTGGGTCTAGGTCAGTATTTTTTTTTTATCTTTATTTGAATTGATTGAATATATGATGTGAATGTCCGTCAAAATTTAGATATTTAGTCGGATATGCGATCCACTATGTTAATTTTTTATATATTAAAATTCGAAATTTTTTTTTAAATAATCAAATTTAAATTAATTAATAAAAATATATTTTAATGATTCGTAAAACGATACATTTTATTCTTAATTTGTTTAACTATGATATTTATAATAATCAATTTGATGAACATAAATTCAACAAATTTACATATAGAAATAATAGTTATACAATTTGTTTATAATATTATCTAAATACATATACGCAGGAGCGGACCCACGTGAGAAGTGGGTGTGTCAATTGACCTGAGTTAAATTATAAAAATTAGATTTGGAAGCATGAGTCAATAGAATTTATTGGCTAATATGGTCAAAATTTACTAGGTTGAACAACCTTGATCCGAGTTTGAGTGGCTTGTAATGCATATTTTAACCTTTAATTTTAATTTTAATAATTTAATATATATTATAAATCGGATAAAATTATTTTCTGGGACCTTCACTGCATATACGTATATCTTTAACAAATATTTTGCCGAGCCAATCGACCACTTCTTAAGATTAGTAATATCAATCGTGTATGAATTTTGAAGCTAGTTAATAAAAGACGAGTTTAAAAAACAACACACGAAAAAAGGGATACAAGAAGTCTCAGTGACATTCGTTGCATATCCATTGGCTCAACCATAATATTTGACAAAAACATCTTCCCATTTCCAATTTCCCTTTTTCTCTCCCAACAAAAACCCTAAAATCATCTCTCTCGCAGATTCAGTTTCGGCCTCGAACAAACGCCTTATTTACCTCATCTTCTTCAATCGATCTTCAATCATCTTCTCTCAACAGGTCCTTCTTCCTCTTCTTCTCTGTGTCTTCGATTATGGATGAAAACTCTGTTAATCCTCCCACTTCTCGATTCCTCTTCGCTTTTCGTGATTTGTTTTCGATTTTTCGTCCACGGGATATCGACGATTCCGCCGAATTTGGGATTTCTCACGGGATATTTTCGTGAATTGCCTTCGTTCAATCACCTTCTCCATGTCCAGAAGAATCAAAAGCTTCGGCTATTTTCGATTAATTTAACAATTTTGTTTTCCAAGCTTTGTTTTTCCTAATTCTTGTTGATCGTTTTTACGTAATTGGCTTTTCGAATGTTTATCCCTTTGCCATGTTTCACTGATAACAAAATAAAAAACTGACTTCAATTGTTTTTCTTTTCGTTGTTTGATTGAATTCGTTCTTGTACCAATCTGATCTTGTAAATGGCCTGAAAAAGCTAAAGTCTTTTCGTATTTGCGTTCGAAAATTAGTTTACAAGATGAGTCTCCATCTAAGCCTGACTGTTCATCTCTCAATCCTGAATTTGCAAATTTTTCTCTAAAAAAAAATGTATCCCAAATTCACCATTTTATATGTGAATTTTCTGGTTAATGCTTTCATTTTGTCCTTTACGGCATCTTTTGCTATCTCCAATTTAACTTTCTGCAAACTTTCCTGCAACAATCTCTTCTATGAACTTATATCTTCTGTTCTTGTGTTGTAACATGTTAGGAGAATCATAGGGGGCGTGTTATGTGTAGTATAGTCTTAAAGAAGATGTATTATGTAAAACCATTTGCTCATTTCTTGATATCTTTTAGTGTTATTGATGTTCATTGCAGAGATGTCACCAGCAACAAAATCAAAGTCAAAGGATAAAAAAACTGGAAAAGAAGCGCACAAGGCGTCACCGAAGCCTACACTGACAATTAACGGGAATAGCAGCATGGCAGCTAGTGCTTATAACCCTGTTCTAGGAACATTTCAAGTTCTTGATTCAGTCTCGATAGCTTCTGTCTCGCCGCTACACTATGGTCGTTTCCGGAGTATAGATGAGGCGGATGTAAATGGGGTCGAGTCTGATTCCGTTTCGAACAACGGGAGCTGCTCGGGCGAGTCGGAAGAGCACAAGGAGAAAACAACCAATCTGCCCCTCAAGCAGGAGGTGATACCAGGTGCAGACAACGACAAGCGAGAGAAAGTCCGCCAAAAGAACGAGAGAAAACATCAACGTCAGAAGGAGAGGCGGGCACAGGAGCTGTACGAGAAGTGTAGCACGTATCTCATGTCCAGGAAGCTCGAAGCACTTACGCAGCAGCTTGTGGTAATGGGAATATCTCAAGAGCATGCGACGACGGCATTGATGATGAACGAAGGCAAGGTAGAGGAATCTGTTCACTGGTTGTTTGACAGGGGCGAGGAAGAAATCGAGAAGCAAAGCATTCAGAGCCCTGGGAATTTGAAAATAGACATAACAGAAGAACTAGCTAGGATTACACAAATGGAGCTACAACTTAAATGTACAAGGCAGGAAATAGAGCGTGCGGTTGTCCAAGCAGAGGGTGATTTGGACAGAACAGAAGAAGTCTTGAAAGGAACAAAGTTTGAAGAATTGTCTGTGCCAGTGAAACAAGATGATCATCTTACAGCCAGTAATGGTAAACTTATAGTAGGGATAGGTTATCAGAACTCAGATGCAGGAAGGCCTGAAACACAGCCTGTTCCGCCAACAAGAGACGACAAGAGCTTTAACTATACGAAATCACCCTCCACAGCAGAACCCGCGAATAAAATGGTTCAGCCTATGAAACGACCACAACCGAAATTGGATTGGCCAAAACCTCAACAATCTGCTTCTTTGATTGATAAAAGGTGGACAAATACAGGACAGGCTCCTTCTGCTTCTTACTCTTTGCCATCATCGCCATCACCGTTACCTGAGCCTTCTGTGAGGGTCGAAGCTCGCTATATAGCTAGTGGAAATGAATGTAAGAACACTCAGCAGCAGCCAGCAAATAGGGAACCGGTCGTGGCAACGAGACAGCGGACACAAGTTGTAAGCACGAATCCCGTTCCAACTTCAAGCATGAGCGCCGCAGTTCCTACCAGTTGGCATCCTGCAGCAAGCATAGAGATCATGAAGTCAAATGGCTTCATACAAACGCATAACATCCCTATTGCTCGAAGCCCGAGTCCAAATCTGAATCCAAATCAGATCTACCAGCAGCTCCAGTATCAAAACCAGAAGCGATTCAGTAACAACCCAGTAGATCCACATGGTAGTACCTTGACCGATCCACATGGTAGTACCTTGACCGCCCGAGGGAATGGCAACTTATGGACCAGAAACAACACTGCATCGTCGTCATCCATATCTGCTGCATCTTCGCTGGGATTGTTCTCCGCGGTTGGTTCAGCAGGAACGTCGGGTGCATCATCACCGATAGATTGGAGCTCTGGTGGTTCGGTCGACTACACAAACATAGACTGGAGTCTAGACCAAGGTTTATCCCAAAATACTAGATTCAATGGAATCTGGTCAGGGTCAAAGAGCAGCAGCGACATGTATGATGCGAACATGAACAGATATAGTCTAAACAGTTCCATGGGAAGCCGAGTCAACATAAGCAACGGTGTATCGATGGAGAATGTGGGTGTGGGTGTAGCCGTGGAAACACAACCAGCAACCTCTCAAGATTGGACTTCACCATTTGAAGGAAAAGATATCTTTAGCTTGTCTAGACAATATGTGTCTCCTTCTCTGTAAGAGCAGAGGAGTAACATGAAAAAATGGAAGTAATAAAACAAGAAAAAGAAAAAGAAAAAAAAGACAAAAGAAAAATGGTTTCAATGTGTGGTTGCTTCTCCGTTTGGTTGGTTATTATTCGTGAATGTGTTTTTTCTCTCCTATTTTATGTTAAGAGCATCCAAACCAATCTTTTAAACAATTTTCAAGTCTGTACCAATACAGAACAAAGCCTTTTTTGGTCTAAAACTTATTACATCTCACTGGGAATCTCCAGGCGAGACTCAGATGATGAGGTAGTAGCAGTTACAGAAGCAGGTTCTTTGTACCATTCATTAGCCTCTCGAGTCATAAAGTTTGCCTCTGCAACAAGTTTACGTCGAATTAGTACAAAATCCAGAAGAGAGACCAATACTTGTAAGTTACAAGAGAAGAGCATACCAGACAAGAACACATTCTTGTACTCTTCATCGTCATATATAAACTGCGGAGGATCTGGTGAACCAATACCAACAATGGTGCTTCCACTGTCATGCACAAGTACAAACCAAAGGTTCTGATTAAATAGCCTTTAGCTCATTAAATATGATCTTGTACTAGCTTGTTAAGAAGCATTTGGGAAGACAAATACAATAGTAGCATACTGTTTACTCAAACTACTAGATGAGCTCCTATGCAATGCTCAGGACTTTATGAGATTTCTCGATGCTGTGACAATAGAAAGAGATAGTTGTAGCAAAGGCATACCTCCCGGACATAAAGACCGCATCATATTCCCCGCGCCCAGATGCTATTATACGTTGCTTCAATCGTTTAAGAGATGGAAGAACATTAAACGCTGGCAGTTCTGGAAATGTCAAAAAACAGACGAAAATGTAAGTCACCGAATCTTGAAATTTAAAGATGCGACTATCTTCTATGCATAGATCTTTACCCAAATCGTTTACGCAAATGTTTTGAGATACACCGTTGTTGGTGACCTTCTCCAGTAATGTCAAGGGATCAATGTTGCTCGTCTGATCTAGACGAAGACGCTGAAAAGTAAATAGATTAAGCCATGAAAAATCCTGAAAAAGCTTCAAGAAGTCAAAATATCCACAATCAGTTTCAGTTGATTACTTTGTAAACTTCAGCAGTGGAACAAGCTTCTCGTGGCTTTATAAGCACCATAGGAAGATCAATAGGAAAAGGAGGAGGAAGGTCTTGGACAATCTGCATTAGCCTTTAGATTAGAATCCAGCAAAATAAGCTGCATCATGTTAACAACCCCAAATCCTAGAACTAAGTCAGAACAAGCGTTGGTAAATCTAAACATAACATACCTCACCTCTCCCGGTACAATAAGCAGCTCCATGTGAGAAGAAGAAAGGAATATCTGACCCAATTTCACTTGACCAGTCTTGGAGTTCCTTCTCAGTGACAATACCTCCGTTGAGCTGATTCGCCGCCCAGAGTGCAGTCGCGGCATTACTGCTTCCACCACCGAGTCCAGCCCCTGTAGGCACCTTCTTGTCTAGATGAATCTGTCCATATATCAAGAGAGACTCTAAGTTTCTTGGTAAAGAACATGCAATATGTTTATATAGAAGAAGTCATTGTTGTCTAGTGTGTTTTTTTTACCCAGAAGAACTTGTTACTACCAGTTTTCTTCCTGTAAAGGTTAAGTGCTTTGATAATCTGCAAAACAGGAAGTTGCAAACACAGACCAGAGAGAATTAGAACAATGCTTCTTCATCCACTAGAACAATGAAAACCATCTCACCAGATTTCTCGCGTCGACAGGGACTCCAGAGACGTTGGTAGAAAGACGATCTTTTGATTTCGATGGTGACAATGAGAATTTGATTGTGTCTCCTAAGCTAATAACCTAATCAAACAAGAAAAAGAAGACATCAAGAGACAATGAGAAGTAGGAAAAAAAAAAAACTTAAAACCTGTGAGGAAGGAACTTACATGAAACAAAGATGCTAAGTCATGAAACCCATCTTCTCGTTTTCCGGTTATCCTCAAGAAAACATTGATCTGAAGAGTATAAGAGACAATGCCATTGATTTTTCTTAAAAGTAAAAAAGAAGAGAGATGGTTGCAAGAAAAGTAAACTGTCTTTAAAACCTTGCAAGGTGAGAAGAGCTTAAGCCTTGACAAGGGAGCTTCTTTGTCAACATCATCTCCTATCTTATTAAGCCTCTCGTCAGGATCAAACACTATCTAAACATCATACACATCCCACAAACATCAGCTCAAAAATGTTACCACTATTCCTTCAAAGATTTGAAATTGTGAGAATCAAATCGTGAATGTGAAGAATCTCAAAACTTGAAATTCTGAAGAACCCAGATACGCAGCATCGAATTCAAATCCATATCAAAAGCTGAAGGAGCAGGAGAAAGGGAACATTTGCCAAAATCGCTTCCTAGATTATTCGATTTTGAGAGGAGAAATTGAAGTAGAACTCGTTACAATAGAACATGAGATGTAAAGAAAACACTAAATGCTTCAAATTCCGATCTAAATTGATAAACCCAAAGACAAAAGGAAGAGAAATGAAATTCGGATATCGTTATCTCTACTTGCTTTCTGGAAGCTTTCACGGAAAGACTCAAATGGGGCCGAAGAAGCTTCGGAGTAAATGAAGAAGAAGAAGCGAGACTGGTTTTGAAGGAAGTGCAAATGAAGTTAATAGATGAGATAAATGGAGGAGAAGCCGTTGCCATGGTTCGTCTTCGTACCTGATTGTTTCTCTTTGATCAGGATATGCGAGGTTTTTTGTTTTTTTTTTATATATTTTAATGAGCCAACACAACAGTTTCTGAGAAATATTCGCATAAATATTTTTTATTTATTTAAACCTAACATACCAAGTTCAGAAATACCATAAATTGTTGTGTGAAAATATGTGTTAATCCTAAATAAATTATAAACAAAATCAAAATTTTGGATTCTCTTTTCCAATTTAGATTTTAGATTTTCTTCATTTAAAAGGGTTTTCATTTTAATATTAATTATATACTATTATTTATTTTTATTATTTTTATATTTTTGATAAAACCATGATATTATAGATAAATAAACCAAGTTAACATATATTAGAGAAAACAAGTAAAGCTATAACAGATAATAAAAGCACTAATGGCTAAGGAGACTACAAAAACAAACGTATTAGGAGAGATTAACGCAAAACACGAGATAAACCGGAGGCGAAGAATAAGACATCAAGTCCACTAACAGTGAAAAAACTCGTATTCCTTGCAATTAAAAGTTTCTCTCCAAGAGAGAAATTTGATAGAACACATATCTCCATAAAGGAGTAACAATGGCAAAGAAAGCTCATCCACAAACAACGCTAAATTTTTACCATTCTCAACTTTAGAGAGCCAACAAATTCTAAGGACTTGAAGGAAGGAGCTAAAGGAGACATAGAAGCCGGAGGTGAACCTAGTGGCTTCAGGAAAAAAGGCTGCATACTGCGGTAATAGTTCGCACGAAGACAATTGCTGATGTGAACAGTTTAGATGAAGACAGAAATGTCTAATTATATATATGATTTGTTTCAGTCAATAAGTTAAACTGGTCTTTCTAGTTGTAAGGAACCATTCAACCACTTTTCTATGTTTTCTTTAGTGTAAAGAATCGTGATGATTCCACTTTGTTTCCATTGTACTTTCATCTATTTAAGCAATGAGAAAAACCATAAAGAGGTTGTCTTAACTACCCAAAATCAAGTATCTTATGTTCTTGTCTTATCATTATTATTTCTTAGTTTTGATCGGGTTCAAAGATTTGAACCTCTACCACGAGGGCCGTTGAGATAACAATAGCGACAAAGCAGTTTCGAGGAGGCGGAGATACTGGATCTGGATGCACTAGTGGTTTGGGAGGGTCCGGCGGCGCCGAGAAGAGCAACACCCGGAGGTGAGAAGAACTTATGATGACTCATGACACAAGTGGTTGGGTTCAACATGACGAGGATCCTAGTTAGGTTAATGGTGATGATGATAATGCTCGAAAGAAAAATCATGTTGATCATCAAAATATGGGTCAGCCAATTGAAAATGTTAATGAAGCTATGCTGCTTGTTGTGGATCAAAACCAGAATAACAATTATATGTAGATGAACCAATTGAAGGGTTTACATGTAGAACATGATATTATTGGAGGATATCCACTAGAGGATGAGGATTTTCAAGCAAGTTTAGAAGAATATGAGGTCGAAAGGACTATTATCGATGGTAAGGAAATAACATAAAGAAAGAGTTAGAGGTGGTGGTAAGTACCTAGGCCTACTGGAATAATTTGGATCGGAAAAAATAAAATTGAGTTGTTTGATTTTGTTGTGAAAAAGATTTGAGATCAACTAGGCGGCTCATATAATCATGTTTTATCTTGATCGGAAAGAAATTATAATCAAATCAATGGCTCAAGCAAAATCGATCTATTATAGAGATTGTTTCTTGATACAAAAGCGATTACGATGAAATCAATGGCATTTTGTCAAAGTTCAACTTGGAAAGGAAAATGGCGAGAGAAAAATTATGTGGATAGTTTGGAAAAAATGTCTCTATGTAAAAGTGAAATAGGAACGAGTTATAGAGATATTGTTATGAATCGAATGATTTGTGTTGTATTATTATGAGGATCAAAGGTCTTTTTATATAGTGATTACATAAAAGGATAGAAAAGGAAATAGTCCTTTTACTACTTCTACAAGGAAAAGGAAAACATCTACTAATCCTATTGGACTTAGGAGTCCTGGCCGCCTATGGTCTAATGGACTGGGCCGTGGGCCATGGGCCGGTTATGGAGATCCAAACCTCAATGGATTATAACACTCCCCCTTGATTGACATAACCGGTTGTGATGATAGGATCATAGTAATACGCTTGGGGATGCTGCCTCATTAAAACCTTTCTAAGGAAAACCCAGTGGGACAAAACCTTAGCGAGGAAAAAGAGTACAGCACGCATTACTCCCCCTGAAAAGATCATCACTCTAAGTCCCTTAATCGGCGCATGCCGATCTGATGCATTAGCTTCTTCAATGTGGAGGTTGGAAGCGACTTAGTGAATAGGTCGGCTGAGTTGTCGCTGGAACGGACTTGGAGCACTTTGAGTTCACCGGCCTTCTGTAGGTCGTGAGTGAAAAAGAACTTTGGTAAGATGTGCTTCGTCCTATCTCCTTTGATGTATCCATCCTTCAACTGAGCTATGCATGCGGCATTGTCCTCGTACATGCTGGTCGGTTCTTCTTTCCCTTCTATCATCCCACAATCTCGTCTAATGTGTTGAGTCATTGACCTCAACCAAATACATTCTCGGCTGGCCTCATGGATCGCCAATATTTCCGCGTGATTGGACGATGTAGCCGTGAGTGTCTGCTTCATGGACCTCCACGAAATGGCTGTTCCATCGTGAGTGAAGACATATCCTTTCTGGGATCGACCGTTGTGCGGATCCGAAAGGTAACCTGCATCAGCAAAACCAACTAAACCTTCATTGTTAAGGTTAGCGTAAAACAGACCCATATCTTTCGTCCCTTTCAGGTAACGAAGTATGTGTTTGATCCCACTCCAGTGCCTTTGGGTCGGAGAAGAACTGAATCTTGAAAGGAGGTTCACGGCAAAGCAAATGTTCGGCCTAGTGTGACTAGCCAAGTACATTAACGCTCCTATGGCACTGAGATATGGCACTTCGGGACCAAGGATTTCTTCATCCTTCTTCTTTGGACCGAATGGATCACTGTCCAGACTAAGGCTTCTCACCATCATTGGGCTACTCAGTGGGTGAGCCTGGTCCATATTAAAACGCTTGAGTACCTTTTCTGTATATGCCATTTGATGCACAAGGATTCCATTATTGACGTACTCAAGTTGTATTCCCAAACAGAACTTAGTCTTTCCTAAGTCTTTCATTTCGAATTCCTTCTTTAGGTATTCAACCGTTTGGGATATTTCCTCAGAGGTTCCTAGTATGTTCAGGTCGTCTATATACACCGCGATGATTACGAATCCCTTGTTAAATTTCTTTATAAATATGCATGGACTTATGTGATCGTTTTTATAGCCCTCTTTTACTAAGTACTCGCTTAGTCTATTATACCACATGCGACCTGATTGTTTTAATCCATAGAGCGATTTATTCAGCTTAATACAATGCTGGTCTCGAGAACTTCTTTTATCTTTCAGCTCTATTCCCTCTGGGACATTCATATAAATTTCGTTATCCAGTGGACCATATAAGTATGCGGTTACAACATCCATTAACCGCAAATCCAATTTCTCTCTTATGGCCAGACTTATCAGGAATCTAAAAGTCGTTGCATCCACCACAGGGGAGTATGTCTCCTCATAATCGATTCCTGGCCTTTGTGAGAATCCTTGTGCCACAAGCCGTGCTTTGTGTCTAACGATTTCACCTTGTTCGTTTCTCTTCCTCACAAAGACCCATTTATGTCCAACTGGTATAACATCACGAGGTGTCCGAATTATGGGACCAAAAACCTCTCTCTTCCTTAAAGAGTTTAACTCCACGTTTATAGCTTCTTTCCATTTATTCCAGTCTAATCGACGAGTGCACTCTAAAATGGACGTGGGTTCTAGATCCTCATTCATGAGCTCAAGTGCTACATTGCATGCAAATATTTCATCAATGTCGACATTCTTTCTGTTCCATTGGATTCCAGACGAGACATAATTGATCGCGATCTCTTTGTTATCAGGAACTTCAGGCCCATGAAGCTTGGCGTCCCAAGCAACATTTTCCGGCACCTTAGGTTCATTTATGTCTGGAACGTCCACTATCTCCTCGGTCTGAATTTCAGCACCTTTCTTTAATTTCCGAGGAGTCTTATCTTTGGAACCAATTGGTCTTCCACGTTTCAATCGTGGTTTAGACTCAGTAGCCGCTTGACTCGGTCCTTCTTGGACATCAATACGAATTGGTGCATTCACGGCTGGTATATATGATTTCGTTACCCTCTTTGGGTCTGCAAAGGAATCTGGCAATTGTATAGCTAGCTTTTGCAAATGTATTATCTTTTGGACCTCTAAATCACTTTCACGAGTCCGGGGATCTTGCCATTTTAAGGATGTTTGATTCCATGCAATTTCTTTTACCAGCCGGTTTCCATCACCTAATGTTGGAAAAACGGATTCGTCAAAATGACAATCCGCGTACCTGGCCTTAAATAAATCTCCGGTGGTCGGCTCAAGGTACTTTATGATCGTGGGTGAATCATATCCAACATATATCCCCATCCTCCTTTGAGGTCCCATCTTAGTCCTCTGTGGTGGTGCAATCGGCACATAAACTGAGCAACCGAATATCTTAAGATGGGAAATGTCTGGCTCTTGTCCCGATAATAATTGGGATGGGGAATATTTATGGTCACTAGATGGCCTGATGCGAATTAGTTCGGCAGCGTGTAAGACAGCATGTCCCCAAGCGGATACAGGAAGCTTTGACCTCATGAGTAATGGTCTAGCAATCAACTGTATGCGTTTTATAAATGACTCGGCCAAGCCGTTTTGTGTATGTACATGTGCCACGGAGTATTCAACACTTACCCCCATGGACATACAATAGTCATTAAACGCTTGGGAAGTAAATTCACCAGCATTATCCATTCGTATGGTCTTTAAAGGAAAGTCTGGAAAGTGAGCCCTTAGGCGTATTATCTGAGCAAGGAGTCTTGCAAATGCCATATTCCGTGATGACAATAAGCATACATGTGACCATCTTGTAGATGCGTCAATGAGGACCATAAAATATCGGAATGTCCCACAAGGTGGGTGTATTGGTCCGCATATGTCTCCTTGAATTCTTTCCAGGAAATTTATTGTTTCCTTAGTCACTTTCACTGGTGATGGCCTTACAATGAGTTTCCCTTGTGAACATGAGGCACAAGTAAGATTCTTTGGGATTACTCTCCTTTCTTTCAAGGCGTGCCCATAAGTATTGGCTATCAATTTTCGCATCATATTCGACCCGGGATGTCCCAGCCGGTCGTGCCATAGGTTGAACCTATCCGTAAACTCTTGGTTTGCGGTGGCATTGGCCTCAATCATATTGACCTTAGTGCAATATAAGCCGGTAGCTATAGCAGGTATAGTCTCTAGGACTTTCTTTTGGCCTTGGACGATTTCAATTATTTGGAGGAACTCTCGGTTTCCTTCGTCCATTGTTTCAACATGAAGACCATTCATTCGAATGTCTTTAAAGCTCAATAGGCTTCTCTTTGAGCTGGGGGAAAACAATGCATCCGCAATCTCTAGATGCGTCCCCTTAGGCAATAGGACATTGGCCTGGCCGTAGCCTTCTATTAGGCCGGCCATGCCTGCTATAGTATTTATATTGGCCTTTTTCAATGTAAGATTTATGAAATATCTCTTGTCCTTTAAAATCGTGTGGCTTGACCCACTATCCACCACGAATTCATCCATGTTGCCTTTCATTTAAAAACAAGAATTATGTCTTAAAAGCCATTAACTATTAATTAAGCAAATCCAAACAAATCCAAAGACATAAATCCAAATGAAAACAAAACATGAATGCAATACAATTTTAATGCCTATTTTAAACAATCTGATGTCTCCATGAGATCATCCATAAGGTCATCACGTTCATGATCGAAGTCGCCTTCCTTATCATGCTGGATCATGTGGGCTTCTGGATTCTTCCCTTTAACACTCTCTTGATAAAGTTCCACAAGGTGTTTGGGAGTCCTACATGTCTTGGCCCAATGATTGTCCATCCCACATCGATGGCAAACAGACTTAGTCGGGCCGGACTGGTGTCCGGTTTGGTTCCCGTGGCCACGCCCTCGGCCACGGCCTTGACCGCGGTTAAAATCAGATCCGCGGCCATTCCCTCGACCATATGGGTGGTAGCGACCACGCCCTTGTCTCTTTCCACGTCCACGGCCATTATACTTTTGGTATCTCTGGACATGGTTTGCCTCGGTTTCCATCTTAGTGTCCTCGGCCACGTGGGCTTCAGGAAGTGGGGTTGATCCAGGAGGTCTCATCTCGCTGTTTCTCATCAGCAATTCATTGTTCTGCTCCGCAAGCAATAAACAAGAGATCAAACTTGCATAGGTCGTGAAGCCTTTCTCACGATACTGTTGCTGTAGCAACACGTTGCTTGAGTGGAAGGTCGAGAAGGTCTTTTCAAGCATATCCTTCTCTGTCACAATCTCGCCACATAGCTTCAATTTTGAAACTATCTTAAATAGGGCCGAGTTGTATTCATCCACGGACTTAAAGTCCAGGAGCCTTAAGTTAAGCCAATCATATTTGGCCTTAGGCAGTATAACCATCTTCTGATGATCATATCTCGCCTTTAACTCCTTCCAGAGATCAAGAGGATCCTCAAGCGTCAAGTATTGATCTTTGAGACTCTCAACGAGATGGTGGCGTATGATTAAAATCGCCTTATACCTATTTCTCTCGGATTCGTTATTTGCATCATTAATGCATTCACCGAGCCCTTTTGATTTCAGCATGATCTTTGCATCTAAAGCCCATTGCAAGTAATTATCTCCTGAGAGATTAAGGGCTGCGAAGTCCAAATTATTGACTTTCGCCATCTGAGATCAAGCATCGGTTTTTCTCTTAGGATTTTTAGGGTTTCTTTCAACCGCTTTTATTTTATGCACATATCATGCGATTTTAATTCAAGCAAGTTTCCAATTTTAATCCTAACATGTAATTCTAGGTGATAAAAGTAAACAGGAAATTTTCCAAATTCAAATAAGGCAATTTCCAATTTGCGATTTCTATGTGGTCAAACAAAAAGGAAATTTTCCAAATTCAATCCTAACAAGGAATATCTATGATTTTCGGTTTTGGCCAACAAAATTTTAATGGTCCGATTTTTATCATGCAATTCCTAGTTCAATTAGGATTTGGCCAAGCAATAGATCAAACAACCAAATTTGATTTTAATTAAAGCATGCGATTATAGATTAGGGTTTTCAAGCAACCATGCGATTTCAAACAAATAGGATTTTAGGGTTTGATATTATCATGCAAAAGTTCAAGTTCGATTTAGGCCAAACAATCAATCAATCAATTTACAAGCAAATCCGATTTTAGGGTTTTATCTTTTCTTAGGTTCAATTCGATTTTAGGTTCTTAAGAGATCAAACAAGTGGAACAATCAAAATCGGTTTTTAGGGTTTGATATACATTAGGTCCGATTTCGATTTTATGGTGTTCTTGAGTTTTAGGGTTTTGATTATACCTTTGATCTTTCTTTTGGGTTGACTGGAAAAGAACCGGGAGCTAAAGACCTCGGAAAACACTTAGGATCGGATCGCACAACTCCGGCGTAGAACGGCGACGGACGGCGGCTGCTTAGGGTTTATCATAGCAAGCTCGTGCTGATAACGTGTTATGAATCGAATGATTTGTGTTGTATTATTATGAGGACCAAAGGTCTCTTTATATAGTGATTACATAAAAGGATAGAAAAGAAAATAGTCCTTTTACTACTTCTACAAGGAAAAAGAAAACATCTACTAATCCTATTGAACTTAGGAGTCCTGACCGCCTATGGTCTAATGGACTGGGCCGTGGGCCATGGGCCTGTTATTGAGATCCAAACCTCAATGGATTATAACAGATATGACATTAATAGAACACTCTTGGTTAAGCAAAATTGGCATATTTTAGAAAGACTTTAGAAATGAAGATATTATAACTCATTCAGTTTCTTACTATTGATGTGTATTTGGCAGCCATGTTATGGATGGAGATCAATTCAAACATTTATAACTGTTTCAAAAGAGTTTAGGAGTTAAAAGAGGTGATGGGAAATCAACAAACTGATGGACGGATCATTGGCTTCCAACTTAGACTCTTCTACAAAGGTGGTGGATCTTTTAAAACCATATCAGAGAGAATAAAATGAAACTATGGTAGATAATGTTTTAATACTAGAGGATGCAGAGCTAGCCAAATAAATTTGTGTCTCACAGTATGCTCCAATTGATACATATATTTGGTCTTATACAGAAGACTCCAAATATTCGGTGAAATCATGTTATTGGATTGCAATGCATGTTATCTAAGAATAAGAGGAAGAAGTACCACATATTGGTTCAATTGATATATTTGAAAATGGAGATATGGAAGTTGAAATCATCACAACGATTCAACACTTTATCTAGAAACCCATCTCATTGGCATTACCTACAACATAACGATCAAGAAGAAAAAGCGTGCAAATTAAACCAATTTGTGAAAGATGTTTCCTAGATGAAGAAAAAATAAATTATATTTTATTTGAATGTGGAGCATTTGGAGATGTTCAAATATACAACATTTTGAGGATCCATCTACTGTTAGAGGGAGAATGAGCACATTCCATAAAATGCCCTCCCCTTATTAATGATAGCCTATAAGAATCAGGCTCGCCGAGATTAAACCGACTAAAGGAAAAGGAAATCCCGAAGAAGAGTGAGGATCTCCGAGAAAGAAGGAAATAATGAACACGAGAAGGAAAATATCTAAAAGGAGAAAGGAAAGGGAGCCGACTCTCGAGATACTATAAATTAGAAGCTCCTCATAACTTGAAGACCATCCACAATTCAATAGAGAACTCAGAGGCAAGACCTAATCGCCGCAAGTTTTCTAGACTAATCCCATACTTTGTCATTTGATCCAGCTCGGCAAGACTCCTTTGCCAAGCAACCCTTGTATTCTTTGAGCTCGAAACGAATAATAAGACTTGTTCTCTTAAACCCAAAAATGTTTATACCTAAATTAGCCTAGGTGATATTCTGATTCAACAATTGGCGCCGTCTGTGGGGACAAGGAAACAAGTTCTTTGCTATCAAAGCTCAAGGATGTCACCTACGAAACACATCGACGATTGGTTCCCAACACGCAGCCAGCAAGATAACAACCGAGCATCGTTGACATGAAGGGTCAATATGATCATGGGAGGCCTACCCGGTTATGACGACTCCGTCAAGGCCATCAAGGAATACGAAAGAGAATGAGCAGGGCTCCGAGAGCAACCTCAGATCCCTGACAACGGAGCTACTTTTATCTTTACGGCGAGGGACACGGAGGTACTTCATATGCCACATGCCGACCCGCTCGTGGTCGAACTCTACATAAAAGATCGCCAGATGCCAATAATCCTAATCAACACCGGCAGTACGGTTAATCTCATATTCAAAGAGACACTCGAGAAAATAGATATCGACAATCGAAACGATAAGTGCAGTCCCAAAACCTCTTACAGAATTCACAAGCGAATCCATCCTCAGCCTCGACATAATTCGACTCCCGATACACGTCAGCGGGATAATAAGAACGGTAAAATTCGTCGTGGTCGATAAGCCAGCAATCTACAATGCAATTTTAAGTACGCCTTGGATTCACGACATGAAGGCAATCGTATCGCCATATCATCAATGCATGAAGTTTCCCATCCCAACGGAAACCTTCACCTTGCAAGGTAACCAGCAGATATCCCCCGTATGCTTCGTCAGCGAAAGAAGGATGCTAGCCATCTCAGCATATACTATCAACGAAAAATAGATTCACGCCTCCCATATAACCAGAGACCTAAACCGGAACGGGTCACTCAAGTATGCATCGATGAAGTAAACCCCGAACGTTGCGTCGACATAGGAAGCAACCTCGACGACAAAATAAGAGGAGAGCTCATCCAACTACTTCGAGAGAACGTTCACCTTTTCGCCTGGTTAGTGAAAGATATGAAGGGTATTGATATATCATGGCTTTTACCCATTTTTGAACCATGATATAAGTGTTTTAATTGAGACTTAGTACTATTTTCGAGTCTATATAGAGTCTATGCAAGTTCAGGTACAATTGGAGCTAAATTGGAGATTTGGATGCATTTTGGAGCTTAATGGAATGAAGTCACGAAGTGTTGAAGTTGGATTAAAGTTGCACAATGGGTGTCGATCGACACATACCATTGGTGTCGATCGACACCAGGTTTTCCAGAATCCTAAGGCGTGAAATTTCTAGAATTTTGCAGAAAAGAAAATTCCCAAGATTTTTCCTAATCTTCCAGGGAATTGAAGATTCGTACCTAGACCTATAAATAGAGTTTTTATGTCATTGTTTAGGCATCACTTATTATTTTAGAGAGACAAAGAGAGAGATTAGGTTTTGAGAGCTTTTAGGGAGAAAAATTTGCACTCTGTTTTTGAGAGATTTAGAACCCTTGTATCTTTTCTTCTATTCTTTTTATGCAAATTACTTATTCTATGATGTTTGCTGCATCCATGTCTGAGTAGTTTTATAGTTAGGTTGTGGGGAATTAAGGGATTGATGATAGGTTGTTAGAATTGATTTGCTACTGGGATTATCTGCTTGTTCTTCATCTTTGATTGTTTTAACTCTGAAATTTAGGATTGATCACTTAGATTTCGAAACCCTAGGTTGTTTGACAAATACGAAAGTGTGTTAATCACTTAGCGATTGAATCATTAGATGCGCATTGATTCTATTCGCAGCGACAGTTGGTTTAGGTCTTTGTGAACAATATCGAACCTGAAATTAATGCATGTTTCTATCTTTAAATTCGCAGCGAAAGTTGGCTTTCTAGGTTTAGACATTGATAACATCTGCAGCGAAAGTTGATTTGTTTGTGTTTTGTGTTTCGAGTTCTAGAAAAATTAATCCTGATAGTAATCAAATCTGCAATCTTGAATCTTCCTGCGATACCTCACTACCTAGCGCTTTGTCTTCTTGATTTTAAGAACCTGAATTCGAACTTGCCTTGTTTATTTTATTGCTTTTTACTGCTTTCCTATTTTACTCTTAGCTTAAAAACTGAATTAGAATTTGTCTAGTTACTTCAATTCTCTGTGGAATTCGACCCCTAAGTACTACAATGATCTCTTAATTTGAGAGAGTAACTCATGGTTAATTTGAGCATATCAAATTTTGGCGCCGTTGCCGGGGAGTTNATTTGATTATTTATATAAATTATATGATATAAATAATATAATTAGAGTTTATTTGGTAAATAATTTTGGGTTTTCGGGTACCCGTTCGGTTCTCGGGTATAACCCGAACCGAACCGAGAACCGTAATAATTTTGAAGAAGAACCATTCGGGTTTTATTAGCTAAATGGTTCGGGTCTAAATCCTGTATTTCGGGTCGGTTCCGGTTCCGTTTTTCGGTTCCGGGTTTTATGCCCAGGGCTAGTTCCACATGTGATTAACTTTTTGGTAATGTAGAAAACAGGTGGAAGAGAATACTCTAGAGGACAAAGAAGCTTTGGTTTTGAGCTCTAGAAAAGGAGAGACTAGCCCTAGGCACAAAATCCGGACCCGAAAAACCGACCCGGAACCGATCCGAAAAACCGATTCGGATCGGATTCGGATCCAAGGAAATAACCGAATGGGGCTTAACACCGTGTACCTTCGAGTAAAGGTTCGGTTAATAATTAACCGAAGCCTGAATAGTATCTGAACGGTAACCAAAGCAATGTAGCCGTTGTAATTGTTAGTATCGAATCGATTCGATACAATCGAGACCACTACACCGTGTATTGCCTGTTCGGCTTCCTCTCTCTCTCCGATTTTCGCCTTTCCCAAGCCCTAAAAGCAAAATCTGTGGCCAAATCTAAGTAGTAAAGCTGGAATCCTTAAATTTCTTCTATCGACCGTTTTCTCCTCCCTCTGAGTCTTCGCGAAATCGATCCGAGGTATGCATCTTCTTCTTCTTCTAGTTCACGAATCGAGTAGATTCAATCCTCTTCTTCAACATAGTTTTAAGCTTCTGAATTGACAAGTTTATGAATTCTGATGGTCTGAATTTTGTTTTGACAACTCACATACATGCTATTTAAGGTTTCCTTTGTCAATTTTATGATGGATTTTGATTTGTTTTTGTGTGTTACATACTATTTGTATACTGTTATGTTGCGAATTATGTATTTGAATTTAACAGTGTGCATACGTCCTGTTTGATTTTGCTCTTAGTTGAATGATTTTGATGATCGAATCAGAGTGTGTCTTAACGTTTGTGTGAGTTATCTTGGAAAAAATGGCTTATGAGTTGTTGCATGTTGAGTTCGTGAACAACATTTGGGTTTGTTTGATTATGATTTGGGATGTAATTAATTTAACTTCTTTAGAACACATTTGTGGATTCACGAATATTGGTTTTAACATTGTACGAATCTGATCTGATTTTTTTTCTTTGTTTCTTACTTTCAGATGGATTCTTCATCATCTCTAAATCCAGGTTACAATGAGTTAGAGAAACCTCAAGAAACGAAAGAAACAGAACAACAGTTTAGGACTCCTGAGAGTCGTGGAGGTAAAAGAAAGGACATTCATGGATCAAGTGGAGCTAATTCTCAGTCGACCAAGCAGAAGAAGGAACTCACTGCAAGATCTGATGTTTGGGGACATTTCACAAAGACAAAAGAAAACCGTAACAAATGCAACTGTCACTATTGTCACAAGTTGTTTGCATGTCCAACATCCTCGGGGACTTCAAATCTCCAAAAGCATCTATTATGTTGCAAACATTACAAGGCATTCCAAGAGAGAAAGATTCAGACAGTGATCAATGAGGATGATGGAGGTCTGAAGGATGCGAAAGTGTCTGAGAAGGTATTCAAAGAGGCTACAGATGAGATGATTGTGATTGGGGAATTGCCACTCTCTTTTGTTGAAAGTATGGCTTTCAAACACTTCTGCAAAAGGGTGAACCTGTACGACCCTCATTCAAGAAGAACAACAACAAGAAACATCGTTGAGATGTACAAGAGGTAGTTTGCCATTGGATGTTAGAACACGATGGAATTCTACATTCAACATGTTGTCAAAGGCATTGAAATTTAGATTAGATTTTGACAAGATGGAGGCTGAAGATAAGCTATACAATGACTTCTTCCTAGAGTTTGAGAATGGTGTCAAACGGATTGGACCTGCAAGTAGGAGCGATTGGAATGCTGTTGAAAGGTTAGCTAAGTTCCTAGTGATATTTTACAACTCCACATTGGTTATGTCGGCTTCTAAGTCTCTCATTGCGTATAAGTGTTATGGTGAGATAGTCACCATAGAGAGAAACCTTAGTCAACTGAGTAATAGTTATAATTTAGAGTTTAAGTCAAAGGCTGGAGATATGTTGAAGAAATTCGACAAGTATTAGGATGGAATGAAAGGGATCAACAAGATGTTGATTGCAGCTACGGTATTTGATCATAGGAAGAAGATGGACTTTGCTAATATGTGTTTCGAGAAGCTGTATGTGGAAGAATCGACTGATGCTATACAAATGAGTAAATCAGTCTTTGATTTTCTTCGTTCATTATTTGATGAGTATACACTTAGACATCATGGTCCAGTTCAGCAACCGTCTCAATCTACTCATGCATCCCCAATGAATTTCCATTCGCAAGAAGCAGTGCAATTGGTGGAGGATGATTTCGGCTATGAGAGGATGGATTTTATGTACAAGGAAAAGGTGGATGAATTGGGAGTCAAAGACACGAGAGATGAATTGGAAATATATCTCAAGGAACCGGTTGAGATACCAACAGTTATGAGCGGGACAGAGTATGACGTATTGTCTTGGTGGAAAGTTAACACATCCAAGTTCCCTGTTTTATCTGAAATCGCTCGAGATGTACTTGCAATGCAAGTGTCTTCAGTTACGTCAGAAAGTGCTTTTAGCACTAGTGGTCACATCGTAACTCCCTGTAGGAGTTCTCTGACTCACTATATGATTGAGGTTTTGATGTGTACAGAGCAGTGGCTGAAGTCAGAAATTTGGTTGAGTGAAGCAAGAGTTACGACTACTGTGGAACAAATACAAGCTGAGATTGAATAAGAGGATAAGCTTAGGAGAGGTAAGTTTTATTATTCTACTAGATTTTAAGTTTTATTCTTACAATCTTAGACAGTCTAAGTGCTTAACACTTTGCTTGTCTTAATTTATTTCAGAGTTTGATAATGAAACAATACAAGAAGAAGAAGAGTGAAGAATTTCCAACTCGGCTATAAGGTAACAAACTAACTTAGTAACTAGTATGTTGTAACTTCATTTGAAATTTTGAACCATTGTGAGTTGCGAATTGGGAATTTGAATTTGTTCGAGATTGTATTTTCTAACTCAGCCATTGATTGTTTCCAAAATTCTGTATTTGCTTCGTGATTTGGTTTTTATGCTAATCTGATTTGGTTTCTGTGACTCACAGGACAGTAACATGGAGATTTGCATTCACTAGGTTCTGTTTGGCAATCGCTTCATGACCGCTTAGATGCTGTTTGGCAACCACTCTCTATTTGCATTCGGCACTCCTTTGCTTCCTTATTTTTTCTCTATCTGATCGGCATCTCATTTTGGTTAAGACTTTCATATTTCAAACAGATTTTGAATGTTATTTTGGTATTTGGTGTTTAAAAACAGATTTTGGATTTTATTTGGTACTCTTTCAGTCTTTCTTATGTCTTATTTATTTGTTTCAGTTTATGAATGAATGGTATTTGGTGTTTAAAAACATGTTTTGGATTTTGGATTCAGGTACTTATTGTTCTTAATTGGTTATATACGGTACTTAATGTACCCGATAGTACCCGAACCGAAAGGTAATTTATGAACTTTGGTTATAAAAATCTAAAAGTACTCAAAACCAATCGGATTTCAGGTAATTCCCGGTTCCTCGTCCTTGGTACAAAACCGACCCGAACCTAGCATGAACCGATCCGAACCCCACCCGAATTTTTAAAATAACCGAATGGGGCTTGTAGCCTGAAACCGAAGTAACCAAAACCCGAATGGACTCGACCCGAACTCGAACGGGTACCCAAATGCCCAGGGCTAGGAGAGACTATGGGGCTGATTGGTAACAGTTGTAGTTTTACGTTTTTGTTGTAGAAATATGACTGTAGGTTTTGTTGTTGTGGCTGTAGATTTTATTGCTGCACCTTTTTGGCTGTAGAATTTAAAATTTTGGAAAGTATAAAATTGTGTTCTTTAGAAAAAAATGCTTTGTACAACCAAAAAAATGAAAAAAAAATATTTTGGGTGTGAGTAAAAAAAGAAAAGTCAAAACTTCTAAAACTTGATTGGATCTATTTCAAAACCCTAGAAATTTTGTTGCTTTGTAAAATTTGTAAAGCATTTACCAATCAAACCCTATGTTTTAGTTATAGTGTTGGGATTTTGGAATGTTTAAAATAAACAAAGGAGATAACAGGCTGGTGGCACAATTTTGTTTCAAACTGAAACATACTCGTTATAAACCATTTAGCCAGACTTAGTTTGTCACGATCCCATCTCAGAGATCCAACAAAAAATTAACCCACTTCGCAACCCTTGTCGCAAGGAATTTTAATCGAGTTTTGTTATTAGATCATAGGGTGAAATATATTTTGGGTCAAATGAAAAATCCAAAAGAAAAAGGAATTAAGGTTTAATCTCTTTAAAGTCCACAAGCCCATTAGAACCCTATCCCAAAATTTTATCGTCAACTCTCCTTATAAAAAGGTGCAATTGCAAAGAAGAGAAGCATCAAAAACTTATACAGCAAAAGCCTGCCCGATTTACTCTGCACTCCCTGAAACCCTAGCAAACACCGCCGCCACCTTGTGGGATTTTTTCCCGCCAAATCGTGAGGAACAACGTGACGATCTACATACCTATGTAAAAGTCTCATTTCGTCCAGATCGGGGATATCAATAATATCGCTTTATCTTATCGTCTGTTACAGTTTGCCCGAATCTATAACCATCACATATTTGACCTGTTTCGGTAGGGAAGGGAAACCGTTGAGAAAAACTATTCTAATTGATCCTAAAACTTGGTAAAAACCTTCCTGACTCCAAAATCTAGCCAAAACCGCAAGTGGGTTATCATTCAAAGTTTTAGTTTGAGAGTTTATGTGAAGTGCGAAGCTGCGACCAGAGAGAGGAGAAGTCGCATTTTGGGTTCTACAATAATCCTTTGGAGCTTATTTTTGGTATGGAGATTTATAACCCTTAGAGCTAGGTCTTTGTAAAATATATCGCCGTTTTCTCTTGTAATTTGGGAGTTATAACTGTTTTACCAAGATTGTTATATGTAGCATGTATCTGTAACCAGCATGTTGAGTGATATCTTTTGGTTGGGCAAACGAGGTCCAGTTGCCCTGAACCTTTTCACATATCTTAAGGAAACTTGGATACATCTCTAGGTTGAACGAGAACCGACTGGGGCTTCAATAGCATAGGTAAACATGCTGTCAAAACTGGGACAGCGAATCTGTCCAAAAGAGAAGCGAGTTGTTCTTCATCTTCAAAGTGGCTAAGGTGAGGAGACGTGATCTATGAATTCCTACTTCATAGTAATTCATTTGCCTATCCGTTATAGGCTAGGTTTGGAGATTGGTTGTTGTGTGGTAGGCATGCAATGTGAATGTGATGCGAAATGTGGAAGTAAGTAGAATTATAGTATATTAGGATGATGTTAGTATGATATGGTTAAGTGGTGTTATGGATAGTATATGTTGGTTTGTGTGCAGTCGGACTGAAGACGGAGACATGGCGATCCCGTTAAAGCCCGTAAACCGATTGACGAGGCAAAAGTGGGGTATGACCTTTTGAAGTAACGGCCAGCCCAATGTCATGTGATAAGTGAAGTATAGATAAGATCTAAGTGTTGCTAGATGCTATGTTGTGCTAGTTGTTAGGTTGTTTGTTGCATAACTATTTCTAAGCTTAGTATATGCATATATTGTTTTGTATTATTATTGTAATGCAAATAATGTGGGCAGGTGTGATCGCTTCTCGCTGAGTAATTCATTACTCACACTTTCTTTTTCCCTTTTTGTGTGTGCATATCTGTTACTTGTAGTGCAAGTTAGGACGCGAAACTTAGGGCTCAAAGTGATGGAAACAAGTGTTACATAGTCGTTATCATCTTCTTTCAATAGTCACTTCTTATAAGTTCTCTCTTTTTGTAACTCAAAAGAATCCATTGATAGTGAATTGCATGGTGCCAGTGAGACCCTTGCAGAGCCTATCTATGCTTCAGTGAGACGAATACGAAAACAAGAAACGAAAACGCAAACGCAAACGCAAATAGAAACAAAAAAAAATGGCAAATACAAATTTATGAATACGAGTACGATATAGTTACATCAATAAAAATATATAAAAATATCGTAACTTAAGAATATAAACTTGTCACACATAAATTTCAACATAAAAGAACACTTCAGTATAATATCTTAAATAATAACAAAATTCAGTTAATCATTAAACAACTCATTTTCAAAATCCTGCTCATCTAGTAAGAGGTTCGCAAACTCCAAGAATCCCACGCACATCTTCCATAAAATCAAATTCATCTCAACCAACATCCCAGATCTTGTCTTTTCAAATTGATCAGAATTTCTTAATAAAAACGTAGATTGTTGTGGATGTAAATCAAGTCTTGAGCAAAACTTGGATTCAACTTGTCCCTCGAATAGAGTGAATGAATAAGTACTCCAGTTGTGCACAACACAAGAGAGGAAAATTGTCCTTAAAAGCCAAAGTCTAGATGAGAGGAGTTTGGACACCAAAGTTAACCCACCAATTCTTGGGTTTCATAGTAAACATAATCATTGTTGGAAACAATTCGAAAACACTTTATCCTCTTACGTGAAATTTCTCCATCCTTATGTGGACCAATTCTTGTAGGATCGTCATTTAGCCATGCATCACATATAGTTTAAAATCATATATATACAAAATGTGTTATATATATGTGACAAGGAAACAAAAAGAAAGAATAGAACATATAGTTTAAATCATATGCCTAGGATTTAAAGAGTGACTTAAACAATATAGATGAGTGTTATTATTTGTCCAACAAGATCTGATAAACAACATCATAGAAGCAACTAAATTCAGACATTATCGGACGTTTTTCTCTCTTGTATATCTCGAGCTTCATCTTCTCAATCATGGAATCCAACATCGCATATACCAAGTGAAAGCATGACTTGTCAGTGTCACAAAAGCTATTCGTCTCATATATAGATATTGTAAAATCAATAATATAAGACATTTGATCCCACCAATCATGATTCACAATTTTTTCCTTAACAAAACTTGTTTTCCCTATTTGATCCTTTCTATAAGTGGACCACTCCTCACTTATGACCATGGCTTTAAGGCCTCTTTTGATAAGCTTCAATCTCTTAAGCATCACAATGATGGAAGCAAAACGAGTATTAGCAACCAAAAGCAATTTAAGAGGAGAGAACTTACTAAAGATTGTTAGTCTCGTGTTCTGGTTCATGATTAAATGTTTATTGCGAGCGTATCCTCATGAATTTATGTTATCCAATTGCATTCCTAATATGTTACTTCATTCCCTTCCACATTATTTGTTGCACAAATTTTCTTCAAAACCAGATTAAAGGTATGATCATGGTGTCCAATAGATGTGAAGTAACATACACCCAATAATCTCTACAGCTGCGTTACAATTTTCTGCATTATTAGTGTTGATTTGGACAACATTTTGATGATCCGCTTCATTGATAACATCTTTTACCAAATCAGCAATGAAGACTCTACATTTCACTTCGCCAAAAAAATCCACAACCTTGAGAAAAAACAACTACTTTTAGAAGTAGCAATGCGATTAATAAGGTTTTCTTGTAGGATCGCTCCAACCATGATGTAAAATCCAAGGATGTGCTCACTCGGATTCAAATACGTCTGATGACAAATCCTTAGGCAGATGAATGGATTGTATAAGTGGATCGGAGATCGTTACTCAAGTGTGTAAAAGCCCTTGTAATGAGATCATAAATCTAAATCTTAGTGAATTCGCACAAAGGACATACATTAAAAAAATTTATAAGGAATCTACCAAATACTCAGAGAAACAAAGAACAAAGCATACCCCTTTAAAATGAGAAAACTATGTTTTTAATTGATAATTGTGTTTATGGAATGAAACAATAGGCTCGTATATTTCTAGTCTAAGACATTAAAAGAGAATATTATAAATCAACATAAATGACAAAGAAATCAGCATAAATTATAAATCAAACAAAGATTTGATTGATATGACCTTTAAAACTTGATATTTGGCCAATTGATGAATATGTGAAGTTCTTTGTATCTAAATAGCTAAGGCATGAAGTAGTGACGTCTTAGAATATTTTGGACCATGTGGATGTTCTCCAAGCCAGCTGAGACGAAAAAATCAAGAATATATACCCAATCAACATGAATTGCTTGATTTGGCTCTGGATATGGAAAGTGAGAGCATAAGGGGACCCGCCCTGTAATAACCCGTGAGAAAGATCTGAACATGGTTTAGCCGGCCAGGTTCAACCAAAGATGGTGGACACATTTTTAAAGAAGTCAAAAAGTATTTTTATATTTGGGAATGATATCAGAGACAAAAATAAGCCCAAGTGGTCGAACGACTCCAGTCTGAATTGAAGAGATTCAAACCTAGTCGATACAGCAGGCTCTAGATCAACCAATATCTGACTCAGGCGGAAGCAATCAGATCGTGTCTAAGTAATCTACAAGGGTTTGTTGAGTTTGTAATGGACAAGGGAAGGCAAATAAAGGAAAGTGGTCTAAGAAAAGCATGAAAGAATCAAATGGAGCAGATTTCAGCCGTGTAGCCGATCCGTTCGTCAGACGCGGCCAAAATGATCAAGTGATGGGTTGTTGTGTTCCAAAAGTTGGAAGCCAACCTTATAAAGGTAAGGAGGGACTGATGAGAAGCTTTTTAGTCAAAGGAAAGCAATTTGGCTTGGAAGAATTTGAGTGTGTTCTAGCAGTGCCATTTCGAGGCAGTGTCGGCTCGTTTAAGTGATCGCGAAGGTTGAATTAGTTTGAGGGATTTCTTAAGTACGGTTTGGCTAAATTAAGTCTTAAGTGAGTTATAATGGTTAAAAAGTAAGTTTAGTCCATAAGGTTTTCAATAGGACCAAACGATTTTCTCAGTGTGACGTTTCGGTGCGATCAGGTGGTTTGTCGGATTGGTCGGGAAAAGCACCTTGATGACTAAGTGATAAGTAGATTTTTCTATGGGTTCTACTCAGTCAATGACCCACTACTTATAACCGAATGTAGTATAGGTTATGGGTCTTATCAATCCGATGGGAGATTTCGAGGCATTGCATTTATGGAATTCTTTCACAAGCTAAGATGGATAAAAGAAAGAGGTGAAATGATGAGAATCTAACACTAAAATACTAAGAGAGCAGAAAACAGGTATTGAAGCTAAATAATGCTAAAGAACTGAAAATAAGATGGCTAAAATACGAACTTGTAAAAGAAAACAAGAATCGGTTCACGGGACAAGGGAGTTTTTCGGGTCCAAAAACGTTAAAGATCCTTCCTTTGATGCTGGATTTACTTCCTATAAGGCTAATCCTTTAGCGTAGAGTTCAGGATCTGGACTAATTCACTGTCGTGGTATAAGTCTCTTTACTGTCTCACGACCTAACCTCGCTATCACGTAGTGATCCATGAAAACAACAAGCTTGAATAGACAACTCTACTAATGCCAAAATGCTCCCTAGGCATCTAATCTCTTAGGCTAGGATGAGCGAATCTCTTATGAGATTGGTCCTTGCAAACATTCAAACATGGCGTTTGTTTGAAGAAGCTCGATGGCAAAGTTCAAATAGCGAAGATGACTAAGCATTAATAATATCAAATAAGAAAGGATTAAGATGGATTAAGCATAGATCTGCATCAAAGGTTGGAGCTTTAACTCATTTTTCCCTACCCTTTGTCCTAAAACCGAATTAGACTACTCACAAGCCATTTGAGAAACCTCAAAATCCATAAGGATGAGAGAGTAACTCATAGGCTGCAAGATTGTCGAGAACAAGAAAAGGAAGAAGCTTTAAGAAAATAAGACTAAGCTATATATCTTAAAAACTTTAAGATTGCATAAAAATCAAAGGTTTAAACAAGCTTTAATGGTGGAAAATACAAAGTCTCGGTTTTTGAAGAAGAAGACAGAAAATAAAAAGTAGAAAGCGTGATGAAGAGATAAGAGTGAGGGAGTAGGTATTTATACATAAAAAGGGAAAAACATAAACGTTGGGACCACTTTCCCAAAATGGTACTATTTTGGATTTTAGCGTTTCGGGCTCAAGTCGTTGTGAGCAAGCCGAAACGCTGTCTCTTCTTGATTCTTCGGGCAGTCTCCATATCGGGCAAGGATTTCGGGATCACGTCGTGAAGGCTCGCCTTCCTTGGTACTTGAATCGGGCACTTCCCGTTGCCTTGCTCCGATATCCGTCTTTATGGCATCCTCTTGCTAGATCTTCACACTGAGGTTCTCCTTTCGGGACTAAGCCGCTGCTACTCATCTAAATCGGTCACGTGGTCGTGATCCATGCTCGATATTACCGGCTCGTTACCCATTTGTGATCTCCCTCCTTGGTCTCTTCTTCGGATCATCCTAAGCACCTGACAACACACTCCAAACATGCAAGACTATGCAGAAACCTAACCTAATGCATCTAATCCTATCATGGGTGAAAATGTGATGCAAACTAAGATAAAAGTGCAAGAATGAAATCCTAACTAGCATGAAATGTATGTCAAAAACATGCAATTTACAGAGATATCAACACCCCCAAACTTGCCTTTTTGCTTGTCCTCAAGCAAAAGCCAACCGGAGGGGTGAGGTTTTAAAAGAAAAGGTGTAAGTTTGAATCCAAAACGCCATTTAAAAGTAATCAACTCAATGTCTAAGTTCAGGTTTCTGGGATGCAAGTCGAATCCTACCTATCCAAAAACCCTTAGCCACATTCATCACAAAATCAAGTAAAATCAATCCCAACTTAGATGGAAATTCAAATTCCCAAATCCCCTTCACATTCATTAAGAAATTTAAAACATGGATCTCATTCATACCTGTCAATCAACTCACTTGGTTCAGGATAAGGTAACGAGCTAAATATGAACTCGTGGCGCGATCGGGTTAAGTGTTTAGATGGGATCACTCATGAAAAGAACCTTCTTAATGCAAAATGCTAAGGGTAAAAACCAATGGATGCATACAAGGCTAGACTTCCATATACCCAGAACATCTATTTCGTCTCCTACCCTATTCTAAACTGTTCCCTCCTAAGCTACCCGTTGCCTTGGCATTTCGCCTTAAACCCGATATCATTCCTTGATATTACCTTTCCTGGTCATCTTCGAGGGACTTCTTCTTTGTTGGAGATCGGTTTCGGCTCTCTGACTCCTTTGTTGCGTTCCTTGTGTTTCACCTTTTGTTGGCCGGACTTAGATTTTGTTGATTGGCCTTCTTTTGCTTTCTCTTGGAATCGCCTTTTTCTTGCTTTTGGTTTCGAGCCTCATTTGTTGCCGCCATCTCTTTTATTCGTGTCCCCGTCTGACTCAGTGGTTTCCTTCTTTTGCTTTTGTCAACGCATGATCAGATTGGAATATAACCCCTCCTTTTCCCTAGTCTACCCAGCAATATCAGCCTCCGATTTCGGTGTTAAGCCGTTTCAGTAACCAAACCACTTAACCTAGTGTTGACTCGAGATGTGAGCCAACGTCTACATGGAAATCCAACCTTGTCGATCTAAACCCAACAATTTTTGCCTAAGAAGATTCGAAAATGGTGTAAAGGCCTCACATGCTCTCACAAAAGTGTTTATGGCTTAAAACAAAGGTTAGGGCTTAGGGTAAGGTCTGGTACTTGGACTAGCAGAAGAGTGGTTGAAGGGAAAGAGAGTCCAAGTGAAATCTATGAGTTGAATGACAAATGTGAACAAGATATTTAAATTTTCATTTTAACGGTTCAAGTACAATAGGGGAAATGGTTTAAATCGCAATGCATCAAGCTAAAACCAAATTTCACAAGACAAATTCCAAACGTGGTGCTGCCTTAAGCTCAGTCTAATTCCAAATCCATCAAACAAACAAGAACCAAGGCATTGAGTTCATGACTTAAAAATGGCAATTTACAAGGATTCATCATACCTAACACCCTATGCGAATGCTTATGAATCCTAAATGAATGAATCTAGACTCAATCCTATCATGGAAGTGCAACTACATGAGTTCTTTTTGTGGGATAAATTTTCAAAAATTTTCAATTTTTTTTTTCTGTTTTCCTATGCAAATTTTATGAATGCATGATGTCTAATCTATTCGAATGCATGTACTACATACTCCCCCAAACTTAAATCACACAGTCTCTGTGTGATAGAAGAAAGGAAGAATATGGTTCTATGATAATGCAAAAATTCAAGCAAAATGTACAATGGTTTGAAAGTGTTACCTCTGGTTATATCGGGCTGTGACCGTTGGAGGAGTCCGGTATCGTGTGGTTCAGTAATTTGCAGACGGGTGCGACTGCATCTGGTTGATCGTTACGGGGTGAACCCGTTTTGTCCAGCCAGATTATACTTTCTATAACGGTTTTAGACCGTTATCTCGACCCGATTTCTGAGTGTGAACCTTTCACACTGGCTGGTACATGGGTCTCACTGCTGTAACGACCAATTCATCCAGTTTTCTTCCCGTTATGGCTCCCCGATACTCCACTTCCTGATATCTATATCACCGTTCTACTCATGATTATTCTTGATAATGCAAAGTAAAGAGAGAAAAATAGCAAAATAATTTAAAAGGATAAGCTTGGGGTGCCTCACAAGAGCGCTTGTTTAGAGTCTCATAGCTTGACTTTTCAAGACCGTTTAAGCATTGCTGGGGTCTTGGAGAAGAACCACGGTATTTTCCAGTACTTGGTATTTCTCATTCCCCAAATATGGCTTCAGTCTGTGTCCGTTCACCGTGTAATCCTCCCCGTCCCTTCCGAACAGTGTCACAGCTCCGTATGGCAATACTTCCTTGATGGTGTATGGTCCGGACCATCGTCACTTCAACTTCTCGGGGAACAATCTCAATCTTGAGTTGTATAGCAGCACTTGATTCCCTGGTGCGAACTCCTTCGGTTTGATCTTCTTGTCGTGGAGGACCTTTGTTTTCTCCTTGTAGATCTGTGAGCTCTCGAATGCTTCTAAGCGGATCTCTTCTAGCTCGTGTAGGTTTATCAGCCTCTTCTCTTGAGCTGTCTTGATGTCGAAATTCAAGAGTTTGATGGCTCGTAGAGCCTTGTACTCAAGTTCCACGGGCAAGTGACATGCCTTGCCATATAAGAGGGCGTAAGGAGACCTTCCAATGGGCGTCTTGAAAGCAGTCATGTATGCCCATAGAGCGTCGTCTAACTTTGCTGACCAATCCTTTCTTGTGGATCCGACTGTTTTTTCCAATATCGCCTTGATCTCGCGATTGGATATCTCGACTTGCCCGTTTGTCTGTGGATGGTATGGTGTAGCTACCTTATGCTTGACTCCATGCTTCTTCAGGAGATTTTCGAACAGCTTGTTGATAAAATGACTACCACCGTCACTTATTACCACTCTTGGGATTCCATACCTTGGAAAGATAGTTGACTTGAATAGCTTTAGTACTACTTTTGCATCGTTGGTGGGGCTAGCTACGACTTCGACCCATTTCGAGACATAATCAACAACAACTAGTATGTACTTGTTGCCATAAGAGGAAGGAAATGGTCCCATGAAGTCAATCCCCCATACATCAAAAATATCGACTTCCAATATCGGGTTCTGTGGCATCTCGTCCCGTTTGCTAATGTTTCCCTTCCTTTGGCACGCTTCACAAGAGGATACATACCCATGAGTGTCTTTGAATAAACTTGGCCACCAGAATCCTGCGTGCAAGATTTTTGTTGCGGTCTTGAATGTGGCGAAGTGGCCACCGTAGGCCGAACCGTGGCAATGGAATATGATCCCTTTCGCTTCTCCTTTCGACACACATCTTCTGTAGATCCCATCTTTCCCTCTCTTGAAGAGATACAACTCGTCGTAAAAGAAATAATTAATGTCCTTGAAGAATTTCTTCCTCCGGTAAGCATCGAGGTCATTTGGGATGTCCCCACTCACCAAGTAGTTGATGTAGTCTGCATACCAAGGAATGTCGTTTTCTTCCATGCTGGCTACAATTTCCAAACTCTTATTCTCTCGGTACATTCCTCCTAGGACATCTGCCATCATGAGCTGTTCTTCTGGTAGAGCATCATTGATGGGAATCAAATCTTCTATCCTCATCCGGGATAAGTGATCAGCTACATCGTTCTCTATCCCCTTTTTGTCCAGGATCTCCATGTCAAACTCTTGTAGCAAGAGGATCCACCTTAGCAGTCTCGGCTTGGTGTCCTTTTTCGCATAGATATACCTTAGTGCAGCATGGTCCGTGTAAACGATCAATTTTTATCCCACTAAGTAGCTTCTGAATTTCTCAAAGGCAAACACGACTGCCAATAGTTCTTTCTCGGTCGTGGCGTACTTCACTTGGGTATCGTCTAGCATCCGGCTTGCGTAGTAGATCACGTGTAACTTCTTATCTTTCCTTTGGCCTAGAACAGCTCCCACGGCATAATCGCTTGCATTACACATGATCTCGAATGGTAGATCCCAATCAGGGGCTTGGACTATGGGAGCACTCACAAGAGCGTCCTTGATCGTGGTGAACGCTTGAAGGCAATATTCGTCGAACAAAAACTCGGCTTCCTTGCATAAGAGCCTTGTGAGTGGTCTAGCTATCTTGGAGAAATCACGGATGAACCTCCTATAGAAGCCTGCATGCCCGAGGAAGCTACGAATTTCTTTCACTGTGGTAGGTGGCTTCAAATGCACCATGACTTCTATCTTGGCCTTATCTACCTCGATACCCCTCTCCGATATCTTGAGACCAAGCACTATTCCTTCTCTGACCATGAAGTGGCACTTCTCGCAATTGAGTACTAAGTTTGTCTCTTCACAACGCTTGAGTACCCTGCACAAATTCGACAAACAAACACCAAAAGAGCAACCATACACAGAAAAATCGTCCATAAACACTTCTACCATTTCCTCTATTAGGTCAGAGAAAATTGACATCATACATCTTTGCAAGGTTGCTGGTGCATTACATAACCCAAATGGCATCCTTCGATATGCAAAGGTACCATATGGGCATGTGAATGTGGCTTTCTCTTGATCGTTTGGGTGTATCGGGATCTGGAAGAAACCGCTATAGTGATAGGGCTCAGGTTTTACCCAAATAATCAACTACTGCAAGTGCACAGCAATGCAGTTGAAGTATAAGGGGTATCGAATCCTCAGGGAAGTTAAAGCTACACTTAGGTTTCTAGGTTTAGATTATGCTAGGCGATTTATATGTAATTAAAACTAAGCAATTAAACAAGCAATAAATCGGATTAAGATGGATTAAAGTTCAGGAGATGAAGCGCTAGGTAAGGATAATTATCAGGTTGAATCCAAGAATGCAGAATCTAAGTTTATTAGGGATTTATTATGAACCGTCTAGAACTCTAAACTCTAAGTTAAAACCAATCAACTCTCGTTGCAGAAGTTATCTATTCCTAGATTGCTAAATCCCAAATCTCTGTGCGAATTTAAACAATTAAGGCAAGCAATAAGAACATGTTCGATTTGTTCACAAAATACCTAAACCAAATCTCTTTGCGAATAGATATTTTGCTCACCTATGATTAGATCAAGTTACTAATAATGCTCTCGCATATATTAAATAACCTAAGGTTTGATTTCTAAGTGATCAATTCAGAGAATCAAGTTAAGCACAAATCAAGGTGAAGATCCAATTGATTTCCCTAATAATCCTAGTGATTCTACAAACTCTTCATCAAACCCTAAATCATCCTAACATAACTAGCAAACTACTCAGACATAATTATGCTAACACAAAACATGGCTGAATAATATTGCATAAAAGAATAGAGAATGATACAGGGGTTCGAAATCTGGCTCAGATGAGTTAGAATTGTCTCCCCAAAAGCTCATGATCAATCTCTCTCTAAGTCTCAAAAACAGAAAATAATGATAAGGTAGTTTGGCTAAACAATGCCTGAAAACTATTTATAGAAGGGGATTTTTCGTCCAGGGGCATCTTTGTAATTCTTCAGAACTTGTGTGATTTCCTTTTTCTGATGGAATTGGGGAAACTTGGCCGACCTTTCTTGGTGTCGATTGACACTGATGGTGTCGATCGACACTCAGCTCGTGAATTCACCTTCTTGACTTCATCACTTCGGCTGCTTCTCCAAAATGCTCCAAAATGTTCCATAATCTCCCATTTAGCTCTAAATGCTCTCCATCCTGTAAAGACTCTAAAAAGACTCCAAAACTAGCAAAAGACTCTATAAAAACACTTATATCATGGCTTAAAAACGGGTAAAAACCATGATATATCAACTCCCGCAGACTTAGCCTTTGCTTGCCCTCAAGCAAAACAGAAACTTAGACTGAAGTAGAAGTTTGAAAACAGGAACTTCCGAGTACTTCTTCAAAACACCACTTTGATTAACACTTCTTGAATCCACATGATATTAGAGCCAACCTTAGGAAATGTTCAATGTACTTACCACAAGCTTAGCAATCTCTCAGTTCAAATCCAGATCATTTCCTTCGTAAAAGATTCGAACTCTAACATTGGTAATGCCATAGAACTTTTCTGATTCTTTTCCCATCCTTAGTACCAAAACAAGATATTCTCATACAGCTCCCCTATTTTTCTCTTCCCTTAGTCAACTTCTGCCCATTTTCAGGGTGTTCTAAGATCTTTTCATTGACTCTTCTTATTCTTTTTGGGATCTCTGGAATAGTGCTACTCTCTACTTGTGTTCCTTGTGAGGAGACGTGTTCAAGAGCATCACTAATATTGTTCCTTGTGAGGAGACAGGCTCATGACAAAGGCACTATTCCAGACTTAGACTCTTTTTCATTCTTTTCTTTTCTCTTAAGGGAAGATCAAGGAGAGACTGCAATTGCCTATCTGTTCGGACTGAAAAAGGAATCAAGTTCTGCGCATACCTAGTTCTTTGTAAGGGGATCTGAACTCGCCCTGTTAGACTGATTCCACTTGTAGCTTTCTACTTAGTAAGTCCTGCAATAAACTCTCATAACAATGGTTCTTTCAAGTGTCAACTTCCTGTGGTTAGTTTCTAGAAAAACTGAAAGTTCCAACTAATTTTGACTCAATAAAACAAATTTTTGAAAACTTTTGACTCAAGACTCAACTGACTCTCAAAACACAACACAAGATTAGCAACCACCTCCCCTAGACATGAATAACACTGTCCCCAGTATTACTAAGAATGAGTTTGGATAGAAAAAAATCGTACCAAACTGTTGCAACAAAGAGAAAAAAAATCGGATTACCTGACTTCTGCGCGTAGCGTAGATCGACACAGATGGTGTCGATCGTTGCTGTGATAGATGGTCGTGTCGATCGACACTGGAGTGTGTCGATCGACACTGGAGTGTGTCGATCGACACTCTGTCCGAAGATAGAGTTCTTCCACTCGAACTTTGATGTTGTTAAGTCAGATTGTTGTTAGAATTCTTCCAAGCTGTTAGAAAACTCAACAAAAGGTTAAAAGCACAAGATAATCCAATAAGCTGAATAACTGCAACAAGTTTGAAACAAAGTACTGAATCAAATGCAGACTCAAGAGAAAAAGAAAAACTGACTCAAAATACTAAAAAGGATGGACGAGTCACTCGTCGTCATCAGCATGTGGTGGAGAGGAACGTGGTGGTGTGGGCGGTCGAACGCAGGTAGACACAGAGGCAATGGCGTTCCAGATGGCCTGGAAGCTCTGAACCACATATCTCTGAAATGCAGCCTGCTCCATAGGAATCTTAGGAGCGTCTGGAAGGTGATGAGGTCCAATAGGCTCCAAGGTGGCCTGTGCTCTGCGCCTAGAACATGAAGGTCGTGGTGCGTCCTCAGCTGGTCTGGAGGAAGTGCCTCTGCGTCTGGCAACGGGAGGAGTCCTAATCTTGTTCGGACTGGGGTGAAAGGCAAGGCGCTGAGGATCGCTGGTAATGTGAGTGAGATCCCTGTCAGGTAACTGTACCAAACGCTGCACTCTCTGCTCGTCGCTGAATGTCCACAGCCTCTATCCTGTCACCCAATGAGTCCTCTTCAAGTACTCCATATCAACCAAGGCACGTGATGTAACAATGGATCAGGTAGAAGTGTCTATCCCGCAGTGCTGGAAGATAGGTGTAAGAACACTCCCGATAGTCTCTGGCTTTGCCTTCGTTCCACTGAAAGGCTTCATCTTCAAGGAAGCCAAGTGATGAGCAAATACCGCGCCAAGGTTCGCGCTAACTGGCGCGTCATCATCCTCATAAATCTCAGACCAAAGACCGCGGTAAAACAGAACCAACTCAGACACTCGCATCTTCCCTGGCTCGTACTTACACAGAAGTGTAGTAGCAAACAGTCGAACCAAGTAGCGCAGGGTGGGATGGCGAATGTCTGTCTGAGTGGAGGTCTTCGAATCATACCTCCCATTCCCAAAGTGCGACCAGAAATCCTGGTTATCTGGCAGCTGCGTCTGAAGAGAGACCCCAGTGGCATGCTCGTCAGCGAATCCATAGATCCTGCAGAGGTCTGGAAGTGAAATGCGGTAGCGGATTCCGCAGATTAGGAAGGTCAATGTGCCTTCCAGAGCATTCCGGTTGATCTCGTTCCAGTAGTAGACTCAGGCTGTGGCAATGAACTGGCGGACAAGGTCGGGGTAAAGATTGTACTGCCGCGTCGCAATGGTGCCCATCCCAATTCTGTTCATCAAAGACAAGATGTCATCCTTGATTCCTAGCTCGCTCATCGTCTTCTCACAAGCAAAGTGAGTTGGAGCGATCTCTACTCGCAGCCACGCATTGTAGAACAGCGTGTCGTAATCATCCCATGTCTCGCTGATGTCTCTGTAAATGCTCGCGTCCTTTGCCACCTCCGCAGCTGGTGAATCGTCCCAACGTCGTGTAACCCGAACCTTCACCTTTTCTGGCTTAGGCCATGGAGGGAGAGCCGGAATTGCCTCATCATTGGCAGTTCATGAGGCTTCGGCGTCGGTTTCCCGTGGTCTCTTAGTCCTAGGAGCCATCTGCAAAAGAAAATTAAACCAAAATCAAATCCACATTCTAAGAAATGAACAAAAAAGTTACAGTTCGGGTCGGGTGTCGATCGACACCACATGGTGTTGATCGACACCATGCTGAAAAATCCAATCCGACTCAAAAATCACAATTGCAACTTCATGAATCATCAAAACGTCAACCCAACAATCCCAATAGCAATAATCGACCTAGTGTAGACCATAAAACCCAAAGAAAAATCCAAATTCACTACATGCATCATCAATTTCCAAAAATTTCGCAAATTTCAAATTAAGTGAATTAAAGGATGAAAAACCGTTGGGTAGTGATCTATACCATGTTAGACAACCTAAATAAACATGATTCAACAGAGAAATCAAGCGAAAAAGGTTGAATTCGAAAATTTTCACCTTAGGTCCGAAAATGAAATTGTGAGATTTGAAGAACATACCTTTGCAGATCGAATGAATGGATGATAGATTATGAAAGAGGGTTAAAATCCGCACGGATTGGAGCAAAGAATCACTCAATCTGGTTAAGAAACGAGAATTTGGGATTTGCGGGAATTTTGCTAAGTGTTTCGGGTTTTTGAAAAATGGAGGAAGAAGAGAAAATAATCGAGGTTTTGAAGACTTACCTGCGTCCCGTGGTGGTGTCGATCGACACTCTTTGGTGTCCATCGACACTAGGCTTGAACGATCCTTATTTTTTTATTTTTTTTTTATAAAAGCCAAAATAAATTAGTAAAACGAAAAATCAAAATGAAAAATAAAAGAAAACGTACCTTAGTGGGTTGCCTCCCACTCAGCGCTCGTTTAACGTCAATAGCTTGACTGTTCACGCGTTTAAGCGTTGGGTGCATCATCCAAAGACACAGTGTGTCCGTCTGGAATCTCGGCTTCAGCCCAATAGTGTTTCACCCTTTGCCCATTCACAGTGAACTCCTCTACTTTGGAGTTAGTCAAGACAATTGCTCCATATGGTCTGACCTCTTTGATGGTGAAAGGACCTGACCAACGTGTACGCAATTTACCAGGAAACAATTGTAAACGAGAGTTGTATAGAAGTATCTGGTCATTTGGCTCGAATTGTCTGGAGATGATCTTCTTATCATGATATGCTTTAGTTTTCTCTTTGTAGAGCTTTGAGTTCTCATAAGCATGATAACGAAGTTCATCCAATTCGTGGAGCTGAAGTAGGCGCCTTTCTGCAGCAGGCTTCAAGTCGAAATTCATCTTCTTGATAGCCCAATGCGCCTTGTGTTCCAACTCCACTGGAAGATGGCAAGCTTTGCCATAGAGCAGCTGGAAGGGTGTAGTTCCCAAAGGCGTTTTGTATGCAGTCCTGTAGGCCCAAAGTGCATCATCTAACTTTGTTGCCCAATCCTTCCTTGTCTTGCCTACTGTCTTCTCCAGAATTTGCTTGATTTGCCTGTTGGAGACTTCCACTTGTCCACTCGTTTGGGGATGATAAGGGGTCGCGACGCGATGCTGAACACCATGTTTCTTTAGCAGCTTGTCGAACACCTTGTTGATAAAGTGAGATCCACCATCACTAATGACAATCCGAGGCACTCCGAATCTTGGAAAAATGATGGTCTGGAACATCTTGAGAACTACTGCAGCATCATTGGTCTTAGAAGCGATTGCTTCCACCCACTTAGAGACATAATCCACAGCCACCAAGATGTATTGCATTCCGAATGATGGAGGAAAGGGACCCATGAAGTCAATACCCCAACAATCAAAGACCTCAACTTCAAGGATGAAGTTCTGTGGCATCTCATTCCGCTTACTGATCTTTCCTCTTCTTTGACAAACATCACACTGCATGATGAAGAGCTGCGCATCCTTGAACATAGTAGGCCACCAAAAGCCTGCTTGAAGAACCTTGGACACCGTCTTGAATGTAGCAAAGTGTCCAGCATACTCTGAACCATGACAATGGAACAGGACATCACGAACCTCATTCTCTGCAATGCATCTTCTGTAAACATTGTCTGAACAATGCTTATATAAGTGTGGCTCATCCCAATAGTACCTTCTAAGTTCCCTCATGAACTTCTTCTTCTCATATCCTTTGAGATGGTTAGGCTCAATGTCTGCAGCAAGGTAGTTCACAATATCAGCATACCATGGTCGAGTTGTATCTTGAACAGCAAAGATTGGTTGCAGAAACACATCATCTAAGAGCTTGCGAACTGAAGCACGCGTAGGGTGTCGATCGACACAGGTGGTGTCGATCGACACTCGGGCACAGGAGTTGTCGTTCTTCGATTCGGACGGGGTGTCGATCGACACTCCCCTAGTGTCGATCGACACTAAGCGTATCTGGTCCGAGATCATGCCTTTCAAGCGACTCTCAATAAGATATATGTTCTCCTCAGGTAGAAAGTCATCAATGGGCACATCATCTTCAATTCTGATCCTTGAAAGATGATCAGCTACTCCGTTTTCAACTCCTTTCTTGTCTTTGACCTCTATGTCGAACTCTTGAAGAAGTAGAATCCATCTTAGCAACCTTGGCTTTGCATCCTTCTTCTACATCAAGTACTTCAATGCAGAATGATCAGTGTGGACAATCACCTTTGAGCCAACAAGATACTGGCGAAATTTTTCAAAGACAAAGACCACAGCTAGCAATTTCTTCTCCGTAGTTGCGTAGTTCTTCTGAGCATCATCCAAAGTCCTGCTGGCATAATAGATGGCGCGTAGCTTCTTGTCCTTCTTATGTCCCAACACAGCTCCTACTGCGAAGTCACTTGCGTCGCACATCACCTCGAAAGATAGATCCCAGTCCGGTGGTTGAACAATTGGGCACTCACTAAAGCTTGCTTGATTTGCTCAAAGGCTGAAAGACATTCTTCTGTGAACTCAAACTTCACATCTTTGCAGAGAAGAGCAGTGAGTGGTCTCGCGATCTTGCTGAAATCCTTGATGAATCTTCTGTAGAACCCAACATGACCCAGAAAACTCCTCACTGACTTCACAGAATCTGGTGCCTGTAGCATTGTCATGAGCTCTATCTTAGCGCGATCCACTGCAATGCCTTTTGCTGAAACCTTGTGTCCAAGTACAATCCCATCTGTGACCATGAAGTGACACTTTTCCCAGTTCAGAACCAAGTGCTTCTCTTCACATCGCTGCAACACTGTGCATAAGTTGTCCAGACAGTCTTTGAAGGATGACCCACAAACAGAAAAGTCATCCATAAAGACCTCCATAAACCTCTCAATCATGTCCATGAAGATCGCCATCATACACCTCTGGAAGGTCGCAGGAGCATTAACAAGTCCAAATGGCATCCTGCGATATGCAAATGTACCATAAGGACATGTAAAAGTGGTCTTCTCCTGATCATCTGGATGGATTGGAATCTGGAAGAATCCTGAATAGCCATCCAAGAAACAATAGTATGGATGGTTCGCCAATCTCTCAAGCATCTGATCGATGAAGGGTAAGGGAAAGTGGTCCTTTCTGGTCGCAGCATTCAGCTTCCTGTAGTCGATGCACATCCTGTGTCCAGTCACAATCCTTGTAGGAATCAATTCATTCTTCTCATTCTTCACCACTGTGACTCCTCCTTTCTTAGGAACCACGTGAACTGGACTGACCCAAGCACTATCTGAGATGGGATAGATGATCCCTGCGTCCAACAGCTTCATGATCTCCTTCTTGACAACTTCCTTCAGGATCGGATTCAGCCTCCTTTGGTGTTCAATCGACGACTTGGTCTCATCCTCAAGGTGAATCCGATGCATGCATAAGTCTGGTGAGATACCTGAAATGTCATCAAGAGAGTAGCCAAGAGCTTTGCGATACTTGCACAGCTTGCTTAGCAATAAAGTGAGCTTTGCGTTGTTTAAGGAATCATTTACTATAAGAGGATAAGTCAAATTAGGACCAAGAAATGCGTACCTTAGCCCGGCAGGGAGCTGTTTAAGCTCAACTTTACGTGATTTGATCTCACTCCAATCGCCAAGTTTGGCGTCTTGGTCTGATTTCGCATGGTGTCGATCGACACCAGTTTGTGTCGATCGACACAGGTCCTCCTGTGCGATTAGTTGCAGCACTTGCTCACTTGCGTCGAACATATTCGTGTAACCAGCAGCAGCGACGTCTAGGTCCTCAATGTCCTTGGTAGAAGTGGTCAGAGCTCGCTCCAAAGGGTCTGTAGGATGGTCCTCTTTGAAGATCTCTTCAGCAAGGTTGGTGAGTGAATCAACATAGAAGGTTTGTCCATCAATTGTGGGTCTCTTCATCAGCTTCTCCATGTCGAAATTCATCACCAGATCACCAATGTTCAGCGCAATCATTCCCTTCCTCACGTCAATTATGGCTCCAGCTGTAGCCAAAAATGGTCTACCAAGAATGAGAGGGTCTTTGGGTTCCTCATCATAGGCTAATACCACAAAGTCTGTGGGTATTAAACAATCTCCAACTCTGATAGGAACATCTTCCAAAACACCTTTAGGGTTCCTGATAGAACGATCAGCAAGGACTAAGGAGATTCTGGTGGCCTTGAAGTCTGTCATATCCATCCTGAGAGCAACCGAAAGAGGCATCAAATTGACACTTGAGCCTAAATCGCATAGAGATCTCCCAAACTTGTCTGAGAAAATGGAGCAATCAAGAACAAAGCTTCCTGGATTGGAGAGCTTTTCTGGTAGCCTGTTCTGAATGACAGCACTAACTTGCTCTGATATCATCATAACTCCTTCCTCCATATCTATGTTGTTGGTCATCATCCACTTCAGATATCTCTTTATCATTGGAGTAGTTCTAATGACATCCATCAAAGGAATTTCAACCACTAGTCTATCCATGATAGCCTTGCATCTAGCTTCCAGTAGCTCCTTCTTGGATTTCTTCGTGATCAGGGGGAAAGGGATCTTTGGTTTGTAAACCCTTTCTGCTACAGCCTTCGGTGTTGTAGGCTGATCTGTGGTAGTCCGTGATGAGCGTTGATCGACACCCTCCTGGTGTCGATCGACACGTGCCTCTGAACTCGAATTCTTCGCGTCGGGATTCTCTGATTTGTCGTCAATCTCCTCGGGTGTCGATCGAC
>JAHZTW010000001.1:189903736-189957534 GCA_020283515.1 Alliaria petiolata | reverse complement strand
GTGGTCTTCTCCTGATCATCTGGATGGATGGGGATCTGGAAGAACCCTGAATAGCCATCAAGGAAGCAGTAGTAGGAATGATTCGCCAATCTCTCCAGCATCTGATCAATGAAAGGCAGAGGAAAGTGATCCTTTCTGGTCGCGGCATTCAGCTTCCTGTAGTTTATGCACATCCTGTGACCAGTCACAGTCCTTGTGGGAATCAGCTCGTTTTTCTCATTCTTCACCACTGTGACTCCTCCTTTCTTAGGGACCACGTGTACAAGGCTGACCCAAGCACTATCTGAGATGGGATAGATAATCCCTGCATCCAACAGCTTCATGATCCCCTTCTTGACAACTTCCTTCAGGTTCTGATTTAGCCTCCTTTGGTGTTCAATTGACGACTTGGTCTCATCCTCAAGATGAATCCGATGCATGCATAAGTCTGGTGAGATACCTGAAATGTCATCAAGAGAATAGCCAAGAGCTTTGCGATATTTGCGCAGCTTGCTTAGTAGTAAAGTGAGCTCTGCGTTGTTCAAGGAAGCATTTACTATAACAGGATAGGTCGAATTAGGACCAAGAAATGCGTACCTTAGCCCGGCAGGGAGCTGTTTGAGCTCAACTTTAGGTGCTTTGATCTCGCTCCAATCGCCAAGTGATGCATCCTTGCTCGATGTCGCATGGTGTCGATCGACACCAGGTGGTGTCGATCAACACAGGTCTTCCTGTGCGATAAGTTACATCACTTGCTCACTTGCGTCGAGCATCTTGGTGTACCCAGCAGCAGCGTCGTCGAGATCTTCAATATCCTTTGTAGAAGTTGTCAGAGCTCGCTCCAAAGGGTCTGTAGGATGGTCCTCCTTTGAGTGAATCAACATAGAAGGTTTGTCCATCAATTGTGGGTCTCTTCATCAGCTTCTCCATGTCAAAATTCATCACCAAATCACCAATGTTCAGCGCAATCCTTCCCTTCCTCACGTCAATGATGGCTCTAGCTGTAGCCAAGAATGGTCTACCAAGTATGAGGGGGGGTCTTTGGGTTCCTCATCATAGGCTAATACCACAAAGTCTGTGGGTATTAGGCAATCTCCAACTCTGATAGGAACATCTTCTAAAACACCTCCAGGGATCCTGATAGATCGGTCAGCAAGGACTAAAGAGATTCTGGTGGCCTTGAAGTCTGTCATGTCCATTCTGAGAGCAACCGAAAGAGGCATCAAGTTGACGCTTGAGCCTAAATCGCATAGAGATCTCCCAAACTTGTCTGAGAAAATGGAGCAATCAAGAACAAAGCTCCCTGGATCGGAGAGCTTTTCTGGAAGCCTGTTCTGAATGACAGCACTGACTTGCTCTGATATCATCATTACTCCTTCCTCCATGTCGATCGACACTCTGCTCTGAAGTCGAATCCTTCACGTCGCGTTTCTCTGATTTGTCGCTCATCTCCTCGGGCGTCGATCAACACTGATGGTGTCGATCGACACTCTGCTCCGCAGCATCTTCTATGTCTTCAAGCTCCTCGAATTCTGCAGTGCTGAGCCCTCTCTTCTGCACGGTTTGAAGGGTCTTGCCACTCCTCAGCTCAATGGCATTCACGTGGCGTTTGGGATTGGTATCCGTCTTTTCTGGAAGGAATCCCTCTTGCCTGTTAACAGCTTCTGCGGTTTGAGCAACCTGAATATCCAGCTTCTTCATGCGAGAATGTATGTTGTCAATCTTCCCATTCAGGTCCTCATACAGTGCATCAATCTTGCCATTAAATCTCACTGTCATCTTCTGCTGTCTTTCCAATATCTGCTCAAGCATGGCCTCCATTTAGTTGTCTTGCGGAGGTGCTTTCTGGTAAGAGGATGAACCATAATTCCTTGTGTAGTTGTTGTTGCTGCTCTGGAATGGGGGCTTTTGGTTGTAACCAGAAGAGTTCTGATTTCCTGTGAAGGAGCTTTTCTGGTAGTTTTCGCTGAAGTTCATGTTCCCTTGCTGATTCCCAAATCTCTGGCCTTGAAATCCACCATTGTTGATGTAGTTGTCATCCTCTTTTTCACAGCCTTCTTCTGGTTCGAATGACTCCACTTCATTGGCAAAATGGACTTGCTTCTTTCCCACCAAGAGATCCAGCTTCATGTTGACTTCAGCAATTTGGTTTCCTCCAGTTACTCCTGCGTTTTGTCTTCTTTTGAAGTCTGCGTTTTTGGTACTGTTACTGGAAGCCAAATTGTCAATAAGCTCTATCGCATCTTCTGGAATCCTTGTGTTGAAGTTGCCATTGCTTGCAGCGTCCAAGGCCATCTGGTACCTCCAATCAATCCCTCGGTAAAAGATACCGATAAGCTGTGGTTTGCTAAAACCGTGATGTGGGCAGTCCCTCTGGTAAGCCTTGAATCGCACCCATGAAGCCTTGAATGCTTCAGTAGGTCCTTGGGAGAATGTAGTGATCTTCATCCGCAGCTCCTCGGATCTTGCATCATCAAAGAAATTGCATAAGAATGCATTCTTTGTTTCTTCCCATGTATTTAAGGATCCTGGATCAAGCTGCTTCAGCCAGTAGGACGCATCGCCAGCAAGCGAGTAAGGGAAAAGCTTGCAGAAAATGTAGTCGTAGGTCACTCCATTGGCCTTGATGCTGGAGGCTTAGTCCTCGAATCTCACAACGTGGTCCATGGGATGCTCATTCGGAAGACCATGGAAGGGATGCTGAGCCACCAATGTGTAGTAAGCAGGCTTCAGCTCGAAGTCATTCCTCTGAAATGCGGGAGGACGGATCGCAGCTCTATTGGCATAGAACTGGTCTGGGCGGTTGTACTCGCCTAGTGTTCTTCCACGTCCAGCTTCTGCAGCCTCGACGATGATGGCGCCATCCTCATCAAGTCTCTGTCCTTGGGCGTTCCTTCTGTTGCCCTGTAGATCAACAAAGTCGCCACCCTCGTTGCGTATCATGATCACACGTTCAGTCATCTCTGTCCGCGCAAGGTGTCGATCGATACAGAGTGTGTCGATCGATGCTGGTTGTGTGTGTCGATCGACGCCTTTTGTGTCGGTCGACACTCGTGCAGACTTGCGGTTCGTACGTTCGAGACGGTTGATTTCCTGGTTCAAAGTGACTAGTTCTTCTTCCTTGTTGCTCCTGGTACTGGGCATGCACCTGAAACAAAAGATAGAGAACTAAATCAGTAACAAAAATAAAACAAAAACCTAGACAGAATCCTAATACTAGATCCCGTTAGGTAGCTATTACTTCCCCGGCAACGGCGCCAAAAACTTGATAGGGCTCAGGTTTTACCCAAATAATCAACTACTGCAAGTGCACAGCAATGCAGTTGAAGTATAAGGGGTATCGAATCCTCAGAGAAGTTAAAGCTACACTTATGGTTTCTATGTTTAGATTATGCTACGCGATTAATTTCAAGTGGTCTAAAACAATGCAGAAATAAGTAAACGAGTTTATAAAGCGATGTAAGTTCAGAGACAAAGGCGCTAGGTAAGGATAATTATCAGGTTTGAATCCAAGAATGCAGAATCTAAGTTTATCAGGGATTATTAAGAACCGTCTAGAACTCGAAACTCTAAGTTAAAACTAATCAACTCTCGTTGCAGAAGTTATCTATGCCAAAATCCCTAAATTCCAAATCTCTTTGCGAATTTAAATAATTAAGGCAAGCAATAAGAACAGGTTCGATCTGTTCACAAAATACCTAAACCAAATCGCTTTGTGAATAGATATTTTGCTCACCTATGATTAGTTCAAGTTTTTAATAATGCTCTCGCATCTATTAAACAACCTAAGGTTTGATTTCTAAGTGATCAATTCTGAGAATCAAGTTAAGCACAAATCAAGGTAAAGATCCAATTGATTTCCCTAATAAATTCTAGTGATTCTACAAACTCTTCATCAAACCCTAAATCACCCTAACCTAACTAGCAAACTACTCAGACATAATAATGCAAACACAAAACATGGCTGAATAATATTGCATAAAAGAATAGAAAATGATACATGGGTTCGAAATCTGGCTCAGATGAGTTAGAACTGTCTCCCCAAAAGCTCAGGATCAATCTCTCTCTAAGTCTCAAAAACAGAAAATAATGATAAGGTATATGGCTAAACAATGCCTGAAAACTATTTATAGAATAGGATTTTTCGTCCAGGGGTAAACTTGTAATTCTTCAAACTTGCTCTTATTTCCTTTTCCTGATTGGAAACCGTCAAACTTCGCCGTCCTTCCTTGGTGTCGATCGACACTGATGGTGTCGATCGACACACAGCTCGTAAATCCAGCCTCTTGACTTCATCACTTTGGCTGCTTCTCCAAAATGCTCCAAAACGTTCCAGTTTCTTCCATTTAGCTCCAAATGCTCTTCATCCTGTAAAGACTCTAAAAAGACTCCAAAACTAGCAAAAGACTCTATAAAAACACTTATACCATGGCTTAAAAACGGGTAAAACCATGATATATCAATACATACGGTTGAAATATCAATACATTGCGGCTGAATTATGAATACTTTACGACTGAGTTGTCATATAAGTGCGACTGAATTATGTTTAATTTATGGCTGAGTTGTCATATAAGTTGTGGCTGAGTTATCGTTATCTTATTTTCTTGTTATACAGGTGAAGAAGTCTGTCGACGTAGAGAAGGACAGTGGTGTTGCTGGGGTCAATAAGAATCTGTATAAGGAATTTTTTAAGGCCACTGATGGAAAAGATGATTCTATTTATTTCATTGAGCAGACTCCTACTAATAGATTACGCCCCAGAAATACAAAAAACCAAGTGCCCAAAGAAGCAGATGTACAGATGTCGGCCGAAGATAATAAGCTAAAGAGAAGAGGTAGAAAGCCTAAAGCGGTGACCAAAGAAGCATAGGTACAGAAGACAGCAGTCGAAGATGAGAGCAAGCAGATGCCGACCGAATATAATAAGAGAAGAGGTAGAAAGACTTCATCGGTGACGAAGCTGAAAAAAAATTACATCCTCCGAACATTAAAGAGATGAAAGAAGCTGATGAAGTCCTGAAAAAAGCTGACAATAACGATCCGAAGGAAGGTGACAGTGACATATGAGATGTCACATACCAGTTTGTCGCTGATAACATGTGCATGTTGCATGAGTCTGATGATGATGATGAAGAAAAGATTAGGATGGATAGAATTAAAGCTTTACGGACGGAGAGTGTAATGATGTCCCTGGATGGGAGTGCATTGAATCCACAACAAGATCATCCAGTAAGGGTTTTTCCTTATATTGGAGACAACAGACTGACGTGCATGAGGAAGAAATGTGTACCTTCACCTGGAATATATAATCCTCTGTCACCGGTTGATCCGACCAAATTGCAGAAACTCAAGGATTACATAAAGTCATTCGAGTATGACCCTTTTGACCTTGTGTAAATTACAACTTGTTAACACTAGCTTCCAGCAGCTTGTTAACGCAGATGATTCCAGCAATGATGAACGATCTAGTTCCTGCCACAATCTGTGAACCTAGCTTCCAGCAGTTTACCTTCAGAAGGAGGAGTGTCTCCAGGGTCCCTCAAAACGTACAAATTGGGGACTGTGGCGTGTACGCGTGTAAATTTGTTGTCTAGCGCTTGGTCTCACTTTCGATGGCATCTGTGATCAAAATATCCACGCTATACGGGTTAAGATGGCAGCAGATATCTACGATGAGGCACCTGATCTGCTTGCACAGTTTCAATAATATATCATGTTCTCCTTGATACCTATTATGATATTAAAATATTTGTATTTTGAACATAATCGTTTGTGGCTGATGTAACGATTTTACAAACATACTTACCGGCTGATTTAAAGTCAAGTTGCGGCTGGTTTGCTAATATCATCTGCGATAAGTCAGCCATATCGTTAGAATAACGCAGCCAAACCACGAATGAATCTGCGTTAAGTCAGTCATATCGTTAGAATAACGCAGCCAAACCACGAATGAATATGCGTTAAGTCAGCCATGTCGTTAAAATAACTCAGCCATATCGTTAGAATAACGCAGCCAAACCACGAATTAATCTGCGTTAAGTCAGCCATGTCTTTAGAATAACTCAGACATATCGTTAGAATAACGTAACCAAACCACGAATGAATCTGCGTTAAGTCAGCCATGTCGTTAGAATAACTCAGCCATATCATTAGAATAATGCAGCCAAACCACGAATGAATTTGCGTTAAGTCAGCCATGTCGTTAGAATAACTCAGCCATATCATTAGAATAATGCAGCCAAACCACGAATGAATTTGCGTTAAGTCAGCCATGTCGTTAGAATAACTCAGCCAAACCACGAATATGGCATAACTCGACCAAACCACGAATATGGCAGATGTGAATATTTGATACATTCATGTGAAGTTATACTTAGATTCTATTCCTAGACAAACTTACATTAAGGATTGCAAGTTATATACTCACTACAATAATTGGTCAGCAAGCTATACTTATATTCCATTCCTAGACAAACTTACAGTAAGGATGTGAATATTTTGTCTCTAAGTTGTGTCAAATAGCAACATAATATATGTATCTAAAATTACAAAAACTAATTTTGTGACAATTTTGTATCTAATTAATTACAGATAACCACAAAATCTTTGTAGCAAATTACTCACAAAATGGTCACAATAAACTTTGAATAAACATCAAATGATATAAAAAAAAATTACAACACATGTAACTAATTTCAAAATTTTCAAATATATTTATTTAGTGTAGACAACAAAGAACTTGCTTCTCATTGGTTAATTCTTAGAAACAAGGATCATGCTTTATTTTATTATCAACCATTGATAAAACTAAATCCAAAGGACAAGAATCTCCTCTTTTGTTCATTTTTTTTTATTTCACAATGCTTCTCCTTCTCCGATTGATGCTCGGAAATACCACCATCTTAAGACCCACATAAGTATTCTCTTGACGTTCCTCTTCTATTTCTTCTCCTCTTCGCCTCCTTGCTCTTCGTATTCTTTCTCCTTTTCTTCTCCCTCCAAATGTTCTTCAGATAAATCTTGTTTTTTTTAGATTCGACCACCACCAACACTTTGCGGTCCAAATTGACGTCAAGATCTGATTTTTCCGAAGTAAGTGGGTTTTTGTAGTGACTGTGTCAAATTCTGGATTTGGAGTAGAAGAAATTTGGGAAAGAAGAAATTCGAAGAATACGATGTCGAAGAAGAGAGGTGTCAAAGAAGATAGGTAAAATAAATAGTATTTGGTTGGGTTGGGTTGGGTCAATTAATTAATTTGGGTCGGTTAGGGTTGGGTTCGTTTCGTAACTTAGCTGTGCGTTATTCTAACGACATGGCTGAGTTTTAGTCAAGTTACAGTTGATTTATAGTCAAGTTTAACAATGGAATTCACGGGTATGCTAAAATCAAGTGAAATCAAAAGGCAAAAGAAAAGATGATCATAGATAGATAAAACACCATTACATAGAAGTTCATAGAGAAGACGACAGTACAAAGAAGTTTAACAATGGAATTCACGTTCTGAAACCGACATCATCTGGGCCAAATTCCTCAAACATATCGACCAAATTATTCCACACTATCCAATTAATCCACTCGGGTTTATCGCCACCACGCGCCCATATCATCTTCAACGCACGCATCTGGTCTCGGAATAAGATTCTAGCACACAAATTAAACTGCGTCCAAACAGTTGAAGTATGTTTTGGATCCCACGTGTATTTACGCTACAAATAAAGAAAAGAAAATAAGTTATAAGAGTATAGAACCATATTAGGGTTTTTGTTTTAGTGCTTACCGCGAGGAGGAAAAACCATCGTGTCTTATACTGGACGGGAATCAAGCGGTACGTTGGCCACTCATGGTGCCAGTTCTGTTGAAGGATTTGTCCGATCGCGATATAGAGAAAGTGATTGAACTTGAACCACGTAACAGTGGTTTTGTCAATCCAGAAACCCGCACCAGGGTATAGAACGGGAAGATTCTCCCGATCAGCAGCGTTAATGATCGCTTCAACATCTCTGAGAAACTGTCATGTGATGGGAGGAACAACGTCCATGTCGAAAGGTTGTAAAGGAGAGAATGAGGTGGAATATAAGATTTAGGAAAATCTGATATAAAGAGAAAAAAGAGATAGGAAGACGAAAGGTTGCCTAGGTTAACTTATGGTTTCGCGGCAAATTTACATTTCACGACTGAGTTAAAATAATTCACGGAATACGAAAGGTTGTGTAGGTTAACTTATGGTTTCGCGACAAATTTACATTTCACGACTGAGTTATAATGCTTCACGGCTGAGTTATTATACTTGACGGCTGAGTTATAATACCTCATGGAAGACGAAAGGTTGTGTAGGTTAACTTATGGTTTCGCAGCTGAGTTAAAATGTTTCACGGCTGAGTTATTATACTTGACGGCTGAGTTATAATACTTCATGGAAGACGAAAGGTGCGTAGGTTAACTTATGGTTTCGCGGCAAATTTATATTTCACGACTAAGTTATAATACTTCACGGAAGACGAAAGTTTGCGTAGATTAACAAATTTGGTTTTCGCTGCTGAGTTATAATGTTTCACATAAACATAAAACACATAAACATAAAACACATAAACCAACAGTCATGTTCGCCATTACCAAATAGGGAAACAAAATACATGCCAACAATACTACGTCGGACAAGTTTTCGCATTATGCCCAACTTGTTTACATCGAGAACATGCGTTTTGGTTCCTATGGCGTTTATTTCCATGGGCAACTTCCAAAAATGATTTAATTCTAATTTTCTCCTCCTCACTGGTTTACAATAATCGGAGGCAAGCACGGTTGGATAGTAATAATTTCAGGAACAGGTAGTGGTGTATCTGAAGGCATGATTGAATCAGCGTATGCGTTAACCAAATAACCGCTCTTATAGTAAGGACTGCACAGGGATATACGAGACACACCCATATGCTCTGCAACTGCGATTGCATAGACGCATGGTATTTTTTCGTGGTCGAAACGACGACATGTGTATCTTTTTGCATCCACATTTACAACATGCAAATATGTTACATATGTTACATGTACACGTAAAGAATCAATCGTTTGTACATCCATAAGTCTTGCTGCGGTGACATGAGTCTATTTGAGAGAAGAACCAAAAAAAAAAACGTTAAGCCTGATTTATCGAAATAATGTCTTGTTTATGAGCATTTGACGACTGACTTATGTAGACGATTACAGCTGAGTTACCTGTAACAATTTTTCAACACCTCGTGAGAGCGTTGTTAGCTGCGATTTCGCATCCTCTCTCCGTTAAGCAAACCATCTGGTCATCATAGTCCGTATCGATTCTAACAGTCGAACTATGGGAAGACTTCTAGCATTTGACAATGCTTTGTTCATTGATTCTGCAGTATTCGTAGTCAGTATATTGTACCTTTCACCCGGGAAATGAACACGCTCCCACATTCGGACACCAGCTCTTCGGAGGTATCCATGTAGTTCAGGATGAAGCGCTTCAATCTCAATGAACGCCTCAGTAAAATCAGCCAGCCTAAAACACGTTGCCGCTTTTTTCACCAGAGGGAACAAATGTTTTCCTTTGAATTTCACCAAAATGTTCTTATACAAATGGTAAGTGAAAATTCTACGAGAAGCGAACAGATACACGTCACCAATTGCTTTCCCTGTTGACTTATGTTTGTCTCAGATTATCGCAAGATCCTTATCGTCAGGAATAACAACTTTGAGTTGCGTAAAAAACCAACGCCAAGAATCATATTTTCAGTGTCAACAACACCGAAGGCTATTGGAAAAATCTGAAAATTACCATCCTGAGCTAGGGCTGTTAGAAGGGTCCCTTTGTAACTACCATGGAGAAACGTACCGTCGACAACAACAACTTTGCGCATGAAAGGAAACCCAGCAACACTCGCAGCAAAAGCAATGAACACATATTTGAATCTTCCACACTCATCAATTTGAAGACGCGGTACCCGGATTTGCCCGTCTTATCATGTATAGGTAAGAAGACAATTCTTTAAAATTACTCTCAGGAGTCCCCTAGATCGATCTGCCTTGCAAACCTTAGCGTCCTATGTGACTTCCAATAATCCATCTGTTGACACAAACATATTAATAAATGAGCCGAATTGAAAATAACCCAGCCGTATCGTAATTATAAGTCAACCATAATAAATAACTTAGCCGTAAACAACCTATAAGTCAGCCGTAAACAATCCTTAAGTCAGCCGTAAACAACTTATAAGTCAGCCGTAAACAATCCATAAGTCAGCCAGAATGTATTAATGAATCAGCCGAAATGAGAATAACCTAGCCATAACGTAATGATAAGTCAGCCGCCAACAACCTATAAGTCAGCCAGAGTGTATTAATAAATCAGCTGAAATGAGAATAACCCAGCCGTAACCTATAATATATCAATAAGTCAGCCATAAAACAATCTATAAGTCAGCCGCAAACAATCTATTACCTTTATACTAAAATGTTTATTGATAATTATTCCGACACTGCGAGGTTTAACGGACGGACCAACGTCACCAAGAAAGTCCCTGTAAAGAGCTTCCAAAATATCAGGTATTGCTTGTTGGGATCGATTAGAGTGTTCTGTCACAGAACATGTGTGTTCCGAATCGTATATACGAATATAAAAATGCGGCTCATCCCCTTGTTTAGATGCACGAACTCTCCAACGACATCCATCCACCCAGCACTTAATAATCACTATACTCGGATTTGATACTGGTACATCAAAATCAAATCCATCCCTTACCGAAAGAAGTTTCAGTCGTTTCTCCAACTAGTCTTTGCTCCCTTATCGTTTTCCTACAGCGAGGTTTAGCGAAGACATCTCCAACGAGGATTCGAGTTCCCAATCGATCCGGTCATTTCAATGTTCTGAGGTCTCTTCTTAGGAGGCAGAGTCGGTGAATCTTCGTCTTTATTCTGAGGCTCGCCGTATACAGTAAAGTTATCATCATCAGATGACGCACCATCGGAGTCGTCGAAAACATCAAATCGGCTTGAAAATTCATCAGCTTCTTCTTTGTCATATGCTTCCTCGACATCTTCATCTGCTTCTTCGACATCTTCATCGTCTTCTTCGTCTTGGTTTTTACTATAATCATAACAGAAACCATCAAATCCCCCACCGTAATCTTCGTATCTAGATTCTGCTTTAGAGTCAGAACTGATTGGTCGTTTCATCTTTCATCTCGATACATCCTTCCGACTAATTTCACTAGACTCTTTCTCCGTAAACTCCACACTGAGACGTAGCTGATCGATTTTCCACAGGCTTAGAAAACATTGCAACTGTCGATCATTGGAGACATAAACTGGTGGAGTATCATGCGGCATATTTTCAAAGCCTTCTATGAGAACATGTAGCTCAACTTTACTTGATGGCTCAACTCCTTCAATCCGTAGTCATCGAGAACCAACTTCACAAGCTTGTCGTGCGTTGTTTCCGCATCTATCTGCACAACTCTACACTCTCTATCGTCTGTGTTAAATACATATTTGTGTTTCTTTACCCAATTACCAGAAACTACAATTACCGAAACCATATCCATCATATATCGGAGAAGGATGAACGAAAATGAAGAAGAACGAGGAAGACGATAACGAATTGGATGTTCAAAATTTAAGTTCTGGATATCTCTGTTGATGTGAAGAACGAGGTGAAGAACAACGACGACGACAACGAGGAAGACGAAGACGACGTTTCATATTTCTCTGTTGATGATGACATGAAAATATGCATCCGACATCATTTTTTAATTGATGAAGTGGCAAGTAAGCCACCAAACGAACACGTAAATTAACTGTCTTAAACCAGCCATCAAATAAAACTTTAAGTCAGTCGTAACATGAATACTAATACAGTAATTAAAAAATGAAAAAACGGCTGCCAAATTCAGCCGTTTAATGTCGTAACTCAACTGAAAATCTTTAGCTCAGCCGTATCTCTTAATAAGTCAGCCGTCAAAACATGCTATTGTGGTAATTAATCTTTCGCTACTAAATCAGCCGTAATTAGGACAGTTTTTCGTTAACCCAGCTCATTACGGCTGATTTATGACACTTACACGAAAATCTGCCGTAACGAAGCAATAACTCAGCCTGTCGGAGAAAGTTAATTCAGCCGTGTCGAAACAATAACTCAGCCAAATTTTGACAAATCAACCATCGGGCTATAACTCAGCCGTAACTTATGGCTGGGTTAGACATATTTCATTAAGTTAGCCGAAACACCAGGTTGGGTTATATACGTAAGTCAGCCGTTAGCTTATAACTCAGCCATTTTCCTTTAATCAGCCGCAACATACCGTAACTCAGCCTTCATTGCCGCTGTACCGCTTTACGGCTGAGTTCATTAATACACGTCAGCGATTTCTGACGTGGCGGCGCGTTTTTCTGATGTGGAATTAAAAAATAATGACAATACTTGTAATTATGTTTTTTCCTATAACATGTAACAAGGACACGCTGGGTATGGAAAATATAGGCGAGATATGAGAGTAATAAAAAAAGGTTTGTATGTAACTGGTCATATCACCTAATTTTTATGATATCTGGGTAACTTTCCCAAAAAAAACAATTAAGAAAACAAAATAATAGAAAAATATGTTTTGTCTTTTCAATGAAAAAAGTAGAAAATTGTCTTCTATTCAAATCAAGTAAAAAAGTTTATACTCTCACCTTTGCACACAAATCAAAACATTAATACAAAAGATATAATTTTAAAAAACTTATATTTAACTATAAATAGAGTATTGTTGTTGTATTTACAATTTCATAACAAAACTTTTCTAATATAATTTATAAATTAAAATTCTTGTTATAGTTTTTAATTTATTATTTAAAAACAAAAATTAAAAAATATATATTTTATTTTATTAATTTAGTTACTCTCAATTACTCTCAAATACTTTCAAAATACTCTCAAATACTCTCTTTCCATTTTTATATTCTCTCTAATTCTTCTAATTATCACTTTTATTTTTCTCTCTATTACATTTCTCTCTATTCTTCTCGCTCACCAATCACACCAATGCAGGTGTAAAACTGAGGCTTTGAATGGTGTACTGCATATTCATATACAGGACAAATGCAGATTAATGAAAAAGCAGATCTATCTGCAACTAATGTGTCATTCATAATATTTAATGCAGAACAAAAAAAGAGTATTTTAATAAGTAATCTGCATGCAGATCTAAAGCATGTATAAAATTTTTGATCTGCAAAATGAGGGAAAAGGGTACTGAGAGGCCCAATGCAGATATGTTATTTTTTTATTTTTATTTTTTGTAATTTCTTTTAAATATTATTATTTGTTACCTTATTTGATTCAGTTTCAAACAAATCCTCTCTAATAGCATTTAAGTTCTTTTTTTCTTTTTTTCTCTCTCTATTAATTGCTTACAAATAATCTCACTTTCTTTAAGCCTTTCGTTTACTTTCAAACCAAATACAATTATTTTCAAAAGAAATGTTTAATTTATTTTTTCGTTTTTTGTGTAATAATTTATTTTAAGATGATTTTTTTAATCTCACTTTCTTCTTATGTTGTAATCTCCTTCTTAACACTTGTAGATCTGTTTTGTTTTTCTATTAACTCTAAATTAGTTATAAATGCTAATTCTTTCAATTTATTACTCACTTTCATATTTGACAACCAAATCTATATATCTGAATTTTTTTCTAATTCTAAATATATTTTCTTCTTCATTTTGTGCAATGTTTTTTGTATTAATTAATTATTTGATAAATAATTAAATATTAATAAACATAACAATCTTTATACTTAAAGAGATAATACATTTTTATATAAGGGTGAGTTTGAGAACTAACACCTTTGACCGCGTTAATGTTAAAATAGCGCTCTGGTATAATGCATTAAGAAACTAATGCTTTCGGACCATTCTATCCTTTACAGCAATAAGGGTAACATTCATTGTGTTATAGGATTCGAGGTGACATCTACAGAGACGGTAACGCTTGTCATATTAATGTATACAAGTTGGGGGTAGGGTAAATAAGTTTTTAATTTTACTTCATGTCCGCGTCAACAAGCGCCGTGTAATTATAAATTACATATGGGCCTTTGATAAGAAATATTTTATGGGCCTACATTAACCGAAAATAACTTATAACTACTAATTTATATAGAACCCTATATCGCCAACAATCAAGGCATCATAAAAAACCCTAAACCCCAAACACTAAACCCAAAAATCTAAACCCTAAACCCCGTCACCAAGGATTTGTTAACCCAAACACATTAGTTTACACATGTAGATGTTCATATACAGTTTAACAGGGTTAACATTTAAAATTTATAACAGCACATAAAACTGTATACCAACAGAAAAACCTTTACAGTAATAAATGGTTGTTAACCAATACTTAGGGAGGCGGTTTATGCTTTAGATTTTTGGGTTTAGGGGTTAAGTGTTAAGGGTTTACCGTATGGGTTAGTTTAGTATTGAGGGTATCAAACTAAATAAGGTTAAGAAAGCGTTATTGAGGGTGGAGATGGAAGAACTCCATCCCCGTAAACCCTAAACACTAAACCCTAAACCCTAAACGCTAAACCCTAAACCCTAAACCCTAAACCCAAAAATCTAAACCCTAACCCCCCTCCCAAATGATTTGTTAACCCAAACACAGTAGTTCACACATGTAGATGTTCATATGCAGTTTAGCAGGGTTAACATTGAAAATGTTATAACAACACATAATACTGTATACCAACATAAAAACATTTACAGTTCTAAATGGGGGTTAACCAATACTTAGGGATGGGGGTTAGGGTTTAGTTTTATGGGTTCATAAGATAATTGTTAAGGGGTTACGGTATGGGTTAGTTTAGTATTTAGGGGATCAAAGTAAATAAGATTAAGAAATCCTTAGTGAGGCTGGAAATGGATCAACTCCCTCCCCGTAAATCCCTAACCCTAAACTCTAAACCCAAAAATCTAAACCCTAATCGCCCTCACCAAGGACTTGTTAACCCAAACACATTAGTTTACACATATAGATGTTCATATCCAGTGTACCAGGGTTAATATTTAAAATGTTATAACAACACATAAACAACTATTACAAGTAACGTCGTCACATGTTTATAGATATTGGTGAATACTATATTTAAATTTATGGAAACAAAACGAACATAAATAGAAACACATATGCCGAATTGTATAGATCATATACAGTCGACTTTTTGTACGACATAAACCAGCATATGAGTGTCTGAAATATAAGTTTACAAACTAAATAAGAGGACGAACAAGAGCATTATAGGTAGACAAAATGTAGGTTACCCGGGCTTTCTGTAGCTGGTGATCCGAAATGGATGATGCTTCATGTATACGGTTATCCTCATGGAGTTCCATAAACAGCAGAGAGAGAATAGCACTATCCGCAGTTTTCTCTGTCTGACGCAAGTTAGGAACTCGAACAACCACAAATGGATTGAGTTGGATAGATTCCATAAGATTGTTGAGAGAGGTGTGTTTAATAAGGTAAGGAAGAATTGTGGTAAGAGCATGAAATTCACGTTGAAAGCACTCTATGCTTCGGAGATGATCAAAACAGTCGAAGACGACGACTTGGTAGAGAAGAAGATCAACGAGCACCCCAACCCAGTGATGTCCATACAAGAACATGTGGAAATACACTGACGTGATATCAGAAAACCACGCCTTACCTTCTGCATTGGTAATCTGATTTGGGAGATAAGAAAGCAATGAGGGGGGGAGGGAACGGGAAACCAGCCCTCAGTTTTTGACGATTCAAAATCGGCCCAAATGGTTGAGAAGAACGTCGGGAAAACATTATCCAGAAAATCAGCGGTTATCAAAGAATGACTTTGGCGGCGAACCCGGACATACTTGCAGATGGTAATAAAAATATAATCGTATTTGGGTTAATAACATATAATTAGGCCTCGGAATTTGGTTAATAACATATAATTAGGCCGCGGGGCGGGTGCGGGTCAAAAAAAAATTGTTTACCAAAAAGCGGGTTTTGCGGGGCGGGTATTTTTAAAATGTGGGGCGGGTGCGGGTATTCCAAAATTTTTTTGCGGGTTTGCGGGTTACCCGCTAATATATATATATATATATATGTTTTTAAAATGTTAATTATTACAAGATTTATTGACAAAATTATTAAAATTTAAAATATTATGTAATATATGTATCAATTCGCTAATAATTTTTTTTATAATTTTAAATAAGTTGTATAGTTGTACATTTCTATTTTAGATATTTTTTATTAGGATTTTTTTTGTTAAAATTATACAAAATATATATATTTTTTTTTATTTAAATATTTGCGGGTTACCCGTGGGTATTTTGAAATTCAAGCGGGGCGGGTGCGGGTCAAAAAAATTTTGTTTAAATTTTTTGCGGGGCGGGTCGATGCGGGTAAATAAAACTTAAAACCCGCTGCGGGGCGGGTTGGGCGGGGCGGATCCGATCCGCAACCCAGGCCTACATATAATATATGAATACAAATACGTTGAATTAAAAATGCGGAACAAACCATAGGTCCAATTTCAGTGGATCCATCCAGAGCTCGTAAGAAACGGGTGTGGTTAAAAGCCAACCCATGATCAATGGGAATAATAATCCTGATAATGTAAACGTAAACATTTTCTAAATATGAGTAAATAATGGGATACATAACGAAAGGTAGGTGATAGTTACTTTGGATCTTCCAATAGACGGAGTAAGTACCGAATTTGATGAAGTTGGACAGCTTCAAAGGGACTGAAATTCAATATATGACTGACAGGAAGCCTTAGGATAGGATTGGGAGTAGGGGAATTGGGTGAGAATCTAATTTTGCAGTTAAGCTTCATAACAGGGGAAGCAGAATCAACACCCAAGTTTATTTCGACAATGCTATGCACAACTGTTCATGTTCCATCCGGTTGTTCATCCTGTGTTTGGGATAGACCAAGATCAAACGACGGCTGAGTAAAATCAATATGAGATAATGGATGACGAGTATTTTGTTGTTTATGAGAAACGCATTTCAAGTCATTTGATGATTCATGAATCTGCAACATTGAAACATAATAAAAACTGAAATTAAACTCCAAAGGTTTACAATAAAAGATCCATGTATTCGTAAACAAACTCCATAATGAAAATGTAATATTGTATACGAGAACTAAAGTATGGAAGTGTTCGAAATTACAAGGGAATAATTGTTATCATCCATAGGGTTGGGTGTGTCAGATACCTGAATACAGAAGATAATGATTCTTTAAATAAAGCGTATTATGTGTATAATGACATATTAAAAAAAACAAGAGGATAGAAAAATTTGCCGTTACCTCATTTTCAGTGGGTATCCCCTCAGATGTTTTTTCAACAGACGCGGTAGTTGAATCCTCGTTTAGCTTTTCCTACAGCATAGACCCAAATATTAGTGTAATTAAAAATACAAGAAATGTATTACGATGAGATAGGACAAGAATTTTGGAGCTAACCTTTGAAGATTCCTTGGCCGGAGACGTATTCCGATCGAGAGAAGCAACGTCGCCAGTGTTATTCGCAGCAATAGCAGCTTGTTTCTAAATTATAGTAAATTACATCAACAACAATATAGTGTCAGCCAAGGAATAGCGGAATATAATTAGAAACTAAGTTACTAACTATCTATTACTACTACAATGTATTTAATAACGAATAACAAGAAATGAATGTAAGTAGGAGAGCATATTACCTCAAGATGTTCAACCTCGGTAGGAGTCGAAAAATGATCATCCTCCCCATTATTGTTCCCGACACCAATGGTTGAACCACGCCCATCATTAGTGTCGTCCTGCAGCGTCTAGGATAAAGAAAGTAAGATGTATCTATTTTGTCCCCCTTTTTAGATAAGAAATCAGCTGAAATTACTGTAAATACGAGAGAATATTACCTCAAGATTTTCAACCTCGGTACGGACAGTCAAATGTTCGGCCTGCACCAAATTTTTCCCGAGAGTAACGGGTAAAACACGGCCACCATTATTGTCGTCAGTAGTACCCTTATGTAAAGAAAATTTGTTTAACAAAATAAAATTAACATTACTCACAAAAAAATAACCATTGTATTGGAGATTGCCTAAAATACCATCGACAAAGAGGGAAACATCTTCTGATGTCTGGAACTATTAGACAAATAATAGAAACTTATGGAAAGGAAAATAACAAAATTATTGTAAAGGAATATCACGTATAGTACCTGTACAGAGGACCCGGGTGCAGGAGATGGTTGAACAACGTCAGTCTCAATTGGGGCCTTCTTAAAATGGTTAAAATATGCAGCAGAAGAGATGAAGGATAATGGATAAGAAAAATATTAAAAGATAAACTAAAACAGAAAATAAAGTATTTTGGAAAATAATTAATATAGTTTGAGGAAAGCATACCTCGGATGATGATTTAGGAGAGCTGCGAGTAACAAAACGCATAGGGGATACAAAAACATCTTCATCCGACTCTTTGGAGGATGCAGTTAAACTATGTACAACCGAAGCAGCAGGTGAGTGTTCCTTCTGATGACGTTTCTTCTACAATAGAGGGCAATGGTTTAACACATAGTATAATCTAATAAATATAAAAGTAAATGAATAACATATCGTGGTTTTCTTCTTCGGTTTACTACGATGAGCCGAAGATGCAGAAGGTTTGCTGTTGGTTGTCAGACTGCGAGTTAAACGCCGATCACTAACAACAGGAAGGACTGGTGTCACCTTAGTTTCATCCTTCTTTTTTCCGAGATTGAGAAGGAACTAGTTTAGGAATGAATGTAGTAGGAATGCTAGTAGGTTGACGAAATTGACTAAGAATACTCTCCTCGAGATCCTGAAAACGTTGTTTATAATGGGTCTCCCATCGAGCTTCCATATCAGCAATAGAAACCCTGATTTGGAACTTGAGGTCAGTGTGAATGTGGGTCAACATGCTCTCAAGATCCGGAACAGCAGTCTGACGATGGGAAGACGGTGGAACAGTATCGTCTGAGGAATCAGCAGAAGAAGAAGTAAGGGGAAACGAGGATCTCTTCTTTTTAGAAGATCCGGGAGCAAAGACATCATCAGATGAAGGCGAGATACGTCGGTATTTTGGCTTCTTGTTCAAACATTCCATAAATGATTCATCATCAGACATTTCAAAAGCAATGGGAATATTCTTCTTCCGTTTCCGAGAGAGTTTAACGTCATCCTCATCCGAAGAAGACGAGCGAATGGTCTCTTTCTTGACCTTCTTACCAGAAACCTTATGCTTTCTGCGAACGGTTGATGTCTGCTTCTTTTTTGGAGAAGGCTGTATCTCAGGCTTGAGTTGAACAAGCCCACTTCCCCACATGTGCTCAGCAAACATATAGGCAGTCTTTATTTTCTGAAGGAGGTAAGAGACCTTCTCGTCCACAACCTCTTCGTACTTACTGTCGGGAGCATAGCCCGGGGGTAGGTCACCTGGTATAGTAGGGACAACCTCAACCTAATAGGAATGTTAACAACCATCAAATTCAAGTAACATATTTATATCAACATAAATAACTAGTAAAATCAAATAAAAACCTAACCTCAACTTCTTCTTCTACTAGCTTGACCTTTGGGAGACAAATGCCAACTGCGGATTGAATGTTACTTGAAGAATCATCAGTGGAAGAACAACCCTCAGTTAAAGTACCTCAGATTGAAGGGATAGCTTCGAACGCAACAATTTGTAAAGGGAGAAGGAAACCTTGGAGTGTCAAAGTAGGCTTTTTGTCTAAGTATTTGATTTTCGATCGGATACTCTTCACCGTGAGGTCAAATGAGACAGTACCCCACATATAATCAAGGAGAGCATCAATATCCTCTACAAGCTTCACACTTTGTGGACTGGCAAGAGTCAAGAATCAAGTGTGCGCATAAAAAGCAGTCAACAAGCAACATATCGCAACTTGAGTTCGAGATCTTTTATCTTTCCACGTTTGAGAATTTTGAGGACTATGTCCACAGTTACGGACTGTTGGTCGGGAAAAAGCGTTTTCGAGTATTCTGGCGGCGTAATTTCCTTTCGCTCTGTATGTGGAACAGAGGAACCTTTGAGACCAGTAACAATTGCATACTCCCGGATAGAAAAACGCCAAGGTTTGCCTCCAAAAATGAACCAGAGTTCATGCTTTTGCTTAGTAGCCAACATCCGGGAAAGCACGAAATGAACAAACATACCAGAGAAAGTGTAACTTTCTGCGACATGAAATAATTTCCCCAAAGAAGAAACCTTCAACCTCGCTAACTCGGGGGGGGGGGGGGTCAAGCCATGATGGAATATTGTGAATTCAGGACAATTTGTTGTATAAGATAACTTTGAGATTTTTCCCTGGTAGATTGGCCGAAAAAATCCGCGATGATAACCGACTCTCTGTCATTAAACTACAAAGAAGACGAGGGATATAGGCAAAATTAAAGAGGTAATTAACAGATATAAAGACAGAAGGACCATAAACATAGGGAAATAGACAATAAAATTGAATCATAACATGCAATATCAAGGTTTATACAGTAACATCAGGCGAACTAAACATAATTATAAACAATTTCAATTTTCACTTTCTTATTTTTTCAGATTAAATTGTGTCTTATGTTATGTTTATAATAAAATATATATTATTACGGTATAAGAAATAATAAATAACATATTCATTAAAAAAAATCATTGAAAAAATAAACAAAGAATAAGAAAAAATAAAGAAAAAGAAAAATGGATACAAAAATATACAAAATTTTAAAATATGGAAAAGTACATGAATTCAATGAAATATATACAAAATAAATCATTAAAATAATAAAAATTATTATAATATTAAAATTTAGAAAAATGAAAAGAGTATGAAAATTGAAGAATAAATAATTATTCATGAAATAATATATCAACGAGATTACACACATCATTAAAAAAAGAAAATAATATGTTTTTTAAAAAAATATATAAAATAAATAGTCAAAATATAAATTTAAAACATATTATTTAAAACTCAAATTAAAATAAAACCCGCGCATCGTGCAGGTTCTCTCCTAATTTATATATAAAACTATCAAATTTAAAGTACAAATATGATCATACAATGTATTTTCCATATAAGTGCTTCCAATTATGAAAAACAAATGCTTTGAATTTAATGTGCAAAATATAGAGACAATATCACAATTTTTTTAGAAAGTATTGTCAAGTAGTACTCATAGCCTAATGGATAAAACAGTTGTCATATAGTGAGAGGATTGTGAGTTCGAGTTCTCGTGAATGCAAGTTTTAATTCAAATAAAATGAGTTTTTGAAAATTAAATACTGAATGCCAGGTAGAACTCTCTCAAGCGCTGACGTGTCAAGTGTGTCAAGCTGAGGGAGAGAGTTGACCATCTTTTATAATTTAAATGACTCATCTAACCTGTATATCTGTCAGGATTGACTTCAGAAAACCAATAATTTAATCGGAATTTCTAATTCCAAAAACCAATAAACGAATCGGAAATTTCTAACCTAGCACATAAATGATATAACCAAACCGAAAACGACTCTTGGAATTTCCAGCTCACTTTAGTTAACTTTCAAGTCACACTGAATACACGTTTGAAATGTTCGGAAAAAAAAACATTGCCTTGATTAATTAAAAAACAATAGAAGTAAAAAACCGTTGAGGGTAGAATGTTGCTAGAATCAAAAATTAATTTAAATAAAAAAAATTAGGTATAAATAGTATACTCTAATCTGACGGTCCATTTATACACTTGTCCCTACAGATACAATAACAACGACTATTAATGTAGGTACTTATTAGTTGAGAAGAGAGAGTGACTCTGTTGTTACTTTTTAATAATTTTTTTTTATATATATCCAAAACGAATAAAAAAAATCATTTGTTTTTTCCCGCTTCGTATTAATGAGCCTCTCTTCTTCTCAACTGTTATTTCACTTTAACGTACAGATGAGAGAGAGACACGACAGAGAAAAATCCAGAGAGAGAAAGAAATAAGCATTAATGGTGGCTTCACCTACCAGTTATCTCGTGGAGTGAGATTAATCTGTCAGAATAAGAAACAGAGAGAGAGAGAGAAAGCAAACAAAAACCAAAACCTCATCTTCCTCCTCTTTCTTCAAATTTCTACTCTTTTGCTTCGCCGTCAGATGTGGAACTCGACGGAGAACGCGTTCTCGCGTTCGACGTCGTTTAAAGACGAAGCGGAGGACGAAGAAGAGCTCCGATGGGCGGCGTTGCAGCGTTTGCCGACTTACTCGAGAATCCGCCGTGGCATTTTCAGGGATGTGATCGGTGAGCCTAAAGAGATCAGAATCGGTAACTTGGAAGCTAGCGAGCAGCGTCTTCTACTCGACAGGCTTGTTAATTCCGTCGACCATGACCCTGAACAGTTCTTCGCTCGCGTCAGGAAGCGATTCGACGCGTAATTGAATCTAATATTTGTTTTTTCTGTTTTCTAAATTTCAATTTTGAGATTTGAAAACTTTCGAATTGTGATTTGCGTGAGAGATTAAATTTTCATGTGATTTTGATATTATTCGATACATTTTTTCACATTTATTTGGGGAATTATGGCAGAGTGTGGATTTGAAATTTCCGAAGATTGAAGTTGAGATTAAATTTAAAATGTAATTTTGATACTATTCAATAGGTTTTGACATTGAGTTTGGGGAATTTTTGGCAGAATGGATTTGAAATTTCAGAAGATTGAAATTGAGATTAAATTTACATGTAATTTTGATACTATTAGATACATTTTCCACATTTATTTGGGGAATTTTGGTAGATGGGATTTGAAATTTCCGACGATTGAAGTTGAGAATAAATCAACATGTAATTTTGATACTATTCTATAGGTTTTTGACATTGAGTATTTGTTGTAATTTTGGCAGAGTGGATTTGAAATTTCCTAGATTGAAGTTGAGATTAAATTTAAAATGTAATTTTGATACACTTCGATAGGTTTTTGACATTAAATTTTGTGTAATTTTGGCAGAGTGGATTTGAAGTTTCCGAAGATTGAAGTTCGATTTCAGGATTTGATGGTGGAATCATTCGTTCATGTTGGAAGCAGAGCGTTACCAACAATTCCCAATTTCATCATTAACATGGCAGAAGTAATTCCTCATTTTCTCAATTTTCAATTGAGCAACAAGATTTGTGTTTTTTAATAATAATGAGATTACGTTTTGTTAACAGGCTTTTTTAAGGAACATTCGTCTGTACGGTGTTAAAAGAAGCAAATTAACGATATTAGACAATGTCAGTGGAATCATTAGACCTTCGAGGTATATAAAATTACTAATTTTTTCATTACAAGTCTTCTATTTTTGTCCGATTCTTAATGCCTTGCTTTGCAGATTGACACTTCTACTAGGTCCTCCTAGCTCCGGGAAGACAACACTACTCTTAGCTTTAGCTGGTCGCCTCGGAAACAATCTTCAGGTAGAACTATTAGAAGATGCATTAGCTATCTTTAGATACTTATTACTATGCTTCTTGGTTTTGAGATATTTTCTTGGATATTATTAAAATGAAGACATCGGGGGAAATAACATACAATGGGTACAATCTCAAAGAGATAATCGCGCCGAGGACGTCCGCGTATGTTAGCCAGCAGGACTGGCATGTGGCAGAGATGACAGTGAGGCAGAATCTCGAGTTTGCTGGTCGTTGTCAAGGTGTTGGATTCAAATATGGTAAGTAGTAAGAAAGCAGTGTGTGTAGTAGTAGTTTGCATTATCTCTTTAGTTTGAGTTTGATATAAAACCAAACTGACAAAAAAAAATACAGATATGCTTTTGGAGCTAGCAAGAAGAGAAAAGCTTGCAGGAATAGTACCTGATGAAGATCTTGATATATTCATGAAGGTACACACTAGTGTTATAGTCATAAAACTACTCCATTTCTTTTTCTTGATTTAACCATACCCTTGATTCAAATTAGTGTTTCGAACCCTACAGTCTTTAGCTCTTGGAGGTCAAGAGACAAGCCTCGTCGTGGAGTATATTATGAAGGTATCCTTTGTAATGCTTACTTGTAAGAAACTATAGGCAAAGGTCACCACATCTTCAAATGTAAACCTTTTTTTTTCTTCAAACACTTTCTGAAATGCTCATACATCGAACAAAGATTTTAGGATTGGACACATGTGCTGACACATTGGTCGGAGATGAGATGATTAAAGGAATCTCAGGTGGACAGAAGAAACGGCTAACAACAGGTGTGTGTGTGTGTTTGCTCACTCTTTGAAGATTTAACCACTAGATAGATACACTGAACCATTGCTAATTGAGTGGTATTGAATGTTGCAACAGGGGAATTGTTGGTAGGTCCAGCGAGGGTCCTTTTCATGGATGAGATATCGAATGGTTTAGATAGTTCGACGACTCATCAGATTATCATGTATATGAGGCATTCGACTCATGCGCTCGAAGGAACCACCGTCATTTCTTTACTCCAGCCTTCTCCCGAGACTTACGAGCTGTTCGACGATGTTCTCCTTATGTCAGAGGGACAGATTATTTACCAGGGACCTCGCGACGAGGTTCTTGAATTCTTTTCATCCTTGGGGTTTAGCTGCCCTGAGAGAAAAAACGTTGCAGATTTCTTGCAAGAGGTAAGGTTTCAAGATATTAAAGTTCTTGTTTACTTGAAGTTTCTAAATGAAGTTTCTGTTGATAGGTTACTTCAAAGAAGGACCAGCAGCAGTACTGGTCAGTCCCTTTTCGGCCTTATCGCTACGTACCTCCAGGAAAGTTTGCTGAAGCTTTCCGTTCGTATCCGACCGGTAAGAAGCTGGGAAAGAAACTTGATGTTCCGTTTGATAAACGGTTCAATCATTCAGCGGCTTTATCGACATCGCAATACGGTGTTAAGAGGAGTGAACTTCTCAAGATCAATTTTTCCTGGCAGAAGCAACTGATGAAACAGAATGCATTTATTTATGTTTTCAAGTTCGTTCAGGTTCGGCTCCAAAATCATTTGTCTCTCAGTACCATTTTAGTTGATAAACTAAGTACTTTATTTAACTCATTCTCTCCACATACTATTCCATTTGCAGCTTCTTTTAGTTGCCTTGATCACAATGACTGTCTTTTGCCGGACAACAATGCATCACAACACTATTGATGATGGAAACATATATCTCGGGTCGCTTTACTTCTCCATGGTCATCATTCTTTTCAACGGATTCACAGAGGTTCCGATGCTAGTAGCCAAGCTTCCGGTTCTTTATAAGCACAGAGACTTGCATTTTTACCCAAGTTGGGCTTACACGTTACCTTCCTGGCTTCTCAGTATCCCTACTTCAATCATAGAGTCTGCCACATGGGTGGCGGTAACGTATTATACAATCGGATACGATCCACTGTTCTCGAGGTACATTCTCGTAAAAAAATACGAATTGGTTAAGGATTTGATTGCATGAAAAGTTAACAATGAGAGTGAAACTCCTCTAATCTTCAGGTTTCTTCAGCAGTTCTTGCTGTATTTCCTTCTGCATCAGATGTCCTTGGGTCTTTTCCGTGTGATGGGTTCTTTAGGCCGGCATATGATAGTTGCTAATACGTTCGGGTCCTTCGCAATGCTGGTGGTCATGACTCTTGGAGGATTTATAATTTCCAGAGGTCTAAATCTTCACTCTCTTTCTGGGAGCTTTTAAAAGTTTTTCCTTTTCCACATGAATATTCATTCTCTCTTGTTTGATTTCTCAGATAGCATACCAAGATGGTGGATTTGGGGTTACTGGATTTCTCCTTTGATGTATGCTCAAAACGCGGCTTCTGTGAACGAGTTCCTCGGCCATTCTTGGGGAAAGGTGAACATATTTACCGAAATATTAACCGTGATCTTTTTTTACCTATAGGATTATAGAATCTTGAATAGACTATTGTAGTTAATGTTTGTTCTTTTCTGTCTATTAAGAGAGCTGGGGATCACACTAGCGACTCTCTTGGTGTGGCATTGCTAAAAGAAAGAAGTTTGTTCTCTGAGAACTATTGGTATTGGATCGGTATCGGTGCCTTGCTTGGATACACAATTATTTTCAATTTGCTCTTTACGCTGTTCCTAGCTTACCTCAACCGTAAGCTTCTTATTCTTTTCTCTCTACCTAAAGCCTCAACTTATCTGCCATTGTAAAGTGTTTTGCTAATCTTGTTCTTAGCTTGGGGTAAGCTACAAGCTGTTGTATCCAAAGAAGAGTTGGAGGAGAGAGAAAAGAAAAGGAATGGCGATGAGTTTGTTGTGGAACTAAGAGAGTACTTGCAGCATTCAGGCTCACTACATGGTGAGGGAAACAAATTTTTTTCCCTCTCTCATCTGTTTACTGAGCTCAAAAGAAGCTAATGCTTATAGTTATTTGGTCCAGGAAAATATTTCAAGAACAGAGGCATGGTTCTCCCATTTCAACCAGTCTCTCTGTCTTTCAGCAATATCAATTACTATGTGGAGGTTCCTTTGGTATGTAACAGTTTTATGTATTTCAGTTTGAAGGCATTTTATATTTATTGCTCATGCAGTGAAAGTTTCAGGGATTAAAAGAACAAGGGATACTAGAAGATAGGTTGCAGCTACTTGTGAATATTACTGGAGCTTTTAGACCAGGTGTGCTTACAGCTTTGGTGGGAGTAAGTGGCGCCGGTAAAACAACGCTCATGGATGTTTTAGCCGGAAGAAAAACCGGCGGGACAATTGAAGGCGATGTGTACATATCTGGTTTTCCGAAACGGCATGAAACTTTTGCAAGAATCTCAGGTTACTGTGAGCAGAACGATGTTCATTCTCCATGCTTTACTGTTGTTGAATCTCTACTTTTCTCGGCATGCCTTCGTTTACCATCAGACATCGACTCAGAGACACAAAGGGTATAACATATTTTCCATCATCTTTTTTCGATCATTTTTCATATGTTTTGTCTCGGACTATGCTGACATCTTTAAACTTTTTAAAATCCTTGAGGCGTTTGTCCATGAGGTGATGGAGCTAGTGGAGCTTACCTCCTTGAGCGGGGCGTTGGTTGGTCTACCTGGAGTGGATGGCTTATCAACTGAACAGAGGAAAAGGCTAACTATCGCGGTCGAGCTAGTCGCAAACCCTTCTATAGTATTCATGGATGAGCCAACTTCAGGATTGGATGCAAGAGCTGCTGCCATTGTGATGAGGACTGTAAGAAATATCGTTAACACCGGACGAACAATCGTCTGCACGATTCATCAGCCTAGCATTGATATTTTCGAATCATTCGACGAGGTTGGTAATGGTTTCTTCAAACAATTGAATCAAACAGTCTGCAGAATTGGTTTAGTCGTCATCTCTAAAGCCCCTTGTTTATGCAGCTTTTGTTCATGAAACGTGGTGGAGAGCTCATATATGCCGGTCCACTTGGCCAGAAATCTTGTGATCTAATCAAGTATTTCGAGGTAGCCTTAGTTCTTTATCCATGAAATGAAACTTGGTTCAAGTTCTTGCCATTTTGAACTAAGTTTTACTCTGTTTTTCCTCAAGTCTATTGAAGGGGTGCAAAAGATCAAACCCGGCCATAATCCGGCAGCATGGATGCTTGACGTCACCTCTTCGACCGAGGAACACCGCCTTGGTGTTGACTTTGCTGATATTTACAAAAACTCAAATCTCTGTCGGTATGTGACTTTCTTCATTTAGTAAGAATGCAAATTAGCTTCTCAGAGGTTTGGTTTAGCCTTATTTTCCGTCTTTGTTTCAACTGCAGTTGCAACAAGGAGCTGATCGAAGGCCTCAGCAAGCCAAGTAATATCTCGAAAGAACTCGATTTTCCGACTAGATACTCTCAGTCGTTCTATAGTCAGTTTGTTGCTTGCCTATGGAAACAAAACCTATCGTATTGGCGAAACCCTCAGTACACCGCGGTTCGTTTCTTCTACACCGTGGTTATCTCTCTAATGCTTGGAACTATATGTTGGAAGTTCGGCGCCAAAAGGTATATTAACGCGTGTAAAATGGCACATTGTTATCTCCAGAGCAACTTCTTTATACGTTTCTTTATGTATAGGGACACACAACAACAGCTATTCAATGCAATGGGATCGATGTACGCCGCGGTTCTTTTCATCGGAATCACAAACGCTACCGCTGCGCAGCCCGTTGTTTCCATCGAAAGATTTGTTTCGTACCGGGAGAGAGCAGCGGGAATGTACTCTGCACTGCCATTTGCATTTGCACAGGTCACACATATGTTTATTCATTTTCTTTCTTTCTTTCTCATATTGGAAAATATTCCAACGAAAGACAAAGTTTGGTGATTTTGCAGGTGTTTATAGAGTTTCCGTATGTGTTAGCACAATCCACTATATACAGCACCATATTCTACGCGATGGCCTCGTTCGAATGGTCCGCGGTGAAGTTCTTGTGGTACTTATTCTTTATGTACTTTTCGATAATGTACTTCACCTTCTACGGGATGATGACAACAGCAATCACTCCAAACCACAACGTTGCCTCAATTATAGCTGCCCCTTTCTACATGCTATGGAACCTCTTTAGTGGTTTCATGATCCCATACAAGGTAAGTAGCTTAGACACTATATCGGAAAAATTCGTTAAACATTATCATGATTGTCATTTGAAATTAAGTTTTTCAAGTTCACATACAATTAATCCGTTGGTATTATTAGGCCTGTCCATTTTCCGTCCCGACCCATATCATCCCTAATTTTTTTGTCCATTCACCGTACTGTACAAATAATTATTCATTCGGGACTGTTTTTTTCCAAACGTGTACGTGAAAGGTAAAAAAAGAGAACGGATATGAAATAAGTATCCAAATTACTTTTTTTAAGAATTAAAAGTTTTAAAATTTATAAAGATTATCTAAAAATTATCCAAAATATGCCTTCCAAAATTACTCAAAATACATGATGCGAAGTTGACCTTATCTAAATTATTGAGAGTTTGGGAAATGATTTTAGCTATCCAAATTTTCCAAACTCGTCCCATATTAGGGCTGTCTCTTATACACATCTAGATGTGTATAAGAGACAGTATTGAGAGTTTGGGAAATGATTTTAGCTATCCAAATTTTCCAAACTCGTCCCATATTAGGGTTTTAGTTGGTTATAACTTATATAAATATAACGATTTGATAGATTAGATTATTTTTATTTTGTAGTGTTATTTTTTTTTCTCCAAGAAATACCTTTTGTTTACTTTGTGTCTTTGTGTTGATTTGGACAGAGGATTCCGCTGTGGTGGAGATGGTACTATTGGGCAAACCCGGTGGCGTGGACACTGTACGGTCTGTCTCTTATACACATCTAGATGTGTATAAGAGACTGATTTGGACAGAGGATTCCGCTGTGGTGGAGATGGTACTATTGGGCAAACCCGGTGGCGTGGACACTGTACGGTTTGTTGGTGTCTCAGTACGGTGATGATGAGAGAGAGGTAAAGCTATCGGATGGTGTTCATCAAGTGATGGTGAAACAACTTCTTGAGGATGTGATGGGATACAAACATGACTTCTTGGGTGTCTCCGCTATTATGGTCGTCGCCTTTTGCGTCTTCTTCTCCCTCGTCTTTGCTTTCGCCATTAAAGCCTTCAATTTCCAAAGAAGATGATTGATTACCAAAATCTCCAACTATCAACCAACTCTCTCATTTATAATCTATACATATACACGAAACAGCCTATTTATTTATTTGTATATTGGAGCTTTTATACCCAAAAATGTAGGATACTGCATATCTTTCTTCCACTCTTACAAGTATGGAACAATAAACTGTGTATGGGTTTTTCTATAACGATCACTGATGTGGAACCATTCGCATATTATATGTGGTAAATTTAGTGATTGAGTTAGACAAGATTTTTACTTCAAGTATGTTACGACAAGTCATACGTGCACATGCAATTAACCATACACAGATATTTATGTAAATAAATAGAGATAATCATTCGAGTTAAAAGGGATACTTGTTATAATTATAGTAAGGAGACAAAAGATGATGAGTAACATTAACTGAGTTAAGGTCAACAAGAGTTCCACATGTGATTAACTTTTTGGTAATTAGAAAATAGGTGGAAGAGAAGACTCTAGAGAACAAAGAAGTTTTGGTTTTGAGCTCTAGAAAAGGAGAGGCTAGAAAATAGGTGGAAGAGAAGACTCTAGAGGAAAAAGAAGTTTTGGTTTTGAGCTCTAGAAAAGGAGAGGTTATGGGTCTGATTGGTAACAGCCGTAGTTTTACGTTTTTGTTGTAGAAATATGATTGTAGGTTTTTTTATTATGTCTGTAAATTTTATTGATGTACTATTTTGGCTGTATAATTTAAATTTAGGAAAGTTTAAAATTGTGTGCTTTAGAAAAAAATGTTTTGTACAGCAAAAAAATGAAAAAAATAAATATTTTGGCTGTGAGTAAAAAAGAAAACCAAAGCTTATAAAACTTGATTGGATCCATTTCAAAGCTTTAGAAATTTTGTTGCTTTGTAAAATTTGTAAATCACTTACCAATCAGGCCCTATGTTTTAGTTATAATGTTGGTTTTGGAATGTTTAAAATAAACCAGGGAGATAACAGGCTGGTGGCACAATTTTGTTTCAAACTAAAACATACTGGTTATAAGCCATTTAGGCAAACCTAGTTTGTCACGATCCCATCTTGGAGATCCGAGAAAATTCTAACCCATTTCGCAAGGAATTTTAATCGAGTTTTGTTATTAGGTCATAAGGTGAAATATATTTTGGGTCAAATAAAAAATCCAAAAGAAAAAGGGATTAAGATTCAATCTCTTTCAAGCCCGTAAGCCCATTAGAGCAAGAACAATGGTAGTTTTTATAAGAACTACCATTGTTCTAGCTCTTAGAACCCTATCCCCAAGTTTTATCATCAACTCTCTTTAGAAAAAGGTGCATTTGAAAAGAAGAGAAGCATCAAAAACTTCTACAGCGAAACCCTGCCCGATTTGCTTTGCACCACCTGAAACTCTAGCAGCCACCGTCGCCACCTTGTGGGACATTTCCACGCCAAATCGTAAGGAACCACGTGACAATCTACATACCTATGTAAACGTCTCATTTCGTCCAGATCGGTGATATTGCTTTATCTTATCGTTTGTTACAGTTTGCCCGAATCTATAACCACCGCATATTTGACAGTTTCGGTAGGGAAGGAAAATGGATGAGCAAAATTATTCTAATTGATCTAAATCTTGGTAAGAACCTTCCTGACTCCGTAATCTAGCCAAAACAGCAAGTGGGTTGTCATTCATAGTTTTGGTTTGAGTGGTTCTGTGCAGTGCGAATCTGCGACCAGACAGAGTAGAAGTCGCGTTTTGGGTTCTACAATAATCCTTTGGAGCTTATTTTTGGTAAAGAGATTCACAACCCTTAGAGTTAGGTCTCTGTAAAATATATTGGCGTTTTCTCTTGTAATTTGGAGCCGAGGGCTAATAAGCCCTTAATTGTTTCAAAGAAATCTATTATAAAGAAATCTATTATACCCTGAAATGATCTACATACCCCTTATGGGTCCTACACCCTTTTAATGAAATGTACAATTCCGAAAATAGCATTCCTTCCTACCTTCCCTAAATTTTAAATGAGTAAATTTTTTAAAGTAGATCAATTTAAAAATTAATTGCTAGAAAAAAAAATATAACGTTCAATATAAGGTTCTAATTAATGGACAGTCCCGAAGGAATATAATTCCTAAACAGGGGCTGCGGCAAGGCGATCCGCTATCTCCATATCTGTTTATCCTCTGTACAAAAGTATTAATAGCAAATCTGAAAAGCGGAATTACAAAAACAACTTACGGGATTAAAAATTGCAAGGGCAAGTCCGCTGGTATCCCATTTGTTATTTGCGGACGATAGTCTATTTTTTTGTAAGGCAAGAAAGGAGGAAACTCAGACACTCCTCAATATTCTAAAACAATATGAGTCTGTGTCTGGTCAACAAATTAATTTTAACAAATCATCGGTACAATTTGGACACGCCGTGGAGACGACAATCAGAGACGAAATACATAATATATTAGGAATAATGAATGTCGGGGGGATGGGAACTTATCTGGAAATACCGGAAAGTCTAGGAGGAGCCAAAACGAAGATTTTTAACTTCCTCATATAGCGGCAACAAAAACGGGTAAACGGATGGACATCTAGACTATTGTCCAAAGGAGGGAAAGAGGTACTGATCAAATCAGTGGCGTCAGCAGTACCGACATACACTATGTCATGCTTTCGCGTGCCGAAAACAATAACTATGAAACTCACGAGTACGGTCTCACAGTTCTGGTGGAGTACCAACGGTCAATCACGGGGTATGCATTGGCTGGCTTGAAAAAAATTATGCAAACATAAGGAGGATGGGGGGCTCGGGTTTCGAGTCATTGAGGACTTTAACACGGCTTTACTTGCGAAACAACTGTGGCGACTTATAGACCACCCAGAATCATAATTTACTAAGGTTTTTAAAGGCCGATATTTTAGGAATGGGATTCCTCTGGATCCTATTCGATCGTATTCTCCATCGTACAGTTGGCAGAGTATTATCTCCGCTCGATCTCTGGTACAAAAAGGCTTATTAAAAGAGTTGGCTCCGGTACTTCTATTTCTGTATGGAATGACCCATGGAATCCAGCATCTCGCCCGAGATCAGCAGTCTGCAAAGGGTACAACCTCTACCCTGAGCTAAAAGTCAATCAATTGATTGACCCTATTACATCCACGTGGAATCTCCCACTACTTGAACAATTAAGTGTTTCGGAGGATATACCTTTAATCACTGGCATCCCAACGACTAAGGAATATAGACCAGATTCACTGGGCTGGAGTTTTACAAAATCCGGAAGGTACACGGTTAAATCGGGATACATGACTACGCAGGAGATGACATTAAGTGACGATACCAACAGACCTTACGGACCGGATGTATGTAAATTACAAGGACAGGCGTGGAAGGTTAGATGTCCACCAAAACTGAAACATTTTTTATGGCAAATCATATCGGGTTGTATATCGGTCATGTACCGGCTTAAGTGTAGAGGCATAAATTGTGATCCTCAATGTGGAAGATGTGGTGCAGAGAAGAAAACAATAAATCATATGCTCTTTGAAAGTCCACCGGCTCTACAAGTGTGGGTGTTATCGCCGATTCCTACTCACCCGTCTGTATTCCCGACGGATGCTTTATTTCCTAATATAGCACATCTGCTTTGGTAACTCCCTAATCACGAGGACATGACGGTATATCCATGGTTATTATGGTATATATGGAAAGCAAGAAATGATTAAAATGTATTCCAATCTAGAACGGGACCCCAGAGAGGTCTTACGAATTGCGATGGCGGAAGCAAAGGCATGGGAACTAGCACAGGTCGTGGATATGAGGGAAACTACACAATAACGGAACCCACCAATTCAAGGTTCAGCTCATGATGGGCTAAAATGTGAAATTGATGGATATAGGAAAGAGAAGGTCAATAATGCGGGTTTCAGGTGGTACTGTCAGGGGGTAGGTACGGCTGGGACTTTGATGGGGGTAAAAAATGTAGGAAGAAGTATTTCTCCGCTACACACGGAGTTGGAGGCACTTATATGAGCCATGCATTGAATGCTCGACGCAAGGAGACTGGCGGTGGCTTTTGTCACAGATTGTTCCGAACTGGTGAAGATGGTGTCCAAACAAGAGGAGTGGCCGGCCTTCTCATTGCATCTGGAGGAATACGAGAGAAGCAGGAAAGTGTTTTCATCCTTCTCTATCTCGCATATCCCACGCGCACAGAACACAAAGGCAGACAAGCTAGCATAAAGTGCTCGGGACTACCTTTATCGTCTAGATTTTGTAAATTCAGTTCTCTCGATTTGGTTTACTGAACCATTCTAGGAATCGAGGCTGTTGAAACACACAAAAAAAAACAAACCCCAATCGTTGGAAACCAAACCCAAAAAAAAAAAAAAACCAATTGAGCTTCACGAGCGCCCTTCCTCCCGCCATTAAAGCTCCCTTTCAAACAAAATCACTCCCACCATTGAATCTGAAGCTTTAAATCAAATTTTTTTTTTCTATTCTTGGATTTATAATTAAATTAACGATTTTGTTATTTGATTGTTATACAAAACTAATTTCAGTTTTGTAAATTGTAATCTTTCTTCTCAATTTAGAAATTTCATTTTAGATTTACAAATGTTTTCTTTCTAATTTTGTGAGACCCTTGTAGTGATAATTTATGAATCATAATGGTTGAATCGTAATTAAGCTTAGTGAATCGTAAGAATTGTTCGCTGGGTCGAATTCATTCAATCTATAGATATAGGACAACTAGTACAACTGATAATACTGAGATATATGACAATTGATAAAATAAAAACACAAAACAAGGTTATTACCCAATATTTATTTCATATAGTAAAAAATAAATCTATATTGTTTTATGAGCATCTAAATTAGCCAAATATTTTTTTTGTTCACTAGATGCATAACATCTTATTTTTACTAAAACTACCTTATATTTTTATAGTTAATGTGTAAACACTAACCCTATTGTTATGTGAATCAAACAAACAAAATAATATAACACATGTTATTATATGAAGGAATAGTAAATGTGTTTTAATTATCTACTATCATAAGTACAACTGCAAAAAATTAATTTAAAACATGGTTTAACTAATTAAACGTAAAAGTGCCAAAATACAACTTTGTGCATCTAAGTACTACTAAACATTTGAGTGCAACTCTTTGAAAAAAATTTAGTTGATTTTTAAACACCTGTTTTTTCATTAATTCTTTTTTGCTATTTTAAATCTCATTTTATTTGTGTCGGGAAATTTATATTTTTTTTTATAAATACGTGTTTTTTTTAGCCACTGTTTTAATCCATTTTAAAACTCATTTATATCAAATAATTCCATTAGTATCATTAATACCGTAATACACCCAGTTATACATAATAAACACATAGTATTACCTAATACGTACCGAAAATTATAGTAGTAAACGTTGTTGGAAGACCGGCTCAGTTTCTTGGTTTGGTACCCTTACCCAGTACAAATTTGTTGGTTTAAGAGTTAAAAGCTTTTCGAATCAGATTAATCTTGACTTGATTGTTTTGTTTATGGGGTTAAATCTTGACTTGATTTAGGTACAAGATAAGATAGTACTAGACTACTAGTAGATAAGATAACACAGCAAAGGCAAAATAATTACACGTTTTTAGATCACATAATCAGACCACTCGGTTTAATATAATGTATGGTCCATGATCAAACCGGGACTCTTATCAAGCATTTTTGGATTCTATTTCCCACCAATCAATCTCGTTGGATTTCCAACGACGGCGGCACATCCTTAAGCATCAGCGAACCTGATTCAATCTTAGCTCCTTGACCGATTGTGATATTCCCCAATATACAAGCCCCGACTCCAATCAAAACTCCATCACCAATCTTCGGGTGTCGATCACCACACTGTTTTCCTGTTCCTCCAAGAGTCACGCCGTGGAGAATCGAAATGTTGTCTCCAATCACCGCCGTTTCTCCGATCACCACGGCTGTGGCATGGCCTAATAAAATCTTTTTTCCGATCTTAGCTTCCGAATGAAAATTGACGGCAAAAGCTTATGATACTCTGTTAATAGATCTTGCTTCATCGATCCGATGATCTCCGGGATTTCTTCTAAAACGCTGATGAACAATTTGAAGAGCGTGTTGCTTTGTAAGGTTAAAGTGCTGAGCTTTACGGAGCTTTACGGAGCTTTACGGAGAGGATGTGCGTCAAATCGGAATCAAGTGTCCGATACGATGTAATCGACGAGTAATAGTAGCCTGACAAGATGGGTTTTTGCTTGAACATCGGATTTAGCCTCTTCTTGTTGGGATCTCACCATCAGCTTTGATTCAATCTAAAAAAGAGAAAACATAAATTGAAGAAGGTATTGCTGGTTGTGCGATTGTGGAGATAGCCATAAGGAGAAATGGAAAATCTGATGAAGACACGAAGAAGAAGAAGTCACGTGAGAAGCATATCGTGGAGATACTAGCGACAAATTGAGAAAAGGACTAAAATGCAATTAGGAAATTTAACATTATGTTTTAGTTAAATTAACAATTCATTATATTTCCTTTTTAAGATTTTAAGAATATTCCCTAGAAGAATTATGTTAAAGTTTTTGCTATAAGTATATGTAAGCTCTACAGAGCTAAAAACCATCGATAATATTACGAGTTTTATGAAATTCTAAATTGAGTTTCTTCTTCTTCTTATCCTGAGAGAAAATTTCAATTTTTTCTTTCTTAATAACAAATTTCAACACTTCTCACATCTTGAGCCATACTATTTTTTTTTTGTTTTCGAGTTTAATTTTTCGTAAAGATGGAGAGTAGGAGAATCGACGAGGAGGAAAGAGAAAAAAAGAAAAAAAAAGAATCGGATAAAAGAGAAGGGATTTGGGGGAATTGGGTGGGTATCCAAATGATAGATGGGTTAAATGGATGATCCGTTTGAAACTTGGTTGGGCTGGTAAAACTCATAATTTTTTGGGGATAAGAAAGTCATTCACTTCTTTTTGATTTAAAAAAAAACAAAAAAAGAAATGATTTATTGGATAGAGGATATACGAGCTTTGGTTTGAAGAAACGAGGGTATTCTAGCTATTGTTTCTGTAATTTGAGAGTTATAATTGTTTTACCAAGATTGTTATACGCACCATGTATCTGTAACCGGCCTGTTGAGTGATATTTTTTGGTTGGGTAAACGAGGTCTGGTTGCCCTGAACCTTTTCACAGATCTTAAGGACACTTGGATATATTTCTTGGTTGAAGGAGAACTGACTGGAGCTTCAAGAGCATAGGTAAACATGCTGTCAAAACCGAGACAACGAATCTGTCAAAAAGAGAAGTGAGTTGTTCTTCATCTTCAAAGTGGCTAAGGTGAGGAGACGTGATTTATGAATTCCTATTTCATAGTAATTCATTTGCGTATCCGTTATATGCTAGGTTTGGAGATTGGTTGTTGTGTGGTAGGCATGCAATGTGTATGTGATGCGAAATGTGGAAGTAAGTAGAATTATGGTATATTAGGATGATATTAGTATGATATGGTTAAGTGGTGTTATAGATAGTATATGTTGGTTTGTGTGCAGTCGGACTGAGAACGGGGACATGGCGATTCCGTTAAAGCCCGTAAACCGACTGACGAGCCAAAGGTGGAGTACGGTTTTTCGAGGTGGCGGTCAGCCCAATGTCATGTGATATGTTATGTGAAGTGTGATGATGTGATAAGTGAAGTATAGATAAGATCTAAATGTTGCTAGATGTTATGTTGTGCTAGTTGTTAGGTGGTTTGTTGCATGACTATTTCTAAGCTTAGTATATGCATATAAAGTTTTGTATTATTATTGTAATGCAAATAATGTGGGCAAGTGTGATCGCTTCTCGCTGAGTAATTCATTACTCACCTTTTTTTTTGTTTTTTTAGTATGCACATGTCTGTTACTTGTGGTGCATGTTAGGACGCGAAACTTAGGGTTCAAAGTGATGGAAACATGTGTTACATAGCCGTTATCATCTTCTTTCCATTGTCACTTATTCTAAGTTCTCGCTTTTTGTAACTCAAAAGAATCCATTGATAGTGAATTGCATGGTGCCGTGTGCCATCCTTGCAGAGCCTATTTATGCTTCACTGAGACGAATACGAAAACAAGAAACGAAAACGCAAACGCAAACAGAAACAAAAAAAATGGCAAATACAAATTTATGAATATGAGTACGATATAGTTATATCAATAAAAATATACAAAAATATATTGTAACTTAAGAATATAAACTTGTCACACATAAATTTCAACATAAAAGAACACTTAGTATAATATCTTAAATAACAACAAAATTCAGTTAATCATTGAACAACTCATTTTCAAAATCCTGATCATCTAGTAAGAGGTTCGCAAACTCCAAGAATCCCACGCACATCTTCCATAAAATCAAATTCATCTCAACCAACATCCCAAATCTTGTCTTTCCAAATTGATCAGAATTTCTTAATAAAAAACGTAGATTTTGAGTACAACTTGGATTCAACTTGCCCCTCTAATTGAGTGAATGAATAAGTAAGTACTCCAGTTTTGCACCACACAAGAAGATGAAGATTATCCTTAAAAGCCAAAGTCTAGATGAGAAGAGTTTGGACACCAAAGTTAACCCACCAACTCTTGGGTTTCATAGTAGACATAATCATTGTTGGAAACAATTCGAAAACACTTTATCCTCTCACGTGAGATTTCTCCATCCTTATGTGGACCAATTCTTGTACGATCATTATTTAGCCATGAATCACATATAGTTTAAAATCATATATATACAAAAATGTGTTATATATATGTGACAAGGAAACAAAAAAAAAAGAATAAAACATATTGTTCAAATCATATGCCTAGGATTTAAAGAGTGACTTAAACAGTATAGATGAGTGTTATTATTTGTCCAACAAGCCACTAAGATCTTGTAAACAACATCATAGAAGCAACTAAATTCAGACTTTATTGGACGTTTTTATCTCTTGTATATCTCGAGCTTCATCTTCTCAATCATGGAATCCAACATCGTATATACCAAGTGCAAGCATGACTTGTCAGTGTCACAAAATCTAATCGTCTCATATATAGATCTTGTAAAATCAATAATATAAGTCATTTGATCCCACCAATCGTCATTCACAATCTTTTCCTTAACAAAGCTTGTTTTCCTATGTGATCATTTCTATAAGTAGACCACTCCTCATTTATGACCATGGCTTTAAGGCCTCTTTTGATAAGCTTCAATCTCTTAAGCATCACAATGATGGAAGCAAAACGAGTATTAGCAACCGAAAGCAATTTAAGAGGAGATAACTTACTAAAGATTGTTAGTCTCATGTTGTGGTTCATGATGAAATGTTTATTGCGAGCGTATCCTCATCAATTTATGTTATCCAATTGCATTCCTAATATGTTGCTTCATTCCCTTTCACATTCTTTGTTGCACAAGTTTTCTTCAAAACCAGATTAAAAGTTTGAACATGGTGTCAAATAGATGTGAAGTAACATACACCCAATAATCTCTACATGTGCCTTACAATTTTCTGTATTATTAGTGTTGATTTGGACAACATTTTGATGATCCGCTTCATTGATAACATCTTTTTATCAAATCAGCAATGAAGACTATATTTCACTATGCCAAAAAATTCACAACCTTGAAAAAAATAGCTAATTTCAGAAGTAGCAATGAGATTAATAAGGTTTTCTTGTAGGATCGCTCCAACCATGATGTAAGATCCAAGGATGCGCTCACTCGGATTCAAACACGTCTGATGGAAAAATCCTTAGGAAGATGAATGGATTGTATAAGTGGATCGAAGATCGTTACTCAAGCGTGTGAAAGCCCTTGTAATGAGATCATGAATCTAAATCTTAGTGAATTCGCACAAAGGACATACATTAAACTTGTTTTCTAAGTAAGGAATCAACCAATACTCAGAGAAACAAAGAACAAAGCAAACAACTTTAAAATGAGAAAACTCGGTTTTTAATTGATAATTGTATTTTTGCAATGAAACAAAGAGTGAGCTTATATAGGCTCGTACATTTCTAGTCTAAGACACTAAAAGAGAAGATGATAAATCAACATAAATGACAAAGAAATCAACATAAATTATAAATCAAATAAAGACTTGATTGATATGACATTTAAAGCTTGATTTTTGGCCAATTGAGGAATATGTGAAGTTATTTGTATCTAGAAAGCTTAAACATGAAGTAGTGACGTCTTAGAACATTTTGGACCATGTGGATGGTCTCTAAGCCAACTGGGTCGAATAAATCAAGAAGATACATCCAATCAACATTAATTGCTCGATTTGGCTCTGGATATGGAAAGTGAGAGCACAAGAGGACCTGCCTTGTAATAACCCGTGAGAAGGACCAGAACATGGTTTAGCCGGCCAGGTACAACCAAAGATTGTGGACGCATCGGCCAGGTACAACCAAAGATTGTGGACGCATTTTTAAAGAGGTCAACAAGTATTTTTATATTTGAGAATGATATGAGAGACAAAAATAAGCCCAAGTGGTCGAAAGACTTCAGTCTGAATTGAAGAGATTCAAACCTAGTCGATACAACAAGCTCGAAATCAACCATTGGGTATCTGACTCAGACGGAAGCAGCTAGATCGTGTCTAAGTAATCTACAAGGGTTTGTTGAGTTTGTAATGGAAAAGGGAAGCCAAAGAAAGGAAAGTGGTCGGAGAAAAGCATGAAAGAATCAAATGGAGTAGATTTCAGTAACGTAGCCGATCCGTTCGTCAGACGCGGCCAAAATGATAAAGTGATGGGTTGTTGTGTTCCAAAAGTTGAAAGCCAACCTTATTGGATGGACTTATGAGAAGCTTTTTAGTCAAAGGATAACAAGTTGGCTTGGAATAATTTGAGTGTGTTCCAGCAGTGCCTTCTCGAGATAGTTTCAGCTCGTTTAAGTGATCACAGAAGTTGAATTCGTTTGAGGGATTTCTTGAGTATCATTTGGCTAAGTTAAGTCTTAAGTGAATTAAAATGGTTAAAAAGTAAGTTTAGTCTATAAGTTTCTCAATAGGACCAAACGGTGTTCTTGGTGTGACGTTTCGGTGCGATCGGGTGGTTTGTCGGATTGGTCGGGAAAAATACCTTGGTGACTAAGCAGCCACGCTGCCTACTTGACATGTTTAACCAGCTTAGGAGCCTTTTCCTGTTTGAGCTGCTTCACCAGCTTGATGATGAGTAGCCGCCACCAAGCACTTTCCGACGTCGACATGTGGCGGAACACGACAGAGATCGGTGGCGCTTGATCAGTTATCATGACCATAAGCACACCTATATAAAGAGAAGTATCATTTTTAAGAATGTCATCACGTCCTCAATAAACTAAAGAAAAATTCCACCACTTGACCACCGTGAGCACCACCGCATGACCACCACGAGGCTGTTTGAAAAAATTTCAAAGTAAACCGTTTTAACCCAAAATCTCTTGTCTAGCTTAGTTTTTCGTCTCAATTCCAATTCTAACCTCCATTTTTTTGTGATTATTGTCCAATCACTATGAAACTAAAGTTTAAGTAGGAGGTCGAATTGCTGCCGGAAACCTTAGTTTTCATTCCTGTCTTTCAAAAAGCCAAGGTAAGTCGTGGTATGGATTGCTTGTTGTTTTACTGCAAAGCAAGTATGAGTGTTTACATTGCTTGATTGTCTGATCTTGTGACATATGTGTATTAGGACCTACTTATGACACCGAGGTTGAGATAGTGTATGCATGCTGCCGGATCTAGCCGATTCGCGCTGAATATTAAATATGCATAAATTGAATATGATAATGAATGAGGCCATTTGAGACCCCCTAGAGGATCGTGGCTTGGCCAATATCAAATGAATTGGCTAAGTTACGACAGCAAAGAGAGACGGGATTGCACCCTAGGGCCGTGCTCTGCATGACGGTGCAGATTTGATCAGGACATTTAGGTTATTTAGCCGTTGCGGCTATGGTCTGAATGGATAATATGATTGACACGTGATAGAGGGGTGTGAATCTCAAATGTACAGAATTGTCATGGCTAGTGAAACGAAGTATATAATACGCATATGGTATCACTTATGTTGCATATGATTATTATGTGATTGTGTTTCTTGTATGTTGAGTGATGCTTGGGGATTATGGGGCAATAACTATTTGTATAGAGGAACCCGAACTCATTGAGCAATGTAGTTGCTCACGACTCTACTTGTTTTGCAGGTAACCACTAGAGTAGTTCTTTGAGCTGGAAGAGGTTAGGCAAGCTGGTGTAGATTGGTGTGCCATCTAGCAAAGCCAAGTATGTTTTATATTATGTACCGCAATTTTGGGCCTTAAGCTCCAGTCCAAGCGCATGTATGTGTTTTGGTAACAGTTGTAAACCTACTCAACTTAATGTATAAAAGATGTTTATAAAATGCTCAAGTTTCATATGATGCTAGTCTCGGTCCAGGACGAACCAACTATCGGATATGCCTCAGGTTGAAAAACCTTGAGTCATGTTTGATAGGTAAGTGTCCTCGGACGTTAGGTCAAGGGTCTCTGGATTTGTTTTGGAAACCTTGAACTGAGCATTTGGGTACAAATTATAGCATCTTCGGTCTAGGTTTGAGTTGGAGTGTTGGTCGTTCATGTTCTTGTTTGATTGTTGGGCGGCTAACCGAGTCAACTCTGATCTTGGCCGGAACTGGGGTGTTCCAAATGGTGGTATCAGAGCATGGTTTTGTGTGTTTATATGAAACTTGGTTTTTCAATTTTTTATGGAGTAAATGAGTCGTTAAATGGCACTAAGGAAACTAGCTAGCTCCTATATTTAAGTAAACTGAATAGGCATAACCCTCTTTTGGCCGTAGATGGCTCCGCATCGTGCTTTCCGCATAAGGATGAGAGGGGGAAGACCATGGGGTCCTCCGCCAGATCGTAGTCAGTATAATCCCCGTTGTCGTGCTGCAGAATTATCTAACTCGGCTGAATCAGATCCCTCAGAGTTTTAGAGTCAGTTGGTTCGAACGTGGTCGAAATGTGTAATCGGGATGCAGAGTCCAAAGGAATTCGCAGAAGGGAAGCACTGAATATAAAGATACCAAAGGGATATCGAGGGTTAAAATCCACAACAAAATCTAAGGGAAAGACGTCAAGCCAATCAGAACGAAGCATGAGTACTTCAGACAAATCTTCAAGGGTGGTAAGACCATGGCATATTCGTCGTAAACCGACAATATTAGAACCACCTAGTGAGCTTCGAGGGAGTTGCAGCCGAATATCTGAGACAGTATCACCCGATCCCTCATCAGATAAACCAAGCGATGAATCGACGGAAGTCTCATCGGAAGCCACAATGGGAATTGTAACTCCTGTTCTACTCCGATCACCGGTGATAGTGCAACCAAACCAGGGAAGAGGACGAGTTGGGTTCCGTATCAATGCAACTCAGAGCAACCTGCCGTTTTGCTACAATTGTGACCATTTTGGACACTTCAGAGGATGTCCAAGTATGAGGCAACCAGGGTTCGTTCCAGCTTATGTTATGTGTGACATATGCGAGAGGAAAGGACATTATCGAGCTCAATGTCCACATAGTCGTATTCCATCCCTGGTTCAACAGCCATAACCAGAAGTGCAACCTAGACGTCTGGTAGTTAGGCTTCGTCTTAAGCCCCCAGCCGATACCTTAGATCAGGATAAAGCCGGACCTTCTCGGCCTCCTTGAGGTCGCAAACCAGGTATGTGTGGATTTTTAATTCATTTGGTGATTGATTGATATATGCTTTATATATACATGATAGAATATAGCATAATGGTATAATGATTGATATGGTAAAATATTGAGAAGTGTTTTAACATTACGTGTTGGTGTGCCCCACCCATGTTTTGTTTGTCTCGGATGTGACATTGAGAGTGTCACCGAGCTTGTGGTGAGTTTGTGGAGCCTTTATGACATTGAGAGTTTGTCTCTCAACACTTTCACTCATCAATTATTATACCATTATGCTATATTCTATCATCTATATATAAAACATAAATCAATCAATCACCAAATGAATTAAAACCCCACACATACCCGGTTTAGGACCTCAAGGAGGCCGAGAAGGTCCAGGTTTATCCTGATCTAAGGTGTCTGCTGGGGGATTAAGACGAAGCCTAACTACCAGACGTTTAGGCTGCACTTCTTGTCATGGCTGCTGAACCGGGGATGGAATACAACTCTGTGGACATTGAGCTCGATAATGTCCTTTCCTCTCGTATAAGTCACACATAACATAAGGTGGAACGAACCATGGTTGCCTCATACTTGGACATGCTCCCATGAAGTGTCCAAAATGGTCACAATTGTAGCAAAACGGCAGGTTGCTCTGAGTTGCATTGATACGGCACCCAACTCGTCCTCTTCCCTGGTTTGGTTGCACTATCACCGGTGATCGGAGTAGAACAGGAGTTACAATTCCCATTGTGGCTTCCGATGAGACTTCCGTCGATTCATCGCTTGGTTTATCTGATGAGGGATCGGGTGATACTGTCTCAGATATTCGGCTGCAACTCCCTCGAAGCTCACTAGGTGGTTCCAATATCGTCGGTCTACGACGAATATGCCATGGTCTTACCACCCTTGAGGATTCGTTTGAAGTATCCATGCTTAGTTCTGATTAGCTTGACGTCTTTCCCTCCGATTCTGTTGTGGATTCTGACCCTCGATATCCCTTTGGTATCTTTATATTCAGTGCTTCTCTTCTGCGAATTCCTCTGGACATTGCATCCCGATTACACATTTTGACCACGTTCGAACCAACTGACTCTAAAACTCTGAGGGATCTGATTCAGCCGAGCTAAATTATTCTGCAGCATGACTACGAGGATTATACTGACCACGATCTGACGGAGGACCCAATGGTCTTCCCCCTCTAATCCTTATGCCGAAAGCATGATGCAGAGGCATCTACGACCAAAAGAGGTTGAATCCTATTGAATTTCCTTAAATATAGGAGCTAGCTAGTTTCCTTAGTGCCATTTAACGACTCATTTACTCGATAAAAAATTGAAAACCAAGTTTCATATAAACACACAAAATCATGCTCTGATACCACCATTTGGAACACCCCAGTTCCGACCAAGATCAGAGTTGACTCGGTTAGCCGCTCAACAATCAAATAAGAACATGAACGACCAACACTCTAACTCAAACCTAGACCGAAGATGCTACAATGTGTACCCAAACACTCAGTTTGAGGTTTCCCAAACAAATCTAGAGACCCTAGACCTAACGTTCGAGCACACTTACCTATCAAACATGACTCAAGGCTTTTCAACCCGAGGCATATCTGATAGTTGGTTCGTCCTGGACCGAGACTAGCATCATATGAAACTTGAGCATTTTATAAACATCTTTTATACATTAAGTTAAGTAGGTTTACAACTGTTACCAAAACACATACATACGCTTGGACTGGAGCTGAAGGCCCAGAATTGTCGTACATAATATAAAACATACTAGGATTTGCTAAATGGCACACCAATCTACACCAGCTTGCCTAAGCTCCTCCAGCTCGAAGGACTACTCTAGTGGTTACCTTCAAAACAAGTAGAGTCGTGAGAAACTACATTGCTCAGTGAGTTCGGGTTCTCCTATACAAATAGTTATTGCCCTATAATCCCCAAGCATCACTCAACATACAAGAAACACAATCACATAATAATTAGATGCAACATAAGCGATACCATATGCGTATATACACTATATGATGCATATCGATAATACATATACTTCGTTTTACTAGCCATGGCAATTCTGCACATTTGAGATTCACACCCCTCTATCACGTGTCAATCATATTATCCATTCGGACCATAGCCACAAAGCCTAGATAACATGAATCTCCTGACCAAATCTGCACCGTCGTGCAGAGCACGACCCTAGGCTGCAATCCCGTCTCTTTGTGCTGTCGTAACTTAGCCAATTCATTTGATACTGGCCAAGCCACGATTTTCTAGAAGGTCTCAAATAGCTTCATTCATTATCATATTCAATTTATGCATATTTAATATTCTACGCAAATCGGCTAGATTCGGCAGCATGAATATACTATCTCAATGTCGGTGACATAAGTAGGTGCTAATGCACATGTCACACGATCAAACAATCAAGTAAAGTAAACACTCATACTAACTTTGCAGTAAAACAACAAGCAACTCATACAACGACTTACCTTGCCTTTCTAAAAGACTGGAATAAAAGACTAAAGTTTTCGGCAGCAATTCGACCTTATACTTAAATTCTGACGGGATAGGCTCCCAATTCCTCTGATGCGGCCCCGTTACTTTGTGTTGTCAGATTCGTTTTCCGATTTGGGGTTCTGACATGCTACAGAGCTCTGGTTTGGGGTTGAACAAAACCACACGAACTACAAAAGGCATGTACTATATGCATTACACTATCATATAATTTCTTTCACCCAATCAACTGGAAACGAACTCCGTCTCAAAATCACATGTCCACTCCGTCAAAAATAGAACATCAACTACACAATCCCTTTTAGCACTTATCAAATACCACAAGCAAATAACTCTACCTTTAAAGATGTGATTAACTTCTACCTCACTTATCATAAGCAAGATCAAGTACATTAACCGAAAGTTTAATAAACTTTATTCAGACATCTATACTATCACGTCGACCACATACCATACAATGGCTCGAAGTCTCTTTTGAAATTGAAGATTTCAACCCAAATGCATAAAAAAAAAACTATATGTTGATTTTGTAATTGGAGATTTAGAGAGAACACAAATGCAAGCTACACAAGAAGAATATGACAATTGTGATATATGTCTTGATAATCTACAAGGACCGAAAAATATCTTAACACTATATTTTGCTGTCACAATTTCATCATAAATATATTTCAGATTGGTTATACTACAAAACAATATCTACTTAATTATTATCGAAAAGAAATAATTTAATATTTTTTGTACTTACGATGAATAAAAAAATTCTCATTCACTATAGATATTATTATTGCACCAATCTTTCAATACAAAATTATAAAACTACATGATATTCACAAATTAAAAATTAATATTTATCCACAAACTTTTACTAACAAATATTATAAAATAAATTATAAAATTATAAAATTAAAACATTTAGATTATCACAAATCCACACAGCACGCGGACCTTCTCCTAGTATATATATTAGAATATAATATAAGAAGTTTGTAGGGATCTTCTCTGCCGGCTTGGAAGTAATTGAAAATGATATTGGTCATTCTTAATTAATTCGTATATATTCTTATGGACACCTTTGTTGTATCACATGTACCAAATAAGATTTAAGTTCTCAAACTATTAAGCCTTGAATCGATGGTGAAAGAGATGAACCAGAGATTCAAGATTGGGAATCGAAAGAGGAAGAAGATGATGTAAAATTCTGTTATTCACGTTAAAGACTATACAGATGTGTTACATAAGCTTAAGTATGTACAATGAAACACTAAATCAGCTCGTTCTAATAACCGAGATTTAACCAAACTAAACCGAACCAACTATCATCCCCTCTCAAGTCTTTAGCTTCATAGAGTCATCGTGTTGAAGATAAAGGCTTGACAAAAACATTCTTTTCAAAAGTGAATGAAAAGGACCTGGATGGAGTGGTTTAGTCAGTATGTCCGCGAGCTGATTACCTGTAGAAACATGTAGCACTTTCAACTTCCCAGCCTTAATCTGATCTCGTACCGTATGGCAATCAATCTCAATATGTTTTGTGCGCTCATGAAAGACATGATTTGTGGCGATATGGAGTGTAGATTTGTTAGCACAGAATAACTTGGCAGGACAAGAAACTGTGATATAAAGATCCGTGAGAAGCTGCTGCAACCAAATCATTTCACATGTAGCAAGAGCCAAGATACGATACTATGTTTTTGTGCTACTTTGACTAACCACAGACTGCTTCTTAGATTTCCAGGAAATGAGAGAATTACCCAGATATATGCAAAATCCAGTAACAGAATGTCTAGTGTCTTTACAAGTAGCTGATAAGTAGCTTTTTCTATGGGTTCTACTCAATCAATGACCCACTACTTATAACCGAATGTAAAATAGGTTATGGGTCTTATCAATCCGATGGGAGATTTCGAGGTATTGCATTTATGGAATTCTTTAACAAGTTAAGATGGATAAAAGAAAGAGGTGAAATGGTGGGAATCTATCACTAAGATACTACGAGAGCAGAGAACAGGTATTGAAACTAAATAATGCTAAAGAGCTGAAAATAAGATGGCGAAAATACGAACTTGCAAAAGAAAACAAGAATCGGTTCAAGGGACAAAGGGGTTTTTCGGGTCTAATACGTTAAAGATCCTTCCTTTTATGCTGGATTTACTTCCTATAAGGCTAATCCTTTAGCGTAGAGTTCAGGATCTGGACGAATCCACTGTCGTGGTATAAGTTTCTTTGCTGTCTCACGACCTAACCTCGCTATCACGTAGTGATCCATGAAAACAGCAAGCTTGATTAGACAACTCTACTAATGCCAAAACGCTCCCTAGGCATCTAATCCCTTAGGCTAGGATGAGCGGATCTCTTATGAGATTGGTCCTTGCAAATATTCAAACATGGCTTTTGTTTGAAGAAGCTCGATGGCAAAGTTCAAATAGCGAAGATTACTAAGCATTAATAATATCAAATAAGAAAGGATTAAAATGGATTAAGCATAGATCTGTATCAAAGATTGGGATTTTAACTCATTTTCCCTACCCTTGCCCTAAAACCGAAGTAGTCTACTCACATACCATTTGAGAAACCTCAAAGTCCATAAGGATGAGAGAGTGACTTATCGGTTGCAAGATAGTCAAGAACAAGAAAAGGAAGAAGCTTTCTTGAAATATACTAAGCAATAATACTTAAAAACTTCAAGATTGCATAAAAATCAAAGCTTTGAAGCTTCAATGGTGAAAAATACAAGGTCTCGGTTCTTGAAAGAGAAAACAGAAAACGAAAAGTAGAAAGCGTGATGTAGAGATAAGAGCAAGGGAGTTGGTATTTATACACCAAAAGGAAAAAACATAAACGTTGGGACCACTTTCCCGAAATGGTACTATTTTGGATTTTAGCGTTTCGGGCTCAAGTCGTTGCGAGCAAGCCGAAACGCTATCTCTTCTTGATTCTTCGGGCAGTCTCCATATCGGGCCAGGATTTCGGGATCATGTTGTGAAGGGTTGCCTTCCTTGTGTTTGAATCGGGTGCTTCCCGTTGCCTTGTGATAACATGCATATTTTACCCGTTTTTACTATCATAAGTGAGTGCTTTAATAAGCATTTCACTAAGGTTTTGATGCATAAACACTAAATTTCGAGTATTTGGTTGTTCAAGACTCTTTTCAGGTAATCTTAGCAAAAGACGCATATTTTGGAGCAAAATGGACAATTCCGGAAACAGTGCCCGAGGACAGAAGTTCAACACCAAATGAAGGCCTTCCCACCACGAGATCAAGCTCATATTTGGAGACAAGGTAGCCTTATCAGCTGTCTTTCACCCCGAAGTGGTTTGAGAGCAATCCCACGGTTGGATCTCAAGTTATGAAGGAAGCAAGAAGGTCCGTCAAGCACCGGGAAGGACGAGCTGGCCGCGCCACGGCCAAACCAGACGACCACTGGCCGCGCCACGGCCAGTCGCTCGCGCGGCCAGGCCACTCACGGATTCCCGAGCCCATTTGAAGCCCAACTTAAACCCGCAGCCGTCTTATGCAAGTCAAGACCTAATCCACGACCTAGGGCACTTGAAGACCTATATATACTCGACCTTTAGGGTTTTTTAGGGAATCACCACTTAGCATCACGAAATTCTCTTGTTACAAACTTCTCTTGGCGGCCGCGAATCTTTGATTCGTGGTTTCCACTTTGTTCTTTGAGGGAGATTGATTTGTTCTTGAACCCTCTTTTATTTTAATCGATTTATACAAGTTATGCATTCATCAATCACGTTTTCTACTTCTTCTTTTATGTCTGAGTAGTTTACTTTCGTTGGGTGTTCTTTAAGGGGATCTATGGGGAATTTCATTAACTGTTGTTGAACCGATTGTTTAGGCCGAAGATTAGGATTTTCTGTCTCACCTTATTCGTTCTTATTGCATGAGTCTGGCGTCATGAACTATATTCTGATCGCAGGGTCTTGAGAACGACGAATGTCCTGAATCTCAGATCTAGACCAAAATAGGGTAGAGAGCATCCTTTAAAAGATGTCTGAATGTTTATTGTCCCGATCCTATTGCGTGTTCGTCTAGGACGCAGGATATGAAAGTATACCTGTGGAATGGAAGTTCGCAGATCGACCTAGTTTGATAAAGTTAGGTTGTTAAAACCAGTGAATCAGTTTGGGGAAAATCGCCTAGTCTCGCTTGCTTAACTTTTGTGTGTTTGATTTCTAGTTAGAACCCCATAGATTTCCCGAGAAGATTCCCAACGTGTTCGCCCCATCTGCTTTTACATCGAGATTTACGCACTTCAATATTTACTTTTCCTGCACTGCTTGCTTGATTTCCTTTTTACAAGTTCTTAAGTTTGATTTCCTTTTCCCGTTGGTCATAGAAGAGATTGACAACCTCCTCTATATAAGACGTGATACTGCTTTCTTTATTTTCTGCAAAAACCGTGACACTTACCCCCAAACCCCAATTCTCTGCGTCTTTGGTTGCCCTGATTCTTCTGTTTTGCAGTTGACCTCCTCCCTGTGGATCGATACCCTAAGTACTACAACGCACGCTGTGCACTTGCAACTTAGGGTCCTACAAATTCAAAGCCTGACGAGTCCCCAAAGAAATCCTCCAAACTCGGACGACTATTTAGACCCCATCAAGCTTTTGGCGCCGTTGCCGGGGAGGCTGCGTTTCGCTGTCCAAGACAAAGGTCAGGATCACAACTCAAAGACATTCTTTTCTCTAACTTCTAGATTTATTTCTATGAGTTTCAGAAACCCTAAAACCGTGGAGGTCCCCACGAATCAAGAACAACACGAGCCTGGACCCCCGGAAGCTGATATCGCTTCCAAAGCTCGCGCCCCACGTCCACCTACGGACCACTCCATACCACCTGCGCAGAATGAGGACGAGAGTTCGCACCACCGGATCTCTGTTCTCGGCCATCACAACCAAAGGTTTCCACCTTCCTTCCTGCATCAGCGACTGCACCAGCTTACAGAGTTAGCACAGATCCTCACGGATCGCGTAGCCGAATCCGAAAAGACCTTCCACTCTCGGATCAGTTCGATGCAAGCCGAAATATCCTACAAGGTGCAGAAGATTGCGGGGCAGGTTAAGAGACTTGAGGCTCAAGCTTCAAGAGACGGAAACAAACTTCTGAAGATGGAAGAAAAGCTGGGATGTCACGATTACAATCTAGCCCTGATCATACGAAGAACCCGAGGGTACGGCTGCGAGCTCGAAGAAACCAAGGAAGCCATCGATGAGGTCAAAGATCATCTTGGTAGATACATCGAGGAGGCAAGGGAAGGCAGCCTGGCGGTCAAAAGCCAATCCAGCATCAATAGAAGGACAATCGAGGGCATTGCCTTGGAACTAGAAAGAAGCGGGGACAAGTTCGAGAAGCTTTTCCAGGACCAACAGGAGCTTACCGACGTGCTACCCTCATTCAAGAGAGTCACGATTTGCCCCGCAGGAGTACGCAAGGAGATCCCCGATTCCTCAAGCGAGGAAGACGTCACGCCAAGCGAATGGTTGGGCGCAAAGCTCAAGCAAGTGATCATTGCACCTTGCAATGTCATTACTCGCCTCGGAGCAAAGAGAAGCGCCATTCTTAGGGCAAGGCGTGTCCCGAACAGATTCGCCTTCTCGAACCATCGGCCGCGTCGAACTTCAGCACTTCCAATCCATGGAATGTCACCCCCAGAGCCAGTATTGGATGAAGCCCTAACTTGCCGATCAAACGACAAGAGGGTGCAGGAAAAATCACGATTTGGGGATCGCATCAAAATAGAAAGACTCATCGAGTTCCATAAGAAGGCAAGGAAGATCCCGATATATGTTGGTTTAGAAGAGGCTCTAGAAAAGAAGGGTCTGAAGGAGTACTTCAAAGATAGCAGCGAAGACGCAAGCATAATCAAATGCCACTTCATGCAAGCAAGGTTCAACGCCACCACGCCAAGAATCATGGACGTTCATAGGTATAAGAAGGTTGGAAAGACTCGCGACCTGATCAGCAGAGAAGACCTTGCAGAATTCGACAAGGTAGTTGAGAGCCTTCCTTCTGAGACTACCTTCACTACAGCATGGAAGGAGCATTTGATCGGGTACTACTTCCACGAGAGCGATGAGACTAAGCAAGAGATACAACATCTCTACGAATTCGCAAGAGCCGGGAAGAAAGCTCGAAGCTCAAGGGAGACCCGGTACGAGAAACACCTTATTGAGAAGGATGAAGATGCCATCATGGAGAGACTCGAGGAGCCTTTAGCAGAAGAGGCCGCGCAGAAGGCAAAAAGACCTTGCCTAAGGTCGAACTCCACCTCCAACTAAGCTCCCAAACTACCAAAGTCTAGCTAAAAGACTTTAAACAAGAGCGGCTCAATGGGAGACAACCCATTTTAGGTATTTTCTTTCTCATCTCTTTAACCATACTAATTTTTAGTTTTGGTTTCTTCTTAGTTTACAGCATTTTCATAAACCCCAAAAGCAAAAAAAAATCAGAAAAACCAGAAAAGACCAAAAAAAACGAAGAAGAAAATCCGAAGAACGCTCACAGGGCGACGAACCGCCCGTCGGCCGGCCAGAAGGAGCCTGGCCGCGCCACGAGCCACGATGGCGCGGACAAAGGACGCTCGGCCGCGGCCGCGACAACCCGTCGCGCGGCCGGCCTTCGTCTGAAGACGTTTCCGTCCCGACCTCACCAAACCGGATCTCCTTCAACCTGTTTCAAGTATCCTCCTTGATTCAATGGCCTGAACACGACCTAAAGACCGCAAATATCACTTCCACAACCGCGGTATACTGCTGTTGCATCCAAGACGGCGAGACAAGACAAGACTCCATCCAAGTTAAGTTAAGTTAATGATCCATCTCTCTACTTACTTCGTCCAGCACGTTCAACGGACCTGTATCCACGAAAACGAAGAAGAACACCACGGTTCCAGAGGATGAAAACCGTAGTGCAAGCTCCAGGAGGAAGAAGATGCAACTTCCTTCACCAAACCGCGAAGAGGAAAGTTCCCGAAGACTAACTTCTCTCTTCTGCAACCAAGACCTTTACCGAAGACAAGTAAGGATTTCATATGGCATTGAAGTTCATACTAGCAACACCTGTCTTTTTTGATCCCGAACAGATCACTGGATAGGCCAGCATAGACCCAAACTTCAAGTCAAGTTTCTGAGGTGACGCAATCTTCAAGACGCAAGGACGGAAGATTTTCCATCTCTCATTCACGGTGTTATCAAAGGTCGAGGAACAAAGACGAGTACTCAACAACCGGAGTACCTGTTCTTCTCAACATAGGCGTGCCCCAATCATCATCATCATCACCAGCCGCCAACATCACCACCACACGCCCACCACCACCATCCGAAGCAAGGAAGCTCAACTGTGCAACACATTTCCTTTCGATCTAAGTTTTCGATTTCTTTTGTTCAATCAAATCGATTCTAAGCAGGGACATAAGGAGAATGATCAAGTCCTTAGCTCAATCATTCCACACGCCCATCCACCCATACCAAACCCAACGCCACTTTCAAGTAAGTCTTCACAAGCTTGTACTTGAATTTACCTATCTTTTTCACCTCAACTCGATTTAAACAAACTGGGGACATTTTGATTTAAGTCTGGGGGGGTTTCTTATATTACTAATTATGCTTTTATTTGATGAGTCTTATGCATACTTACATCATTTATCGAGTCGTTTTATAGAGTCAAAACTTTTTTTCTTTTAGTCGGAAACTATGAACTTTGCTAGGTACAAGTCACTTTGAACAAGGAACCTTAATGTCCATTCTCACGGATTTAGAAGCAAGGTTTACTAAGTTGAACACGGCGAGTGGATCATTCCAGAGGAGAAAGTTCTAATCTCTAGAGTACTCGAAGGATCTTGCGTTGACTCCGCACCTAATGAATCAAATCTTCTCGTCAAGGGGCTTGAGGTACTTCGAACTTTGCTCCTCTTTTAGACTCTAGCATGACTAAGTAGATGCAATGCAACCTCTCCTTGATCTTCCCTTGTTATAGAAAAGAAAAAAAAATATAGA
>JAHZTW010000001.1:189694373-189900986 GCA_020283515.1 Alliaria petiolata | reverse complement strand
TAAGGTAACGAGCTAAATATGAACTCGTAGCGCAATCGGGTTAAGTGTTTAGGTGGGATCACTCATGAAAGGAACCTTCTTAATGCAAAATGCTAAGGGTAAAAACCAATGGATGCATACAAGGCTAGACCTCCATCTACCCAGAACATCTATTTCGTCTCCTACCCTATTCTAAACTGTTCCCTCCTAAGCTACCAGTTGTCTTGGCATTTCGCCTTATCCCCGATATTTGTCCTCGATGTTACCCTTCCTGCTCATTTTCGGAGGACTTCTTCTTTGTTGGAGATCGGTTTCGGTTTTCTGGCTCCTTTGTTGCGTTCCTTGTGTTTCACCTTTGGTGTTGTTGGCCGGTTTTAGACTTTGTTGATCGGCCTTCTTTTGCTTTCTCTTGGAATCGCCTTTTTCTTCTTTGGTTTTGAGCCTCATTTTTTGCCGCCATCTCTTTTATTCGTGTCCCCATCTGACTCAGTGGTTTTCTTCTTATTCTTTTGTCAATGCATGAACAATCTGAATATACCCCCATTTTTCCTAGTCTACCCAGCAATATCGGCCTCCGATTTCGGTGTCAAGCCGTTTTAGTAACCATACCTCATAACCTAGTGTTGACTCGAGATGTGAGCCAACGTCTACATGGAAATCTAGCCTTGACGATCTAAACCAAACACTTTTTGCCTAAGAAGATTCGAAAGTGGTGCAAAGGTCTCACATGCTCTCACAAAAGTGTTTACGGCTTAAAATGAAGGTTAGGGCTTAGGGTAGGGTTTCTGTACTTGGACTAGCAAAAGAGTGGTTAAAAGGGAAAGAGAGTCCAAGTGAAATCTATGAGTTGAATGACAAATGTGAACAAGATATTTAAATTTTCATTTTAACGGTTCAAGTAAAATAGGGAAATGGTTCAAATCGCAATGCATCAAGGTAAAACCGAATTTCACAAGACAAATTCCAAACGTGGTGCTGCCTTAAGCTCGGTCTAATTCCAAATGCATCAAACAACCAAGAACCAAGGCATTGAGTTCATGACTTAAAAATGACTATTTACAAGGATTCATTATTCTTAACACCCTATGCGAATGCTTATGAATCCTAAATGAAATGCATCTACATGAATTCTTTTTGTGGGAAAGATTTTCAAAATTTTTCAATTTTTTGTGTTTTTCTTTGCAAATTTTATGAATGCATGATGTTTAATCTATTCGGATGCATGTACTACATACTCCCCCAAACTTAAATCACACAGTCCCTGTGTGATAGAAGAGAGGAAGAATATGGTCCTATGATAGTGCAGGAATTCAAGCAAAACGTACAATGGTTTGAGAGTGTTACCTCTGGTTATATCGGGCTGTGACCGATGGAAGAGTCCGGTATAATGTGGTTCAGTGATTTGCAAACGGGCTCGACTACATCTGGTTGATCCTTACGGGGTGAACCCGTTTTGCCGAGCCAGGTTATATTTCCATAACGGTCTCAGACCGTTATTTCTACCCGATATCCGAGTGTGTGTCTTTCACACTAGCTGGTACATGGATCTCACGGCCGTAACGAACAATTCTTCCAGTTTTCTTCCCGTTACGGCTCTCCGATATCCCACGTCCTGATATCTAGATCACCGATCTGCTCATAATTACTCTTGAGAATGTAAAGCGAAGAGAGAAAAATAACAAAATAAAATAAATTAAAAAGATAAGCTTGGGGTGCCTCCCAAGAGCGCTTGTTTAGAGTCTCATAGCTTGACTTTTCCAAGCCGTTTAAGCTTTGCTGGGGTCTTGGAGACGAACCACGGTCTTTTCCAGAACTTGGTATTTCTCATTTCCCAAATATGGCTTCAGTTTGTGCCCGTTTACCGTGTAATCCTCTCCGTCCTTCCCGAACCGTGTCACAGCTCCATATGGCAACACTTCCTTGATTGTGTATGGTCCGGACCACCGTGATTTCAACTTCCCGGGGAACAGTCTCAGTCTTGAGTTGTATAGCAGCACTTGATTCCCTGGTGCGAACTCCTTCGGTTTGATCTTCTTGTCGTGGAGGACTTTTGTTTTCTCCTTGTAGATCCGTGAGCTCTCGAATGCTTCCAAGCGGATCTCTTCTAGCTCGTGTAGGTTCATTTGCCTCTTCTCTTGAGCTGTCTTGATGTCAAAATTCAAGAGTTTGTTGGCCCATAGAGCCTTGTACTCAAGTTCCACGGGCAAGTGACATGCCTTGCCGTATAGGAGGGCGTAAGGGGACCTTCCAATGGGTGTTTTGAAAGCAGTCTTGTACGTCCATAGCGCGTCGTCTAACTTCGCTGACCATTCTTTTCTTGTGGCTCCGACTGTTTTTTTCAATATCGCCTTGATCTCGCTATTGGATATCTCGACTTGCCCGTTTGTCTGTGGGTGGTACGGTGTAGCTACCTTATGCTTGACTCCATGCTTCTTCAGGAGATTTTTGAACAGCTTGTTGATAAAATGACTACCACCGTCACTTATTACCACTCTTGGGATCCCGTACCTTGGAAAGATAGTTGACTTGAATAGCTTTAGTACTACCTTTTCATCGTTGGTGGGGCTAGCTACGGCTTCGACCCATTTCGAGACATAATCAACAGCAACTAGTATGTACTTGTTGCCATAAGAGGAAGGAAATGGTCCCATGAAGTCAATTCCCCATACATCAAAAATATCGACTTCCATTATCGGGTTCTGTGGCATCTCTTCCCGTTTGCTGATGTTCCCCTTTCTTTGGCAAGCTTCGCAGGAGGAGACATACTCGTGAGTGTCTTTGAATAAACTTGGCCACCAGAATCTTGCGTGCAAGATTTTTGTTGCGGTCTTGAATGTGGCAAAGTGGCCACCGTAGGCTGAACCGTGGCAATGGAATATGATTCCCTTCGCTTCTCCTTTTGACACACATCTTCTGTAGGTCCCATCTAACCCTCTCTTGAAGAGATACGGCTCATCGTAGAAGAAATAGTTAATGTCCTTGAAGAATTTCTTCATCCGGTAAGCATCGAGGTCATTTGGGATGTCCCCACTCACCAAGTAGTTGATGTAGTCTGCATACCAAGGAATGTCGTTTTCTTCCATGCTGGCTACAGTTTCTAAATTCTTATTCACCTGGTACATTCCTCCTAGGACATCTGCTATCATGAGCTGTTCTTCTGGTAGAGCATCATTGATGGGAATCAAATCTTTTATCCTCATCCGGGATAAGTGATCAGCTACACCGTTTTCTCTATCCCCTTTTTGTCCAGGATCTCCATGTCAAACTCTTGTAGCAAGAGGATCCACCTTAGCAGTCTCGGCTTGGTGTCTTTTTTCGCATAGATATACCTTAGTGCAGCATGGTCCGTGTAAACGATCACTTTTGATCACACTAAGTAGCTTCTGAATTTCTCAAAGGCAAACACGACTGCCAATAGTTCTTTCTCGGTCGTGGCTTACTTCACTTGGGTATCGTCTAGCGTCCGGCTTGCATAGTAGATCACGTGTAACTTCTTATCTTTTCTTTGGCCGAGAACAGCTCCCACGGCATAATCGCTTGCATCACACATGATCTTGAATGGTAGATCCCAATCAGGGGCTTGGACTATTGGAGCACTCACAAGAGCGTCTTTGATCGTGGTGAACGCTTGAAGGCAATCCTCGTCGAAGACAAACTCGGCTTCCTTGCATAAAAGCCTAGTGAGTGGTCTAGCTATCTTGAAGAAATCACGGATGAACCTCCTATAGAAGTCTGCATGCCCGAGGAAGCTACGAATTTCTTTCATTGTGGTAGGTGGTTTCAAATGCACCATCACTTCTATCTTGGACTTATCTACCTCGATACCCCTCTCCGATATCTTGTGACCAAGCACTATTCCTTCTCTGACCATGAAATGGCACTTTTCCCAATTTAGTATCAAGTTTGTCTCTTCACAACGCTTGAGAACCCTGCACAAATTCGACAAACAAACACCAAAAGAGCGACCATACACAGAAAAATCGTCCATAAACACTTCTACCATTTCCTCTATTAGGTCAGAGAAAATTGACATCATACAACTTTGGAAGGTCGTTGGTGCGTTACATAACCAAAATGGCATCCTTCGATATGCAAAGGTACCATATGGGCATGTGAATGTGGTTTTCTCTTGATTGTTTGGGTGTATCGGTATCTGGAAGAACCCGCTATAGCCATCCAGAAAACAGTAGTATGTATGGTTAGCTAGCCTTTCCAGCATTTGGTCTATGAAAGGGAGGGGGAAGTGATCTTTCCTTGTGGCCAAATTCAACTTTCTATAATCAATACACATTCTATGGCCTGTTATGGTTCGTGTGGGTATTAATTCGTCTTTCTCATTCTTAACTACGGTGATTCCTCCCTTTTTGGGCACACAATGGACAGGTGAAACCCAAGTGCTATCCGAAATTGGATAGATAACACTCGCATCTAGAAGTTTAAGAATCTCTTTCTTTACAACTTCTTTCAAATTAGGGTTTAACCTCCTTTGATGTTCTACAGAAGTCATAGATTCATCTTCTAGATGTATCTTATGTGTGCAGAGCGAAGGGGATATACCCTTTATGTCATCCAAGGAATAACCAATTGCTCTCCTAAACTTTCTCAATTCACATAAAAGGGAGGACAATTCTAATTCATTTAAGTTTTCATTGACAATGACCGGGTAAGATGAGTTAGGACCTAGGAAAGCGTACCTTAGCCCTTCTGTAAGAGGTTTGAGTTCGAGTTTTGGGGCATCAAGTTCGTTCCAATCCCCGCTTGTGCACTTGCCAACTGAGCTTGTTGTGTCTTTATCGGTCCGATCCTGATATTCTCCCATTTTTGGTTCCCATGCGATCTTATGCCTTCCGTGCTCTAAGTCCTCGGGAAACTCATCATCCTCAATGGCTTTCCTTGAATCCAGATGCATGACATAGACTTCGTTTTCCTTCCCCATATATCCGTGCTGCTTCTTCTCTTTTGTCAGAGCGACTAGCAATGGGTCTTTTAAGGATAGCTCCTCAAAGAGCTCGTCGCTTAGCTCATCCATTGCATCCACCCAGAAGACTTTTCCTTCTATAGTAGGTTTCTTCATAACTTCTTTTATGTCAAAGTTGAGGACGATGTCTTTTCCGAGATTGAGCATAATCTTGCCTTTCTTCACATCAATCACTGCCCCTGCTGTGGCTAAAAAGGGTCTCCCAAGGATAAGGGGATCTCGCGGTTCTTCATCCATTTCGAGTACTACAAAATCGGTTGGTACCTTGATATCACCAATCCGAATGGGAACGTCCTCGAGTAGCCCTATCGGCAACCTTACGGACCTGTCCGCCAGAATCAGAGATATTCGGCTCGGCTTGTAGGATGTGAAACCCAGTCTTTTGGCTATTGACAGTGGCATGAGGTTCACACTTGCCCCTATATCACAAAGGCAATTGTTGAATGTGAGTGGGCCTATTGAACAAGGGAGAGTGAAGCTTCCCGGATCGTCTAGTTTGTTGGGCACTATCTTCTTTTGGATGATGGCGCTGCACTCTTGCGTCATCACCATCATGCCTTGGAGTTCCTTTGTTCTTGCTAAGATAGCGTCTTTTATGAATTTTTGGTACGGTGGTACCAATGCCAAAGCATCCATGAGCGGCATGGTCAGTTCCACTTTCTTCAGATGCTCTGTAAACTGAGCTCTGTATTTCTCGAGGAGCTCCTTCTTGAATCTTCCTGGAAAAGGGTAAGGAGGTTTATATGCGGGGGGAACAAATCGTGACTCTTTTGGTCTCTCAAAACGGGTAGCAGGTATTGGTGTCATCCCGATATTTTGTTCTCTGAGTTTAGTGAACAGCTGATCTTCCACACTTTCTTAAACCTCTTCTACCTCGTTGTTAACTTCTGATTTTTCAAAGCTGTCCCCCCCCACGAGATCGGAAGCGTCCTCGCTGATCTTCGGAGCTTGAGCTTTTGGTGCAAGAGTCTTTCCGCTCCGTAGAGTTACGCTTGTACGTAGGCTGGTTGTGTAGTGTTGTCATTGTGCATTGGTTGTTGGATTAGCTTGATATGTTCTTCCTGCTTGTCCAAGCGTGAATTGATTGATTTGATATCCTGGTTGCTGCTGCAGTGACTTTGAACCAGCTGAGTGAGAAGATTCTTGATGTCAGAATCTTGCTGTTGTTGTGGGTAGAAACCGTAATGTCCATATGGTGGTGGTGGGTATGGAGCTTGATATTGCTGATGTTGAGAGTAACAGTGGGGAAGCGGAGTAAATGCCTGCTGGGTGTAAGCAGTTGCATTGTACAGAGGGGCTTGCGAAGGATATGTAGCCGAAATTGGAGGTTCTCCATGTTGTCTTTTCTCGTTATTGGTAGTCGCGTCCCTATATCGGCCAGTTTCCTTCGGTATAACCCCGATACTCGCTTCTTTAGTGTTTTGAGCGTGTTGGCTTTGTAGTAGGGCTTCCAAACGGGCTTGTAGGTGCATCACCTCGCTGTCCCTCTGCTTATCCAGCTCGAGTGGTTCGTAGTCAATGTCATCTTCGTAAGTACTATCACTTGTGGCCATATTTTCGACGAGGTTCATGCCGTCGTCCACGTCTTGGCCGAGGAAGATGTCATTGCTTGCAGTATCCAGCTGATCTCTATATTTCTTTGACACTCCTCTATAGAGTATACTGAGTAGTGATGACCTCGATTAGTCATGATGGGTGCATTTTAGTGTGTATCCTTTTAGGCGTTCCCAAGCTTCACTGAATCTCTCATCCTCAAGTTGGGTGAAAGTGGAGATTTCCAATCGCAGCTTCGCTGTTCTTGACGGCGAGAAGAATTTCTTGAGGAAGGCTCGTTTGCAGTCATCCCACGTTTTTATAGACCCCGGTTTGAGAGTTTTTTCCCATTGGTGAGCTCTGCCTCCCAGAGAAAATGGAAAAAGACGTAGTTTGAAACCGTCATCCGAGATTCCTTCTTGTTTGGTCAGAGAACATATCTTTTCAAAATCATCGAGGTGATCTAGAGGGTCTTCCACGGCTTCACCCTGATATTCGTTGTTCCGGACCATGTCAAGCATACTACTTTTTATCTTGTAACCAGCGACACTTGAGGGTGGGGTGATACCGATTCGTGGTCTGTAGTTGGTGGAGGAGTCACATTCGCCGATGAGACGTTGATGTCGCGATATATCGGCCTGTTCCCGTTGTGCGTCATTCATTGCTTCTTGGGGATGGTACATGTCATCCATTTGAACGTGTTGTTATAGGTACCTGCGAAAAAGTCTAAAGGAACGATGTTAGAGTCAAAAAAGAAAGTAAAGTCGTAGTCTTGCTAAGAATTAGAAATTCAATACTCAAATTCCTCCCAAATCGGCAATGGCGCCAATTGATAAGTAGCTTTTTCTATGGGTTCTACTCAGTCAATGTCCCACTACTTATAACCGAATGTAGAATAGGTTATGGGTCTTATCAATCCGATGGGAGATTTCGAGGTATTGCATTTATGGAATTCTTTAACAAGCTAAGATGGATAAAAGAAAGAGGTGAAATGGTGGGAATCTATCACTAAGATACTACGAGAGCAGAGAACAGGTATTGAAACTAAATAATGCTAAAGAGCTGAAAATAAGATGGCTAAAATACGAACTTGCAAAAGAAAACAAGAATCGGTTCAAGGGACAAAGGGGTTTTTCGGGTCTAATACGTTAAAGATCCTTCCTTTTATGCTGGATTTACTTCCTATAAGGCTAATCCTTTAGCGTAGAGTTCAGGATCTGGACGAATCCACTGTCGTGGTATAAGTTTCTTTGCTGTCTCACGACCTAACCTCGCTATCACGTAGTGATCCATGAAAACAGCAAGCTTGATTAGACAACTCTACTAATGCCAAAACGCTCCCTAGGCATCTAATCCCTTAGGCTAGGATGAGTGGATCTCTTATGAGATTGGTCCTTGCAAACATTCAAACATGGCGTTTGTTTGAAGAAGCTCGATGGTAAAGTTCAAATAGCGAAGATGACTAAGCATTATTAATATCAAATAAGAAAGGATTAAAATGGATTAAGCATAGATCTGCATCAAAGATTGGGACTTTAACTCATTTTCCCTACCCTTGCCCTAAAACCGAAGTAGACTACTCACATACCATTTGAGAAACCTCAAGGTCCATAAGGATGAGAGAGTGACTCATCGGTTGCAAGATAGTCAAGAACAAGAAAAGGAAGAAGCTTTCTTGAAATATACTAAGCAATAATACTTAAAAACTTCAAGATTGCATAAAAATCAAAGCTTTGAACAAGCTTCAATGGTGAAAAATACAAGGTCTCGGTTCTTGAAAGAGAAAACAGAAAACGAAAAGTAGAAAGCGTGATGTAGAGATAAGAGCAAGGGAGTTGGTATTTATACACCAAAAGGGAAAAACATAAACGTTGGGATTGTACTATTTTGGATTTTAGCGTTTCGGGCTCAAGTCGTTGCGAGCAAGCCGAAACGCTATCTCTTCTTGATTCTTCGGGCAGTCTCCATATCGGGCCAGGATTTCTGGATCATGTCGTGAAGGGTTGCCTTCCTTGTGTTTGAATCGGGTGCTTCCCATTGCCTTGCTCCGATATCCGTCTTTAGGGCATCCTCTTGCTGGATCTTCACACCGAGGTTATCCTTTCGGGACTAAGTCGCTGCTACTCGTCTAAATCGGCCTCGTGGTCGTGATCCATGCTCGATATTACCGGTTCGTTCTCCATTTGTGACCTCCCTCCTTGGTCTCTTCTTCGGATCATCCTAAGCACCTGAGAACACACTCCAAACATGCAAGGCTATGCAGAAACCTAACCTAATGCATCTAATCCTAACATGGGTGAAAAAGTGATGCAAGCAAATATAAAAGTGCAAGAATGAAATCCTAACTAGCATGAAATGTGTGTCAAAACCATGCAATTTACAGAGATATCAGTAGCCCAGTCAGCACCAACAAAGCCATTCAAACAGAATTTAGAATCAGAGGAGTACGTTAAACCTTGTCCAGGATTAGATTTAATGTACCGTAACACCTTATGAGCTGCCTGAAGATGTGTATCAGTTGGAACAGATAAAAACTGACTCAATTGATGTACCGCAAAGGTGATGTCTGGGCGTGTGAGATAAAGCAACCGCCCAATGAGTTCACGATACACTATAGGATTTGGTAAAGGTGTGCCAAGATCCTTTGTAAGTTAAAGGTTTGGATCCATTAGAATAGTGCTCGGTTTACAGCGCAACAGAAGAGAACCTCTTATACCATTGGCGAGACGCCTGCTTCAAGCCATATAGAGATTTGCGCAATCGGCAAACCGGATAAGGAGGTAGAGTTGTGTTTGCTGCTGGAGTATACCCTTGAGGTAAGCTCATATAAATCTCTTCATCAAGATCTCCATGGAGAAAGGCATTGGATACATCCATTTGTGTTAATTTCCACCCTGTGATTGAAGCAAGTCCGAGTATAAGCTTCACACTAGCTAGTTTAGCCACTGGTGAAAAAGTATCCATATAGTCCACGCCCTCCTGTTGAGTGAAGCCCTGTGCAACTAACCTTTCTTTATACCTCTCAACAGTCCCATCAGCATTGTATTTAATAGTGAAGACCCATTTACAACCAACAACATTCTTTCCCGGAGGCAGAAATTCAATATCCCAAGTGTGTTGAATTTTGAGAGCATCAAGCTCCACATTCATAGCTTTAGTCCATTTCTGTGATGACATGGCTTGTTTGAATGTTTTGGGTTCTGTTTCTATGGAATATGAGAGTATATATGATTGAAAAAGAGGAGTGAATTGATCATAGGAAATGACAGAGGAGATGGGATAAGGGGTGGTGATAGGCTTATTAGATGCCTTAGGTGGTGTAGTAGAAGAAGAAAAAGGAACAAGGGAACAATGATACTCAGAAAGATAACTAGGTGCCTTAATCGATCGTTTTGGTCTATAATTGTTTTCAGAACTCACACATGTATTTTGTGCATTGGAACTATGTGCAACAGATGTGGTACTAGGCTGTGCAGATGAATGTGCATGAGAATGATTAGCCTTGGACATTCGGGTTCGGGTCGGGTCTATTCGGGGTTTGGTTACTTCGGTTTTAGGCTATAAGCCCCATTCGGATATTTTTTATTTTCGGATCGGGTTCGGTTCGGTTTATGTCGGGTCCGGATCGGTTCTGCATCAAAGTTGAGGAACCGATTTTTATCTAAAAACCGATCGGTTACGGGTCGGTTCAGGTTTTTATACCCAAAAATATTCATAATTACAGTTCGGTTCGATTCCTTTCGGATATATATAACCGATCAAGCAAAAAAACCCGAAATGTATTGATTTTGAAAACCTCATTTTATACCCATACGAGAGTTTTAAAAAATTGTTTACCCATCATATGAAATGTAACTAATTCTATTATGATTGATTAATTACAACAAAGGGGGTGTACTGAAACTGAAATTTGGGAGAATTTGAAATGATTTGAGTTTTTATGAAATTTTAGATGATTTTGGGTGAATTAGAAAATTTCTTATGATTTGTTATTAAAGTCTATGAAATCCCACCTAAAACTATGGGATTTGGTTTTTTATATTTTTAACTAACAAACCTCTCCAAAACCACTTAAAATCACTCAGAATCCTATAAAATTCACTACTTAAAATATTTCCAATAACAGGGGATTTGATTTACTTTTTATAAATTCTTGATTGAATAACATAGGATTTGGTAAGACATTTAGAAATCATTAGTTCAATAACATGGGATTTTAAAAGAACCACCAAATCTTCTAAAATTCCTAATCCAATACACCCCCAAGTCTCAAAATTAGCATAATTCCGTGAACCAAACCAGTCAATGTTGTTTGGACGTAAAACAAACCAAAAAATTAAAAAAATGGTTCATGCAAACCGGTACATGGTTTGGTTCAGAGTGATTTTATCGCTGATTCTTCTTCTTTGGAAGTCTCAAGCTCTGTCTATGTTCCTCAATCTTCTGTTTCCTCGTCTTTCATATACTTCTTTTGCACAGCCACATTATATACTTTTGAGCTGGATGTTATGAGAGCAAGAAGATCTTTGAACCGGTAAATACCTAGCTTCCCAAAGCTTCCAATCAAATCTATTTTAGGCAAGACATTGACATGTGGGAGTTCCAATTAGGAGAAAAAATCAGATAAACCCCAAAAGTTTCACACTATGTTGATTGAATCAACATAAATCGCGAAGTAGAAGAAGAAGATGCATACCTTAGATCGATTTCTTGAAGCCCCAGAAGGAAGAGAAAATGGCCGATAAAAGTTTAGGGATTCCAGATCTGCTCGCTTTGATTAAGCAATTTTGCTTTTAGTTAGGTGTCTGAGACTCAGAAAATCGGAGAGAGATATGGAAACTGGATCGACGTTTTGGTTTTGGGAAATAGGAATATATTCGACAATAATAACAAAGGCAACTATATATTTCTTTAGTTACTGTTCGGATACTTAATCGGGTATTGGTTACTAATCGAACCGACCCTTTACCCGAAGTTATTCAGCCTTCCACCCCATTCGGTTATTTTCTTGAATCCGAACCCGATCCGAACCGGTTTTTTCGGGTCAGTTCCGGGTTGGTTCCTCGGGTCCGGATTTTGTGCCCATGACTAAGAATGATTCGATGCATCAACAGATGGATGAGAATAATTCGATTCAGGCACAAATGGAAAAGATGTTGTAGGTACAGATGTATGAGAGATGGATGGATTATGCAATGGCATAGTGTCAACAAAATGCAATGGAGCAGGCAACGGTAAAATAGTATTCGAGAACATGTCCACGGCTTCAGAAACCAAATCACTTGTTTTGAAAAGAAATTGAGTTTCATGAAAAACCACATTTCGAGAAATCAATGTTGAATGAGATTCCAAATCAAGAACTTTGTAACCTTTATAACCTGATGGATTACCAAGAAAAACACAGGGTTTTGCTCTCGGTGAAAACTTATGGCGATTTTTTTAAAAAGTTGAAGCATAGCATAAGCAACCAAAGTTTTTCAGTAAAGAATAATCAGACATTCGACCAAGCAGTTTCTCAAATGGGGATTTATGATCAAGCAAAGGAGAAGGTATACGATTGATCAAAAAAGTGGCAGTAACTATGCAATCACTCCAATATGGCAAATGCACATTCGATTGAAACAACAAAGATCTAGCAACATTTAACAGGTGTTGATGTTTGCGTTCCACTACTGAATTCTGTTGAGGAGTGTATGCACATGAAAAGTAATGAATCATGCCTTGTTCTTTGATCAATTCAGGAAAGCCAATTCAGGAGCATTGTCAGATCTAATCGCTTTGACTTTACAATTAAACTGAGTTGAAACAAGCTTGAGAAAAGCAGGAAAAACGGTAACAACATCTCCTTTATTCTTTAGCATGTAAACCCATGTAACGCGAGTACAATCATCAACTAAAGTAAGAAAGTATTTAAAACCTTCGACAGACTCAACACTAAAAGGACACCAAATATCTGTATGAACCAAATCAAATGGTTGTAAAGCTAGATTGTTGTGAGAAACAAATGCAAGACGCTTCTGTTTTGCCAAAAGACAAACAGAACAATGCGAAACATCAGAAGAAACAATCTTCAATGATGATAAAACAGAATTAAGTTTTTGTAAAGAAGCTAGGGAAGGATGACCTAACCGTTGATGCTATAAATGTCCATCAGCCAACAAAGATCCACAGAAAAAGGAAGCACGAGATGATGATGAGAGGGTTGCATTCTCGAGAATGTAAAGATTGTTGTAAAGTTTACCCCTCCCAATCATCAAGCCCTGAGAAAGTTCGTGAATCAAACAGCCATTGGAAAAGAAATGAGCAGAACAAAACAAAGTCTTCACCAAACAACTGATGCTAATGAGATTAAAATGAAAATCTGGAACATGAAGCACATTATACAAGATCAATGCATGCGTGATATGAATGGTTCCAGTGTGTGTAATCGGGACCCTAGTACCATTAGGCAATGTCACAATTATGCTAGATACTGGCTTGAGTTCTGAAAACATTTCTATATCAGAACAAACATGACTTAAAGCACCACTATCTAGGATCCAAGCATCACGAGGAAGGAAAGACTGAATAGAAGAGAGACAATGATTTTGGAATGTGAGATTATTATTCTCGTACTTAAGACTAGTGGAGGGAAATGGAAAATTACCAGATGTAGAAGTAGTTGCCATAGCACCATGCTCAGTAATGGAAGCACGTGAGGAAGAAGCAAGCGGCTCTTGAGTTCTGACTTGATTATTGAACTGAGAAATCAAATTCTGAATCTGTTGTGGAGTAAAGTCTTGGAGAGTCAGATTATTTCCCCCACTTGTAATATGAGGAACAGTCGGTTGAACCATCGGCTGAACCATTGGCTGACAATACATTGGCTGAGAATATATTGGCTGAGAATACATGTATGGAATCGAACCAGCATCAGAGTATACATTTGCAATAGCATTTGTGATATAAGATCAAGGGGGTATGATCTTATAATGGTTGGGTGAATGGGTGGAAGCAAGCAGCTGGACTGAAGTCTCTTTCTACTTGCTCAAGAGATGATCGAAGTGGATGGTTATGGGATCAATCCTGCTGGAATCAAGTCTCTTTCAGGCTGGATCAGTGGATGAGATAAATAGACAGGTGGATCGAAGAACGCCACTCAAGGGTGTGAAAGCCCCATGTGATGAGTTCACAAACCTAGTCTCAAGACATCGCACACAAGAGACATAAATTCAAACGTTTACTAAGTGTAGAAATCCATCTAACTTAGATAAACAAACACAAAGCCAAAGCTTTAGAGAAAAATCTCTTTTAATTTCCAAAAAATTTATATGTGTGTTTTACAAATGAGAATACATGAGCTTTTATAGCTCTAACAAGGGATCTTTACAATAAATTACATTTAAAGGAAAATATATACATTTAAACAAAAAGGAGCAAAATTAGCTAAATCAAATAATGGTCTTCTTTGCCACTAATTTTGCATTGGACATTGAATGAGGATCTTTGACTTTGTGAAGCTATGGAGATGAGATTATGATATTGCATCAATTTGCTTGTTGTAAAGCATTCGGATTAGGAGACATCTGCATCTGCATCCGTGGCTGTACTTGAGACTGTTGCATCCCATGTTAAAAATATTGTGGTTGCTTATAAGCATTTTGAGTAGGAGCATTTGTCTTGTATCCAGGAGGAAAACCGTGCAGCTTGAAACATTTTTGTATTGTATGTCCTATCTTGCCACAATGTGTGCAAACAGGTTTCTGAACTGGTCGAGCTGTATTGTATGCAGCAACATATGTATTCTCATCATAACCAACTATCATAACATTATCAGGAACTGGAGTAGAAGCTTGAAACGCAACATTCTCTATCTTTGAAGAAGGCTTGATAGATTTTTGTCTCTCATCTTGTGTGACAATGTTAAATGCCTCTTCAATGGTAGAAATAGGTTTCATCATTAGAATATGACGACGAGTGTGTTCATATGACTCATTCAACCCCATCAAAAACTTAGTCACACGGCTTCGGTGTTGCAGTTTCTCCCATAAGGCAGCTGCATCACATTCACATTTGCCGCAAGTACACACAGGGAGTTCAACATAATTCTTATGCTCTTCCCATAACGTGACAAGTTCTGTATAGTAGGTTGACACATCCATAAAATCTTGTTCAATCTTGCTTAACCTCTGTTCTATATCATACACCCTAGGCGCATCATCTTGTTTGAATCTAGCCAACAAATTCTTCCATATTCTTTCAGCAGTAGAGATAAAAAGAAGACTCTGACCTATCTTTTTCGATACCGAATTCATTAACCATGTGGCCACAATATCATTGCAACGAGACCACGCACCATGGTCGCGGTGATTCAAAGAAGGTTTAGCAATGGTACCGTCGATAAAGCCAAGCTTATTGCGAACATTCAACGCCATTCGTACGGATCGTCTCCAAGAGTGAAAATCAGACGCCGTAGTCAAACGATCAGAGACCAACACAAGACCAGCATGGTCATTGTTGTAAAGATAAAACGGATTTTCGTACTGATCAGCTGAATACCGTGAAGGATCCGAGAAATTAGGTACTGCTGAGGAGAGATTCGCCGGATTCGAAGTAGATGACACCATTCTCGATGTTAGTAGATGATGAAATCCGAAGAAAGTGCGACAAAATTAGGTGTAAAAGGATGAGAAATTCGTGTGCACAAGGTCAATCAAAGAGAAAATTGAAGAAGAACGGAAAAACAAAAGACGATTTCGACGAACAAATCCCAAATCGCGGCGAACAACAACGTCGCAAATCGCGAAAACACACAAATCGGAGCACTTATGGTGAATCGGAGTATGCGGAAGTGAATAATTTCGGCTTTGATACCATATTAAGCCTTGAATCGATGGTGAAAGAGATAAACCGATATTCAAGATTGGGAATCGAGAGAGGAAGAAGATGATGTAAAATTCTGTTATTCACGTTAAAGACTATACAAATGTGTTACATAAGCTTAAGTATGTACAATGAAACACTAAACCAGTTCGTTCTAATAACCGAGATTTAACCAAACTAAACCGAACCAACTATCATAATACAAACTTTCAGAACGCACACTATTATGACACTAATGTTCTGTTAAGGAAGAACTTATTCTGATCATTGTCTCAAATATGATATCTAACATGTTGGGATCAAGGCGCTAGAAAATGAAATCAGAATATCGAGATAATTATCATGGATTCAATTTGGTTGGGACTTGATTCTGCTACGTGTGAGATCTCTCATTCATCTGAGTTTTTTTTTTTTTTTTTTTTGTATAAGCTGAATGTACTTTATCACTTGATGCATATAATTTTTTTTTATAGTTATCTAGGCTGAGGACGTTTATTGGTTTACATTAGTCTTACGAAAGCATTGAAAATTGGGGTTCTAAGTATATAAACCAACATTACTCAAAAAGCGCTATATGGGCGTTTGGTAGCATCATCGGAGGTGGTTTCCGAGAGTAGTGTTGCAGATCGAGTTGTGGGCAACATCGCTATATGGGCGTGAGTTTGGAGGGATGTAAGGGTCGATCCTTGCGTTCTCCGTATCATGCGGGTTCCTAAAACTCATAGAAACGAAAACTAGAGTTAGAGGAAAGAGATGTCTTTGAGTTGTGATTTTAACCTTTTGATTTGAACAGCGAAATCCAGTCTTCGGCGGCAGCGGCGCCAAAAAAATGATGTGGTCTAAAGTTGCTATCTGATTTGGATGCTACTTAGGGACTTGTTTGAGTTTTAAATTTATTAGACTCTAAACTGCAAGTGCACAGTGTGCGTTGTAGTACTTAGGGTGTTGATCCACGAGGAATACCTACTGCAAAACAAAAGAGACGTTAGAACAACCAAAGACACAAGAAGGTTTAGGGGCTTTTGTTTGTCACTGTTTCGGTTTGCAAGGAATGAAAATATTGAAAGCAAGCAACTTTTATATTGGTTTGGCTCTCGCCTAAGCCTATAACAAACGGGAAAAAGGAAATTCGACTTAAGTAAAATAGAAATTCAACTTAAACCAAAAGAAAGACGGAAAGGAAATCAATTGAAGGTGCGATATTGAAATTGTGATTTTGAAAGTCCGTAATTGAAAAGCGATATTGAAGTGCGTAAATGCGGTAAATCAATGGGAGCAAAACGTTGGGATATTCCAGGAATTCTTACGAGGTTCTAACTAGAAATCAAACAAACCATCGAAAGAAAATGAGTCTAGGTGGGTTTCTCTAAACTTGAATCACGGTTTTATAACCTAAATACTTTCGTATGTAGATCGTCTATGCTTTAATCACTCTGTAGGTATGCAGTCGCATCCCACGACGCAATCAAGCACGCAATAACGTATCGAGTTCGTTCTAACGTTCACGAACGCTATGTAGGTGTGCAATTCGCATCCTACAACGTGATGCTCGGTTAAGTCGGTTCTGGTGATCGGATTCAACACGTTAGTGGCTCTAATCAATCTGATTCATATTATTGTAAACCAATTTGTGATTGTTTGATTTTGCAGACGATAACCTTACTATATAATTTTGCTTTCTATTATAGGAGCGGGCACAAAACAAATATCCTGGATTTTGGTGGTATATGTAGTATGTTTCGTTGCGTCTCGGTTAATATTTTTTTAACTATATTTGCTCCGCAATTAATCGGATATCTGATATGAATGTCCGTCAAAATTTGGATATTTAGTTGGATATCTGATCTACTATATTAGAAACAAAATTATAAAAATTCAAATATTTTTCAAAAAAAATAAATTTTAATTAAAAATTTACAATAATTCATAAAAATATATTTTTATAATTCGTAAAAAAGATACATTTTATTCTTAATTTGTTTAACTATGATATTTATAATAATCAATTTGATGAACATAAATTCAACAAATTTAACATATTAGAAATAATAGTTATACAATTTGTTTATAATATTATCTATACACATATACGTATATCTTTAATAAATATTTTGCCGAGCCAATCCACCACTTCTTAAGATTAGTAATATCAATTGTGTATGAATTTTGAAGTTAGTTAATAAAAGACGAGTTGAAAAAACAACACACGAAAAAAGGGATACAAGAAGTCTCAGTGACATTCGTTACATATCCATTGGCTTAACCATAATAATATTGACGAAAACATCTTCCCATTTCCAATTTCCCTTTTTCTCTCCCAACAAAAACCCTAAAATCGTCTCTCTCGCAGATTCAGTTTCGGCCTCGAACAAACGCGTTATTCCCCTCATCTTCTTCAATCGATCTTCAATCATCTTCTCTCAACAGGTCCTTCTTCCTCTTCTTCTCTGTGTCTTCGATTATGGATGAAAAACTCTGTCAATCCTTCGACTTCTCGATTCCTTTTCGCTTTTCGTGATTTGTTTCCGTTTTTCGTCCAATGGATATCGACGATTTCGCCGAATTTGGGATTTCTCACGGATATTTTCGTGAATTTCCTTCGTTCAATCACCTTCTCCATGTCTAGAAGAATCAAAAGCTTCGGCTATTTTCGATTAATTTAACAATTTGTTTTCCAAGTTTTGTTTTTCGTAATTCCCGTTGATCGTTTTACGTAATTGGCTTTTCGAATGTTTCACTGATAAACAAAAAAAAAAACCTGACTTGAATTGTTTTTCTTTTTGTTGTTTGACTGAATTCGTTCTTGTGCCAATCTGATCTTGTAAATAACCTGGAAAAGCTAAAGTCTTTTCGTATTTGTGTTCTGAAACTAGTTTACGAGCCTTAACTGTTCATCTCTCATTCTGAATTTGCAACTTTTTCTCTGAAAGAAGTATCAACTCGTAAAATATCCCAAATTCACCATTTTATATGTGAATTTTCTGGTTAATGCTTTCAGTTTGTCTTTTATGGCATCTTTTGTTGTCTCCAGTTCCAACTTTCTGCAAATTTTCCTGCACAATCTCTTTTATGATCTTATATCTTATGTTCTTGTCTTATAAAATGTTAGGAGAATCATATGGGTGTGTTGTATGTTGTATAGTCTTAGAGAAGAAGTCTCATGTTACGTTTCCGAGTGTATCACATTAAACTATTTGCTCATTTCTTGATATGTTTAGGGTAATTGATGTTCTTTGCAGAGATGTCTCCAGCAACAAAATCAAAGTCAAAGGATAAAAAAACTGGAAAAGAAGCTCACAAGGCATCACCGAAGCCTACACTGACAATTAACGGGAATAGCTGCATGGCAGCTAGTGCTTATAACCCTGTTCTAGGAACATTTCAAGTTCTTGATTCAGTCTCGATAGCTTCCGTGTCGCCGCTACACTATGGTCGTTTCCGGAGTATAGATGAGGCGGATGTAAATGGGGTCGAGTCTGATTCCGTTTCGAACAACGGTAGCTGCTCGGGCGAGTCGGAAGAGCACAAGGAGAAAACAACCAATCTGCCCCTCAAGCAGGAGGTGATACCAGGTGCAGACAACGACAAGAGAGAGAAAGTCCGCCAAAAGAACGAGAGAAAACATCAACGCCAAAAGGAGAGGCGGGCGCAGGAGCTGTACGAGAAGTGTAGCACGTATCTCATTTCCAGGAAGCTTGAAGCACTTACGCAGCAGCTTGTGGTAATGGGAATATCTCAAGAGCATGCGACGACGGCACTGATGATGAACGAAGGCAAGGTAGAGGAATCTGTTCACTGGTTGTTTGACAGGGGAGAGGAAGAAATCGAGAAGCAAAGCATTCAGAGCCCTGGGGATTTGAAAATCGACATAACAGAAGAACTAGCTAGGATTACACAAATGGAGCTACAACTTAAATGTACAAGGCAGGAAATAGAGCGCGCGGTTGTTCAAGCAGAGGGTGATTTGGACAGAACAGAAGAAGTCTTGAAAGGAACCAAGTTTGAAGAATTGTCTGTGCCAGTGAAACAAGATGATCATCTTACAGCCAGTAATGGTAAACTTATAGTAGGGATAGGTTATCAGAACTCAGATGCAGGAAGGCCTGAAACACAACCTGTTCAGCCAACAAGAGACGACAAGAGCTTTAACTATACGAAATCACCCTCCGCAGCAGAACCCACGAATAAAATGGTTCAGCCTATGAAACGACCACAACCGAAATTGGATTGGCCAAAACCTCAACAATCTGCTGCTTTGATTGATAAGAGGTGGACAAATACAGGACAGGCTCCTTCTGCTTCTTACTCTTTGCCATCATCGCCATCACCGTCACCTCAGCCTTCTGTGAGGGTCGAAGCTCGCTATATAGCTAGTGGAAATGAATGTAAGAACACTCAGCAGCAGCCAGCAAATAGGGAACCGGTCGTGGCAACGAGACAGCGGACACAAGTTGTAAGCACGAATCCCGTTCCAACTTCAAGCATGAGCGCCGCAGTTCCTACCAGTTGGCATCCTGCAGCAAGCATAGAGATCATGAAGTCAAATGGCTTCATACAAACGCATAACATCCCTATTGCTCGAAGCCCGAGTCCAAATCTGAATCCAAATCAGATCTACCAGCAGCTCCAGTATCAAAACCAGAAGCGATTCAGTAACAACCCAGTAGATCCACATGGTAGTACCTTGACCGATCCACATGGTAGTACCTTGACCGCCCGAGGGAATGGCAACTTATGGACCAGAAACAACACTGCATCGTCGTCATCCATATCTGCTGCATCTTCGCTGGGATTGTTCTCCGCGGTTGGTTCAGCAGGAACGTCGGGTGCATCATCACCGATAGATTGGAGCTCTGGTGGTTCGGTCGACTACACAAACATAGACTGGAGTCTAGACCAAGGTTTATCCCAAAATACTAGATTCAATGGAATCTGGTCAGGGTCAAAGAGCAGCAGCGACATGTATGATGCGAACATGAACAGATATAGTCTAAACAGTTCCATGGGAAGCCGAGTCAACATAAGCAACGGTGTATCGATGGAGAATGTGGGTGTGGGTGTAGCCGTGGAAACACAACCAGCAACCTCTCAAGATTGGACTTCACCATTTGAAGGAAAAGATATCTTTAGCTTGTCTAGACAATATGTGTCTCCTTCTCTGTAAGAGCAGAGGAGTAACATGAAAAAATGGAAGTAATAAAACAAGAAAAAGAAAAAGAAAAAAAAGACAAAAGAAAAATGGTTTCAATGTGTGGTTGCTTCTCCGTTTGGTTGGTTATTATTCGTGAATGTGTTTTTTCTCTCCTATTTTATGTTAAGAGCATCCAAACCAATCTTTTAAACAATTTTCAAGTCTGTACCAATACAGAACAAAGCCTTTTTTGGTCTAAAACTTATTACATCTCACTGGGAATCTCCAGGCGAGACTCAGATGATGAGGTAGTAGCAGTTACAGAAGCAGGTTCTTTGTACCATTCATTAGCCTCTCGAGTCATAAAGTTTGCCTCTGCAACAAGTTTACGTCGAATTAGTACAAAATCCAGAAGAGAGACCAATACTTGTAAGTTACAAGAGAAGAGCATACCAGACAAGAACACATTCTTGTACTCTTCATCGTCATATATAAACTGCGGAGGATCTGGTGAACCAATACCAACAATGGTGCTTCCACTGTCATGCACAAGTACAAACCAAAGGTTCTGATTAAATAGCCTTTAGCTCATTAAATATGATCTTGTACTAGCTTGTTAAGAAGCATTTGGGAAGACAAATACAATAGTAGCATACTGTTTACTCAAACTACTAGATGAGCTCCTATGCAATGCTCAGGACTTTATGAGATTTCTCGATGCTGTGACAATAGAAAGAGATAGTTGTAGCAAAGGCATACCTCCCGGACATAAAGACCGCATCATATTCCCCGCGCCCAGATGCTATTATACGTTGCTTCAATCGTTTAAGAGATGGAAGAACATTAAACGCTGGCAGTTCTGGAAATGTCAAAAAACAGACGAAAATGTAAGTCACCGAATCTTGAAATTTAAAGATGCGACTATCTTCTATGCATAGATCTTTACCCAAATCGTTTACGCAAATGTTTTGAGATACACCGTTGTTGGTGACCTTCTCCAGTAATGTCAAGGGATCAATGTTGCTCGTCTGATCTAGACGAAGACGCTGAAAAGTAAATAGATTAAGCCATGAAAAATCCTGAAAAAGCTTCAAGAAGTCAAAATATCCACAATCAGTTTCAGTTGATTACTTTGTAAACTTCAGCAGTGGAACAAGCTTCTCGTGGCTTTATAAGCACCATAGGAAGATCAATAGGAAAAGGAGGAGGAAGGTCTTGGACAATCTGCATTAGCCTTTAGATTAGAATCCAGCAAAATAAGCTGCATCATGTTAACAACCCCAAATCCTAGAACTAAGTCAGAACAAGCGTTGGTAAATCTAAACATAACATACCTCACCTCTCCCGGTACAATAAGCAGCTCCATGTGAGAAGAAGAAAGGAATATCTGACCCAATTTCACTTGACCAGTCTTGGAGTTCCTTCTCAGTGACAATACCTCCGTTGAGCTGATTCGCCGCCCAGAGTGCAGTCGCGGCATTACTGCTTCCACCACCGAGTCCTGCCCCGGTAGGCACTTTCTTGTCTAGATGAATCTGTCCATATATCAAGAGACACTCTTAAGTTTTTGGTAAGAACATGCAATATGTTATAGAAGAAATCATTGTTGTGATGTTGTCTAGTGTTTTATTACCCAGAAGAACTTGTTACTACCAGTTTTCTTCCTGTAAAGATTAAGTGCTTTTATAATCTGCAAAACAAGAAGTTGCAAACACAGACCAGAGAGAATTAGAACAATGCTTCATCCACTAGAACAATGAAAACCATCTCACCAGATTTCTCGCATCGACGGGGACTCCAGAGACGTTGGTAGAAAGACGATCTTTTGATTTCGATGGTGACAATGAGAATTTGATTGTGTCTCCTAAGCTAATCACCTAATCAAACAAGAAAAGAAGACATCAAGAGACAATGAGAAGTAGGAGAAATAAAGCTTAAAACTTGCGAGGAAATAACTTACATGAAACAAAGAGGCTAAATCATGAAACCCATCTTCTCGTTTTCCGGTTATCCTCAAGAAAACATTGATCTGAAGAGAATAAGAGACAATGCCATTGATTTTCTCAACTAAAGACGAAGAGAGATGGTTTCAAGAAAAGTAAACTGTCTTTTAAAACCTTGCAAGGTGAGAAGAGCTTAAGCCTTGACAATGGAGCTTCTTTGTCAACATCATCTCCTATCTTATTAAGCCTCTCGTCAGGATCAAACACTATCTAAACATCACACATCACACACAAACGTCAGCTCGAAAATGTTACACTCTCCCTTTAAATTTTGAGATTGTAAGAACACAAAACTTGAAATTCTCAAGAACCCAGATACGCAGCATCAAATCCAAATCCAAATCCATATCAAAAACTGAAGGAGCAGGAGAAAGGGAACATTTGCCAAAATCGCTTCCAATTTATTCGATTTTGAGCAAAGAAATTGAAGTAGAACTCGTTACAATAGAATATGAGATGCAAAACAAACACTAAATGCTTCAAATTCCGATCTAAATTGATAAACCCAAAGACAAAAGGAAGAGAAATGAAATTCGGATATCGTTACCTCTACTTGCTTTCTGGAAGCTTTCACGGAAAGACACAAATGGGGCCGAAGAAGCTTCGGAGTAAATGAAGAAGATGATGAAGAAGAAGAAGCGAGACTGGTTTTGAAAGAAGTGCAAGTGAAGTTGAGAGATGAGATAAATGGAGGAGAAGCCGTTGCCATGGTTCGACTCCGTGTACTGAATTTTTTTTCTCTTTGATCAGGATATGCGAGCTATTTATTTATTTATTTTAGGAAAATTAAGTATAATGATCCATATGTATCCACTTATTACAAAACTATACCTCTTTAGGGTTAGATAACTAAAATATACCAAATGTTTGAAAAAAGACAACTAACCCATAAAAAATTAAGATATTTACTTTTTATGTCATTATGATTAACTTTTGGATGATATTAGTGTATATCATTAGTTGATCAATTAATTAAGTAAGTAGGAAAAGATAATTCAAAATTAGGTAAGTAGGACAGAGAAACAAAATTTAATCCTTAAAAGTCTTATCTATTTCACATAATTACTTAAAATGTCATTGGCATAAAAACTCTATTGGCATTGTTAATTTCCGACAACACTGTTCACTATTCGCCGTTAACACTGTTCACAACCTGAAAACACAGTTCATCGAATTAAAAATGCACATTTACACTATAATTATGTATTTAACATGTTAAATAAGTTAGCGTATTATGAAAAAAACATGTTAAACTAGTTATCCATCATACATGTTAAACTAGTTTTTTTTTTTGTAAACGACATGTTAAACCAGTTATTCCTATGAATTATATGTTAAACCAGTTATTCATGGAAAAATATCTTGTTAACTTAGTTATCATATCATAAATACATGTTAAATTATTTATCATTCATATATATTAACCAATTATCCATGGAAAATTATTGTGTTTATCCAGTTATCATAAGTTATTGATTAACTAACTAAGTTACCTTAATAATTTTATGCAAAATTAACCTGATAAACCACTTAGCGAACTTGTTATCAGTTAACTTTATCATTCTTCTTCTTATCCCTTTCTTATTTTCACCACCATCACCATCTTCGTGTGTCATCGTCGCCATTACCGTCGCCACATCGCTCACATCACCACCGTTGCCGGTGGTCGGCACCCTCACCACCATCCCATATATTGACATCATATCATCGTCGTTCCGTCACCATCACCGTCGTCTCGCCACCATCACCGTCGTCCTGCACCCTCACCACCATCTTCTTCTCTTTCATCTTCTTCTTTCTCTTTTCTCTTTTTCTTTTTTATTGTTTTCATCGGAAATAGATAAGTCAACAATGTGAAGAGAGAGAAAAAACCATTTTAATGTAAATAGTTATAAAGTTAAGGGGTAAGAAAGACTTTCAAATATTAACAGTGAGAGAGAAAGTGGAGGCTACTCAAACTTAAATACCATGTTATTGATACCCATTTGTTGGTATTTCCCTTAATTTTTTTGCAAAAAAAAAACAAAACTACAAAAACACAAACTAAACCTAAATTCTAATTATTTTTCTTTTCTCTCATTTTGTTTTGGCCTCCACCTCTCCTTTCATCTGGTTTTCTCTTGTTTATGTCTCTCCGGTGAGTTTTTCGGACGACCACAACTCTCCACCGTCCATCTCCATCGCTCATATTCATCAAACATACGTATGTTGTTTCTCTTCTTGTTATACCTCTTTTACCACATTTTTTTCTCTTTATCTTCTTTTTCTTTTCTTTTTGTTTGCACTTCTTCATCACTAGATCTATCACTTTTTTCCTTTATTTCACAACCCTATCGTCATATATGTCACTTTCATCATCAACTTCATTTTCTACATTAACAATCTTGAGTAAGTTTCATTTTTATATATTTTTGTTCTTTTTATTAGATTAAAAATGTTAATCCGTGTTAAATTTACATTTTTAGAGTCAGAGAATCACAAATTTGTGATATCTTAGCTAATTTTTCATTTATATAATTTGAAAAAAATGCGTGAAAGATGTTTGATAGAATGCTTGAATGAAAAATAAGTTTGCTAATCATAATTATGTTGATCAAATAAGCCTACTTTGAAAAAAAAATCTACAAAATGTCACGTGGTTTGTAGTTGTTGATTATTTTATATTGTAAATTTATGTACGTGATACATAATTATATTAAAAAAATTTCAATATATTTTATTTGATGGTAAAATTTTATGGTAAAATTTGTGATGGCAGATATATTTATGTTGGTAGATTTATTTAATTTTTGTATGTATGTACAAGCAGATTTAAATTATACGAAGAAGAAGAAGAAGAAATTGAAAAAACACTCCAAAAAGGAGTTCGATAAAATGTTTTAATGAAAAATAAATCTATTGTGAAACAAATAAATTTGCAAATACATGTCATCTGATTTGTACTTATGTAGACTTATATACGTGATAATTTTATATTGTAGATTTATTTTGTATCATAATGGCAGACTTATGTACTACGTATTGTACACGACGATTGACATATTTCTAGTATAATCGTAGATTTATATTGTATCACAATTACATGTTTATGTATCTCCTGTCGTACATGATAGTTGACATTGTCGTGTAATCGTTGATTTATTTGGTATCACAATCGTGAACTTAAGTAACTCAATTATACGCGATAATTGACATGTTTCTAATGTAATCGTAGATTTATTTTATATCATAATTGCAGACTTATGTATCTCTAATTGTAAACGTTGGTTGACAAATTTTTAATGTGTACATGAATTTTGTATCATAATGTTATACTTATTTCTAACACGTAAACTACCATTTTCAAATTTTACATATGACAAAGTTGATTATTTATGTAAATTTAGGATTTCATGTACTATAGTTATCGATAATTTGATTACATTGTAATTAGTAAGTGGACAAAATTATGTTTGTTACTGTAAACTATGTTTTTTTGTTTGCCGTTGTTTGCAATTTAGAAGAGACATAGTTTGGAACAGAGAACCAAAGAATTGTAAGGACTTTTTGTTTGATCATTTTCTATTATATCCATTAAAAATAGGTTTGTAGTCGCGCAATCTAGGATTAGAATATCTGGAATCTAGTGATATGTGGTTTAAGGGCAATACCAAACTTAGCATATTACAATTTCTGAATTATTTCACTTATCTCCACTACCTAATAAAGGCACTCATAATGGATGCCGCTCTAGCGTATGCTTCTTAACGCCAACTTTGAGGACCTTCGAGATCTCCTCCACCACGCTTCAAATCTAATGTCTCATCTAAAATACGACTCATCTCTTGGCTGGCCACCGAAACTAGTAACATCTAAAGTCAAGCATGCAGAGGTTGCTAACCTCCCTAATCATCTGCTTTTGATGCAAAGAGATAAAAAAAGAATCATATTCGTAAAGCTTTCTACTCCTATTTGATTTACAACAACTTAATACTTAGAAGGAAAAATTCAAGAAGCTTAATATGCTCAAAAAAATAATAATTTTTGCACTTGTCTATAAAGTTACCCGAGACTTTACTGATAGGGTGGACGATTTTTTACAACCTTTGATTCTGAGAGCTATGTTAGTAAGTTGTAGTGCTAATGAACGGTGCATATTGGGGTAAGTTTAACAACATCTTCTTCGGAAGCATGTAGCTCAACTCGATAACTTGACCAAATTTGGCAAACCCAAAATCTTCTAACACCATGTCAACGAAAAAAACAGCCACCTATTCTTTTGAAATCTCCAGTCCCCACAGACAATAACTATTTGCTCGATCGCCATCAAGTCTAATCACAGTCGCTATGATGAAGAAGATGATAACGAAGATGATTAGAAGTAAATAAATTATCAGAAACGAATGAAATGAACGAATGAAGATGTCGAAAGTTAAGGAATGAAGATTTGGTATCAATTGACGAAGAACAAGCTGTGCTCGTGGCCGTCAATGTCGTTTTTGATATTTTACATTAAAAAGATGAGATAACTCATGATACAAGATGGGGAATCGCTCCACAATTTTATAACATAACGGTGATTAAGAACTGATCTAAGAAGCTTTGCGCGGAAGGGATGAAGGTAGAAGTGGTGGTGAAAGTGTGATTGACTCTCTCAATCCTTGGGCTTTGATTGACTCGCTCAATCTGTGGAGAACTAGGCTTGTTTGAATCGCACAAACAATCCCAAACCTATAATCTCAAGTATCAGATGAATCACTCAAATGAAACTTAAAGACAATGATTTTAGACAAAGAAACGCTTTGAATAAAAAGAAGAATAAACTTTTATATTTCTTAGATGATTGAGGGTGCTTTACAATGAGAACGAAATGAACTTTATATAGAGATCTTACAGGACTTACCCAACTTTCTAAAACATTAAAACAAGAAAGAAATCAAAGCATTGAATAAAAACTAGTTGTTGGCCATAATGAGCAAATCGGCCAATTAATATGGACAGTGAGGTCTCCTTATATCTGGACGGTTTGAGGGGATATGTGAGCTTCTCTGAGATACTCTGGTCGTCATATAGGTTGCCTAAATAGCAGCAGCTTGGACAAGAGGGCCGTTGAAGAGTTAAAGCTCCAAATGTGTTGAATGCTCTTGAGTCCAAGTAAGGAAACTGGAAGTGGGGAAGGATCCGCCTGATCCTCTGGGTGATGGTGCAGCTAAGGACGTCTCTTACAGCTTCTAGATGGTTTTCATTAACTCTTGGACGCCAAAGATACGTTAAAAGTCTCCTAAACCCGGAAGGTTCCATATAAGGCAAGCCGAGGGTCCTCTGTCTTACAACTTGAATAACTTTCACGTCAGAACCGGGGTATGAATTCAATTCGATGAGCTCCCCGGTTGAGTCAAGATTCCACGCCATGTCGGTTGTAGCTTAATTCCTTCTGGTTCGGTCGGAATCTTCCAATTAGTGCACGTATGTCCAAATCGGGAAAGCTCCGGTTCATCCAACTTGTAAAATTAATAACTCCTAAACCAAAATGAATTTGGTCTTGATTCCAACTCTCTGTAAACCTCTGATGAGTTGAGAATCCAAAACAATTGGATTTGTTGCTTGGTTCATCTTGGTATGGCCGGAATGACTCGATGAGTGATCGTAGGTCTCCATCGGGTCCATTGGAGATTTGTATGGGTTTGAAACATGTGAACCAATTTATCTCATTATAACCTTTCCTGAAAAATCCGTTGGGATAAAACCAAGAATAAGAAAAAAGAGTACAAATGGCCACAACCCATTTGTAAGACTTAGCTTTACGATCATATCCAAGCTCGGCAACTGGTGCAACCTCGGCAACAGGTTCTAGCATTGCTTCTATTTGATAAACTTCAGTGCTGGGCGTGATCATACTCTGCTCCAGGGTTGATGATGTCCATGATCTTGTATCAACTCAACTTCCAACAAGATTATTTAATAGCCCTCTAAACAAATCTGCAAGACAAATCTACGACAAAAAAGAGTTAGTTTAGTAAGACTTAAGTCTACTATAACGTAGATTCAATAAGTCTCCTAACTCTTTGACATATAATAATAAATCAACTTTCAATAAGTCTCCTGCCTCTTTGACATACAATAATAAATCAACTTTAACTAAAAAATAAATCTGCATCAAACAAAGTTAGTCTAGTAATTTTAGAAACATGCAAAATAAATATGCTTTGTATCAACTTACATATTAAATATACCGCATCACAATAAATCTACAGCAGTATTTTGTAAGTTTACATCAGTGGACACAATAACTCAACGATTACAACATATATCTACGAAATATATCTAACCTACGATCTAACAACTCTACGTAGAACAATAAATCTACACTCGATGAAATAAGTCTACAACAAAGCAAATAACTCTACTAAATTTCTCTCCTAGCAAATAACTCTACTAAATTTGTCATCTGTTTACTAAATCTGCAAAACAACTCTACAATAATCCAATATATCTACATCATATAAACATAAATCTACCTAATAAATCTGCACAAATAAAAATCTACCTTACAAATCTACCAATTAATATAACTCTACCAAATAAATCTGCGAACAAATAAGTCTACTATCACTAAGTTAGTAGACATATTGTCGTAGATTTGTTTAAACGAAAAATATGCAGTGGCAGTTTCGTAATTAAACGTTGTTATCTACATACATTATTCGAAAGTTGCCTGAAACAACTAAATAACCAGTGGCGTTTTGGATATTCTTTTTTTGTTGTCAATGACAATTAAGGGTATTTTTTGTATTTTTGAGAATTACAAATATTCTAGTAATTTTTCAAACAAATGGGTTTCTCTAGTAATATAATAAAAAATTTGGTACTTTATAGTCATCCTCCCTTTTTTTTTATAATTAACTAAATGAACCAACACAATAAAATTTACTTTTTGTTTTAAACCTAACAACATACCGGGGGGAGAATTTTTTTATTTTTATTTTTTTACACCAAATACATCCTCCTTATATTATTAAACTGGTTCAAATAGGTTAGTCTCGAAGACTAACAAATTTACGACTAATAGGTTTACATATGAAAACTCAAAATTACGGACACAACCTCCTTTTGCAAAGATGCATGCCTGGATATTACCGATACGAGGGATAAATGATAAAGAAAATTCGATAAATTTTTTGATCAAAGATGTATAAATTTTTCCAATTCTGATGTGAGATTTGATCATTCTTTTTCCCCATCTATAAGCTTAACTATTTGTAGACAATTCGTATGAAGATGAAGATATGAATCATGATTGTATACGTTCTCCATTACCCAAAGGGCTGCTTCCATTTCGGCATGGAGCGGTGAAGCATTGCATTTACCCATCGTAGCACTCATAAGGAGAATGGTACCATTCTGGAATAGAATGAAACCTCCTCCAAATATTTTTTATGCTCCAGCCCAAGATGCATCTACTTGGCATCGAGTCGTTTTATCTGCGAGGCTTACATATATGGCTAATGTATGGAGCTTCGGAATCGATTCATCGATGGCATTTGCCACCAGATTTGCTACGCTCCAGCTGCAGAATACCAGGGGTATTCAAACTTAAATTTAGAGTGATTTGTATTAAATAAACAAATCTTATGTTATTCAAACATAAATTTAAAAAGGTCCTTTAAAATCTCATGTTATTAAACTAGTGATTTGAAAATGTAACTCCAAAACCAACTGTTATTAAAAATATTTTAAGTAGTGCATTTAAGAGGATTCTGAGTGATTTTAAGTGGGTTTGGTGGAGTTTGTTTGTTTAAAATATAAAAGTCCAAATCTCATAGTTTTATGTGGGATTTTTATATAGTTTTAAGAACAAATCATAGGAAATTTCCTAAATCACTGAATCATCCATGCATGTTAATTGAAATCCTTGGTTGCTTGTACGATAAAATGAACTTATACTGTGAAACCCGTGCATTTCGCTTGCAGCAATAACTTCCATTGCCTGGATGTCCAGTTATGTGGAATTGAGCTTAAACCGGTTCAAGAACGGTATCATATGTATGATCCTTTTTGCTGGCAAACATTTGGTGAGCTCAACACTCCTACTCTTCCTCCCATTGATCGTTTACAGATTGGTAAGCCTGCGAGAAACAGAGTTCAGTCCGATCACGATGTATGTTGAAAATTTGTAGATGAATGTATGTATATCTTTCTTTAGCCTAAAAGCTTACTACGACTAGTTCCACTACTTCGTACGAATTACGGTTTAGTTAAAAATTGATGTCTTTTTCTATACTTCTCTTATGATTGTTTAAACCACTTTCACTTGTCTCTGCTTTGTCATTATTATGGCAGAATATTGACACTACTGAAACATTGATTTGCATAATTCATCAACATTGTGTTTCCAACAGAGAATGCAATGCAAATTAAAGTCTTTAAACGGTTAAACCACACATTAGCTAGTAAACAACACATTCACTAGAGAGTTCATGATATGGCAAACACCTAAAGTGATCAGATTGTCTTTATGGATAAGAAAAAAGCAAGACACTTAATATTTCATTCCTCAATCAATCATCGAGTGATCTACTCACTCGCCGACAACAAGGAGAAACTCGGTGGGTTTGATGAGCTGGAAAGTTGATATATCATGATTTTTACCCGTTTTTGGACCATGATATAAGTGTTTTTATAGAGTCTTTTGTTAGTTTTAGAGTCCTATTAGAGTCTTTACAGGATGGAGAGCATTTGGAGGTTAATGGGAGATTCTGGAACCTATTGAAGCATTTTGGAGAAGCAGCCGAAGTGATGAAGTCGGAGTGGAAATTACACGCAAGTGTCGATCGACACCATCACCTAGTGTCGATCGACACCAATGAAGACCGCCAAAGCACTCGGATTTCCATCAGAAAAAGGAAATTGTCCCAAGTTTGAAGAAATTACAAGACTACCCCTGACAAAAATCTTTCTCTATAAATAGTTTTCAGGCATTGTTTAGCCATTGACCTTATCATTATTTTCTGTTTTTGAGGCTTAGAGAGAGATTGATCCTGAGCTTTTGGGGAGACAATTCTAACTCATCTGAGCCAGATTTCGATCCATGTATCATTCTCTATTCTTATTTTATGCAAGTTATTTCAGTCATGATTTGTGCTTTCATCTCTATGTCTGAGTAGTTTGCTAGTTAGGTTAGGGTGATTTATGGTTGATGAAGAGTTTGTAGAATCATTAGACTTTTAGGGAAATCAATAGGATCTTCACCTTGATTTATGCTTAACTTGATTTCTGAAATTGATCACTTAGAAATCAAACCTTAGGTTATTTAATAAATGCGAGAGCATTATTAGTAACTTGAACTAATCATAGGTGAGCAAAATATCAATTCGCAAAGAGATTTGGTTTAGGTATTTTGTGAACAATCGAACTTGTTTTTAATGCTTGCCTTAGTTGTTTAAATTCGCAAAGAGATTTGGAATTTAGGAATTTAGGCATAGATAACTTCTGCAACGAGAGTTGATTGGTTTGAACTTAGAGTTTCAAGTTCTAGACGGTTCTTAATAAATCCCTAATAAGCATAATTTATGCATTCTCAGATTCAACCTGATAATTATCATTGCCTAGCGCCTTAGTCTCTTGAACTTACACCGCTTTTAATCTCATTTACTTATTCGTTTAGATTGCTTAGTTTATTTATTTCGAATTTGATCTAACATAATCTGAACTTAGAAACCTTAGTGTAGCATCTACTTCCCTTGGGATTCGATACCCTTTATACTTCAACTGCATTGCTGTGCACTTGCAGTGTTGATTATTTGTGTAAAATCTGAGCCCTATCAAAGGGGTGCTGTCACCGATATATAAAGGGTACTGTCGTTCAAGTCTTGACCATCCACATGAGAAAACCTTCTAAGTCATGCCCAACCAAGTAAAACACCTCCCATGAGCGATTATTCCCTTCCGAATATATGGTGAATTTCATGGACTCAATAGGGATATGCTGCTCCTCAAATTCCTTTGGGATTGCCTGGTAAAAGAAAGGTCAGATATTAACATATAACCAGTACAGAGATGGTGTGTATACCGTTTAATTTGTGGAGCCTTTGGTATTAATCTTACCATGACCTTGAGGTATGATTTCGTCACGGTGGTTTTGAAGTGTGGAGCACCATTTTTCACTTTCTGTCTTTTGATGGATTTCTCAGCGTTCTCCTTCTCGGCGCCTCGTGAAGATTCACCTATTTCCACACAAATCAACACTTTCTTGCTCTTCCTCTTCTTCATCTTGGATGTTTTGGATTACGCAGCCTCCTTCTTTCTGACGTCGAGATCAACTCCTCCCACATATTCACCTGTTTCATCTTCCTTCTTCACATTTATATAGCTGCTTTCACCTTGTTCTTTCTTGATCCCCCCCCCCTCCCCTGTTTCAATCATCAAAGTAAAGAATTGTTTTTTCTTCTCCATATCTTATGTTTCATAAAGAATAAAAGGTAAAGCTTACTGGAAGGAGCGTTTCTAGGAATGAGAAGCTCCTTGCCATTCTGGTGGAAGATGTTAACGTCGAAGGACATCTGTCCTCTGTGAGTGAAGGTCACAAACTCGTCCTCTCCCAAGGCATTGTCGCTCACAAACAGGCCCCACCCAAGCTACTTCCCATGAGCTTCCCCACTGCGCTTGTATCACCATCTTGCAGGAGAAATCTTTGTTAGGAAGGCTTTTCATGAAGCCGTACGGAAGAGCTCTCTGATTTGAACATACACAGTGAAGAATGTTATCTCCAGTTACAGATTGGTTCCTAATTCGAAAAACTTTGATCGAAGATGTATAAATTCTTCCAATTCCGATGTGAGATTTGACCATTCCTCTTTCCTGACTATAAGCTTAACTAATTGTAGACAATCAGTCTGAAGATGAAGATCTGAAATTCCATGATTGTATACGTTCTCCATAGCCCAAATGGCTGCTTCCATTTCCGCATGGAGCGGTGAAGCAGTGCATTTTCCCGCCATAGCTTCCATAAGGAGAATGGTACCATTTTGGAATAGAACGAAACCTCCTTCAAAGATTTTTTCTGCGCCAGCCCAAGATGCATCTACTTGGCATCGTGTCGTTTCATCTGCGAGGCTTACAGATAGGTTTGATGTAAGGAGCTGCGAAAGAGCTTCATCGATGGAATTTGTCACCATATTTGCTACGGTCCAACTGCGAAATACCAGGGGGAGTATTCAAACTGAAATTTAGAGTGATTTGTATTAACTAAACACATCTTATGCTATTCAAATATAAATTAAAAGAGATCCATTAAAATCTAATGTTATTAAATTAGTGATTTAAAAATATAACTTCAAATTCACTGTTATTAAAAATATTTTAAACAATGGATTTAAGAGGATTCATAGTGATTTTAAGTCGGTTTGGTGGAGTTTGAATGGAGCTGCGTAATAGCTTCTTCGATGGCATTTGCCACCAGATTTGCTTCGCTCCATCTGCGGAATACCAGGGGTAGTATTCAAACTGAAATTTAGAGTGATTTGTATTAAATAAAAAAATCATATGTTATTCAAACATAAATTTAAAAAGGTCCTTTAAAATCTCATGTTATTAAACTAGTGATTTGAAAATATAACTTCAAATTCCCTGTTATTAATAATATTTTAAGAAGTGGATTTAAGAGGATTATAAGTTATTTTAAGTGGGTTTGGTGGAGTTTGTATGGAGCTGCGAAGCGATTCATCGATGGCATTTGCCACCAGATTTGCTATGCTCCAGCTGCGGAATACCAGGGAGAGTATTCAAACTTAAATTTAGAGTGGTTTGTATTAAATAAACAAATCTTATGTTATTAAAATATAAATTTAAAAAGGTCATTTAAAATCTCATGTTAGTAAACTAGTGATTTGAAAATATATTAAAAAAATTTTAAGCATTGGCTTTAAGAGGATTTTGAGTGATTTTAAGTGGATTTGGTGGAGTTTTTGTAACATCCCTATTTCAGAAATATGAAAGTATATGTGAAAAGGCTTAAGAGAATTGATTTGGCTATCGATGTCACCAAAGTGCACTTATCTTTTTGGTCGTTGGTCTTGGGAGAACTTCAAAGTTAAGCTGCTTGAGCTGGAGTAACACAAGATGGGTGATCTATCGGAAAGTGATTTTCGATATCGTGTGAGTGAGGCCAAAACACGGGGAAAGATCACGTGGTGACTGCATGGTCAGTATTTCATGACTTTCGAGCCTCCTGGCTAACGCACCGACCGTCGGACAGGAGCGGGGCCCACAGGCCCAAGACAAGACGTGGGGGCCCGCTGCTAGGGGAGGTCGAGACGTTACAAGTTGTATTAGAGCCGAACCTAGACGAGAGTGTGGAGCCACAAGGGCTTACACCGTCGGAGATGGCGGTCCTGGTGCGTAACGAGGACGTTGCGCTCAGTGAGTGGGGGTGAATTGTAACATCCTGATTTCATAAATATAAAAGTATATGTGAAAAGGCTTAAGAGAATTGATTTGGCTACCTATGTCAGCAAAGTGCAGTTATCTTTTCGGTCACTGGTCCTGGGAGAACTCCAAAGTTAAGCGTGCTTGAGTTTGAGTACCACTAAGATGGGTGACCTATCGGAAAGTGATTCTCGATATCATGTGACTGAGGCCAAAACACGGGAAAAGATTGCGTGGTGATTGCAGGGTCAGTATTTCTTGAATTTCGAGCCTCCCGGCTAACGCACCGGTCGTCGGATAGGGGTGGGGCCCACGGGGCCCGGGACAGGATGTGGGGGTGCTCACTGGTAGGGGCGGTCCGGGCATTGCAGTTTTTATGGAACTGCGTAATAGAATCATCGAGGGCATTTGCCACCAGATTTGGTACGCTCGAGCTGCAGAATACCAGGGTGAGTATTCAAACTGAAATTTAGAGCAATTTGTATTAAATTAATAATTTCTATGTTATTCAAACATAAATTTAAAAAGGTCTTTTAAAATTTCATGTTACTAAACTAATGATTTGAAAATGTAACTTCATATTTACTGTTATTAAAAATATTTTAAGTAGTGGATTTAAGAGGATTTTGAGTGATTTTAAGTTGGTTTGGTGGAGTTTGTTTGTTAAAAATATAAAAGTCTAAATCTCATAATTTTATGTGGGATTTTATAGAGTTTTAATAACAAATTTCCTAATTCACTGAATCATCCATGCCTGTTACTTAAAATACTATGTCGCTTGTAGGACAAAATGCACTTATACAGTGAAACCTGTGCATTTCGCTTACAGCGATAACTTCCCTTGCGTGGATGTGCAGTTATGTGGAATTGAGCTTAAACCGGTTCGAGAACAATATCATATGTATGATCTTTTTTACTGGCAAACATTTGGTGAGCTCAACACTCCTACTCTTCCTCCCATTGATTGTTTACAGATTGGTAAGCCCGCGAGAAACATAGTTCAGTTCGATCACAATGTATGTTGAAAATTTGAACAATTTTTTTTTGAGTGCAAATACTCCATGTATTAAAATTATAATCCGAAGTAGGTAGGCTCTATGGCCAGCCATTCCGGAAGAAAATAGTCTACATGGGAAAAAATGACACCCCGTGCTTGAGCACTCTTAGCGAGCCTATCAGCCCGGACATTAAATAAACGAGGAATAAAAACAATAGAAAAGTGAATCAAATTAGAACGAAGATGTTAAAATTCTTCTATTTTTTGTTGATATTGCCGGCCACTCTTCTGCTACCTCAATTAATTTAAACAATCAGAAAACCAGAGATGGGATCCGCATTAGTATTGTTACTTTCATAGCTGATATATCATGGTTTTTATCTTTTTTTGGACCATGATATAAGTGTTTTTATAGAGTCTTTTGTTAGTTTTAGAGTCCTATTAGAGTCTTTACAGGATGGAGAACACTTGGAGCTAAATGGGAGAATATGGAACATTTTGGAGCATTTTGGAGAAGCAGCCGAAGTGATGAAGTCAAAGAGAGTGAATTGACGAGCTGAGTGTCGATCGACACCATCAGTGTCGATCGACACCAATGAAGGTCGGGCGAGTTTACCAATTTCCATCAGAAAAAGGAAATCATCTCAAGCTTGAAGAATTACAAGTCTGCCCCTGGACGAAAAATCCCCTTTTATAAATAGTTTTCAGGCATTGTTTAGCCAAAAACCTTATCATTATTATCTGTTTTTGAGACTTAGAGAGAGATTGATCCTGAGCTTTTGGGGAGACAATTCTAACTCATCTGAGCCAGATTTCGAACCCCTGTATCATTCTCTATTCTATTATGCAATTTATTTCAGCCATGATTTGTGTTTGCATAATTATGTCTGAGTAGTTTGCTAGTTAGGTTAGGGTGATTTAGGGTTTGATGAAGAGTTTGTAGAATCACTAGAATTATTAGGGAAATCAATTGGATCTTCACCTTGATTTGTGCTTAACTTGATTTTCTGAATTGATCACTTAGAAATCAAACCTTAGGTTATTTAATAGATGCGAGAGCATTATTAGTAACTTGAACTAATCATAGGTGAGCAAAATATCTATTCGCAAAGAGATTTGGTTTAGGTATTTTGTGAACAAATCGAACCTGTTCTTATTGCTTGCCTTAATTGTTTAAATTCGCAAAGAGATTTGGGATTTAGGGATTTAGGCATAGATAACTTCTCCAACGAGAGTTGATTGGTTTTAACTTAGTGATTCGAGTTCTAGACGATTCTTAATAAATCCCTAAATAAACTTATATTCTGCATTCTTGGATTCAACCTGATAATTACCCTTGCCTAGCGCCTTCGTCTCTGAACTTACATCGCTTTTAAACTCGTTTATTTATTTCGCTTAAGTCTTTAGTTTACTTAATTATAAATCGCCTAGCATAATCTAAACGTAGAAACCATTAGTGTAGCATCTACTTCCCTGAGGATTCGATACCCCTTATACTTCAACTGCATTGTTGTGCACTTGCAGTAATTGATTATTTGGGTAAAACCTGAGCCCTATCAATAGCCCACAGGAGAGCCTCAAATTCAGCTTGCAGGGGTGAAAGCACATGGTCTTTCACGAACAGACCGATCATACGACCCCCCTCTTCCAATTCAAGAATCAAACTGCCTCCCGATATTGCTTCATCTCTGACCCACGAAACGTCAACTTGACACCTTGGAAGTCTTGGTCTTTCTTCCCTTTGCTCTATCCACCCAAATTGGATATGTGAACTTCTTGGCACTTCTTCTATCTCTGGGACTATTTGAGCTACTCTCCATGATTTTGACTCTTGTATTGCTAGGTCCAGAGTATCAGCTGGTGGGATATCTTTATTGTTAAAGACTTTTTCATTACGAGCCTTCCATGTATACCACATGATACAGGGAGCAGCCTTCAGGGTCAATTCCGTCCCTCTGTGCTCCTTGGCACATCCTAGAAGATATGCAAAGTTCTGAGAGATAACCGTACACGTAAATATTCCCAGAGGAGAAGGTATCGCACTTAGTGCCCACATTTGTAGCGCTGGAGGACATTCGAAGAGTACATGATTGGTCGACTCTTCCTCTGCTCCGCAGCGTTGGCACCGGCGGTATGTCTCACAATGTCGGTTAGCTAATTAGTTATTTGAAGCCACGCATCCCGAAAGGGCCTGCCACATGAAATGTTTTATCTTTTGGGAGGTTCTGAGAGACCGAATTTTACTCTTTAGAGGAGTAAAACTAGGTTCTATAATTGGTGGCATTCCTTCTTCATCTCTCATTTGAATTGCTAGCTCGTATCCGGTTTTGACTGAGTACATCCCAGATTTTGAATAAGCCCAGCAAAAGTTATCCGGTTTATACGCTCTGCTTGGTCTAATGCTTCAGATCCGTGGAATATCTTTCGAAGTGAACATTTGGTTCAAGAGATCACTTCACCATTCAGAGGTATTTGGGTCAATCATGTGGTACACTGATATATCATGGTTTTTTCGTGTTTTTGACTATGATATAGGTTCTGTTTATAGAGTCATTTCGGCGTTTTTGAGTCTTTTGGAGTCTTTACAGGATCAGGAACGTTTGGAGCATAAGTGGAGAATCTTTAGCTTTTTGAAGAGTATTGAGGAAGGTGCTGAATAAGTGAGCTCGGAGACAAGATTTTGTACTGGTGTCGATCGACACTAGGAGGGTGTCGATCGACACCGATCGTGGACGAGAGTTGGACGCGAAGTTTTAAAGACTTTCTGGAATTACAACTTTAGCGCAAAACTTATTATTATTTGCACTTTAGCCATTTTCGTGTTTTGAGGATTATTTATGTTTTCTAAGGCATTGTTTTATCCATTATCTTATTTTTTCATTGAGACTTAGAGAGAGATTGATCCAGAGATTTTAGGGAGATAATTCTGCACTCTTCTACAGAAGATTTCGAACCCTTGTATCATTACTCTTCTTATTTTTATGCAGTATTATTCAGCCATGATTTGTGTTTCAATTTCTATGTATGAGTAATTTGCTAGTTAGGTTAGGGTGATTTAGGGTTGATGATGAGTTTGTAGATTTGTTATACTGTTAGGGGAAAATCAATTGGTTCTTCATCTTGATTTGTGCTTATATTGATTTCATGATTGATCACCTAGAAATCAAACCCTAGGTTGTTTAATAGATGCGAGAGCATTGTTAATTGCCTGAACTAATCATAGATGAGCAAAATTACTATTCACAAAGAGATTTGGTTTAGGGATTTTGTGAACATATCGAACCAGTTTTTAATGCTTGCCTGAATTATTTGAATTTGCAAAGAGATTTGGAATTCTTGAATTTAGGGATAGATAACTTCTGCAACGAGAGTTGATTGGTTTTAAATCTTTGTTTCGAGTTCTAGACGGCTCTAAATAATTTTCTGACAGTATACTTTCTGCATTCTCGGATTCAACCTGCGAATTACCCTTGCCTAGCGTTTTAGTCTCCTAAATTTTAAGAACTTTCAATTAATCACTTGCTACCGTTTCGTTTAATTGTTTCGATTTACTTTAATTTGTTTCGACTTAGCATAATTTGAATCAAAATTCTGTAGTGTACTAATCTACTTCTTTTGGAATTTGATAACCCTTCATACTTCAACTGCTTTGTTGTGCACTTGCAGTATTGATTCATTGGATAAAACTTAGACCCTATCAAGTTTTTGACGCCGTTGTCGGGGAAGTAATAGCTGCCTACAGAGTCTAGTATTAGAATTCTGACTAGGTTTTGATTTGTTTTTGGTTACTGACGTTTTTAGTTTCTTGTTCTTGTTTTCAGGTGTATGCATAATCGCAATACCAGAAGCAACAAGGAGAAGGAGCTAATCACACTTGACAATCAGGAGCTCGACCGTTTAGAAAGGACCAACAGAAAATCTGCAAGAGCGTCGATCGACACCAACACTAGCATCGATCGACACCCGTCGCAGACAGAGATGGTTAATCCTGTGATTTTGATCCGAGATGAAGCTGGTAATTTGTTTGATGAAGAAGGGCATATGAGGAATGCTCGGGGACAGAGGTTAGATGAGAATGGGGCTGCAATCGTCGAGCAGGTAGTGCAAGTAGCACCACTTGCGAATGCTTGACGTGGGAGAACACTTCTCGACTACAAAAGGCATGATCAGTTCTACGCAAACAGAGCTGCGATTCGTCCACCTCTTTTTCAGAGGAATGATTTTGAGCTGAAGCCTGCATTCTACACCTTGGTTTCTCAGCACCCTTTTCATGGCCTTCCCAATGAACATCCTATGGAGAGGTTTGAAGATTTGGCATCCAGCATAAAGGCCAACGGAGTGTCTGATGATTACCTCTTCTGTAAGCTCTTTCCATACTCTCTTGGAGGAGATGCGGCGTATTGGTGGAAGCAGTTGCACCAGGATCACTGACTACTTGGGAAGACACCAAGAACGCATTCTTGTGAAATTTCGTCGATGATGCAAGGTCTGAGGAGTTGAGGACAAAAATTTCTGCATTTTCTCAAGGACCAACTGAAGCATTCAAGGCTGCTTGGGTGAGATTCAAGGCATATCAGAGGGATTGTCCACATCATAGTTTCAGTGAGGTACAGCTACTTGGGATTTTCTTCAGAGGAATAGACTGGAGGTACCAGATGGCTTTGGACGATGCAAACAATGGAAACTTTAACACCAGGTATCCAGAAGATGCAATTGTGCTTATAGAGAATTTGGCATCTAGCAACAACACAAAGAACGCAGATTTTGAGATGGAAGTCAAATTACTGAGGTCAAGGCAAAGTTAGACAGTGTACACAGCCTTCCGGTGGGTAAAAAGCAAGTCCAATTTGCTGCTGAAGTAGAGACCTACGAAAATCCTGAAGATTGTGAAGAAGAAGATGTCAACTACATCAATGGAGGTGGTTTTCAGGGTCAAGGGTTTGAGAATCAGCAGGGAAATAGAAGCTTCAATGGAAATAACCAGAGGATTACCTTCACACGAAACCATAATTCTTCTGGTTATACTCCAAAGCCTGAGTTTCAGAAGACTGAATTTCTGAAACCATATCAGAATAGCAGTTTCACAAGGAACTATGGCTCTTCTTCCTACCAAAATCCACCAGCACAATCTGCAGACAGTGAGATGAAATCCATACTAGAACAGATTTAAGAAGGACAGAAGAAGATGACTGTGGATTTCAATAGGAAGATGGATACATTGTACCAAGATTTGAATGGGAAGATAGAGAATTTGAACTCTCACGTGAAGAAATTGGACATTCAAGTTGTCCAAACTGTTGGAGCTATTAATAGGCAAGAGGGATTCCTTCCTGGAAGAACTGATGCTAATCCCAAGCACCATGTGAACGCCATCACGTTGAGGAGTGGAAAGAGCTTGCAACCATTGCAGAAAAGAGGTTTGAGTGCTGAGGAAATCGAAGAACTCGAGGATTTTGAAGATGGAAATTCTGCTGCAGAGCCAGTGTCGTGTCGATCGACACCACAAGAAAACCTTGATAATTCGAGTGCTGGCGAAGCGAAATCGAGACCATGTTCAGACCTCACCAATTCGACCAGAACCTTTGAAAATTGCAGAGGAGATGATGTACAAGCCTAAGTTACCCTTCTCCAAAATCCTTAGAAGTCTAAGCAAGAGCTGCTAGATGTCAGATGCAAGGCTATCATGGACAGATTGGTGATTGAGATTCCTTTGATAGATGCAATTAAAACCAGTCCTGTGATAAGAAGGTATATGAAGAGGATGATGAGAACGAACTTGGATCTGAAGCAAGAAATAATGATGATATCTGAACAAGTCAGTGCTGTGATTCAGAACCGAATTCCAGAAAAACTCTCAGACCCTGGAAGCTTTGTTTTGGATTTCACATTCTTTTCAGACAGGTTGGGGAGATCTCTGTGTGATTTGGGTTCTAGTGTTAATCTCATACCTCTGTCAGTCGCTATCAAACTTGAGATGACAGACTTCCAACCTACTAGGATCTCTCTAGTCCTAGCAGATGCTCTGTAAGGATCCCTGAAGGTGTCTTGGAGGATGTTCCTGTCAAAGTGGGAGACTGCTTGATTCCCACTGACTTTGTGGTTCTAGAGTATGGTGAAGAACCCAAAGATCCTCTCATTCTTGGAAGACCTTTCCTAGCCACAGCTGGAGCGATCATTGACGTAAGGAAGGGAAGGATAGCACTGAATGTTGGTGATTTGCTGATGAACTTCGACATGGATAAGTTGATGAAGAGGCCCACAATAGATGGACAGACTTTCTATGTGGATTCCCTCACCAACCTTGCTCAAGATATCTTCCAAGATAATAGTTTTGTTGATCCTTTAGAGAGAGCTTTGACAACCTCTACAGAAGAAGCATAGTATATGGATGACGCTGCTGTGTGATATGTGAAGATGATGGATGCTAGCGAGCAAGTCATGCAGCTGGTTACACAAGAGGAGCTGGTTGGGACTTCTGCGAAAGCTGCAACAATGGGCGACTGGAGTAAAGGTAAAGCTCTAAAAGTTGAGCTTAAACAGCTCCCTGCAGGGTTAAGGTATGTTTTTCTTGGACCAAATTCCACTTATCCTGTTATTTTGAATGATTCCTTGAACAATGCAGAGCTCACGTTATTGCTAAGCAAGCTGCGCAGATTTCGCAAAGCTCTTGGCTATTCTCTTGATGATATTTCATGTATTTCTCCAGACTTGTACATGCATAGGATTCACCTGGAGGATGAGGCAAAGTCATCAGTTGAACACCAGAGAAGGCTGAATCCGAACCTGAAGGAGGTTGTCAAGAAGGAGATTATGAAGCTCCTGGAGGCTGGGATCATCTATCCCATTTCAGACAGTGCTTGGGCCAGTCTGGTTCATGTGGTTCCTAAGAAAAGAGGAGTCACAAAGGTAAAGAATGAGAAGGATGAGCTGATTCCTACAAGGACTATGACCGGACACATGATGTGCATAGACTACAGGAAGCTGAATGCTGCGACCAGGAAGGATCACTTTCCATTGCCCTTCATTGATCAGATGCTGGAAAGATTGGCGAATCATCCCTATTATTGCTTCCTTGATGGATATTCAGGGTTCTTCCAGATTCCTATCTATCCAGATGACCAGGATAATACCACTTTTACATGTTCCTATGGTACTTTTGCATGTCGCAGAATGCCATTCGGACTTTGTAATGCTCCTGCAACCTTCCAGAGATGCATTATGTCAATCTTCACAGACATGATTGAGAGGTTTATGGAGGTCTTTATGGATGACTTTTCTGTTTATGGGTCATCCTTTAAAGACTGCCTATAGAACTTGTGTGATGTACTGCAAAGATGTGAAGAGAAACACTTAGTGCTGAATTGGGAGAAGTGCCACTTTATGGTCAGAGATGGCATTATACTTAGACATAGAGTTTCTGGAGATGGAATTAAAGTGGGCAAGGCGAAAATTGGTGTGATGACAAGCCTGCAAGCACCTGATTCTATGAAGTCAGTGAGGAGTTTTCTGGGTCATGATGGGTTCTACAGGAGATTCATCAAGGATTTCAGCAAGATTGAAAGGCCATTCACTACTATTCTCTGCAAAGATGTGAAGTTTGAGTTTACTGCAGAATGTCATTCAGCCTTTGAGCAGATCAAGCAAGCTTTGGTTAGTGCTACAATTGTTCAGCCTCCAGACTGAGATTTGCCTTTTGAGGTGATGTGTGATGCTAGTGACTTCCCAGTAGGAGTTGTGTTGGGAAAGAAAAAGGACAAAAAGCTTAATGCCATCTACTATACCAGCATAATGTTGGATGATGCCCAAAGGAACTATGCAACTACTGAAATGGAGTTGTTGGCTGTGGTGTTTGCCTTTGAGAAATTTTGCTAGTACCTCGTTGGCTCCAAGGTGGTGGTTGATATTGATCATTCGGCTCTGAAGTATTTGATGCAGAAAAAGGATACAAAACCAAGGTTATTGAGATGAATTTTACTTCTTCAAGAGTTTGACATTGAGGTTAAAGACAAGAAGGGAGTTGAGAATGGAGTAGCTGACCATCTCTCAAGGATCAGGATTGAGGATGACGTCCCCATTGATGATTTCCTGGCAGAAGAGAATGTCTACTTCATTGAGACCCAATTTCAGGCCAAGGGTTCGGAAAACCTGCAGATTTGTGAAGGCAAAACACTAGTGTCGATCGACACCAGGAGGGTGTCGATGACACCAGGAGGGTATCGATGACACCCCACTCGAAGAATTGGATATAAATCGTGAGTTGACGAAGCCGTGTCGACGAGAGCCACTTTTGCTCGTCACGAACACTCGATACAAACCATTGTCGAGTGTTCGTGACGGGTGTCGATCGACACTACCTGTATCGATCGACACCCGTCGCGAGCTGCAAAAGTGATTCAGCGGATCCTACATAACTTGTTTTAGCAACCCATATTTGGTGTTACTGCTTCTTCAATACCATGATATCGCGAATTACCTGGCTACAAAGGATGAGCCTACTGATATGAAAGGCTATGAGAAGAAGAAGTTCATGAGAGAACTCTAAAGATTTTACTGGGATGAGCCTTATCTTTACAAATATTGTTCAGATGGGATTTACAGAAGATGCATTGCAGAGACTGAGGTTCCAGATGTGCTGTTTCATTGCCATGATTCTGAGTATGCTGGACACTTTGCCACCTTCAAGACAGTGTCCAAAGTTCTTCAAGCAGACTTCTGGTGGCCTACTATATTCAGGGATGCACATATTTTCATAACACAATGTGATGTCTGTCAAAGGAGAGGGGAGATTAGTTAAAGACACGAGCTGCCACAAAACTTCATCCTTGAGGTTAAAGTCTTTGATAGATGGAGCATCGATTTCATGAGTCCTTTTCCCTCATCTTATGGGAATAAGTACATCTTGGTTACTGTGGACTATGTGTCCAAGTGGGTGAAAGCAGTTGCTAGTCCAACCAATGATTCTGGAGTGGTTTTAAAGCTGTTTTGAACCATTATCTTCTCCAGATTTGGAGTATCTCGAATTGTTATAAGTGATGGTGGTTCTCACTTTATTAAAAAGGTATTTGACAAGTTGCTGAAGAAGCATGGTGTTCAGAACCGTGTGGCTACTCCTTATCATCCTCAGACGAGTGGACAGGCTGAAGTCTCCAACAGACAAATCAAGCAAATCATGGAAAAGATTATGGGCAAGACAAGGAAGGCATTGGCTGCGAAGTTAGATGATGCACTTTGGGCTTACATGACTTCCTACAAGACACCACTTAGAACTACACCATTCCACCTACTCTATGGCAAAGCATGCCATCTTCCAGTAGAATTGGAACACAAGGCAGCGTGGGCTATCAAGAAGATGAACTTTGACTTGAAGCCCACTGCAGCGAGGCGCCTGATACAACTCAATGAGTTAGATGAGATTCGACATCATGCTTATGAGAACTCAAAGATCTACAAGGAGCGCACTAAGGTGTATCATGATAAGAAGATTGTGTGTGCTGGATTTCACACAACAATTTATCTGTTAAGAAAATAAAGAGGACGCAAAGATTCTAAGTAAGAAACCGAAACAGAGATCCAAAGATGGAGATTTTATTAGAGTTGCTGTGATAAGCTTTTTAGGGTACAAATGTTTTGCTAGGTAAAGCGCCCCTTTTACAAATGAACTAAGAATCCTATTTATACATCTCTCCCTAGAATCTAAGCGAAGATCTCGGGACATCTTCTGTAGATTCTCTTTCCTCTTCTCCTTGACGGCGCTCCTTTCCGCGAGGTTTATTCTTCTAGGGCGAACGTTACTTCGGTTATTCTCACGGGCTTCGATTCGACCCAATTGCGTAACAGCACATCTTGGGCTCGGCCTAGTCGTGTAATGACGCGTCTTGGGCTACGGCCTTATATGTTGTTCTAAGTTCGGGATTTCTCGTAAGTTTGTCAAAGGAGGAGGCCGGTTCGGTTCGGATAGGCGCACAGTTTGCACTCCGAGGATAGCCTGGTCTGTGTACGATGTGGTCCACCTCGGTTCATGCATGGTTCGAGGTGGTTCACCTCGGTTTGCTGCATAGCTTGTACACGAGGTGGTTCACCTCGGTTCTGCATGATTCGGGGTCTAGCTCCCATACTTAGTCGTTTCTTTGATTGATCTTGCCTGGGTGAAACCCGACCCCAATAGTTAGCCCCCCCAGCTCGTTAGTCTTAGAGATGAGGGTGACGAGTTGCATGGATAGGTAAGATCAATGTTCCGAGGCGTTTTCACCTCGCTACTGAAGTGTTCAGTCTTGTGTCGAGGTGTTTTCTGCTCAGGTGCCGAGACGAGCATTTTTATTATTATTACTATTATTATATATATATTTTATACGTGCCGAGGTGCAAAGCTTTGTATCGGGGCGTTTTCGGAGCCGTTTCAATAGGGTGCTTCCGTCTGCGCCAGATTTTTACCTCGGTGCTACTCGTGGAAAACTACTTTCACTTCGGTGTTTGGCGCGCTTGGCGATACTTAGAGAAATTTTTCGTTGTTGTTATGTAGGATTGGCGATTTGGGCCGATGATGTCGTCTGTTTGGGCCCGTGTTGGTCTCATTAGCGGCCCATTATGCGCTCGCGAAGAGTCGGTCCGTCTCGGAAGAGGAAACGTCTCGCATGTTCCCGAGGCGACGCGCCCCTATGCGCGGATTTGTCTATAAGTACGGAGACCCCCCAAGGTTTTTTCATTATCTCTATTTCTTAGAATTTTTGTTAAAGAGTCACTTTCAGCTTCCTCTCCTGTTGTTTTTTCTGCCGCCTTGATTTTTGACGGAACACCTGCTCCGGCCGTTCATCGACTTTCCGATCTATCTTCATCTTTTACAGGAGTCCGAGGTGAAATTAATGTCTTTCCTTTCGACGCCGAAATCTTTGTTGGAGTTGCGAGCTCGTTTTGGAGTCAGCGATAGAGTTGAGTTTAGGCTTCCTGCCGCAACAGACCGAGCCGAAAGGCCTCCGCCCGGCCACTTTACGGCGGCAAAGGAGTCGCGACACGGGGTAGCAAGAGGAAATGCGCGGACGAATCTGTCATCGATGCGTCCGATATTCCCGAGGCAAGCGAGATGCGAGGATCTGGGAAAATTTTGCCGAGCGCTGCAGGGGCGTTTACTCGCAGTACCAGTCCCGAGGCGGCGTGGTCATCCTTCGAAGAAGAAGCCTTTGCAAAGAATGCAGCGTTTGGCTCTCATTCTCCTCGCGTGGATGCCCTTGCAATATGGAATACTCCTAGTCGGTCAAGGCTTTCGGGAGCCGAGGTTGCGTCCTATTCTGCCTTGTTCCTTCTGACTTCATTCTTTTTCTATATTTTCCGTTTTTTCTTTATCACATCGCTCCGGATTCTCCTTTTTCCCTTTCAGTTTATTGCTGTGGCCAACGAGGTTGTTTCGGGCTACGAGACCGACCTCCAAAGCGGTCAAAGGCAACTCGAAGCCGCTTGCGGGGAGGCGGCCCGTTTAAGGGCGAGGCTCGATGAGACCGAAGCCGAACACTCTAGGCAGGTGGCGGATATCACGAGGCGCTACGGCATCATAGAGGCCGAAAGAGATGGCCTTAAGCGCAAACAGGATGAGTCCGAAAAAGTGTCGGCCGGTCTGCTGGACGAGAAGGCTCGATTGGAAGCTGTAGTGACGTCTTTGCAAAGGCAGGTTTCGTCAGCGCGGGAGGCACGCGAAGCTGTTCTCGAAAGATCGTGTAAGGCGGTGAAGCGCGAACTCGCGACTCGGTACCGTGAGAAGATATCTGGTGCCGAGGCGAAAGTTGCCTTGCTCGAGGGAGGTGCCAGGGACAAGATTATGGAATTGGCCGAGGTTAACAGTAACCTTGAGCTGATACGTATTCTGCAGGGTCCCGATCCCCCTTCTTTGGAAAACGAAAAGGCGAGGTTGCTCGAAAAAAAGGCTGAGTTATCGGGGGCTGACGAGGAGTTCGAGCAGCTCGCAATGGATCTTCGTGGGGATTTGAGGCCCCCAACGCTCGCGCTAGAGTTCCCGAGAGAAGACTCGACCCGTCTCGACTGAAGAAAACTGTTGTTAAATACATGGAATTAGGTTTTATTAGTGTTTGAATTTGACGCCTAGATGGCTTTATCCGCAATATTATTTATGCTCGTTCTTGGTTTTGTGTCTCGTCTTCGTTATTTTGCTTGAGTATTATTTATGGATTTGTGCTTTAGAATGTACGTATGATTCTGCTGAAGCGCTTTCGGTGATAATTTCCGAGGTGCTTGGAAGCGAATGAGTTAGCTGTGAAGTAACCGTAGCTTGCCGAGACTACTAGTTTCGTTAAGTAACGAGCTGTTAGAGATAGCGACATATTTATGAATTGGATCATCGTTGCTTAGGTTACATTCATGAGATGTTATAATCCGTGTTGCCGGGAAGTTAGTGGTTCGGGCGCATTTTGTTGAAGACGAATGGTTACTTAGGCCGAGGTGAATCGGTGTTCGTCTAAGCCCTGATTTAGACCGACGTTGCTCAAAGTCGAATGGTTTGTCGGGTTTTAGTCGAACATGTTTAGTAATGCTCGAGCGGTACAATGTTCCCGAGATGTCGATGACCAACGTTACGTAAGAGTTGGGGCTTAGGTGTTCTTCTAGGTTAGGATTTGTGTGCCCGTTTTGAGAACAGCCGTCAGAATATCTCTCGGGGTATACCTAAGAGATATTGAACCAAGGTATACTCAGCTTGAATTTATATAGCGCGCTTTGAATCCGTGGAGGATGTAGAGAACCTTATGTAAAGGTTAAGATCCCATTTGGGATGTAAGAGGTTCGTACGCTGTGGCCAACAGCATACGAAATGGTAAAGGTTGAAAACGAAGTAAGCTGGGTAAACTTTTTATTCGAAAATATTTATAGTTTACATAGTAGCGTGGGAGTATATAGATATATATATACGTACCCCACTCCCCCCCTTTTTAAGGAGGGGGGACAGTTGAATTCGTCATGCGACGAGCTGCCTACGTACCTCTTTTGAGGATCAAACCGCTCCGTAGTTTGTGTTTTGTGATAAGTTCTTAGAAGTAGTACTTCTTAAGATGCATTGCGTTCCAGGATCGTGGCACGGAAGCGTCCGTTGAATGGTTGGCGAGCTCGTATACTCCTGGTCGGACCACTTTAGTTATTCGATACGGTCCTTCCCAGTTAGCTCCCAGTTTTCCCGCGTTCTGTTCCGCTGTGTTTTGAAAAACCTTGCGGAGGACCAGCTCTCCTTCGTGAAATCTCCGACTTTTGATGTTGGAGTTGTAGTACTTTGCAGTGGCTTGCAGATAATTTTGAATGCGAATGAGTGCTTGGTCGCGTCTTTCGTTGATTAGGTCTGTTTCGTCCAAAAGCATGAGATGGTTGAGGCCTTCCTGTCCTAAGAGGAGTCGTAGCCGTACTCCTGGAAATTCTACTTCAGGAGGGATCACGCACTCCGTCCGTAGACGAGTGCGAATGGTGTTTTGCCAGTAGCTCGCCTCGGGGTTGTCCGATGCGACCATAGGACTCCTTCGAGTTTGTCTGTCCATCTTCCCTTCTTGGCATCGAGGCGTTTTTTCAATCCGTCAAGAATCGTCTTGTTTGCCGCCTCAGCTTGCCCGTTGCCTTGTGGGTATTGAGGCGTCAATTTGCTTAGTCTAATCTTCCACTTTTCGTAAAAAGATTCGAAGCGAGTCGAGATGAATTGCGAGCTGTTGTCGGTGACGATTTCATACGGGACTCTGTGTCGGCAGATGATGTTCTTCCAGACGAAGTTCTCGACTTGGACGTCTTTGATGCTGGCGAAAGAATCTGCATCGACCCATTTTGAGAAGTAATCTGTTAAGACCAGCATGAACCTCTTCTGCTTGGAACGATGCAGCGGGCCGACGATGTCCATTGACCATCGCATGAACGGATAAGGTGAAGAGATTGAAGAGAGCAGCTCGGTAGGCTGATGAATCGTCGGGGCGTGGCGTTGACATTTCTCGCATTTCCGCGAAAAAATTTTGCAGTCTTTCACCATGGTTGGCCAGTAATACCCGTGACATTTTATCTTTATTGCTAGGGATTTTCCGCCGCTATGATTTCCGCAGGATCCTCCGTGAATTTCCTCCATTACTCTTCGTGCCTCTTTTCCATCAGTTGTCCCGAGAATCTCCATTTGAAGACTTCTCCGTCGAGTAGGATGTATCGAGCTGCCTGAGCCTTGAGTTTGCGAGCCGCCCATTTGTCTGTGGGAACTTCTCCGTCCATTATGTAAGTTCGAATTGCTCCCATCCATTCTTGGTCGCATCCGTACTCGTTCCGCTGGTCTTCTTTAGTCACGACCGTCTCTTGTTCGTCGCTGGGCTCCTCAGGGTCTTCGGCCGGCTCGATCAAGTTGACGGCCTCGGAACATTCAATGCTGGGTTGTTCGATGAATTCTACTGGGATTACCCGTTTGAGGCCGGGGTCGGACGACGAGGCGAGTGCCGCCAGTGCATCAGCTTGAGCGTTTTCGCCTCGGGGAATTCGCGTTAACTTGAACTCTTTAAATTCTTGTGAAAGTTTTTGGACCACACTTAAGTATGCCTCCATCCTATCGTCTCTTTCCGTGTATTCCCCGTTGAATTGGTTAACGACGAGCTGAGAGTCGCAGAAGGCCCAAATTTTTTGAACTTTGATTCCCCGTGCTAGCCTGAGTCCGGCGATTAAAGCTTCGTACTCAGCCTCGTTGTTCGAAGCGTGGAAAGCTAACCTAAAAGATTGCTCTAGGACTTCGCCTGTTGGAGACCTCAGGCGGACTCCGACTCCCGAGCCTTGTCTGGATGACGAGCCATCTACGTGAAGTATCCATGAGGAATCCTCGGTCGGTCCGTCTGTTCCATCGATCGAAAGCTCTATCAGGAAATCGGCGAGGACTTGAGACTTGCGCAGGTTTTGCTCCGATATTTGATATCGTATTCGCTGAGCTCGATTGCCCATTTGGCTAATCTTCCGGACAGGCTCGGACTGTGTAGTATGGCTCGCAGTGGGAAGGATGTCAGGACTATTATGGAATGTGACTGGAAATACGGTCTGAGTTTCCGCGCGGACATCACCACGGCGAGTGCCAGTTCTCCATTTGCGGGTATCTTGTTTCTGCGTCAGCCAGTGTCTGACTCACGTAAAAGATCGGACTCTGCTCTCCTCGTTCTTCTCGGACGAGTACTCCGCTGACAGCAGTAGTTGAAACAGCGACGTACAAGAACAGGGGCTCTCCTTCTACTGGCTTTGCAAGTACAGGTGGAGTAACTAGGTATTGCTTTAGCTCCTGGAAAGCTGCTTCGCATTTTTCGGTCCATTCGAACTTCTTGTTGCCTCGGAGAGTGTCGTAGAATGCTAGGCACTTATCGGTCGATCTTGAAATGAAACGATTTAAGGCAGCAACGCGTCCCGTTAGCCGTTGTACTTCTCGTTTGTTCCTTGGCGAGGCCATCTGGATTAACGCGTCGATCTGCTTCGGATTTGCTTTGATGCCCCGGCTCGTAACCAGGTATCCGAGGAATTCTCCCGATGTTACTGCGAATCTGCACTTTGCCGGGTTGAGCTTCATGTTGTGGCGATTAAGCTGTTCGAAGCACTCCGCCAGATGGGTGATGTGGTTGCTTGCTTCCAGTTATTTTACCAGCATATCGTCGATATATACCTCCATTGTCTTCCCCAGTTGGTCGGCAAACATTTTGTTACCCAGCCGCTGATATGTGGCTCTGGCGTTCTTCAGCCCGAATGGCATTACTTTGTAATAGTAAATGCCTCGGTGGGTGATGAATGCCGTTTTTTCTTGGTCGTCGGGATTCATCAGGATTTGGTTATACCCGGAAAAAGCATCCATAAACGAGAGGAGCTTATTTCCTGCGGTTGCCTCCACGAGACGATCAATGTGGGGGAGAGGGAAGATAACCTTCGGACATGCTTTATTCAGGTCGGTAAAGTCGACACATATACGCCATTTTCCGTTTTTCTTTTTTACGACTACCGAATTCGCGAGCCAGTCAAGATATTTCGCCTCGGTGATGGATCCGACTTTAAGCAATCTGTCCACTTCGTCATTTACTGCTTTAGCTCGCTCGGATCCAAGTTTCCTTCTCTTCTGCTTTATTGGTTTGAAAGTTGGATCCACATTGAGCTTGTGACATGTTATGTTGATGTCGATCCCGGGCATGTCTTCTGCGGTCCAAGCGAAGGTGTTGACGTTCTTTCTCAAGAAGTCGGTCAGCTCGGCTTTGACCCTGTCATCCAGTTCGGCTCCCACTTCAACACATCTCTCCGGATTTTTGTCATCTAAGCACACGGATATCACCGCGGGGCACACCGCGGCTGATTGGCTTCGGCCCGCTCGGCTTTCTGTAATTGCTATAAGAGATTTTTGGTGCCAATTTTTGCTTCTCGATCAGTTTTTACTTTCTTGTAAACTGTCTCTCCTTTCGCCTCGGTTTTAGGATTCCTAAGTTTGTGCTCAGTCATGAAGCATATCCGGGATTCTTTCTGATTTCCCCAAATCGTCTGGATCCCGTTGGTTCCGGGAAATTTCAAATAGAGATGGTAAGTCGAGACTACGGCCCTCATCGAGTTGATCCATGGCGTTCCCATGATAATATTGTACACCGGGGGACCTTCGGTTACTGAGAAATTAACGATCTTAGTTACGTCTTCTGCTAAGACTGGTAGTCTGATCGTCCCGATTGTCATAGTCGTTTCTCCGAAAAATCCAGTCAACGGGCTCGGGACTGGCGTTATTTCGGACATATCGATTCCCATTTTTGCTAGGGTCTCGCGGAAGATAACGTCCACCGAGCTCCCGGTATCGATCAGGATTCGAGCCACTTCGTGATCCTTCACTATGAGTTCGATCACCAGGGGGTCGTTGTGCGGCCTGTCTATGCCTGTCGTTTCCCTTTCTTCGAACGTGATGATATCATTATGATTTCTGCTCGGTGCGGACCAATTGATGATGGCTTCGGCTTTTCGCTGATAGGCTTTGATCGTGGACACCGTGTCTCTGCAGTATTTCGATCCTCCCATAATCATGTTTATTCTTTGGCGATGTCCTCCTGATTCCGACGTGCTACTGTTTCTTCTTCCTCGCTTCGGCGGTCCCCCTGGTCGGGCCTCCAGCTCAGGTTGATCTTCCTGCTCGGCATTGGCGGGACTTTCCTGCTCGAGATATTTTAGACTAATCGAATTACCGAGCTCTCCGGCCAAGAATCTTGCTCTGAGTTTATCGCCTAGGATTCGACAGTTGGCCATTTGATGTCCGTATGTCTTGTGGATTTCGCAGTAGGCCTTTTCGTCGTATGAACTCGAGTTCCTAGTCCACGTGTTTCCGCTCGTCCTACCTCGGCCTCGCCCGGCTCCTTGCTTGGCGCCGATCTGATAGTTGTGTGCTCCGCTGAAGTTCGGTCCCTCGTGGTGAACATAGGTGCTATTCTGGTGACGAACATAGAAGCTCGGCTGGTTCGTCACCACTTGATTCTTGCTCGTTGATTTTGTTGGTCCGAAACGCTGATCAAGGATTTGGAATTCTTCTTCCTCGTCTTGAATTGTCTGAGGCTTGTTGCGCCAAATTTCTTTTCGGAACTCCGATTTGTACCACAAGGATTTTTTCAATGCTTGGAGCGCTCCTTTGTCGCTTACTTCTCCGACTTTTGACATCACTGCCTTGAAGCGTCCCATAAAAGCTCTTAGCGGCTCGGTCGGTCCTTGAGATAGTGTCCAGAGGTCGGCGTCGGATACACCTCGGTTCATGAACATTGAGTATTGTTTCATGAATTCTGTGCAGAGATCTTTGAAGTTGCCGATCGAGTTCCGTTCAAGTGTAGAGAACCATTCGAGTGCTGGTCCTCGGAGATTTTCGACGAACAGAAGGCAGTAGCCTGCATCTCGCTCGCTCTCCCTGAGGTTGGACCGTGCCATGGCCGTGCGAAATGCCCTGATATGTTCCTTCGGGTCGGCAGTCCCCTCGTAAGTCGGGAGGCGGATTTTTCCGGGGTCTGATACTCTGGCTTCGGTGATGCGTGCTGTGAACGGCGTCATCTGGGCTTCTTCGAGCATCAGATCGATCTCGGGTGCCGCGCTCGTCGCCTTGTGCACTTGTGATCGGATCGCTCTCACCTCGACGTTTACTCGGGCCAAGTCAGCTCGGATTTGGTCGAGTGCACCACCTCGGGTCGTCGAGTTTGGCTCGGTGTGCCTGCCTTGGTGCGTTAGTCGGGGCTCATCTTGATAGTGCGCCTGCTCGACCCACTGGAGATTCTCCTCTTCCTTAGCCAGGTCTTTATCTTGCTCTGAGTCGAGGCTATCTCCCGAGGTTCCAGCACGTCGTGCCGTGGTGACGGTCGCCTCGTCCGGTTGCGAAGTCAGCGCATCGGCTCGTTCCTCTCCAGCTCCTGTTATGGGCGCCGAGCCGTCGTTGGTTTCTCCAATGGTTCCATCTAGCCGCTGATCTCGTTCTCCTGCGCCTCTCCGGATCATACGTGGTGGTTCGGTGATGTCGGGTCTCGTGATTGCAGGTGTTCTTTCTCCGGGGAGGTGTTGTGGCTGGAGAATTCCCGAGCCTACTGTTCGCCTGTTTGCTCCGGGAGTTGCGAAGTTGAGCGCGGTTGGATTGAGGCCGAGTCTCCTAAGCCTGCCGGATGGATTCATCATAGGAGTCAGACTCCCGATCTGTCGACTGTGAGCTTGACTCTCCGTCGTCAGGTTCTCGAGGGTTCTGCCTTGCTCCACCGTCTTCTTTGTTAGCGCCGTCATCATTTCCTTCATCTCGGCCAAGATGTGAAAATCGCCTCGGTTTGCGCCGGAGTTCGTTGGGTGTCGGGCGCTCCGTCTTTCGCGAGAGGATTCAGCTCGGTTCCGTCGGTGCGTTCCTCCCTTCAGTGGAGTTGTCGACGTTGGATGGTCCGGTGGTCATCTTTTCGGATCTAGTTCGCGTCGGCTCTTGGTGTAAGAATACTTTAGCTCCCCTCCTTCTAGCGCCAAATTGTGCGTGCTGGATTTCACACAACGATTTATCTGTTAAGAAAATAAAGAGGACGCAAAGATTCTAAGTAAGAAACCGAAACAGAGATCCAAAGATGGAGATTTTATTAGAGTTGTGGTGATCAGCTTTTTAGGGTACAAATGTTTTGCTAGGTAAAGCGCCCCTTTCACAAATGAACTAAGAATCCTATTTATACATCTCTCCCTAGAATCTAAGCGAATATCTCGGGACATCTTCCGTAGATTCTCTTTCCTCTTCTCCTTGAGGGCGCTCCTTTCCGCGAGGTTTATTCTTCTAGGGCGAACGTTACTTCGGTTATTCTCACGGGATTCGATTCGGCCCAATTGCGTAACAGCACATCTTGGGCTCGGCCTAGTCGTGTAATGACGCGTCTTGGGCTACAGCCTTATATGCTGTTCTAAGTTCGGGATTTCTCGTAAGTTTGTCAAAGGAGGAGGCCGGTTCGGTTCGGATAGGTGCACAGTTTGCACTCAGAGGATAGCCTGGTCCGTGTACGAGGTGGTCCACCTCGGTTCATGCATGGTTCGAGGTGGTTCACCTCTGTTTGCTGCATAGCTTGTACACGAGGTGGTTCACCTCGGTTTTGCGTGATTCGGGGTCTAGCTCCCATACTTAGTCGTTTCTTTGATTGATCCTGCCTGGGTGAAAACCGACCCCAACAAAGATCATCTCCAGACACTTCGAACCAAATGACCAGGTACATCTGTATAACTCTTGTTTGCAATTGTTTCCTGATAAATTGCGTTCACATTGGTCAGGTCCTTTCACCATCAAAGAGGTCAAACCATATGGAGTCATTGTCTTGACAAATTCCAAAGGAGAAGAGTTCATTGTGAATGGACAGAGGGTGAAGCACTATTGGGCACAAGCCGAGATTCCAGCAGGACACATTGTGTCTCTGGATAATGCACCCACTTCCTGAACGCGTGAACAGTCAAGATAATGACGTTAAATGAGCGCTTGGTGGGAGGCAACCCACTGGTAAGTACATATTTCGTTTTTTCTATTTTTTAGGTTTTATTTCATAATTTTGGCTTTTATCATGAAAAAAAAGGGCGAACAGATATCGACCATCACCACGCTCGACATGGGGCAGTGTCGATCGACACTACATATTGGTGTATATCGACACCATAAGTCGAGGTAAGTACTCTTAAACCCCGATTTTTTTTGTTTCTTCTTCCCTAATTCTTTTTCTTCTTTCTCTCGTGCGAACCTTAGAAAATAAATTCATCAAATACCAACTTCTCCGTTTGTTAACGGATTTGAGTGATTCCAAGCTCTAAGTTGTGAGAATTTTCACCCTCTTTCTCAATATCTAACCCATTCGTCCGATTTACAAAGGTATGTGCTTCAAATCCCAATTTTGATTTCGGCCCCAAGGTTAAAAATCCCGAATTGTGTCTCTTTTTGCTTGATTTATGTCTTGAATCATACTTATTTAGGTTGTATTACATGATTCTGACCATTACCCATCAGATTTCATCCATTAATTTGCATGACTTTGAAATTTTCGAATTTGTGATAAAAGTGTCAAAATTTTGAAATTTAATTGAGTTTTAGGGTTGAGAATTGTTTGATTAATGGTACTGATGTTGTCTACATTGATAATTGATGCCTATCATGCCATGAATCTTTGATTTTCGGATTTTAAACTTGGAGCCTAATTTTTTCTATGAATGTGGTTTTTGATTTTGATTGCAGATGCATCCAAGGACTAAGAGAGCACGACAATCTGAAACGCCCGCTTCCGGGACCGCTAATGATACACCGATTGCCTCACTTCCTCCTTGGACCAAGAGAGAAAAAACGAGAATTCCACTTGGGAGGACTTGGGAAGACACAGCGGCTAAGGAAGTGGTAAAAGATGAGTGTGTGTACCGCGACATCAGTGAGGACTGGAATGAGTATGACACGCTGTTCTACAATGCATGGTTGAACGTGGAAATCGTGCCTACACGAGTTGCTGATCCAGCCACGATGACAGAGATGGGTATTAGAGAAGATATGCTGCGATTATTGAGGAAGATCGGAATGGGGACCATTGCTACCAAGCAGTATGATCTCTTTCCAGAGCTGGTACGTCAGTTTCTCGCCACAGTTCGCGTCTACTACCAGAACAAAGTGGTGAAGAATGCTTTGGAAGGTACTTTGACCTTCATGATCCGCGGGATTCCCTATAGGATTCTCATTCCAGAGCTCTGTGCGATATATGATTTTTATCCGGACCACACCGGTGTGTCGCTTCCACAGCAGCTCCCAGGCATTCAGGACTTCTGGTCGCACTTCGGGAACGAGATGTATAATTCTAAGGCATCTGCACAGACTGACATTCGCCATCCCGTTCTACGATACCTTTCTCACCTCTTTGCCACTACACTCTTGTGTAAGCACGAGCCAGGAAAGATGCGAGTCACTGAGATGGCGTTGATGTATAATGCCATTAGGGATGTGATTTATGATGAGTTTGGCCTGACCGAAAAGGTCAACCTTGGTGCTGTGTTTGTTTATCATTTGGTTTCGCTGAAGATGACACCTTTCACATCATCCAGCAGCAAGCCAGAGAGTGTTGGCAGCCTTCTCATTCCCATCTTTCAGCCTTGCGGAATTGCCACCTCCAGTTGCACCATTGTGACCAAGCATGCTATGGCTGATATGGAGTATTTGCAGAGAGCCACATGGATCAAGCCAGAGAAGTTATGGGTTTTCGCCAACTCGCGGGCAGAAAGGTGGATGATCCAGCTACCTCTGAGGGAGCTCACTCACATCCCTACTGGTGCTCTTCGCCTTATCTTTCAGCCTGATCCAACCTTGCTGAGAGCACCTCAAACTACCCGACGCAGAGGAGCTTCTTCTCGCGCTGCAGATTCATCAGCAAAGGATGCACCAGCTGATCATCACATGGGAGCTTTATCATCTAGACGTTCCAGAGCACCCGCCAGTCTGGAGCCTATTGGTCATCATCACCTTCATGTTGCTCCAAAGATCCCCATGGAGCAAGCTGCTTTTCAGAGGTACGTAGTTCAGAGCTTTCAGGCCATCTGGAATGCAATCACAGTTGTGTCTAACTGTGGCTGCGTCCGTCCCTCTACACCACCGCCTTCCTATGAAGAGTAGTATCTCCGACGTTCCTGGTTCAGTTTTTCTTTTTCCTTGAGTCAGTTTTTGTTTTTGCTTTGATTATGTATTTTGCTTTGAAACTTCTTTGAACTTAGGAGATTATGGATTATCTTGTTGCTCTTAACCGTTTTGTTTGAGTTATCTAACAGTTTGACTTTGGATGACTTTACAAACACCCTGACTAAGTACCATTCACATTTGGTGGGTTGAACTCTGTTTTCGGACAGAGTGTCGATCGACACCAACACATACGCAGATTCAGGTAATCCACTTTTCTCTTATTTTTGAAGTTGTTTCACACATTTTTCCTATCACTCTCAAGCTTAATAACACTGGGGACAGTGTTGTTCAAGTCTGGGGAGGTAGTTGCTAACATTGTGTCTTGTTTTGAGGTTAGTTTTTCTTGTAACTAACCACATAACATTGATACTTGAAAGACCATTGCCATAGTAATTAATTGCAGGTTTAATTAGATAGAAAGCTATAGGTAGATCAGTCTAACAGAGAAAGCTTAGGATCCTGGAGAGTTTAGAAACTTTGTTGTTAACTCCGCCCTAATGAACTTAAATCTTCTCATCTTGGGGCTTGGTATGCATTGGATTTGACTCCTCTTTTAGCACTAGCAAGATAAGTTAGGTACAATCTTTCTTTGATCTTCTCTTGTAAAATAAAAAAAAGTAGAAAGTATAAGAACGAAAACCTGAGTCCCTTATAAGGATTATGATGGGAGCCTTTACTCATGAACATGTCTCCTCACAAGGAACACAATTAGTGAGTGGCACCGTTCTTGAACTAAGAAAAGAAAAGAAAGTCGATAAAAAAAATAAAATGATACCCAAGAAAAGTTGGGAGAAATCGACTAAGAAAAGAGAAAATAAGAGAGTTGTACCGAGATTGTCTTTTTTTAGGAGCTTGGAAGGAAAAGAGTCAAAGGTTCTTTGATCGATATTCCCTTGATGAGACTTCACCTAATTGAATGAAAGGGGTTAACAATGGAGGTTCTGGATTTCTCTAAGGGGTTTAAACCGTATTTGGGAGATTGCTAAGCTTCTAGTAAGTATACCGAAATTCTACCTAAGGTTGGTTCTATGACATGTGGATTCAAGAGTGTTAGTCAATGTGGTGTTCCTAAGATTAGCTAATTGTTTCTGTTTTCAAACCTCGATTCCATTCTAAGTTTCTGTTTTGCTTAAGGGCAAGCAAAAGCTAAGTCTGGGGGAGTTGATATATCATGGTTTTTCCGTGTTTTTGACCATGATATAGATTCTGTTTATAGAGTCTTTTCGGCGTTTTTCTAGTCTTTTGGAGTCTTTGCAGGATCAGGAACGTTTGGAGCATAAGTGGAGAATCTGAAGCTTTTTGAAGAGTTTTGAGGAAGGTGCTGAATACGTGAGCTCAGAGACAAGATTTTGTACTGGTGTCGATCGACACCGATCGTGGACAAGAGTTGGACGCGAAGTTTTGAAGATTTTCTGGAATTACAACTTTAGCCCAGAACTTATTATTATTTGCACTTTAGCCCTTTTCGTGTTTTGGGGATTATTTATGTTTTCTAAGGCATTGTTTTAGCCATTATCTTATTTTTTCATTGAGACTTAGAGAGAGATTGATCCAGAGCTTTTAGGGAGACAATTATGCACTCTTCTAGAGAAGATTTCGAACCCTTGTATCATTACTCTTCTTATTTTTATGCAGTATCATTCAACCATGATTTGTGTTTCAATTTCTATGTCTGAGTAATTTGCTAGTTAGGTTTGGGTGATTTTGGGTTGATGATGAGTTTGTAGATTTGTTATACTATTAGGGGAAAATCAATTGGTTCTTCATTTTGATTTGTGCTTATATTGATTTCATGATTGATCACCTAGAAATCAAATCCTAGGTTGGGTAAAACTTAGACCCTATCATGCACATACAAATCCGGGTCTCTCCAATCTTCAACTCCCAAAGCCGGGTGAGGAGGACAGACCGGTATCCAATTATCATGCAATACTCTCGTACTTATCCCATAGTTGATTGACCTCCGAAGTCCTTTTAGAAGCAGTTTTCGTCCCGCCATAATACTCCTCCATCCATATGATGGGTTATTGGCCTTCCTCACGTCTAGGGGTGTCGAGTACCGGTAATATCTTGCTTTTAAAACTCCCACCAACAGGGATGATGGGTAATGAATTAAACGCCACAGCTGCTTCGCCAGAAGGGATATATTAAAGCACTTAAGATCTCTGAAACCCAGACCGCCTTTTTCTTAGCTTACACAGATCTTATCCTATGCTACCCAATGCATCCCCCGACTATTTTGTTTTGTACTCCACCAGAATCTGGAAATTGCCCCATTCAATTTCTTCAAAATTGCTTGAGGGAGAAGAAAACACGACATGATATAAGTGGGGAGCGCTTGCGCTACCGACTTTTGAAAGAAGCTTAGAGGACTACGCATTAATCTGAGAGTTTAGTCTATATTCAATGAAGGCGAAGACTTACTTTTTTGAACCCCATATATTTTCCGGTAATCTCAGACACATTCCCATACCCCTTTCTTTAGAAATGCCTAAGGTATTATTAATCTCGGCTTTTTTTGTCTGCAATGACCTTACTTCCGAAAAGGATAGAAGATTTTTCATAGTTGAGTTGTTGCCCCGAAGCTTTCCCATAACAGTTGATGATCTTCATTAATTCCTCACATTCTGATTTTTCAGCTTTACAGGAAAAAAAGACTATCATCTAATGCGAGATTGGCGGACATGTTTGTGCTACTCTTAAACCTGTTATTTTTCCTTCTGTTTCAGCTCCTTTGACTTGAGCGATAAGTGCCTCTGTAAGGATAATTAAACAGGAAAGGGGACAATGGGTCGCCTTGCCGCAAACCTCTCGAGGGGAGTATGTGACCGTTTGCTTCTCCATTTAGCAATACTTGGTATGGTACAGACAAAATACACCATTTTATCCAAGGAACCCATTTTTCAGCAAACTCGGTCATAAGCTTTAATCATATTTGTCTTTATGGCGACAAATTTCGACTTACATATGGAGTTTGTTCTTAGGGCATGAAAGACTTCTTGAGCCACCAGGATATTATCAGTGATAAGGCGTCGAGCTACAAAAGCTGATTATGTCTCCGAAATAAGCTTCGGGAGGAACCGTTTTAGTCGCTTGCTTAGAATCTTGGACATTATCTTATAACAGACGTTACAAAGACTAATGGGCCTAAATTCTGCCATATCTGCGGGTCTGGACGTCTTTGAGATCAGACAGATATTTGTTTGGTTTAATCTTGGGTCGAAACTATCCTTGTCAAAGAAATCTCGAACCGTTAATATAATATCCTACGACGTTACCTCCCAAAATTTCTGATAAAAAAGTCTTGACATCCCGTTCGGTCCCAGAGTCTTCTCCGGATTTATTTCAAAACAAGTTTTTTTAATCTCCTCATCCGAGGATAGTCGTGTAAGAGAAGCATTTATTGCAGGTGTAACCATCTTGCAGGAGAACTATTTGTTAGGAAGGCTTTTCATGAAGTCGTACGGAAAAGCTCTCTAATTTGAACATACACAGTGAAGAATGTTATCTCCCGTTACATATTGGTTCCAAATTTGATAAAATTTGATCGAAGATGTATAAATTCTTCGAATTCCCTGGCTATAAGCTTAACTAATTGTAGACAATCAGTCTGAAGATGAAGATCTGAAATTCCATGATTGTATACGTTCTCCATTGCCCAAAGGGCTTCTTCCATTTTCGCACGGAGCGGTGAAGCAGCGCATTTACCCGCCATAGCTTCCATAAGGATAATGGTACCATTCTGAAATAGAACGAAACCTCCTCCAAAGATTTTTTTCTGCGCCAGCCCAAGATGCATCTACTTGGCATCGAGTCGTTTCATCTGTGAGGCTTACGGATAGGTCTGATGTATGGAGCTGCGGAATAGTTTCATCGATGGCATTTGCCACCATATTTGCTACGCTCCAGCTGCGGAATACCAGGGAGAGTATTCAAACTTAAATTTAGAATGATTTGTATTAAATAAACAAATCATATGTTAGTCAAACATAAATTTAAAAAGATCCTTTAAAATCTCATGTTATTAAACTAGTGATTTGAAAATGTAACTTCAAATCAACTGTTATTAGATATATTTTAAGTCGTGGTTTTAAGAAGATTCCGAGTGATTTTAAGTGGAATTGGTGGAATTTGTATGGAGCTGCGTAATAGCTACATCGAGGGCATTTGCCACCCGATTTGCTACGTTCCAGCTGCGGAATACCAGGGTGAGTATTCAAACTGAAATTTATAGTGATTTGTATTAAATAAACAATTCCTATGTTATTCAAAGATAAATTTAAAAAGGTCATTTAAAATTTTATGTTATTAAACTAGTGATTTAAAATGTAACTTCAAATTTATTGTCATCAAAAAGAATTTAAGAGAGCGTTCTTCAATACCAAAACAGTCTCCATGACTATCACTTCTGCTACCAACGTAGTGATTCTAAAACGGTTAATGACGGAACGGTTACGCGAATAAATTCACCAGTTTTAGAAGACATCATGCCCAAACAAGATAAGACAACAAGCCCACCAACACTTCAAAAGCTTTTATTCTCTGCAATTAAAGGTTTCCCAACAATGGCAAAAAAATCCCAACCACAAACAAAGCACACGATTAATATCCTAGCTAAGAACAAATGGAAATGTGAACAAACGAGTACCACGCTTCCACTTACATGGGCTAGCTAAATTTTTATCCATCTCAACTTTAGAGAGCCACCAAATCCTAGGGACTTGAAGGAAGGAGCTCAAGGAGGCATAAAAGCCTGAGGCGGACCTGGTGGCTTCAGACCAAAGGTTGCATACTGCAGTAATGGTTCGCACAAAGGGGAAAGAAGTGCCACCGGAGGACATAAAAGTAACACATGGATCTAGGAGGCTAAGGGAAAAAAGCACTTGTGAATCCAGAATCGAAGACTAACCTCAAAGACGAGAGAGGCGTCTGGATAAAAGTAGCGACAGAGCAGCTTCAAGGGGGTGGAGGCTCCGGAGGTACTTGATCGGATCGGGAGGCACCGGTGGTTTGGGAGGGTCTGGCGGTGCCGTAAAGAGCAACACCCAGAGGTGAGAAGGACTCATGATGATTCATGACACAGGTGGTTGGGTTCAACATGACGAGGATCCTGATCAATAGAATGGTGATGACGATAATATTGGAATGAAAAATCATGTTGATCATGCAGCCTGCTGCTTGTTGTGGATCAAAAATCGGAATAACAATGATATGGAGATGAATCAAATGGAGGGTTTACATGTAGAACATGATATTATGGGAGGATATACACTAAAGGATGAGGATTTTCAAGCAAGTTTAGAAGAATATGAGGCTGAAAGGACTATCATCGATGGTAAGGAAAAAGAGCATAAAGAAAGAGTTGGAGGTGGTGGTAAGTACCTAGGCCTACTGGAACAATTTGGATCGGAAAAATAAAATTTAGTTGTTTGATTTTGTTGTGAAAAGGATTTGAGATCAACTAGGCGCCTCATATAATCAGGTTTTATCTTTCTTAGAAATAAATTATAATCAAATCAATGGCTCAAGCAAAACCGATCTATTATATGGATCTTGATACAAAAGCGATTACGATGAAATCAATGGCAATTTGTCAGAGTTCAGCTGGGAAAGGAAAATGGTAAGAGAAAAATTATGTGGATAGTTTGAAAAAAAACGTCTCTATCTACAAGTGAAGGAGGAATGAGTTATAGAGTTTTATATGACATTAATAGAACACTCTTGGCTAAGCAAATTTGGCATGTTTTAAATAATCCTTCTTCCTTCCCTATTGGAGAGACTTTATAAAGGAAGATATTATAACTCATCCAGTTTTTTACTATTGATGTGGATATGCCAGCCATCTTATGGATCGAAATCAATTCAAGCAGATTTATAACTGTTTCAAAAGAGTTTAGGAGTTCAAAGAGTTGATGTGAAATCAACAAACTTATGGACGGATCATCGGCTTCCAATTTTACCTCCCAAATTTAAACTCTTCTATGAAGGTGGTGGATCTTTTAAAACCATATTTGAGAGAATAGAATGAAACTATGATAGATAATGTTTTAATACTAGAGGATGCAGAGCTAGCCAAAGAAATTTGTCTCTCACAGTATGCTCCAATTGATACATATATTTGGTCTCATACAAAAGACTCCAAATATTCGGTGAAATCATGTTATTGAATTGCAATGCATGTTATCTCAGAAGAAGAGGAAATAATACCACATATTGGTTCAATTAATATATTTGAAAATCGAGATATGGAAGTTGAAATCATCGCAAAGACTCAATACTTTATCTAGAAACCCATCTCATTGGCATTACCTACAACATAACGATCAAGAAGAAGAAGGGTGCAAATTAAACCAATTTGTCAAAGATGTTTCTTAGGTGAAGAAAAAACAAACTATATTTTATTTGAATGTCATTATGCTCAAGCTATTTGGAGATGCTCATATATACAACATTTTGATGATCCATCTACATAATTAGAAGAAAATATTCGTAACAAATACACCATCTCTCTACCAGAACATGTACGCTTACTATCCTTCTGGATAATATGGATGATGTTGATTACTTCCTGATCGATCGAATGCACTTTTGTTTGTCCTTTTTCTGTTCGGCAAGCCGTGCGCAGGGCTAGTTTGAGTGGAGAGGGGTGAGTAATCACTTTCCTATCAGCTCGAAGACCTCATTTTTTAGGACAAAACACTCCTCTGTGTAGTGCTTCAATCTTTTGTGTAATTCGCAAAAGTCTGGTTGCTCTCGAGAACCTTCTCCATGAAGCTTTTTTGGTGTTGCGGCCATTTGACGAATGGCCTTTTCGTTCACAGAACCTTGACCATTGTCACCGGCTCAACTTCCAGTTCGAGCTGGTCGAAAGCCATCATTTAAGCACAATCTCACCGATAGTTGGATTAGAAGATTTCCATCTTCATGCAGACGTTTGTTGGGAAGGGTTCTCAGACGAGACTTTGATATGTAGTAATTCAAGCATTTGTTGGCGTCTGAATATCTGGAGTAAGTCAATGTTGTCTTGGTCCATTTTATGTCCCTGAGTTTTTTTGCGTTTGTGCTTGCTTTCCAGTCAGGGTCATCCTCCGACCAGATATGCTGGTTGGCGTAGTTCATAGCATATTCCATGGTCCTGCAGCTGTTTTGATTAAATATTTGTACAAATCTTTACAAATTCAAAGTGAAGAGTAACTCCATCCGGGAAGCTTGTATTGTTGTGTGTTTGTGGTACGTAGTCGGTGATTTCTGCCCAAGCGAGGCACTGATATAACCTATTTTTACATATTTTTAACTTTAGTTTTAGTCTTATACTAATGTTTATGTTCAGTTTTCAAATTGTTTTAAGTGCTTTTTAAGTTTTTCTAGTGTCTAAGAGTCTTATTTTGGCAAGAAGAACATAAAGACAAGCAAAACGAGCTATTGAACATATTTGACTTATCATCTTTCTTGCATTCTCAGGAAGCCTTCTCATTGAGGGATTAAGCTCAAATTTGGACACATCATAGATACATGGATTAAATTCATATGAATGTGGTTTGAAGTCTTTTCAATGGTGCAATCAAGAGTAATACCGAGTTTAGAGAAGACATGTCCATCCCATTTCAATATTAGGTTTCCTTTTCTTAGGAAAAAGGCCTAAACGATTTTGAATACTTTAAGACCAATATATATATATGTATTTTTTAGAGTTTTTGAAAGAGGGAACAGATAGTCTTCTAAAAGTTAATTAACATTGTTCTATTTAATTGTAGAGACACCATTTGGTTATTTTCATGAGCATTTTTCAGCAAACCTTCTTCATGACTTAATTTTATTCAGCGGCCATATTTCACTAAGTAAATAAGAAACTATATTATTAGAATCCATTTCATCATGACCATGAAACGACAATCATTGTTTCAACACGTATCTAGATGCATCGACTGAAGCATTTAATCGAATATTATACTCATTTTTTCACAACATTTGTTTGTTTGTGCAATGCATGCTTAATCGATTGACCTTGTCGCATAAAATCCTAACGCTTCTTCTTAGCTCTGTTATGAAAGCTTTTTATCGTGTAACCTACATGACCAACCAATCTCTCTCAATATTGCCACCTTTCTTTTCATTGTTATCCCTGCACAGATAACAACACAAACAATATGCTTTTTCCTTTTTCAAATTGTATTCCAACCAATCACCATACTGATCAAACCAATAAGGATTAAACTATCTTGGTGTATTCCCTATAAATTGTTGTTTAAAACTATGGCCATAAGATTGGCAAGTTCTTCTACTCAAATGCTTAGCGTCTTACCTCGGCTTTGTTATCATGATGATAATCCAATATTCATTTTCTCTCGGCGGATCATACAACAAATCACCTACATAAATATCATTTTTTGATGAAAATTTATTTTTAGTAATCGATCGATTAGTTTATTTTAAATTATAAATATAAAGTTTAAAGATATTTATACTCAAATATTATAATATAAACTGTAAATTTCTTTGAGCTCAAATCTTATCATTTCTTATTTAATAATAACCTAAAACATAATATAAAAAGATTAAAGTAAATTAAACAACATAAATAAAACTAACCTTGAAAGATGAGACTTTTACGTGTTTTCTTTTTTTGAGTCGACAAAGAAACAGATGATAAAGATGAGAAGGAACAAGGCTACCGAAGGATTTTCTCAAAGTTTGATTTTTTTTTTTTTGATGTTTCGTTAAAATAAGCTAATAGTTAATTGATTGTGTATTATTCAATATTGCATGTAATGTGGATTTAAACTAAAGTTGAGCCCCAAAAAAAGTGTGAGCCCAAATGTCTAATTATCCAATAAATTTTTGTTTTTGTGAGTGGTGGGCCACAACGGATTGGCCCACTATCCCTTTAAACCTCACAAGGAGAAAAGTGAAGATGGAACCGAGATGCCTGAGAAGCGTGCAAGTATATAAGGCTCTCGGCATTATCAAATTAAATTAAAATTTTGTTTTTAGTTTTTATTGGTTTTTTATGGGGTCAACCAAAAATATTTGATGTGGTCATAGCATTTTTAATTAAAATTTTATTAATTTTTTTTTTAATTATTTTGTTTCAGCTGAGTCGCTCTTTTATAAGTAAATTAACTCATATTTACATCTAAAAACACACACAAATGTAAAAGAAAATACAATTGTTAAAAAGAAAAATAAAATTAATTTTCTTATATAAAAATATATTCTTAAAATTAACTTACCAAAATCTAAAAAATATCTCTTATAATATTACTATATTAGGATCTGTGTATACGCAAATTTATAATATTATATATGAAATCTGTTAAAGCTAAATTTAAAAGATTTAAACAAAACCAGATTACTGCTAAAAAGTAACAATATAAAAAAGGCAAATAAAAACTAAAAAGTTATTTATTTATTTTTATTCTCATTTATTTCAAATTAAATTTTATCACATATTTCAAAATATGTTGAGTTTTTATATTCCTCTATGAATTATGTTTATTTTATTGATTTTTGTTTTTGGAAAATTTTAACCACTTGATTATCCTACTTTTGTACCATATTTGTCTTCTTTTGTTTATTGAAAATGTTTATTAGAAACTAGAAAGTGTCAAAAATTGATTGATTGACTCACATGCGATGCGATCATTTAAATTTAAATTAGGATCTGAATACTTTGTGATTTATAATTTAGTATTTAATAAGTTGCAAAGAAAGACATAAATATAAAAAGTAGAAAACAAAATTATTACACTTGTGAGCATAAATAAAATAAGAGTGAAAATTTTGATTCAAAATATTTGATAAAAGAACCTAATTTAAATCTTTTATTTTTCTTATTTTATTTGGTTTTAGACTAAATTTCGTTTAATATTTATAAATATTATTTGATATTTCTAAGAGCGGATATTTACTCTCAAGAGCGTATGGTTAGATTGATTATAATTCATTCAATGAAATACCTAGCATCATTATAGTTTATAATTCTCTATTTTTTCAAATAAAAGTTTTAAGCTTCAACATTTTATTAAATCAACGGAGATTTCATGAAGTTAAACAAAATAAAATTATGAGAGACTTATATGTTCTGTTTATATAGAAGTTGTAGTACCTTTTATTTTCCTTTTCAGATTAGTTTTTGATTGTATATTTTCTTAAACTGAATTTGTATTCTTTTTTAGGATTAGTATTCGATTGTATATTTTCCTAAATTGAAAATTTATTTACTTTTATTTTTATTTCCTTTCATAATTGAAGTTTCTTCTCCAGCTAGGCCTTTCCTCAATGGTGTTTGAAACAGATTGTCTCCAGCTTATCAAAGTGATTGAAGAAGAAAAATAATGACCTGCTTTAGAATCAGAATTAGATAAATTTTCTTTGATTAAATAATCTTTTCATAATTTTCAAATTCATTTTCTTCTTCATGTTCTGATTAAATAATGTCTGCGCTAACTTCCTTGCTAAAGGTGCTCGGTTGCGAGGTTATGTATTTTTCCATGTAGACTTTCAGATTCTAGGATGGATGGCTCTCGAGCCAAATATGTTTGGAACATGAGTTTTAATATATGGTGTCTTTTGCTGTAAAAAAAAACACTGAAGTTTCTTTTTTCTTTTTAGGATAGATAATGAATAGTATAATTCTTGATTTTCATTTTATAATTGAAGTATCTTTTCTTTTCTTTTTATAGTTTTATGTAAAGATAAATAGCGAATTGTATAATTTCTTAAACTAAATTTTTATCTATTAATATAATTTTTACTTCAACACGTGTCTAAATTTTAATCGAGATACTTGATATGTGTCGCGATTACGTCAATTAGCAATTTTAACGCATCCAACTTTATATGATAAGATTTGAAAAAAAAAAGCAATGGCATTGATAGTAAATAACTAATTTTATTTATGTTGTTTTACTTATTTTTAGGGTAAAATTGACTGTTAACTGGACAATCAACAAATCACTTCTCAAAGTAATAGAGGGTTGAAAAACAAATTGTATATGCAAGTTTTTTACCCAATTAATATTTTTTTATTGTTTTATAACACTGAATTAATAAATTTATGTGTGAAAACTTGAGATGCATTGGATATATGAACTAGTTTCACAACCTGAAGACTCCATCAATCCTTGTTTATGAAATATGCAGTAGATCAAACTATAAAATTGATTCTTCCGATACAAAACATTATTAAAATCTTCAACTGAAATTGACACAAAAAAGCATAAGAATTAAGAAGAAACTGAGCAACTAAAACAAAGATTTCATAATGACCAAAGCCTAGAGAGGAGATAACACAAGATAATTTGTAAATCAAAATTGCAAACCAAACTAGTCCAAGTACGAATAAGGATGATCTTCATGGTAAGGCTGATTCAAATCAAACCCTAAGGATCTCTTAGCTTCATCTTCTTGTGGATCATTCACCTTCACATCAAACTCCATCTCTATCTTCATATCTACAATCAAACCTTTATCATCCATTTCACCATCTCTCTTTCCCTTTTCTTTTCCATCATAACAACTCGAACTTCTTACCTCGGAGTTTGGTGTTTCCATGGCAGATTTCTTCATCACCGCAGCGTATTTGAGCATCATTAGACAACAAGCAGCTTCTTGAACATCATCTGTTACATCACTCGTCATGATGGATCTACTCATCACATCATCATCATCTTCATCTTCATCATCATTAGAGTCATCCATAAAGCTGAGATTGAGCTTCTCCGGTGAAGGAGGAGGTCGTATCCCTTTCCAGCTCCGATCAGGATGTCTCCTCATATGTCCAAACAAAGAGTGCATTGTTTGAAACTCTTTTCTACATAGACAACACCTAATCTTACCTTCCACGTCAGCCCTAATCAGATCTATCTCTTTCTCCTTCTCCTTCTCCTTCTTCTCCAAACCAATCTTTCTCTTGTTCTTCATCTTCATTTTCATCTTCATCTTCTTTGTCTTTCCTTTGTTATTGTACTCCATCGAGTGGATTCTCACATGACCACCATAAGCCTTACCGGAGCTAAACTGTTTGTCGCAGATCACACAAAAGTGCTTCTTATCCGGCAACGGCCGCGGCTGAAACTCTCCAGATTCCGAAGAGGAAGAATCATCATCATCATAAACGGAGGATTGATAGAGAGTGTGAGAAGGGTCGTCTCTTGTTCTCTTCATGATCTTGCTCTCTTCACCACAAACATGAAAATGAAAAAATGAAAAATATGAAATTTGCGTTCTTTAAATTTTGCTTATGGAAAAAATTATCTGAGCGAGATTTACGCAAGGATTATTATGACTAATGGTATTCTCTTTCTCTATTGTATGACTAAGAGGAGAGTAGGCATTTGTAGAGACAGTGATTCCTGTAATTGTGATTAGCCGAAGGCGAGGTCAGATAATAAGAAGACTTCAGACTGTTTCCATTTGCATTTATCTATAAACCCCATATTAAGTAAACTAACTTTTTTTTTTTTTTTTTTGACAGCAACTAACTTTTAGTTCAAAGGTGACAATAAATAAAAATTATTAGTTCAAAGAAAACTTTATTTTAAAAACCATTTACCTATTTTGGATGTCAATTTATGGAATAAACTGAATAAAAGTAAACATATTATTTTCCTTTTTTCTATGTGAACAAATTTTTTTATTATAATATAATTAATCAAGATTTAACAGACGTTATCATAATTTAGAATTCTGTTAAATCTTTTGACAGATATAAATATACATAAGAACTTCAAACGATATCACATTTGAATATTTATTTACTAATTCTTATTATAAATATTCAAATACAGCTACATTTTTACAGTTAAATAATATAAAATAATATTATAATAACGATTTACTTATTTTGGATGCCAAATTTATAGAATGAAACGAATAATGTTTTTATCATTTTTGTGTGTCAAATTTATAGAATGAAACAAATAATGTTTTTTTTTCCTTTGATTGTCATCAACTATGTTTTTTAAAATGCAAAAAACTTTCTTTTTAAACCTTCGATTGCTTTTTATCACTGATCTTCGGTTGGTCGTCGATACATAAATCCGGACAGTCTGTTTACCGCATAGGCAATATTGTGTCTTGTAAAAAATAGGTATTGCAAACTGTCACCTCCGGTACGTTATCATAATTAAAATTTTTTTTTATTTTTGGATATCAAATTTATAAAATAATATAATTAATATAAATAATTTTTTATTGTCACCTAACTATATTTTTTTAATTATTTTTTTTCTCTTTATATACTCTTGATTTTACAAACATTATCATAATTAAAATTTCTTATAACATAAAATGACATCACATTTTAATATTTATCTTTTACCAGATTCTTTTATAATAAACATTTTAATATTTATCTTTTACAAGTTTCTTATTGTAAAAAGAGTTAAAAACGGTTCTAGTGAACGCAAAGGCAAATTTATACCATACAAGCATGGTGATGAACCTGGATATAATTAAGGGTTATTTTAATTTAGAAAATTTAAAAAGTAGAGTGTAATAATAAAAAATTAGTTTGATACACATTGCACACAAAATCATGATTTTTTTGTCCCTATAACTATTTTATGTAGTTTTAGTGGATAATTATTCGATTACCACGCTAACTAATATGGTATTGTAATAATATGGTAGTGTAATAACTGTTGATTATTTACTAACTAATATGACGCTCAATTGGCATATTATACAAATATCAAATTAACTCAGTTATCATATAATAAAAGAGTGTCATGTTAACTATGTTATCATATCATAAAATTATCGTGTTGACCTTGTTATCGTAATAACCATCGTTCTAACCTTGTTATCATTTTATGAAAATATGACCGTAAAAAAATACTGTGTAATATTGTATAACAATTTTATTATCATCCTAGCGAATATGGCATCACAATAGATCGGAGGCACTGCTCATCAACCGTTCACAACACTGTTCGTTTGAGGTTAAATTATAATCAAATCAATGGCTCAAGCAAAACTGATCTATTATATGGATTGTTTCTTGATACAAAAGCGATTACGATGAAATCAATGGCATTTTGTCAGAGTTTAGCTGGGAAAAGAAACTGGCAAGAGAAAAATTATGTGGATAGTTTGAAAAAAAATGTCTCTATCTAAAAGTGAAGGAGGAATGAGTTATAGAGATTTATATGACATTAATAGAACACTCTTGGCTAAGCAAAATTGGCATATATTTTTAAGTAATCCTTCTTCCTTTCCTATTGGAGAGACTTTATAAATGAAGATATTATAACACATCCAGTTTCTTACTATTGATGTGTATATGGCAGCCATCTTATGGATGGAGATCAATTCAAGCAAGTTTATAATTGTTTCAAAAGAGTTTAGGAGTTCAAAGAGGCCTCTTAAAGACTTATGGACAGATCATCGGCTTCTAACTTTAGCTCCTAACAAGCGTTAGACGTTAGTTTAGACTCTTCTATGAACGTGGTGGATCTCTTAAAACCATATCAGAGAGAATAGAATGAAACTATGATAGAGAATATAATGTTTTAATACTAGAGGATGCAGAGCTAGCTAAACTATTTTGTCTCTCTTAGTATGCTCCAATTGATACATATATTTGCTCTTATACAAAGGACTCTAAATATTCGGTGAAATCATGTTATTGGATTGCAGACATGTTATCTCAGAAGAAGAGGAATTAGTAGCACATATTGGTTCAATTAATATATTTGAAAATGGAGATATGGAAGTTGAAATCATCGCAAAGATTCAACACTTTATCTAGAAACCCATCTCGTTGGCATTACCTACAACATAACGATCAGGAAGAAGAAGAGTGCAAATTAAACCAATTTGTCAAAGATGTTTCTTACGTGAAGAAAAAATAAATTATATTTTATCTGAATGTGATCATGCTCAAGCTATTTGGAGATGTTCAAATATACAACATTTTAATGTAGTGCACTAATCTTTTGTCGAATTCGCAAAAGTCTGGTTGCTCTCGGGATCCTTCTACATGAAGCTTTTTTGGAGTTGCAGCCATTTGACGAATGGCCCTTTCTTTCACAGAACCTTGACCATTGTCACCGGCTCAACTTTATGTTCGAGCTGGTTGAAAGCCATCCATTTAAGCGCAATCTCACCGATAGCCGGATTAGAAGATTTCCATCTTCATGTAGACATTTGTTGGGAAGTGTTCTCAGGCGATACTTTGATTTGTAGTAATTCAAGCATTTGTTGGCGTCTGAATATTTGGAGTAAGTCAATGTTGTCTTGGTCCATTTTGTGTCCCTGAGTTTTTTGTGTGTTTGTGCTTGCTTTCCAGTCAGGGTTATCCTATGCTGGTTGGCGTAGTTCAAAGCATATTCCATGGTCCTGCAGCTGTTTTGATTAAATCTGTGTACAAATTCGAAGTGAAGAGTAACTCCGTCCATAAAGCTTGTGTTGTTGTGTGTTTATGCTATGTAGTCAGTGATTTATGCCCAAGCGATGCACTAATATAACCTATTTTTACATCTTTTTAACTTAAGTTTTATTCTTATACTAATGTTTATGTTCAGTTTTCAAATTGTTTTAAGTGCTTTTTAAGTTTTTGTAGTGTCTAAAAGTCTTACTTTGGAAAGAAGACATAAAGACAAGCTAAACGAGCTATTGAACATATTTGACTTATCATTTGTCTTGCATTTTCAGGAAGCCTTCCCATTGAGGGATTAAGCTCAATTTTGTACACATCATAGATACATGGATTAAATTCATATGAAGGTGGCTTGAAGTCTTTTCAATGGTGAAATCAAGAGTAATACCGAGTTTATTGAAGACATGTCCTACGTACTCGTGAAATAACCAAATGTAGAATGAAAATTTGACCATCTTTGGTGATTCACCGTGGCTCCTTGGCCCAGGACAGCGTCCTACACCCACGAGGGTTCTCTTTGGCCAAAGAAGCCCATGTCCAACCCCTTTCAGTATTAGGTTTCTTTTTCCTAGGAAAAAGGCCTACAAGATTTTGAATACTTTAAGACCAATATATATTTATTTTTAGGGTTTTCAAAAGAGAGAAAACATAGTCTTTTAAAAGTTAATTAACAATGTCTTTTTCCAATTGTAGAGACACCATTTGGTTATTTTCATGAGCATTTTTCAGCAAACCTTTTTCATGACTTCATTTTGTTCAGCAGCCGGTATATTTCACTAAACCCAAAAAAATCTATATTATTAGAATCCATTTCATCAAGACCACGAAACGAAAATCATTGTTTCAACATGTATTTAGATGCATCGACTGAAGCATTTAATCGAATATAATACTCCATTTTCACAATATTTGTTTGTTTGTGCAATGCATGCATAATCGATTGACCATGTCTCATAAAATCCTAACACTTCTTCTTAGCTCTGTTATAATAGCTTTTTTATTGTGTAACCTACATGACCAACCAATCTCCCTCAATATTGCCACCTTTCTTTTCATTGTTATCCCTGCACAGATAACAACACAAACAATATGCTTTTTCCTTTTTCAAATTTTATTCAAACCAATCACCATACTGATCAAACCAATAAGGATTAAACCGTCTTGGTGTATTCCCTATAAATTGTTGTTCAAAACTATGACCATGAGATTGGCAAGGTCTTGTAGTCAAATACTTTGCATCTTACCTCGTCTTTTTTATCATGATGGTAATCTAATATTCATTTTCTCTCACCGGGATAATACGACATCATCTACATAAATATCATTTTTGATGAAATTTTTCAAAAACTTTAACGAATTGATTATCCTACTTTTGTACCATATTTGTCTTCTTTTTTTATTGAAAATATTTATTAGAAACGAGAAAGTGTGAAAATTTGATCGATTCACTCACATGTGTTGCGATCATTTAAATTTAAATTAGGATCTGAATACTTTGTGATTTATAATTTAGTATTTAATAAGGTGTGCAAAGAAATCGATAAATATAAAAAGTAGAAAACAAAATTATTACACTTATGAGCATAAATAAAATAAAAGTAAAAATGTCGAGGCAAAATCTTTCATAAAAGAACCTAAATTAATTATTTTATTTTTCTTATTTTATCTGGTTTTAGACGAAATTTTGTATAATATTTATATATATTATTTGATATTTTTATGAGCGGATATTTACTATCAGGAGTACATGGTTAGATTCATTATAATTCATTCAATAAAATCATACCAAACATTATTCTAGTTTATAATTCTCTATTTTTTTTTCAAATAAAAGTTTTAATCTTAAACATTTTATTAAGTCGACGAAGATTTCATGAAGTTAAACTAAATAAAATTATGAGAGACTTATCTGTTCTGTTTTTATAGAAGTTGCAGTACTTTTTCTTTCCCTTTTCATATTAGTTTTTGATTGTATATTTTCTTAAACTGAATTTGTATTCTTTTTTTAGGATAAGTATTCAATTGTAAATTTTCCTAAATTGAAAATTTGTTTATTTTTAGTTTTATTCCCTTTTATAATTGAAGTTTCTTCTCCAGCTAGGCATCTTCTCAATGGTGTTTGAAACAGATTGTCTCCGGCTTATCATAGTGATTGAAGAAGAAAAATAATAACCTGCTCTAGAATCAGAATTAGAGGAATTTTCATAATTTTGTAATTGATTTTTGTATTTTCCCATATAGACTTTCAAGTTCCAGGATGGATGGGTTTCGAGCCAAATATTTATAATTCTCAATTTTTTTCAAATAAAAGTTTTAAGCTTCAACATTTTATTAAGTCAACGAAATTATGAGAGACTTATATGTTCTGTTATATCGAAGTTGTAGTACTTTTTCTTTTCCTTTTCAGATTAGTTTTTGATTGTATATTTTCCTAAACTGAAATTTATTCTTTTTTTAGGATTAATATTTAATTGTATATTTTCCTAAATTGAAAATTTATTTACTTTTATTTTTATTTTCTTTTGTAATTGAAGTTTCTTTTCCAGCCTCTCCTCAGTGGTGTTTGAAACAGATTGTCTCCAGCTTATCAAAATGATTGAAGAAGAAGAAGAATGGCCTGCTTTAGATCAGAATTAGAGGAATTTTCTCTAATTAAATCATCTTTTCATATTTTTGAAATTGATTTTCTTCCTCTTGTTTTGAATGTTCGCGCTGACTACCTTGCTAAAGGTGCTCAGTTGCGAGGTTATGTATTTTTCCATGTAGACTTTAAGGTTCTAGGATGGATAGCTCTCGAGGCAAATATCTTCAGAACATGAGTTTTAATATATGGTGTCTTTTGATGTCAAAAACAAAAAATTGAAGTTTTTTTTTTCTTTTTATGATAGAAAATGAATAGTATAAATCTCTAAACTAAAGTTTTATTTTTGATTTTCTTTTTATAATTGAAGTATATTTTCTTTTCTTTGTATAGTTTTTTTATAAAGATCAATAGCGAATTGTATAATTTCTTAAACTAAATTTTTATCTATTAATCTAATTTTACCGCGACACGTTTCTAAATCTGAATCGAAATATTTGAAATGTATCGCAATCATGTCAATTATAAACTTTGACGCATCCAACTTTATATAATAAGATTTGAAAAAAAAATAATGGCATTGATATTAAATAACTAATTTTATTTATGTTGTTTTACTTATTTTTAGGGTAAAATTGAATGTTAACCTGATAATCAATAAATCACTTTTCAAAATAATAGAGGGTTGAAAAACCAATTGTATATGCAAGTTTTTTACCCAATTAATATTTTTTATTGTTTTATAACACTGAATTGATAAAGTTATGTGTGAAAACTTGAGATGCATTGGATATATGAACTAGTTTTACAACCTGAAGACTCCATCAATCCTTGTTTATGAAATATGCAGTAGATCAAACTATAAAATTGATTCTTCCGATACAAAACATTATTAAAATCTTCAACTGAAATTGACACAAAAAAGCAGAAGAATTAAGAAGAAACTGAGCAACTAAAACAAAGCCTAGATAGGAGATAACACAAGATAATTTGTAAATTCATTGACCAATTTTCAAACTAGATTAATCTATTCCATCTAAATCAATCGAAATTGCAAACCAAACTAGTTCAAGTACGAATAAGGATGATCTTCATGGTAAGGCTGATTCAAATCAAACCCTAAGGATCTCTTAGCTTCATCATCTTGTGGATCATTCACCTTCACATCAAACTCCATCTCTATCGTCATATCTACAATCAAACCTTTATCATCCATTTCACCATCTCTCTTTCCCTTTTCTTTTCCATCATAACAACTCGAACTTCTTACCTCGGAGTTTGGTGTTTCCATGGCAGATTTCTTCATCACCGCAGCGTAATTGAGCATCATTAGACAACAAGCAGCTTCTTGAACATCATCTGTTACATCACTCGTCATGATGGATCTACTCATCACATCATCATCATCTTCATCTTCATCATCATTAGAGTCATCCATAAAGCTGAGATTGAGCTTCTCCGGTGAAGGAGGAGGTCGTATCCCTTTCCAGCTCCGATCAGGATGTCTCCTCATATGTCCAAACAAAGAGTGCATTGTTTGAAACTCTTTTCTACATAGACAACACCTAATCTTATCTTCCACGTCAGCCCTAATCAGATCTATCTCTTTCCCCTTCTCCTTCTCCAAACCAATCTTTCTCTTCTTCGTCATCTTCATCTTCAGCTTCTTTGTCTTTCCTTTGTTATTGTACTCCGTCGAGTGGATTCTCACATGGCCACCGTAAGCTTTACCGGAGCTAAACTGTTTGTTGCAAATCACACAAAAGTGCTTCCTTTCCGGCGACGGCGGCGACGGCCGCCGCGATAACTCTCCAGATTCCGAAGAGGAAGAATCATCATCATCATCATAAACGGGGGATTGATGGAGAAAGTGAGATGGGTCGTCTCTTGTTCTCTTCATGATCTTGCTCTCTTCACCACAAACATGAAAATGCAAAAATGCAAAAAATGAAATTTCCGTTCTTTAATTTTTGCTTATGGAAACAATAAAATCTGAGCGAGATTTACGCAAGGATTATAATGACTAATGGTATTCTCTTTCTCTATTGTATGACTAAGAGGAGAGTAGGGATTTGTAGAGATAGTGATTCCTAATTAATTGTGATAAGCCAAAGGCGAGGTCAGATAATAACTGTGATTAGCCAAAGGAATAAGTAGACTTCAGACTGTTTTCATTTGCATTTATCTATAAACCCCATATTAAGTATAATAACTTTTAGTTCAAAGGTGACAATAAATAAAAACTATTAGTTCAAAGAAAACATTATTTAAAAAACCATTTACCTCTTTTGGATTTCAATTTATGGAATAAACTGAATACAAGTTTACATTTTTTTTTCCTTTTTTGATGTCAATAATATTTTTTATTATAATATAATTATTCAAGATTTAGCGAACGTTGTCATAATTTAAAATTTCAATAAGTCATTGACAGATATAAATATACATAAAATTTAAACTCCAGAGGGCATCGCATTTAAATATTTATTTACTAATTCTTATTATAAATATTCAAATATGGAGTCGTTTTTATGGTTAAAACAAAAAAAAAATATTATAATAACGATTTACTTATTTTGGATGCCAAATTTATAGAATGAAACGAATAATATTTTTATCATTTTTGTATGTCAAATTTATAGAATGAAATAAATAATGTTTTTTTTTCCTTTGATTGTCATCAACTATGTTTTTTAAAATGTCCAAAAAACTTTCTTTTTACACCTTCGATTGCTGTTTATCAATGATCTTCGGTTGGTCGATATATAAATTCGGACAGCCTGTTTACCGCATATGCAATATCTTGTCTTGTACAAAAAGATATTACAAACTGTCACGACCGGTACGTTATCATAATTAAAATTTCTTTTTATTTTGGAGATCAAATTTATAGAATAATATGAATAATTTTTTATTGTAGTGTAACTATTTTTTTTCCTTTTACACTCTTAATTTTACAAACATTATCATAATTGATATTTCAGATAACATAAAACAACGTCGCATTTTAATATTTATCTTTTACCAGTTTTTTATATAAAAATATATAAATATGATGTCGTTTTACGAACTTCTTACTGTAAAAAGAGTTAAAAAGGGTCATAATGAACGCTAAGACAAAATGTATATCATACCAACACGGTGATGAACCTGAATATAATTAAATAGTTGGTGACTACTTTTTGTAGGATTTGTTTTTTTTTATTCCCAAGATAAATATATGATTTTTAAAGTTTCCAATATCATTTTCAATATTCAACTTCTTAAACTGTTTAACTTTAAAGTTTATCTAGATATCGTCAAATATTTTGACAGATTTCTGTAACTGAAATATTTGAAACTTTCCAAACCAATATGGTTAAAAGTTAATGATTTGTAGGAAGATTGACTCGCAAATTGAAAAGATGCTTTCAGTCAAGTTGTACTCTTGTGATATATTATTGGAGGTTTAAACATAATAAATAGATTTAAGAAAACAAAGAGCATAATAAATAGAAATTTTGTTTTTTAGTATTTTTTTAAACTAAAAAAAAACAAAATATGCTTTTATTAGTTTGACCAAATTCCATTCACATACCAATTAAATTGACTTCTTTTCATTATTGTCTCTCACTCTTTTGTTTTTGTTATTGGGTTTGTCATTGTGTCTGAATTTATTTTTTACCATCTTTGGGTTGGTATTTTTTTTTATAAATCACAACTTGATCTCAAAGCACGTTATCGCAAAGAAAAAACAAGGTGTTGGAATCGGGTACATATGTTAGTGATACGTAGATTTAAAAATTTGATGTGTGTTGTGAATTTGCTAATGTCCTTGTAAGTTTTATGAGATCGACACCAAGAGGTACTTCCTCTTTAAGAATTCGAGTTGACTTCATTATGACCAATTTCATTTTTTTCTTTTTGGAGATTGTGTGCCGAATCCCGTAATTTTTTTTATGTCTTGAAACATATCATGTAATATTAGTTTCGTTTCAAACATCACTCGTTCATGTGATCTCATTATAAACTTTTAACGATTATAGTTAAAATATGAAGCAACTGTTTAGACGTAATATTCATTTATTTATTTTAAATCCATAATTCTAATGGATGTGATGAAGACAAAAATGATATAGTTTCGCGATAGAGTAAACAAAAATGTTAAGAAATTGTGGTTTATGTTATAATAATTATTATCTATTATTTTGTCTTTATTGATTTAACCGACTTAGTTGTCTATTAATATGGACATGCACATTAAGAAACAGGTGTGCATAAGTAATAAAGGAAAGAAGAAGATCCACTTCCTCTCCTCCACTTCTTTCACGTCTTTTCATTTCTTTACAATATATATATACAAATCTCACCACATATATAACGTTATATTTTATAATATATTATTAAGACGATCATCTCTCAATCTATCTATATACTAGGAAGGTGAGATTTATTTTTGTTTAATTTATTTTAAAGTTTATTATTTATGGGAAGATAGGCTCTGCAATCTTCGTTTATTTGTTATGCCGGGATGGTAGGCGCTGCCTTCTTCGAGTCGATCCTTATGCTAGGCTCTGCCTTCACGGTCGAAAAATCATATCGTTTATTTGCTATGCTGGGATGGTAGGTTCTGACTTCTTCGAGCCCATCGTTATGGTAGGCTTTGCCATTACGATCGAAATTATTACATGGTAGACTATGTCTCCTCAAATCATATTTGTAGAGTAGGAGATTAAAACCCCCATCCTTGTTTATTTATATATTGAGTGGGAGATTAAAACCTTCATCTTTGATAATTTATTTATACAGTGAGAGGTTAAAACTTTCATCTTTGTTCATTTATTTATTATGGAATCTGCAATTTTATGGTAGGCTTTGCCTCCTCATATTGCTTTAAATTATTATCTTAAATTCTGCATGTTCAAAGTTATACAAGAAAGAATTTTATTTAAATGGATTAATTTTTGTTATTCAGTTATAATGTCTAATCTGGTAAAGCTCAAAATTACTGCCCTTGATATAGCCAGAAAAATATTTATGACATGAGCAGTAGGTGCGAAAACGCACCTAAGAGGAAACATGCTTTTTGGGACCATCGATAAGTCGAAAACGACGTCAGATGAAAAAAGGCAAAAATCATGATATTTTTACTGTCACCATATTCACAATGGTTTAAAAGATGAGTACATCATAAAAAAGGTCTTGCGGATCTTTGGCAATCTCTTAATAAAAGGTTTGATCACCAGAAATATGTGATCTTACCAAAAGCCACGCACGAGTGGTTACATCTCCGGATTCAGGATTACAAAAATGTTAGTGAATATAATTATGCGATGTTCAAAATCACATCCAGATTGGTATTGTGTGGAGAACTATAAGTGATTATGATATTATAGAGAAAACTCTCTCCACATTTCACCCTAGTAATGTAGTCCTGCAACAGCAATATCGGGCGAATGGATATACTCGTTATTCGGAGTTGATGCATGTCCTCTTTGTTGCAGAATAAAATAATGAGCTCGTGATGATGAACCATCAAAGCCGTCCAACTGGATCTCCAACATTTCCATAAGCGAATGTTGCATCATCCAGCTACAATAACTGATAAGGACGTGGACGTGAACGCGGTCGAAACCATGGACGTGGACGCGGTCGAAATCGTGGTCGTGGACATGGACGTGGAGAAGGAAGAAGATATCGTCCTAATGATTTCAAAGAAAAGATAGTAATAATTTTCAAGGAAAGGATGATGGCCGGGAAATTAAAAAGAAAAAAGAAATTATTTGCTACAGATACGGCATTAAAGCACATTGGGTACGTACCTGTCGTACGCCAAAACATTTAGCCGATCTGTACCAGGATCACATAAAGCAAAAGAAAAAGAAAGTGAAACGAACTTCATTTTTGATGAACCCGGACATTCTTTTCATGGCCTAAATGACGATACTCATCTTGATATTACAGATTTCCAAGTTGATCCAAAATAATTAATGGAAATAAAGCGACAAAAATCGATGAAATATGATGTTTTCCTAAACAAGACAAGAAAAACAAAAGTTTATTGTTTTTGATATTATATGTACTTTTGTTAAAATAAGTTATTTTATAATATAAGTTTCTGTTTTTGTTTAATATTTATTAATGCATCTTATGAATATTTCAAATTCAGAAAATGTCAGAATTTGAGACTAAGGAAGGAGATATATGTTTGGCAGACAGTGTTACAACACACACGATAATGAAAGATTAAAAGTATTTCTCGTATCTCAAAATGAAAAATTTCCGCTGAGAGCGTGAGTACGATATCTGGTAATGCAAAAATTATTATGGGCTCCGAAAAAGTCAGCTTTTCAATGCCAAGGAGAACAAAGTTTGAGATAAATGATGCATTATATTTCCCAAAGTCTTACAAAAATTTGTTAAGTTTCAAAGATATCCGCAGAAATAGATATCACATAGAAATTATGAATAAGATTGGCATTAAATATTTTTGCATTACATCAAAGAGGAAACAAATATTGGAAGAGTTCCAAATGTTGTCCTCCGGATTATATTGCACAAAAATAAATATGACTGAATCATATGTTACGGTAAACCCGAAGTGTACTGGTACATTTAAAGTTTGGCATGAAAGACTAAGGCATCCTTGTTCAGTCATGATGAGAAAGATTCTGCAAAATTCTAATGGCCATCCGTTGAAAAACGAAAAAAATTTACAATCGGATGAGTTTTTATGTAATGGATGTTCTCAAGAAAAACTCATTACTCGGCAAATACTAGCTAAAGTTGGGAATGGATCACCATAATTTTTAGAAAGAATATATGGTGATATATGTGGGCCGATCCACCCACCATGCGGGCCGATTCGATATTTTATGGTTTTGATTGACACATCCAGTAGATGGTCACATGTGTGTCTATTGACAACACAAAATACAGCTTTCACCAAATTCATTGCCCAAATAATCAGGTTAAGAACGTAATTCCCTGATTATGCCATAAAGAGAGTAAGATTGGATAACGCTTGTGAATTCTCTTCACAAGTGTTTAAGGACTATTGTATGTCTTTGGGAATCGATGTTGAACATCCGGTTCCACATGTTCATACACAAAATGGCATGGCTGAGTCATTAATTAAACGGTTGCAATTGATTTCAAGACCGTCAATATTGAGAACAAAACACCTAATTTCAGTATGGGGTCATGCTATTTTGCATGCTACAACACTGCTCAAGATACGACCAAGTGCATATAATGAATATTCTCCGGAACAGTAAATGACTGGTCAGGAGCCAAATATATCCCGTCTTCATGTTTTTGGATGCGCGGTTTATGTTCCTATAGTCCCACTGCGAAGAACAATAATGGGGCCACAAAGAAGATTGAGAATATACATCGGTTATACATCATAGGTATAATTCGGTATCTGGAACCACAAACTGGTGATATGTTTACAACACATTTTCCCGATTGCCGTTTTAATGAAGATGAATTTCCAGTGTTAGGGGGAGAAATTGATGAAATTCCAAAGGATGTTAGATGGTGCACACCGTCTTTATTGCACCTTGATCCTCCTACGAATCAATGTGAACTTGAAATTCAGAAAATTGTACATTTGCAAAATATGGCAAACCAGTTATCAGATGCGTTCACATATACAAAAAGGATGACGAAGTCATATATCACCGCTGCGAATGTTCCATTAAGAATTATAGTTCATGGATAACAAATTGATGGGAACATAGCAAATGAACATAGGGTTCAATTGAAAAGGGGGAGACCGATGGGTTTTAAAGATAAAAATCTCCGAAAGAAAAATAATATGGGAGAACAAAGTAAAAAAGGGTTCTAGAAGAACCAATTAAAGAAAAATGTCAAGAAGACATAAATGAAAGGGTTCCAAGAGACGAAAATGAAACAGAAAATATGAGATTTCCATCAACTACGCCCAAAATGGATAATTATAGATCATAGATAAAATAAAAGATATTGATAAAATATTCTCTTTTTCTGTATCTCAAGAGCTTGATCATGAAAGTGATGATTCAGATCCAAGGTTCATATTAGAATGTCAGAAAAGACATGATTAGGAGAAATGGAAGATGACCATAAAAACAGAATTATTCTGCCTCGATAAAAGAAATGTTTTTAGACCTATTGTCACAACACCGGAACATGTAATGCCAGTCGAATACAAATGAGATTTAACAATAAAGAAAAATGAGAAAATGAGGTCACAAGGTATAAAGCCCGCCTTGTGGCACAAGGATTTTTTCAAAAATCGAAAATTAATTATGAGTAAACATATTCTCCGGTAATGGATGCAATCACATTTAGATTTTAATGAGTCTAGCAGCATCTAAAAATCTATCTGATGGAAGTTGTGACAGCATATCTATATGGATCACTTGATAAAGACATATATATGAAAATCTTTGAAAGATTGAAAATGACAGAAGTATAAAGATCAAAATCTAAAGAGATTTGTGCGATCAAATTACATCGATCACTTTACAGATTAAAATAATCTGGGTGCATGTGGTATAATCGCTTAAGTGAGTATTTGTTGAGAAAAGGTTATGTCAACAATGTGATATGCCCTTATGTGTTTATTACGAAATCCTTATCATGATTTGTGATCAATGTTGTATATGTTGATGACCTGAACATTATCGGAACTCAAAAAGAGATCGATGATGCAAGAACTCATATGAAAGAAGAGTTCGAAATGAAAGATATTGGATAAACAAAATTTTGTCTTGGACTTCAGATTGAGCATCTCCGAGACATAATATTTGTTCATCAATCAAATTATACGAAAAGGATATTAAAACACTTTAATATGGATAAAACAACTTCTTTGAGTACTCTGATGGTCAATAGATAGCTTGATAATGATAAAGATCCGTTTCGACCTTGTGAGGATAGCGAATAAATATTAGGTCCTGACGTACCTTATATGAGCGCTGTGGGTTTATGTATTTTGCAAATTGTACTCGACCATATATAGCTTTTGCTACTAATTTACTTGCAAGATATAGCTCATCTCTCACTTGCCAACATAGGAACATAATAAAACATATATTCCGTTATCTACAAGGTACGATTGACTTTGGTTTATTTTATTTTAGAACCTCGAGGTTGGTCTGGTTGGTTTTGCAGAAGCAAGATATTTATCAGTCCCGCACAAGGCTCAATCGCAAACCGGATATGTCATCATGCTCAAGCTATTTGGAGATGTTCAAATATACAACATTTTGATGATCCATATACATAGTTAGAAGGAAATCTTCATAACAAATACACCATCTCTATACCATAACATGTACGTGATGCAGAGGGTTTAGAGTTTCAGTTCTTCAAGTTTTAAATTTATAAATCCTAAATGCTTGCAAGTGCACAGATGTGCATTGTAGTACTTAAGGTATCGATCCACATGGAGTCCACACCTAACTACAAAATCAATGACGGTTAGAAAGCGTTCCTAAGACAACGAGGGGGTTTGGGGATGTGTGTTTCTCGGACGGTAGCAAGCAAAAAGTAAATAAACGACAAGCAATCAAACAAAACATTGGGTTCTTCGAGAAATTCTCAAGGTATCACAGATCAATTAAACAAGATAATTAAAACAGAGAAAATCAATGGAATTCTAGATCTCGGATCTAGGCTAACCTATTCCCATAGTATTAATCACGAAATCGAACATAGACAAACCTACTCCCATAGTATTAGCCACGAAATCTATCAACTTAGATTACTAAACTCCCGTTCAATCTTCTAAGTATCTAAACAACTTCATTCGACATGTTCTCAAAACGCTTTAGATCCACTCCCGTAGTCTAAAGTTATTTTCTCATATAAATGAGTGCAATCGATTCAACAACACTTTCGGTGAGTAAATCAACCAAATCGCAGCAGCTAGATTATCAATCCAACCACAAGACGAAACACAAATCTAGATGAAGAACTCTAAAGATGAACTCTAATCTAGCAAATTAGGAATCAATCCATGAATCCCCTTTGAAAACCCTTAAACCCAACAAACGAATCTACCCTAACATGATTAAGACGAGTAGGGACGAAAGAGATGAATGCATGCTTGAATTAAACAAAGAAAAGTATGAGGGTTCAAGAGAAGATCTCTCTCCCTCTAGAGGAGGAAGAACAAAATGTGAAAAGCCTTATGCGGCTGTATCTTTGGGTGGCTGCAAAAATAATGGGTTGAGAATGTAATCCCTCAATAAAAACCCTAAACATCTGATAACATGCATATTTTACCCATTTTTATCATCATAAGTGTATGCTTTAATAAGCATTTCACTAAGGTATTAATGTATATTTAGTAGTTTTCGAGTATTTGTGTGTCCAAGACTCTTTTCAGGTAATCTTAGGAAAAAAGATGCAAAACGGAGCAAAAGGGACATTTTCGGATCATGAGCCAAATTACAGAAGTTTAGCACGAGACGGAGATCTTCCCACCATAGGATCTAACTGAATTTTGGTGACAAGATAGCCTGAACTACTACCTTTCACCTCGAAGTGGTTTGAGTCCAATCCCACGGTTAGATCTCAAGTTATGAAGAAAGCAATAAGGCCCATCAGACACATCCTTAGAAGAAGTCTGGCCGCACCAGGAAAGCTCAGAAGACCAATGGCCGGGCCACGACCAATAGCTCGCGCGGCCACAACACTTGACGATTTCTGAGCCCTTTTTCAAGCCCAAATCAAGCCTGGTAGCCACCAAACTTTGTAGAACCCTAAGTGACGCCTAAGAAGACCTGGAGACCTATAAATACTCATCTCTACTCATTCTTTTCGTGGAAATTTTAGTCTCTCTTTGTAGCCACCAAAAAACCTAGCCGCATAAGGCTTTTCTCGTGGGGGAGAGAGATCTTCTCTCAAACCCTCGAACTTTCGTTGTTTAATTCAAGCATGCATTCATTGATTTCGTCTCTACTCTCCCCAATCATGTTAGGGTAGATTCGTTTGTTGTGTTCAAGGGATTTCAAAGGGGATTCATGGATTGATTGTTAGGTTGTTAGATCGAAGTTTGTCCTTAGGTTTTTTGAGGTTAACTCTCGGGTATACACGTGGGTTGGTTGAAATCATCATCGATTCTCTTTTGTTTAATTGTCTTGTTCTCGATCTCTTGATTTGAATAAGTGGCTTATCAACTGCTTAGTCATATTAGGGTTTTCATTCTCACCATATTTGTTCTTATTGCATGAGTCTAGCATCATGAACTATAAGTCTGATCGCAGGATTTCGAGAGCGACTAACGTCCTGAATCTCGGATCCAGACCATAGTAGGGTAGAGCGCATCATTCCTGGGGCGCTTATGTGTATTCATGAAGGTGTCTGAATATTTATTGTCCCGATCTTATTGCGTGTTTGTTTAGGACGCAGGATACGACAGTATATCTGCGGAATAGGCATACATAGATAGATCTTGCTTTGTCAGAGTTAGGTTGTTAAAACGAGGGAATCAATTTAGGGAAAATCGCCTAGTACCCCGGAGATTACCCGAAGAACACAACGCTTTGTTTGCATGTTTGTTATTATTTTCTTCCGTATGTAGGGTTGATTGACAACCAGCCCTATATAAACTTGCTTCACGATTCCTGCATTAATTAGCCACCGTCCGCGAAACACCCTTCTCCAAACCCCCCTTCTTGTCTTAGGAACGTTTTCTAACCGTTACTGATTTTGTAGTTAATCATACACTCTCTGTGGTTCGACACCTTAAGTACTACAATGCACATCTGTGCACTTGCAGGCATTAGGGTTTATAATTTTAAAACTTGAAAAACCGAAGCTCTAAATCCTACCGCATCAAGTTTTTGGCGCCGTTGCCGGGGAGTATTTTTGATCTAGCTGCAGAATCAAGGTGAGAAAATCCGGTTCTAAGACATTTTCTTTAGTTTCGTTTCGGTTCTTTGCCTCTGCAGGAACCATTCGAGACGAGGAGTGAAGGCTTATTTCTTTTGATTAATGAGCGTTATCCATGATGTCTCAAGCGTCGAGTGACAAGTGCATGGAAATTAAAGGAACCACGTTTTCCTTTAGTTGATGTTCATCATATCTTAATCCATACAAGTCTAGCTAAAAGACTAAACAAAAGCGCTGAATGGGAGGCAACCCATTAGGTATTTCTTTTTCTTCTTTCTTTTGAGGTTTTTAATGCTCACTTTTGGTTTTGGTTTCCTCTTATTTACAGTTTCATAAACGACAAAAAAGCCAAAAAAATCAGAAAACCAAGAAAAGCACAAAAAAATCAGAAAACCAAGTAAAGTACAAAAAAATCGGAAAACCCAAAAAGACCAAAAATATGAAGAAGGAGTTTTGAAGAACACTCACCGGGCGACGACCTACCCGTGGGCCGGCCAGAAGGAGCCTGGCCGCACCATGAGCCACGATGGCGCGGAGAAGACGTGCCTGATCGCGGCCGCGAATACCCGTCGCGCGGCCATCCTTCTTCCGGAACGCTCTCCAACCCGAACTTCACCAAACCGGATCTCCTTCAACCTGTGTCAAGTCTTTCAAGCTTCCTCCTTGATTCAAGGGCCTAAACACATTCTAAAGAGCGCAAATATCACTTCCACAACCGCGGCAAGTTGCTGTTGCATCAAAGACGGCGAGATAAGACAAGACCCTATCCAAGTCAAGTTAAGTCAATGATCCATCTCATTCAACTTCTTCATGTACGATCAACGGACCTGTGTCCACGAAGACGAAGAAGAATACAACGGTTCTGGAGGATGAAAACCGTTGTGAAAGCTCCAGAAGGAAGAAGATGCAACTTCCTTCACCAAACCGCGAAGAGAAAAGTTCTCGAAGACTAGCTTCTCTCTTCCGCAACCAAGACCTTTACCAAAGCCAAGTCAGAATTTCATATGGCATTGAAGTTCGAACTAGCAACACCTGTCTTCCGGGATCCCGAACACCTCACCGGATAGGCCAGCATAGACCCAAACTTCAAGTTTCTGAGGTGACGCAATCTTCAAGACGCAAGGTTAGAATATTTTCCATCTCTCATTAAAGGTGTTAACAAAGGTCAAGGAACCAAGACAAGTACTCAACAACTGGAGTACCTGTTCTTCTCAACAAAGGCGTGCCCCAATCATCATCATCAGCCGCCAAACATCACCACCACACGCCCACCACCACCATTCGAAGCAAGGAAGCTCAACCGCGCAACACATTTCCTTTCGAGCTAAGTTTTCGATTTCTTTTGTTCAATTAAATCGATTCTATGCAGGGACATAAGGAGAATGATTAAGTCCTTAGCTCAACTATACCACACGCCCATCCACCCATACCAAACCCAACGCCACTTTCAAGTAAGTCTTCACAAGCTTGTACTTGAATTTACCTATCTTTTTCACCTCAACTCGATTTAAACAAACTGGGGACAATTTGATTTAAGTCTGGGGGGGGGTTTCTTATATTACTAACTATGCTTTGATTTGATGAGTCTTAAAGCATACATGCATAATTTATCGAGTCGTTTTATAGAGTCAAAACTTTTTTCTTTTAGTCGAAAACTATGAACTTTGCAAGGTACAAGTCATTTCGAACAAGGAACCTTAATGACCATTCTCACGGTTTAGAAGCAAGGTTTACTAAGTTGAACACTACGAGTGGATCATTCCAACGGAGAAAGTTATAATCTCTAGAGTACTCGAAGAATCTTGCGTTGACTCCGCACCTAATGAATCAAAACTTCTCGTCAAGGGGCTTGAGGTACTTCAAACTTTGCTCCTCTTTTAAACTCTAGCATGACTAAGTAGATACAATGCAACCTCTCCTTGATCTTCCCTTGTTATAGAAAAGAAAAAAAAATAGAAAGAAAGCCTTAGTTTGAGGATGGCAACCCGAGTTCCTTAAAGAACCATGCCGGTTCGCAGACATCATGAAAACTTCAAAGAAGTGATCATTCTCAAGCTGAGAAGAAAAGAAAAAAAAAATAGAATAAGAAAGTCGATAGAAAAAATAAAATGATACCCTATAAAAGTAGGGAGAAATCGACTAAGGGAAGAGAAAATAGGATAGTTGTGTCTGTAATGTCTTTGTCTAGATGTTTGGGAGAGAAGAGTATAATGTCTCGTCGACCAATACTCACTCGATAGAGACCGCACGCCTAAATGAATAAAGGGGTCAACAAGAGATAGCTCGAAATACTCAAAGGGACCATAAAGCGTATACGGGAAGGGTGAAAAGCTCAAGATAACTAGACCCAAACGCCTTGAAGATAGATTCCGAGTTATGTGGCTCAAACAGGTCGATTGCTAGACTTGATGAGTTCCCAAGTATTGTTGAGTTTCCACGTTTTGAAACCTCTTTTCCTTACTTAGATTTCTGTTTTGTTTGAGGACAAACAAAGGTTTAAGTCTGGGGGAGTTGATAACATGCATATTTTACCTATTTTTATCATCATAAGTGTATGCTTTAATAAGCATTTCACTAAGGTATTAATGTATATTTAGTAATTTTCGAGTATTTGTATGTGCAAGACTCTTTTCAGGTAATCTTAGGAAAAAGGATGCAAAACGGAGCAAAAGGGACATTTTCGGATCATGAGCCAAATGACAGAAGTTTAGCACGAGAAGGAGACCTTCCCACCACAGGATCTAGCTGAATTTTGGTAACAAGATAGCCTGAACTACTAATTTCACCTAGAAGTGGTTTGAGTCCAATCCCACGGTTGGATCTCAAGTTATGAAGGAAGTAAGAAGGCCCGTCAGACATATCCTCAGAAGAAGCCTGACCGCGCCAGGATAGCTCAGAAGACCAATGGCCGGGCCACGACCAGTCACTCACGCGGCCACAACACTTGACGATTCCCGAGCCCGTTTTCAAGCCCAAATTAAGCCCGATAGCCACCCAACTTTGTGGAACCCTAAGTGACGCCTAAGAAGACCTGAAGACCTATAAATACTCATATCTACTCATTGTTTTCGTGGAACTTTTAGTCTCTCTTTGTAGCCACCAAAAAACCTAGCCGCATTAGGCTTTTCTCGAGGGGGAGAGATATCTTCTCTCGAACCCTCGAACTTTCTTTGTTTAATTCAAGCATGCATTCATTGATTTCGTCTCTACTCTCCCCAATCATGTTAGGGTAGATTCGTTTGTTGTGTTCAAGGGATTTCAAAGGGGATTCATGGATTGATTGCTAGGTTGTTAGATCGAAGTTTGTCCTTAGGTGTTTTAAGGTTAACTCTCGGGTATTCACGTGGGTTGGTTGAAATCATCATCGATTCCCTTTTGTTTAATTGTCTTGTTCTCGATCTCTTGATTTGAATAAGTGGCTTATCAACTGCTTAGTCATATTTGGGTTTTCTTTTTCACCATACTGGTTCTTATTGCATGAGTCTAGCGTCATGAACTAGAATTCTGATCGCAGGATTTCGAGAGCGACTAACGTCCTGAATCTCGGATCCAGACCATAGTAGGGTAGAGCGCATCATTCCTGGGGCGCTTATGCGTATTCAGCAAGGTGTCTGAATGTTTATTGTCCCGATCTTATTGCGTGTTTGTTTAGGACGCAGGATACGACAGTATATCTGCGGAATAGGCATTCATAGATCGATTTTGCTTTGTCAGAGTTAGGTCGTTAAAACCAGTGAATCAGTTTAGGGGAAACCGCCTAGTACCCCGGAGATTACCCGAAGAATACAACGCTTTGTTTGCATGTTTGTTATTATTTTCTTCCGTATATAGGGTTGATTGACAACCAGCCCTATATAAACTTACTTCACGATTCCTGCATTCAATAGCCACCGTCCGCGAAACACCCTTCTCCAAACCCCCCTTCTTGTCTTAGGAACATTTTCTAACCGTCACTGATTCTGTAGTTAATCATACACTCCCTGTGGTTCGACACCTTAAGTACTACAATGCACATCTGTGCACTTGCAGGCATTAGGATTTATAAATTTAAAACTTGAAAAACCGAAGCTCTAAATCCTACCGCATCAACATCGAGTATATATAGGCTTCAAGTCTTCTCGGGTCGGTTTAAGCGTTCTCCTTAAAGTAGGCGGCTATTGGGCTTGAGCGGGATTGGAAACGGGCTTTGACGGGTACGAGAATGAGTTGGCTGCACCATGGGGAAGGATGGCCGCGAGTTCATGCTCTGGTGGCGCGGGGAGATCAAGTGCAACTCTTCATTTTTTTCTTTTAATCCGTTCGCGAGACTGCGTAACATGTATTCGTAGAAACGTCATAACACCAGATCTAACCGTTAGTTTGCCTTCAAACCACTTCGATATTAAATATAACATTCCCCTTTATCTTGAGACCACAATTGAGGAAGATCGCATGGTGGAAAGGTCTTGATCTGGTGTCAAAGTTCTGGCAGTCCGAATATATCCGTTTTGCTCTGTTTTGCACCCTTTTTCATTAGTTTCCCTGAAAAGAGTCTTGAACATACAAATACTCGAAATATTCTATTTATGCATTAAAATCTTAGTAAAATACTTATTAAATTATTCACTAATAGTAGTAAAAACGGATAAAATACGAGTGTTATCAATACGCTTACTGCCCTTTTGGATAATATGGATGATGTTGATTACTTCCTAATCGACCGATTGCACCTTTGTTTGTCTTTTTTTCTCTACAGCAAGCCATGTGCAGGGCTTGTTTTAGAATAGAGGTGTGAGTAACCACTTTCCTATCAGCTCGAAGACCTCATTTTTAGGACGAAACACTTCTCTGTGTAGTGCCCCAATCTTTTGTGGAATTTGCAAAAGTCTGGTTGCTCTAGGATCCTTCTCCATGAAGCTTTTTGGGGGTTGTCGCCATTTGACGAATGGCCCTTTCGTTCACAGATCCTTGACCATTGTCACCGGCTCAACTTCCAATTCGAGCTGGTCGAAAGCCATCCAGTATGCGCAATTTCACCGATAGCCGGAGTAGAAGATTTCCTCTTCATGCAGACGTTTGTTGGGAAGGGTTCTCGGACGAGACTTTGATCTGTAATAATTCAAGCATTTGTTGGCGTCTGAATATCTGGAGTAAGTCAATGTTGTCTTGGTCCATTTTGTGTCCCTGAGTTTTTTTTCGTTTGTGCTTGCTTTCCAGTCACGGTCATCCTCCCACTGGATATGCTGGCTGGCGTAGTTCAGAGAATATTCCATGGTCCTGCAGCTGTTTTGGTTAAATCTTTGTACAAATTCGAAGTGAAGAGTAACTCCTTCCAGAAAGCTTGTACTGTTGTGTGTTTGTGGTACGTAGTCGGTGATTTCTGCCCAAGCGAGGCATTGATATAACCTATTTTTACATCTTTTTAACTTTAGTTTTAGGCTTATGCTAATGTTTATGTTCAGTTTTCAAATTGTTTTAAGTGCTTTTTAAGTTTCTGTAGTGTCTAAGAGTCTTATTTTGGCAAGAAGAACACGTTTTGCTTGTCTTTAACTGTTTCACCACACCCAAGCCAAACTTTTTGTTTAACCGAGAACATATTTGACTCATCATCTGTCTTGCATTCTCAGGAAGCCTTCCCATTGAGGGATTAAGCTCAATTTTGGATACATCATAGTTACATGGATTAAATTCATATGAAGGTGGTTTGAAGTCTTTTCAATGGTGCAATCAAGAGTAATACAGAGTTTACATAAGACATGTCCTACATACTCGCGAAAGAACCAAATGTAGAATGAAAACTAGACCATCTTTGGTGATTCACCGCGGCCCCTTGGCCCAGGACAGCGTCCTACACCCACGAGGGTTCTCTTGGTCAAACAAAGTCCATGTCCAGCCCCTTTCAATATTATGTTTCCTTTTCCTAGGAAAGGCCTAAACGATTTTGAATACTTTATGACCAATATATATTTATTTTTTAGGATTTTCGAAAGAGAGAACACACTGTCTTCTAAAAGTTAATTAACAATTTAGGGTTTTCGAAAGAGAGAACACACTGTCTTCTAAAAGTTAATTAACAATGTCTTTTTTAATTGTAGAGACACCATTTGGTTATTTTCATGAGCATTTTCCAGCAAACCTTCTTCAATGACCGGTATATTTCACTAAATCCAGAAAAAAATCTATATTATTAGAATCCATTTCATCATGACCAAGAAACGACAATCATTGTTTCAACACGTATCTAGATGCATCAACTGAAGCATTTAATCGAATATGATACTCATTTTTCACAACATTTGTTTGTTTGTGCAATGCATGCTTAATCGATTGACATTGTCTCATAAAATCCTAACACTTCTTCTTAGTTCTGTAATGAAAGCTTTTTATTGTGTAACCTACATGACCAACCAATCTCCCTCAATATTGCCACCTTTCTTTTCCTTTTTCAAATTGTATTCCAACCAATCACCATACTGATTAAACCAATATGGATTAAACCATCTTGGTGTATTCCCTATAAATTGTTGTTCAAAACTATGGCCATGAGATTGGAAAGGTCTTGTAGTCAAATACTTTGCGTCTTACCTCGTCTTTTTGTTTATCATGATGATAATCCAATATTCATTTTCACTCACCGGGATCATACGACAAATCATCTATATAAATATCATTTTTGATGAAAATTTATTTTTAAGAATTGATCCATGAGTTATCTGGTGAATTAAAATAAATTAGTTTATTTTAAATTATAAATATAAAAGTTAAAGATATTATACTCACAACCATAAAATTTCTATGAGCTCAAATCATATCATTTCTTATTTAATAAAAACCTAAAATACTATATAAAGAGATTAAAGTAAATTTAAAAACATAAATAAATATAACCCGGATAGATGAGACTTTTAAGTGTTTCTTTTTTCGAGTCGACAAAGAAACATACGATAAAGATGAGAAGGAACAAAGCCTATCGAAGGATTTTCTCAAAGTTTGATTTTCGTTTTTTGATGTTTTGTTAAAATAAGCTAATAGTTAATTGATTGTGGATAATTCAATATTGTATGTAAAGTGGATTTAAATTAAAGTTGAGCCAAAAAAAAAACGTGAGCCCAAATGTCCAATTTTTTTTGTCGTCAGTGGTGGGTCACAACGGGTTGGCCCACTATCCCATTAAACCTCACAAGGAGGAGAGTGAAGATGGAACCTGAGATACCTGATAGACATGCAAGTATAACATCATTGCACTAAAAGGCTCTCGGCATTATCAAATTAAATTAAGATTTAGTTTTTAATTTTTATTGGTTTTTTTATGGGGTCAACCAAACATATTTGATGTGGTCATACCATTTTTAATTAAAATTTTATTAATTTTTTTTTATATTTCAAAATATGTTGAGTATGTTTTGTAAGTATATTCACCCATATTTACATCTAAAAAAACACACAAATGTAAAAAGAAAATACAATTGTTAAAATGAAAAATAAAATTATTTTGCATATACGAAAATATCTCCTTAAAATTAATTCACCAAAATCTAAAAAATATCTCTTATAATATTATTAGATTAGAATCCGCGTATCGCGAGTTTATATAATTATAATTGAAAACCCGTTAAAGGTAAGATTGAAACAAAACCAGATTACTGCTAAAAAAGTAACAATATAAAAAGGAAAATCAAAACTAAAAAGTTATTTATTTATTTTGTTTATCATTTATTTCAAATTAAATTTTATCATATATTTCAAAATATGTGTCAAATTTGGATCGATTGACTCACATGTATTGCGATCATTTAAATTTAAATGTGATTTATAACTTAGTATTAAATAAGTTGTGCAAAGAAAGCCATAAATATAAAAAGTTGAAAACAAAATTATTACAATTAAAAATGAAAATTTTGATGCAAAATCCTTCATAAAAGAACCTAATTTAATTATTTTATTTTTCTTATTTTATCTGGTTTTAGACTAAATGAGTTTAATATTTTTAAATATTATTTAATATTTCTAAGAGCGGATATTTTTCTTATTTTATCTGGTTTTAGACTCTCAAGAGCGCATGGTTAGATTGATTATAATTCATTCAATAAAATCATACCAAGCATCATTATAGTTTATAATTCTCTATTTTTTTCAAATAAAACTTTTAAGCTTCAACATTTTATTAAATCGACGGAGATTCAGGTAGGTAAACTAAATAAAATTATTAGAGTCTTATATGTTCTATTTATATAGAAGTTGTAGTACTTTTTCTTTTACTTTTCAAATTAGTTTTTGGTTGTATATTTTCTAAAACTGAAATTGTATTCTTTTTATTGGATTAGTATTCGATTGTATATTTTCTTAAATTGAAATTTTATTTACTTTTATTTTTATTTCTTTCTATAATTGAAGTTTCTTTTCCAGCTAGGCCTCTTCTTAATGGGGTTTAAAACATATTGTCTCCAACTTATCAATGTGATTGAAGAAGAAGAAAAATGGTTTGTTATAGGATCATAATTAGATGAATTTCCTCAGATTAAATCATTTTTTATAATTTTGAAATTCATTTTGTACCTCGTGTTTTGAATGTCAACGCTGACTAACTTGCTAAAGATGCTCGGTTGCGAGGTTATGTATTTTCCCTTGTAGACTTTTAGGTTTCAGGATGGATAGCTCTCGAGCCAAATATCTTCGGAACATGAGTTTTAATATATGCTACTGATGTGAGTAAAGCTAAAGCAACTGTCACGTATTTATATAATTCGTTGGTGCTGCTAACTCTCCTTGAGGTAACTGGATAATTTTTCACGTTAAAAGGGCTCCTCACCAGTTAGAAACAAAAATAAATAAAAACAGAGTTCCAATAAAGAGAACCCATAGACCATACTCTTCTCCAATCTGAGTTTGACTCACGTCTCGAATGAATTCAAGGACAAATTCAAAGAAATTTTGGCCGCCAGTTGGAATGGTTTGTAGATTACGAACCGCTAGAGCTGCAGAACCTAATAAAATAACAATTACAACCCAAGAAGTAATAAGGACTTGCGCATGGACTTGGTTCTTGAATTGAAATTTTCTTTTTGATTTTCTTTTTATAATTGAAGTATCTTTTCTTTTATTTTTATAGTTTTTGTAAAGATAAATAGCGAATTGTACAATTTCTTAAGATAAATTTTTTATCTATTAATATAATTTTACCGCGACACGTTTCTAAATCTGAATCGAGATACTTGACATGTGTCGCGATCATGTTAATTATCAACTTTAACGCATCCAACTTTATATAATAAGATTGAAAAAAATATAATGGCATTGATAGTAAATAACTAAATTTATTTATGTTGTTTTACTTATTTTTGGGGTGAAATTGACTGTTAACCGGACAATCAACAAATCACTTCTCAAAACAATAGAGGGTTGAAAAACCAATTGTATATGCAAGTTTTTTACCCAATTAATATTTTTTATTGTTTTATTACACTGAATTGATAAATTTATGTGTGAAAACTTGAGATGCATTGGATATATGAACTAATTTTACAACCTGAAGACTCCATCAATCCTTGTTTATGAAATATGCAGTAGATCAAACTATAAAATTGATTCTTCCGAAACAAAACATTATTAAAATCTTCAACTGAAATTGACACAAAAAAGCAGAAGAATTAAGAAGAAACTGAGCAACTAAAACAAAGATTTCATTATGTACAAAGCCTAGATAGGAGATAACACAAACGCATCTAAATCGAAATTGCAAACCAAACTAGTTCCAGTACGAATTAGGATGATCTTCATGATAAGGCTGATTCAAATCAAACCCTGAGGATCTCTTAGCTTCATCATCTTGTGGATTATTCACTTTCACATCGAACTCCATCTCTATCTTCATATCTACAATCAAACCTTTATCATCCAGCTCACATCGAACTCCATCTCTATCTTGTAGTACCTTTTCTTTTCCATCATAACAACTCGAACTTCTTACCTCGGAGTTTGGTGTTTCCATGGCAGATTTCTTCATCACCGCAGCGTAATTGAGCATCATTAGACAACAAGCAGCTTCTTGAACATCCTCTGTTACATCACTCGTCATGATGGATCTACTCATCAAATCATCATCATCTTCATCTTCATCATCATTAGAGTCATCCATAAAGCTGAGATTGAGCTTCTCCGGTGAAGGAGGAGGTCGTATCCCTTTCCAGCTCCGATCAGGATGTCTCCTCATATGTCCAAACAAAGAGTGCATTGTTTGAAACTCTTTTCTACATAGACAACACCTAATCTTACCTTCCACGTCAGCCCTAATCAGATCTATCTCTTTCCCCTTCTCCTTCTCCAAACCAATCTTTCTCTTCTTCTTCATCTTCATCTTCAGCTTCTTTGTCTTTCCTTTGTTATTGTACTCCGTCGAGTGGATTCTCACATGGCCACCGTAAGCCTTACCGGAGCTAAACTGTTTGTTGCAAATCACACAAAAGTGCTTCCTTTCCGGCGACGGCTGTGACGGCCGCCGCGATAACTCTCCAGATTCCGAAGAATCATCATAATCATCATAAACGGGGGATTGATGGAGAAAGTGAGATGGGTCGTCTCTTGTTAATGATCTTGCTCTCTTCACCACAAACATGAAAATGAAAAAATGAAAAAAATGAAATTTGCGTTCTTTAATTTTTGCTTATGGAAACAATAAAATCTGAGCGAGATTTACGCAAGGATTATTATGACTAATGGTATTCTCTTTCTCTATTGTATGACTAAGAGGAGAGTAGGGATTTGTAGAGATAGTGATTCCTAATTAATTGTGATTAGCCAAAGGCGAGGTCAGATAATAAGAAGACTTCACACTGTTTTCATTTGCATTTATCTATAAACCCCATATTAAGTAAAATATTTTTTAGTTCAAAGGTGTCGATAAATAAAAACTATTAGTTCAAAGAAAACTATTTAAAAAACCATTTACCGCTGTCAAACAAAAAAAAACCATTTACCTATTTTGGATGTCAATTTATGGAATAAACTGAATAAAAGTTAACATTTTTTTCTTTTTTTATGTCACCAACATTTTTTACTATAATATAATTAATCAAGATTTAGCGGACGTTGTCATAATTTAAAATATGTAAATACAACGTTGTTTATGCGGTTAAATAATAGGAAAATAATATTATAATAACGATTTACTTATTTTGGGTGCCAAATTTATAAAATGAAACGAATAGTTTTTATCATTTTTGTATGTTAAATTTATAGAATGAAACAAATAATGTTATTTATTCTTTTATTGTCATCAAATATGTTTTTAAAAATGTCCAACAAAAACTTTCTTTTTACACCTTCAATTGGTGTTTATCAATATCATGTTGGTCGATAAATAAATTAACGTATAGGCAATATCATGTCTTGTAAAAAATAGGTATTGCAAACTATCATGTCCGGTACGTTATCATAAATAAAATTTCCTTTTATTTTTTATATCAAATTTATAGAATAAAATGAATAATTTTTTATTATCGTCTACCTATATTTAAAGATCGCATTTTAATATTTATCTTTTACCAGTTTTTTATAATAAACATTTAAATATGATGTTGTTTTAAGAGTTTCTTATGGTAAAAAGAGTTAAGAACGTTCCTAATTATATTAATGAACGCTAAGGAAAATGTATATATACAAGCACGGTGGTAAATCTGAATATTAAATTGGTTTAAAGTCTCATTTATTTATTTTCCTAAAATTCTAATAAGTAAACCCTCTCTAAATTAATAATGTTGGGACTATGATATTTTATTAATTTATAGAGTTATTAATTTATAAGAAATATCTATAAATAGCATCAAAATAAATTTTTAACAATAAATGCATAATCATTGTTTTAAAAGCACTATAAAACACAATTCTACCAATAATAAAATAATTTATAGAATACAAATAGTTAAAAACACTAAAAAATTAATTATTTTTTTAATTGAAAGTTAAAAACATAATATAATTTGAAACATTTTTTTGCTAAAACATTACTTATTGTAAAATGGAAGAAATATATAAATATTATTAATTTATGATATTAATGAGACCATATATTTACATAGAATTTTCAAAAAAGTTATTATCTTATCGAATTTTGCTAATTTTTATACTGATCCGACTCAGATCCAGCAAAATTTATTAATTTATAGTGATTATTAATTTATCGAGTATTAATTCCAAAATAAATACTTTGTTTATTTCCAAGATAAATATATGTTTTTTAAAGTTTCCAATATCGTTTTCAATATTCAACTTCTTAAACTGTTTAACTCTAAAGTTTATCTAATATCGCAAAATATTGTGAAGATATTTTGACAGATTTCCGAAACTAAAATATTTGAAACTTTTCAGACCAATATGGTTAAAAGTTAATGATTTGTAGGTAGATTGACTCGCAAATTGAAAAAATGCTCTCAGTCAAGTTGTACTCTTGTGATATATTGGAAGTCTAAATATAATAAATAGACTTAATAAAACAAAGGGCATAATAAATAGTAATTTGTTTTTAGTTTTTCTTTGAAACGATATGGCTTGGCCTGGCCACATTGTAAACAAAAATGTTAAGAAATTGTGGTTTAGTATTTTTTTTTTGGAATAAGTCTTTTGGCTTCTTTTTAGCTTTATATTTTTAGGGTGCGCAGGTTGTCTTTGTAAGCATTTCGTTTTTCGACCATTATTTTTGTAAACATTTTGTTATTATTTTGGTTAGAATTGTTTTTGTTGATTTTAAATTGAAATTTCAAATGTTCCAATGCACCCCTGAACATACCTAGTAGCTTTAGAAGTAGATCTAGAGGTTGGAGTTGGAGTCGGACTAAGATGAAACTTTTTCCATTGGGACTCATTTGGCTATCCAACTGGAATCGGACCTATCAGAGTAGTCTTATCCTATTTTGAAATAATATTTGACTTACAATATATTTATGTTAATGTGATTTCATAAATTGATTAGATGATAACATGCAGAGAAATGACACGGTTTATTTTATTTTAACTGGTTAAAGTTTAAGCAAGTCCAATAAATAAAATTTAATTTATTTTGGGATTTTGTTCTTATTGTAGTTCGTAATCAGAAGTTCAAACACAATTTGTGGATCAAACTTGGTAAAATATACATGAACTCTACGAATCCTTCCTTTCTTTTCTCCAGTTGCTACCTCTCACCGTTATAACTTATAAAGTTATGAGCTTTGTCTTTATCCTTATATCATCTCCAATGTGGATTCTCATGAATAAAAAAAAAATGATAAAAAAAAGAGTAAGAAAGGGTTCTCATTTGAGAACTTTTCCAAAACCCCCCTAATACATTTATCTCTTATAGATTGATTCAAATTATCTTTTAAATTAAAATTTAATTACAAAATTTAATTATATTAAAATAATAATATTTTTTTATTTAAAAATCTCTTTTGGGATTCTTATGAATGGAGATGCTCTTACGTATCCTCTTCTTCTCCATCCTCTCACCATCCATTACTTTAAGTTCACTTCTTTATCATTTCTCAACTATCTATTTTCTTCTTCATCTCATACCTATGACCCTATCTCTACAACTTCTCTCTCGCTTGTATCCGACATTTTCATGTTTTTTTTTTTTTTTCTTTGTTAGATTTTAATTGCTTATCTCCCGCTTTTATCTCTTTCTTCTCTATTCTCAACCGCTTGTCGCCATACCAGACATATGTGATTCTATATTCCTCTGTTTCTCTAGTTTGCACTCTTTTTTCAAATTTTGTGTTCATCAAATTACCCTACCTCTACATGTAACAAAAATGTAAAGGAGGTTATATAAGAAAAACGAATACATTGCATCACAAGCTCTGTCATGTAGAACAAAATAATCAAAGTGTTAGTAAAGATTAAGGATTTATGTGTTTCTAGGAAGAATATTTACATTACTCACCGCCTCACCGGTAGGGTCTTTAACCAGGTTATATTATCGGTCATATGAGAATTAAAAAGCAAAAGTTCAGAGAGCAAAAAATGACAACTTAAAGGCAACCTATGCAGATTCACACTCGATCAGTTTCTGTAGTTTTAATGAGCTGATAACCATTAAGATCGACAGGTCTAATTTAGAAGCGGCATCAAATTTCTTAAAAATTGATTCAATGGTCTTTATAACTACATCATATCCAAGGTTTAAAATCCAATTTTCCTTGTTTGATTGATTGCATAAAAATGGTCCATGAACCCTGAAGATATCCCTTCTACACAACATTTCGTTTTCTTACTGCATGTTGTTATTTAAGGGCTGTTTGTTTCTCCATCTCAAATTGACATCCAGATGATCCATTTCCATGATGCATCCAAATGATCCATCCAGATGATGTTTGTTTATTTTCAGTTATTTTGGTTGTTCATCTGAATGACTCATCTAAATGTAAATGTGTTTGTTTGGTTAGTTTACATTTCCATCCAAATGTTTTTGATTAAAAAGTGACTAAAATGCCCATATTTTCATTTAATCATATTTTTAATCTAATCTTAATCATATTAATTTTAATTCTTGATCTAAAATATATTTCTTAACCAAATAATTCTCAAATTATTATTTTTGACATTTATAAATTTTTATTTTCATGAAATATACATTTTTATAAGAATCAAAACATGAAATATCAATGGGAGAATGGCCAATTCCTACCCAAACTCTAGGTTGCGGTCCCGATCCGTACATGTACTTCTGACCTGTGCGAAAACATACCCATACTTTATATTTTTTTACAATTTCATACCTAAACTCTAAAAAAGCGGCAAAAATATACATTGACCTTAAACCCGTCAGTCAACCGTTTGATATCGCTGATGTGGATACGACGTGTCTGCTGAGTCAACAAAAAAAAATTATAAAAATATAATGTGTCTGGCGAATCACAAAAATAAAAATAAAAAATAAAATTAGAGATTTTTAGTTTTAATAATTAATAAATTTTATCAAACCAGTTTAATATATATATAACTTTCTTTGTAAAAAATGTGACATATGCAATAAGTCTCCAAAAATAAAAATAAAAATAAAATAAAGTTTTCTTGTTTATCCTAAAAAATAAATTCATTTTTTTTTGTAACTCGAACCTCTGATCTCCAAGATCCCTACATTTTCGGTAATCAAGAGTCTTAAAGATCCCTACATCTTGGAGATCACATGTTCGATTAGGTTCAATTTACGTTGGGAGGGATCTGCTCTCCAAATGATAGTAATATTACATGGTTTGGACCTCGCCCTGGGGGAACGTACGGTCTTTGGACCCAAAACCTCCTGATCATTTAAAAAAAATGCTGGCAGTTAGAATTATTGACATGTTTAGAACGCAAAACTTCACATATAAGTCTATCCAACTAAAACATTTATTCATTGTAAATTTACTTAAATAAAAAGAAATCAAAACAATCTATGATATTTATCTCTCTTATAAATTTATATTATATTTTTGAATTAAAATAAGATATAAAAGAAAAAAGGAATTTATTAATTATTAAAATTAAAAATCTCTAATTTTTTTTTATTTTTTTTATTTTTGTGATTCGCCGGACACATCAAATTTTTAATTTTTGTTGACTCAGCAGACTCGTCATAGCCACGTCAGTAATATCAAACGGTTGACTGACGGATTTAAGGTCAATGTATGTTTTGACCGTTTTTTTAGAGTTTAGGTATCAATACTAAATATAACTTGATACTTTGAGGTTTTACAAATCATTACCAAACATAACTTGAGGTTTTACAAAATATCAATACCAAACCAATACCAAAATATCAGATACCAAACATAAGATTTGAGGTTTTACAAGATTCAGGAAGTGTAAGAAGCTAAACAAAATATCAGATACCGAACTTAGCATCATGAGACCATCCTGAGACCGAACGAATGCGTTAGCATCCTGAGATTCAACTGCAACATCAAACACCAAATGCTAAGAAACTACAAGATACATACATGAACAAATATCCAATGCAAACAAAGGCAAACCGAAGGTAATACATGACCTGGTAGTTCTCAAGAACCAAATGCTAAGAAACGAATGTCACCTGATAGTTCTCAAGAACCAAATGCTAACAAGTTCTACACACATTCTGTTCTAACAAGTTCTACCAGAAACTCAAAACTGAAGACAGAATGTAAACTCAAACAGAATGTAAACTCAAGATAGAACACATACCTAGTACGAAGTCTGGTTCCTAGCACCATCTCTGCAGTGATAGAATCACGCAGAGCCTCCATCATTCTATCACCAGCAGGAATATATGGAGCATGCCCATAATTTTCATCACCATGGACTTCATATGCTTCCACTACTTCCCAATGTGAAAAATCAAAATCCTCATGTTGTGAATCTCGGATAAAATTGTGTAAAGGCATTGTTGCTGTCACAATCTTGACCCATTTCTTCAGCTCATACTTCGGGTGCTTCCTATCTAGGATTCTCCATTTTTACTTCCATACACTAAACGTTCTCTCAATAATCGATCTCAAACTAGCATGCTTGCGATTAAACAGTTCCCTACTGTTTGTTGGTGGTCCTCCTCTATTGAACTGATCTAGATGATATATAGTTCTCCTATAAGGGCCTAGGTAACCAGTTCTAGTTGGGTAACCTGAGTCGACCAAGTAGTATTTTCCAGAGGGAGGATGAGGAAACGAAGATTCTTCTGTAGCACAATAGGTAAGAACCTTTGTGTCTTGTGCTCTCCCAGGTACTCCAACATCGGCATATATGAATTTCATGCTGAAATTGCATATAACAAGCACATTCATCGTTGCTTCTGATTTTCGACCTCTAAATGGTTCCACATTCCCTGATGAAGAACGAACTGGTATATGAGTACCATCAAGGGCTCTTATGCAATCCTTGAAGTAAGGCAAAATTGCATATAGCAAGCACATTATTGTGAGTTGCACCAACTGGCAGAAATGGTGATCCTTGAGGCTCTCGAGAGATCGGTTTAGGTTTAGGTTTTTTTGTAATTTTTGGTTTTAGTTAGGGTTATTTTCGTCATTTACTGTTTTGAGATGAATCATCTCCATCCAGCTGAGCCAAATCGGTTCATCCAGATGAGTTTAAAAATTTTGCCTAAAAAATTAAAACTCATCTGGATGTTTTTGCTTTGTATTACTAAACAAACAAAACTCTCATCTCCATCTGGATGGAGAAACAAACAGCCCCTTACTACATTTTCTTGCTATTTTCATCATTAGTCATAGCGTGTAACCAAACAACTTCATAATTTTTCTTAGCTATATTTCATTATTTTGAATTTATAGTATATATCATGAGTCTTTGTAAATTTGATCTCTTCATACACTACTGTGATTTATGTACAGTTGCAGATTTATTTGGGGTAAATCTTCACCTCAACAGGATCATGTGGGCTATATGCTCGTCCTTACTCACTAAGTAATCCAAATGATTCATCTCTCTTCTTTCCTCTAAGAGATATTTTTTTTTTTTGGAACTGAAACTGTTTCCATTAGATTAAACTAGTTTGGGCTTGGGGCCCTCATCATACAAATTTAAAACTTGCTTGTCTAAACTATCTGCAGCTGTATTAAAATCCCGACTAATGTGGGAACATGAGAAGAAATCGAACCGGCATGTGTCCTTTAAGAGATATTATAGGGTTTTTTTTTTACTTAGAAGTGCAATGCAAGCAGGTTGGTGTGATTTAACTAGCCCTGTCAAGCAGGTCAAACCGACCCCACGACAAATTTACATTTTGTTTAAATCCGACTCCCATCCGCCCCGCAAAACTCGTGGGACTAAAAGAGTATACCGCATATGTTCCGCTTCATATAACCCACTAACGTTTTAATAATATAAAAATCAATTTATATATATTTTTAAACTAAATTTTTGTTTTTTAATAATATAAATTAAATATTATAAAACATAAATACACAGTTTTTAGAAATAAAAATAAAATTTTGTTATTTAGTATATATATTATATAATAATCCAAAATTTGGATACTATGAGATAGATAAATTCTCTACACCTCCCGGACGATTCCCGACGGATGCTCTGTTAGGTAATATGGCATATTTATACTAGCATTTACCAAAAATTGGACATATGACGATGTGTCCTTGGAAACTCTAGTATATTTGGAAGGCTCTGAATGATAAAATATACTCAAATATTGATCGAGATCCACGAGAGGTTCTGCGAGTCGCTGAAGCCGAGGCTAAGACATGGGAATCCACACAAAATGGAAATGATGAGAGTGCTAATTTATCTTGCACAACCGGCTTAACAGAGGAGCTACCCAGGTTTGGTATGCTAGATCGATGAGTCTTGGAAGGAAACAATAACTATGGTCGAAGTACATGGAATGTACTCATGGGTGCAAGTAATTTGGGTCGTAGTCTATCCCCACTCCACACGGAGATGCATGCTCTTATTTGGGTAATGCATTGTATGATCGATAATGACAAGTAGGAGATAGCGTTCGCAACAGACTGCTCAAACTTGGTGAAGATGGTATCCAGACTTGGTGAAGATGGTGTCCAAACCAGAAAAGTGGTTAGCGTTCGCAATCTATTTGGAGGAATACGAGAAGAGCAAGGAGGAGTTCCTTTCATTTTCTCTATCGCATATCTCACGAGCTCAAAATACGAAGGCAGACAAGTTAGCATGGAGTGCTCGAGACTACTTTCACATCGTTGAATATGTAAACTCAATCCCCGTTTGGATTTCTGAACCGTTTTAAAGAGTGAGGCTGCTGACCAAAAAAAAAAGAAGAGATTTAATTTGTTTAAAAAACTTGCGAATAACCTGCAAACCCCGCGGAGTTTACCCGCCAAAACCCGCATTTTGAAATGACCCGTCCTGTAAGATCCGCCTTTTTACAGGTTGAAATTTGTCGACCCGCACCTTCTCGCGGCGGGACCTGCGGGTTGATTCAAATTGACAGGGTTAGTTTATAAGAGGTTTTTTGGGGCCTTGATTGCAAGACAAGCAAGTTGGTGTGCTTTTGTGTTAAGGTGTTTACTGAAGTCATTTATGTGTTAGCTAGGCGTTTGCCCGCGCAAATGCGCGGGCTATTGGTTTTCCATTATATAAGTTACAAATTCTATGACAATATTGATCTCAAATCTATTTTAAATTTCGTGATTCAATGTTGGTCTCAAAATCTATTTTTAATCTGTAAACATTTTTGCATGTTAAAGGAAAATAATAATTTTGAAGGAAAATGTTATTATAAAGAGTCTATTTTTTAGTTTGCGATGCAATAACAATATTTAGATACATGTCAAATGTTTCTAAATATAAATATCATAAAGAAAAACATAATAAACGTATGAAGATAATATAATTATAACATTCAAGTAAGGAATGACAAACGTATGAAGAAACAATAGAATATAAATACCATCATAAAAAGCATAAACAAAATTTATCGATAGGAAGTTAAATAAAAAAAACGATAGTTATTAGGTCGCTAATTCCAATTTAATAAATAATTGGGAACATTTCTTCGTAAACAACATTCAACGTCTTCCGTTGTGGTTTATTATCTTTATCCGTTACCAAGATCTTCAATCCTGATCTGGTATAAAGCCACATATAATTGTCCATGTATAAAAGCCGGTCTTGATAGAAACACTCCTACTTTTGCAAGTGTTTGACTTTGACTCTTGTTTATGGTCATTCCAATAAGTTTAAATAAAACCTAAGATTACAACCGAAATATCTTCACAATAAAAACGTAAATATAAATCATCCATTAAAATAGTTTATTACACAAACACCTTTACACATGACCACTTCGAGCAAACCTGACCATTTAACGAAAAACCATAAAAGTTATAGTCATTATAACGAACCAAACTGCAAACATTATCTATAACACTTACTCTATTAAACATTTATCGATAACATTTCTTACATGATTCTTTAGTGATTGACTTCGTAATCCAATAGATTTAGCTTAATCTGCGAGATGGGAGGGTAGTTACACAAGACAATCTTACCTTTATCATCAATTTATCTTCTTCTTTGTTTTTCTTTCTCTGTATTTTTTCATTTTTCGTGTTTCTACTTTCTTCTTACTTCTTCATTCTCCTTTCTTCTTTCTCCGTCTTTCTTCTTTGTTTCTAATTTCTTATTGTTTCTTCTTTTTTCTTAATCTTTCTTCTTCTTTTTCTTCATTCTCCGTCTTCTTCCTCCTTCTTACTCTTCTTTACTTTCTTATTTTTTCTTCATGTCTCTTATTTTTTAGTGTTTCTTCTTTCCTTATTTTTTTATTTTCTTATTCTTTCTTCGTCTTTTTCTATTTTTTATTCTTTCTTTATTGTTCTCCGTCTTTCTTTTTCTTTCTCCATTTTTCTTCATATTTCTTTTTTTTCGTGTTCCTTCTTTCCTCATTCTTTTTTGTTCTTCGTCTTTCTTCTTCTTCTTTTCTTCTTCTTCCTTCTTTTTCTTCTTCTTGAAGGAGCGGACTACTTGTTTTTTATGATATAAGTTACAGATTCTATCATAATGTTGATCTCAAAATCTATTTTAAATTTCATAATTCAATGTGTATTAAACAATCTGTAAACATTTTTGTTTTATTAAAAATTTAAGAACATAGAAAAAAATAAGTAAAGGTTATTATAAAGAGCCCATAAAACCATTTTTAATGATTTTTAAATTTAATTTATTACATAAACATTTTCTCATCAATCGTTTAAAACATGACCACGTCTAGAAAACATGACCATTTAACGAAAACTAACATAAGTTATAACTATATTAACGAATAAAACCACATACATAATGTAGAACTCATAATCTAATAGAGATCTATTGATAATATTCCTTACATGATTCTGTAGTGGATTTAAATATACGATGCAACAAAGTGAATAATTTTGTGTTAAATTATGTTCAGAACACTAACTCGTGGTCCTTATGATTCACAAAGTTTAAAAATAATATTTCCTGATAATTTTTTAGCATCGGTGAATCTAAGTTAAGAATCTTACGGTTTTCTTCTCCGACTTCATTCCTCTTCTTCCAATTAATATCTTCTCTAAAATCTTCATGTTCGACATTTTTGTCTTACCCGTCATCTTATTTTTCTTCTGATTTTTTTAAAAAAAATTTCCATCGCATTTTTCTCGTATTTGAACTCTTATTTTGTTTCTTCCTCTTCTTATTCTTCCTCTTCTTTCTTATTCTTTCTAATAAATATTGAGGTTTTTGAACTATATATAACTCAGGAAAGCACATGCAAAATCAATGCACCAAAATATAAAGTAATCATTATAATATAATATGTAAACTTTCGATTTTATTTTATATATCGAATAAATATGCATACGTAAGACAATACACGTTAGGTGGCCCGTCTGCGCCATGCGTTGCATGAATAATATAAGATTCTTACGATTTTATTTTCAAATTGTATTCCTATTCTTCGAATTATTCTTTCTCTTCTCCAAAATCTTAATCTTCTTTTTCAACATTTTCTATCTTATCAGTCTTCTTATTTTTTTCTGGTGTATATTAAAAAAAAATTGTGTCACTTTTTTCCTCGTGTATTTTGAATTCTTCTTTTTCTTCTTTGTTATTAGTCTTTCTTCTTCTTCTTATTTCTTCATTTTTCTTCATATTTTTTTCTTTTTTTGTGTTTCTTCTTTCCTCACTATTCTTAATAATTTCTTATTATTATCTTTTTGTTCTTCGTCTTCTTCTTCTTGCTATTCTTCTTTTTCTTTTTTCTTTCTTCTTTCTTCTTTCTTCTTCCTTCTTTCTTCTTCATGAAGTTCTTCTTCTTTCTTCTTTCTTCTTCATTAAATTCTACTTCTTCTTTTTTCTCTGTATTGATTCTTCTTTCGTGATTCTACTTTCTTCTTTCTTTTTTGTTTTTTTCTCCTTTTTTCTCCCTTTTTTCTTCTTATTTTTTCTTTCTTCGGCTTTATTCTTTTTTTTTTCCTTCCTTCTTTCTCTTCTTCGTCTTATTATTTATTATTCTATTTTTTCTACTTTTTTTATCTGTATTTATTCTTCTTCTTCTTCTTCTTCTTTCTTCTTTCTTATTTTTTTTTCCTTCTTCTTTCTCCTTTCTTATGCACATCCTTCCGAATATTCATCTTCTTGTCCAAATTCTCCATCTGATTATTCTTCTTTCGATGTCTTCGTCTTATCCACTTCTTTGTCATTTTTCTCGTATTGAGCATTAAATTACTTATTATATTCTTGATTTTTTTTGTGCTACCAATTGGTTAACAAAATATTCTGGTCATACTTGTAAGTAAACAGAATGGTTATAAACACAAGAGATAATTCAAAATGGTTATAAACACAAGAGATAATTCAAACGAAAAACAAAGTATTATCAATTAATCTAAAATTAATAAATTACTTAGCACGGAAAGAAAGAACAACATGCACGTCTGGATCTAGTAAAACCTCACAACACTTCTTTGAAATCCACAATTTATAAAATTTTAAATTATTCAGAATAATTGTACATTGTCATCATTAGGGTTCACTGGCAAGATATGTCTAAAGTCTCCTTAAAAATGACAATTTTACCATCAACCAATTTTTCATATTGTAGTATATCACGCATCGTTTTATCTAAAGTGTTATCATTTCCTCGCCCATATTATGAAGTTAGTTTCATTAATCAATTTTTCGAGACTTGATCCAAATTTGATCGAAAATGTGACCACAATGTTATACGCTCGTTTCATTTTCATCTTACCCTTTTATTCACCTCTCGGCTATCTTTTATTCTTTGAATTCGTTTCCTTCATGTTCCATCTTTTTTTTTTTCTCATAGTTCTTCCTCTTTTGGTTGTTATTTGTGTTTTTCTTTGTAATTTCAAAATTATTCTAAAATATACGTGAACATAATGGACACCAAAATTAGATTGAGTTACAGAATAATGATCTAAAAGTCTTTTGAATATTCATTTATCTGACGGGAAACCACACAAGAAACACGATATATAAATATATAAATAAATATATATATATATATATATATATATATATATATATATATATATATATATATATATCAAGATTACAAACTTTGTTTAATGAGTCAAAACATCCTAATTATACAAAAATGTAAAATGCATCAAAGTACCCATAATCATATTCTTCACATAAAATAATCGAGTAAAATCAACTAATTTTGTTGCTATCGTTGTTTGTCTTCTTTTCATCCAATTACTTTTCTCTGTTATTCTTCACATTACGTTTTCTGCATATGTGTTATTTATCCAATACACATCATGTGATAAGATATAGAGAAAGACAACAATTTTTCTTCGTTTGTATAGCTCTCGTATATTGGCAATACATAAATAACACATAAGAAAACAATGTGTCATAAATCAAATCAATAAATAATATGGAGAAGCTATGTACACCTTATAGCTTATTTCCAGAGACAAAAACTTGCAAGTATCATGCAAACTAAAAACAGAGGCAAGGGTTAATGAGGATAAGATTGCTGTTTTTGGATTGGAAGAGTAGTGTAAAAATGAGTGCAACACAATTGTAAGAAATTTTTTTTTTATATAATGAAAATCACATAGATTATCTAAACATGGAAAATATAAATATTTTGTACAAAGATAAACCCCAAGAGAAAAAATTAATATCTAACCTAAAACTCTCGATATTCTTTTTGCTGCTTCTAGTTCAAGAGACATTTTTGTGCAGTTGAAGTCACAATATGATCGAAGAAATTAAGAAGCATCAGCCACACGACTCTGATCCACAACGATTGATAGGGCTCAGGTTTTACCCTAATAAAACTACTGCAAGTGCACAGCAAATGCAATCGTAGTATAAGGGGTATCGAAATCCCAAGGGAAGTATATGGTACACTAAGGTTTCTAAGTTTGAATTATGCTAGGTCAAATAGAATGAAGGTAAAACAAAGCAGGAAATAAACGAGTATCACGAAATAGGTTCTTAAAATCAGGAGACTAAGACGCTAGGTTCAGGGAAATTCTCAGGTGAATCCTAATTGTAGATCTAGACAGAATGTTAGGAATTATGAAGATCCGTTCTAGAACTCGAAACACAACAATAAAATCAACCAACTCTCGCTGCGAAGACTTTCTATGTTTAAACCCTAGAATTCCAAATCTCTTTGCAAATTCTATCAATTCAAACAAACATTAAAGTTCAGGTTCGATTGTTCACAAAATCCCTAAACCAAATCTCTTTGCGAATAGGTATTTTGCTCATCTAACACTAGTTCAGGCAATCAATAACACTCTCGCATCTATTAATTAACCTAAGATCAGATTCTAGGTCGCGAAGCTAGAATAAGCATTAAACACAAATCCATATGAAGAACTCTAGTGATTTTATCCTAACAATTTAATTCGACCTAACAATTCATCAATCACCTTTGAAAAACCCTAAACCTAACAAACGAACTACTCAGACATGGTGAATAAAGAAAACATCATGAATAAAGAAGATTGCATAAAAGAAATCAATAGAAACAAAGGAGTTCCAAATCTGCTCTGAAGGAGCCTAATTCTTCTCTCCAAAATCTCTCTAAAAATCTCTCTCTAAGTCTCAAAACAGAAAATAAGAATAATAGTTGGTGGCTAAACAATGCCTTGAAAACTTGTATTTATAGGCAAACTCGCGTCAGGGACAAACTTGTAAATACTTGAAACTTCTTGTGATTTCCTTTTTCTGATGGAAGTCCGATTTCTTTGGCGGTCTTCATTGGTGTCGATCGACACTACATGGTGTCGATCGACACTTTGCGTGTAAATTCACTCCTGACTTCATCACTTCGCAGCTTCTTCCAGAATGCTCCAGAATGATCCAAAATCTCCAATTATGCTCCAAACGTAGTTCAACCTGCAAAAACTCTAATAGGACTCTAAAAATACCAAAAGACTCTATAAAAAGACTTATATCATGGTCCTAAAACAGGTAAAAACCATGATATATCAACGATGGAAAAGAAAGATCCGGATTTCTTGACATGGACCAACAAAACAATCATCCAATACTTCAAAATGCGAAACAATGTAAAACCGCAATGGCTAGGTAAAGAGAATCAATTATATGTTATTGTGACATAATAAGTTACTCGAGACAAAGCAACCAAATAGTTCTCTTTCTTTAAGAAGAATTTCATTGTGAGTCGAGACAACACATAAAGAAAACCGATCACAAAGCTCGTAATATATATCAGCTATATTTGTAACTATAATAATATATATCAATGCAGAAACAAAATCCAGTAAAAAAACTGGTTATTACAACACATGTGATGAAAAAAAGTCGCCAAGACAAAAAAAACACCAAATATATTTTCCAGATTCTTCTTATCGATTTGGTCCTCTTCTTCTCTATCATTCAGATTTTTATTCTTCCTCATCATTTCCTTATTTTTCTTCATCATCTCTGACTTCTAATTCTTCTTCTTTATCATATGTGTCTTCTTCGAGTTCTTGACTTTTTGACTTTTTCTTCGTCTAGTTCTTTCGATTTTTCTTCTTCATATTCTTCTTCTTTATCTCATCTTCGCCTTCTTCCTCTTATGCTTCGTCTTCTACTTCGTATTCTTTGTCTTATCTAAATTCTTATTCTTTTGTTTTTACTTCATATCTACTTTGTATATTTCCTCAACTTCACCCACTTATTCTCTAACTTCTCCATATTTTTATCCTTCTTCTTCTTACTATTTCGTGTTATCCATGTTCTTATTTTCAGCAGAGTTTTATTCGAATTCATCAACTTTGTTTTATTGTTTATCTTTTGATATAACTTTTTCAACGTCTTTCTCTTCTTCTTCTTCTTTTTCTTCTGTTCTTTTTCTTTTGATATATCTTTTTCAACGTCTTTTAAAAATCAAGCGTTAAAATTCCTACACGCACACATTCGCATATTGATTTCTCAAATAAAACTAAAATACAAATAGTTTACTTGGGGATGGTGAATTGAGTTGGAGCATTCGACCCCAAAAATATATGTAAGATTGATCTAAATTATCTAAAATGTGAGGGATTCATCCCAAAATCAAAAACAAAATCAGAGAGCAAGAGTAGGACATGGCTAATTTCTTTGGAGCCATTTTCGTTGTGATATTTATATGTTATGTATCCTTCTTCTTCGTCATTACTCCATCTGGACATTCAAAAGTTAGTAATACTTTAAAGAATTAAATATTTCTTTAATTGGCCATTTTTGTAAATTGCAAAAGATAGTAATACTTTAAAGAATTTGTAGAAAATATCTAAATTGCTTTTTTAATAAAATTATCTTTGAATCCACTTTACCAATAAAATTTCATCGTTAAAATTATAAAATTGATAAAACTATATTTTTAATTAAAATTATGCTAAATATTATATAATTTCATCCTATAATCTAAATCGATAACCGCAATAAAAAAATTATAAACGATTTTAACTTTTTTTCACCTATAATTGACTTTCCAATAGTTGCATTTGACATCCTCGCAATTACTATTACATCTCATTCCTCTGCTGACACTCCTTTCGCTTGTGACAATCTACAATATTTTCTCTTGCTTTATCTCTCTTTATATAGACTTTTAAGAGTAAAATTTAAATTTACTCGTACTCTTTCAATGTTAATTATGTTATTTTCAATAAATATTTTGATTTTGATTTTCTTTAATCTCATCTTTTGTATTTTTAAGTCACCAATCATTTGATTTTTAAATTCATAGAACTTTAGTAATTTTTTTTATATCAAATTCATCAAAAATAAAATTATGTGCCTCGTGTTCACCAAATCTTCTTGTTCTAACTTTGACCTGGAGTTTAAATAATAAAACTACGTTTATAACCTTTGAATTTTTAGTCAAGGAAAATTATGAAAAATATAGTATTTTTAAAAAGTTTAAAGAGAGCGTTACCTTCGAGGAAAAATCAACGGGGGGATGTTAATATGACATCGATGCTGGTAGAAGTTTGGATGCTTTTAATATTAGGTGAGGTGATTAATGGTTTTATTGACTGGCTTAGAATTTGGTTCTAACGTATTTATATGATTCACTAACGTGATTAATGATATCATATATTTGTATTTTTCTCGAGAGTCAAGTAAAGATCCATTTAATTTTGCGCCTACTTTTTATTTTTTTTCTCTTCATCATTTTTCTCGTATTGAGTATAAAATTACTTATTACATTCTTGAATATGCTTTTGTATTACCAATTAGTTAACAAAACATTTTGGTCATACTTGTACTTAAACAGTTCCAGTTTGGTGAGCAGAGGAGAAAATTAAATCATTTCATTTAATTAAGACGCTCTCTACATCCCATAATGTGAATAATATAATGTATGTCACACAAAAATTAAATAAACTAAACACGAAATTTAACACATGTAAAATCAGATGACATTTTTTTGAATTTATTATTTTTTAACTATAGCGACGATGAACTTGTAATTGAAGATTTTAAAAAATATTCGACATTGAGTAACACATTTTACTCCATCGAACTATGAGTCCCAATCTGAAACCCAAATCAATAATTTCAAACATTTTATAGTTTTCATAAGTAGATGTGGAAATATTTAGGATTCCTAATACATTATGTTTTATTTGTTAAATTATTAAGTATCTCTTTTTTAGGTAATTTTTAAACTTAAAATAATTATTATCATCATTAACTGTAATCTTAAGAAAAATATCATTATCTAAAAGTACATAAGACGATTGTAGGGTATCTATTTTTTCGTGTCTCTTTCTTGGTTATCCAAATTTTAGCATCAGCTTGATTAAATCAATATCGATTCATTCTCCAGCTTGGATTAAATAAATGTTGATACATTTTTCCGTTAATACGTAAGAGCTTAGTTGAGATTATGTACCATTATAATATATACGGTATAAAGGAGAATTGTTTTGGATAATTTTGAGAAATATACCTTTTTTTTTGTTCAAACACTTGATTTTATATATCTCAAGTTGGGTTACACATTACAAAGCAGAAAATGATCCAACACAAAATTGTTGAATCAAACTTAAAACAGACCACATCAAAGCTAACACAAGAAGGAAATAACATGATAAATTCAGAAACACAACCTAAGGTTGGTTCTTCCTTTGAGATAGATAGGGAGACATGATTACTATACCCTGAAAACTTGTTCAGGAAACTAGAATCTTTGCCCGAAGCTGAAGACGTCACAATTCCAAACGCCAGAAACACACCAACCAAATCCCAGTCCACGAGACTTCGAATTGATGTGTTTTGGCGTTAGCCTTGCACAATCGCTCGCAAGGCTAACGCCAAGGCCGATAAGGCAGAGCTTAACAATACTCTCTCCATCAAGGAGGAGAATTTTCTCGGCTTTGAAACCGAGTACAAGTTACCTCTCATAGAGAGGAAAGGCGGAGATATGATTAACACATAGCCGAGCAGAAAGGATACATGCACCTTAAGAATGGAGCTCGCTACGGAACGGATCTGGGCTGAGCCCAAGAGAGTACAACACCGGATTAAAATCGGAATGAAGTCAAAGACGGGAACAAAATGTCCGGCTGTCCCTTCACCGGCGAGGAGTAAGACAAAAAACTCCGGTAGACCGAAATTTTGTGAAGAGGTTGCCTCTGAGGCCAACAATGGATCTCGAGACTGAGATGAATCGGCTAAAACCGAGAGTAGCAGAGGAGAATCTGAAGCACATAAAACATCACGAGAGCCATGCCCAAGAAGTGAAACCAGTTTACAAGGGACCAGCCCAGGAGATGGTGAGCATGAGCGAGTACAAGGGACAAGCCCAGGAAAGAACAGCCGCTTGAATTTCTGATACGTCGCCGGAGAGGGACCTCTAGCTGGAGATTCAGGATAAGAAGCATTCGACTGAGACAAGCGGAGAAGAGGTGTGTGCGGTGGCCAAGGAAAGGGGGAAGGAGTGGTTTGCAGCTCGTTGAAGCAGATGGTGGATCCGGCAAGCCTTATCACAGAGAGGAGGATGGCTGGTGACAGAGGCAGTGGGAGAGAGGAAGTCTGAGATACCGAGGAGAGCAGGAGGAGCCTAATCCGGTGGATCCGGCGGATCCGGTGGCTCCGGTGGAAGGGAAAGGGTCGGCGGCACTAGACACGGGTTCCTCCGGTGAAGAGAGAGAGACGGCGCTCGCTCAGTCTGCTCCGGCGTGTTGCAACGATGGATCTGAAGCTCAGTCCTCAAAAGCTTTATGGATCCCATCGATTTAAACCAGAACGTCAGAATAGAGAGAGGGAGGTCGAGACCAAATCTCGCCGGAGAAGATGACTTCCGAAGCTAAGAACACCTGTGGGCTTAGAGGAAGCGGCGGAAGGAGAGAAGGCGGCGTCGGAGACTCATCTTGGAGGGGAAAACGATGAAGATCGGCGGCAGCCTCGAAGCCTGTGCCTGGGAGCGATTTTTCTAGGGCGAACTCGGATAGTTTATGAGAATTGATCATTTTGAGAAATATACCTTATTTGCCATATTTTGTAACTTGATTTGTAGATTTCATTAAAGAACAAAAAATTAAAAACAAAATACGTTAACTACTTTATAAAAATATAAAAGAATAAGAAAAAATCATTAGCCAAAACGTAGAGATCATGTCAAAGTTAATGTCCAAAATTATAGTTCATCTTCTCCTTTTTATTTTTCTTATTTGATTCGTCCTCTAAATCTATTTCATCCCTTGGGTTCCAATGGCTACACTCTGCAAGTTCAGATGATTGGTTGGGTTGCTTCAACCAACGGGCTTTATTTTGTCCGTCACAACTTCTCCCTTCAACCTCAGTTTTTTTACCCTCCTTACTATCCTTCCCAGTCTCTGCAGTTTCTTCTTGACCGTTATTCTCAGCCTCAGATTTTTCACCCTCTTTGTTCTCCTAACAGCAGTCTTTGCAGTTTCTTTCAATCCTTCCTTGTCCTTCACAGCAACCTCTGCGTTTCCTGTCTATTCGTCCTTGTCAGCTTCAACGTTCTCCTTCTCAGCAACCTCTGTGTTTTCTGTCTGCTCATACTTGTCACCTCTACGTTCTCCTTAACAGCAGCGTCTCTATTGTCCTTCTTGTGAGAGAAGATCACTTTTCTTCCTTGGTGGTTCTTTGTCAGGACTGTGCATTGTTGCCTTCACCTTTTGGCGGGCCCTTGAAGATTTCACACTCTCTGACCCTTGAAGATTTCACAGACTCTCATCTACACTTGGAGAAAATAGGAAGTCATTCATGATTTGATTTGATGAAAAAAAAAATTAAATGTCTAATTCCGAAGCTAAAACAATTCACTAAGCATAAAGTTTTAATCTATTTCATTTGTAACATATAATTATATACTTACACCCCGACTATTATAGATTTGTAAATGTATCTTATGAATAACCAATTTTGAATTCCAAGAAGAAACACCATCGACATAAATAAAAAAACAATTTTAGTTCGGTTACGTATCACTTTTTTGCTAAAGGATTCGGTTACGTAATACTTTAACATTGCATATCCAAATCAAAAAAATTGAAGAGTTAAGAGTGTATCAAAATGTCCGGAAAAATATGCGTTGCGGCGTTACATAATGTTTCTTGTTCTAAGAAACATTTTTGATCCCAAAGCAAATAATCTTCAATAATGGTCTGCCTTTTTATCTTTGGCACTTGTCACTCACTCTGCTTTTCAGAATACGCACAACATCATCAAACTACAATCTGCAGTACAAACATGGCTGACAAAATATATATCAATATATCTTAACTTAACAAACAAATATGCATCAACCTAACTTAACAAATAGGCTTTCACGCTAGAACCACCAAAGAACCATTTTTGTAAATAAAATCTTGCATTTACCAACGATGTATACAATTCACAGAACAAAAACTAAAAATAAGTGAAATTAAAAACTTGACAAATAAAAAAAAGTGAGATACTACTCTATAATAAATCTGATGACTAAGAGATGCATTCCTGCATTGCCTCGTTGGGATCTTCATGATACGGCTTATATTAGCAACCGGAAGAATCCTATTCAAGAACCTCCGGCTTTTGATCTTCAATAGTCTCATGGCTTGCACCACATCCGGGACTCAGCTTTTGATAACTTGGCTGAGATACACACAAACGTATACACACATTGGTGAAAATACAAATAACAAAGATAATTAGAGACGTTACAAATTATGTTAAAAACCAGAAATTATGAGAACCAAAGACCAAACCAGAAAGCACAGAAGAATTGAGATGATTATTAAAAATTCGAAAAAAAAGATGAGAGACGAAGAGAAAAAGAGCAAATTCAAATTAATAAGAAAGACGAAGGAAAAAGATGATTATCGTGATATGATCAGATATTACCAACCGTCCTTGATTATATTGTCCTTGTAAGTACTTCTTTGATAGAAGCACTCTAATCGCCATATTATTTTCCAATAACGAAGTAGTACTGTAAATCAAACTTCTATTGAATCTACATCTGTGAAATTCCTACGATAATGAAAAAAATATTGAAATCTGATAAGTTCTTTAAATAATATACAAAGCCATAATTTTCTTCAATAGAAAACTATAGAACTTGAAAACTTGCAAGTATATATATACCCACATACGTAACAACAACAAAAAAAACTATCTACCTGCTGCCGCTTAAAGAACCCGGAGACAATATGATTATGTAGAGTAAAGAAAGTCACCTGCCGATTTTATACAGACATTGTCTTTGTCGAAGGTTGCAACCGCTTAAATGAACATTTGCAACCGTTTAAATGAATCATTGCAACTGTTGTGTTTATGGTTACAACCTTCGGTGACTAACAATTGCAACTGTTGGTAACTGACCATTGCAACTCTATCAATCATTGCAACTGTTGAATGAATCATTACAACTGTTGGGTTTATGGTTATAACTTTTGGACTAACCATTGCAATCTTNCTGTTGGTAACCGACCATTGCAACTCTATCAATCATTGCAACTGTTGAATGAATCATTACAACTGTTGGGTTTATGGTTATAACTTTTGGACTAACCATTGCAATCTTCCGATGTGACTTTTGGTTTCCTATAAAAGGAGTTGTGGGCATTGCCAAAAGAACAATCAGAAATAACAAGAAACAGTTACAAAACAGAGAAATAAGAAAGAGAGAAAGAGAGAGATTCATTGTTCCAAAAGATCATTAAAGATCTTTGGAAAAACACATAGAAGCACTAGAACTCTAGTGTGTCTCTTGTATCTTTTCCTAGAACAAGAGAGAACTTTGGTTGTCTTATCCTACAAGGGATTTCGTGTAACCCAAGGCTTAATAAGGGTCGAAATACTCTTTAAGGAAAGTGTACTCGTGCGCGATTCAATCATTATCCAAGTTCATAATTTATCATTCGGGTTACAAATAACCAACAATCTTAAAGAGTATTTGCTTGTGAACTATGGCTAGTGCATTTGTGCGAGAGATGACATCCAAGTTTGGAAAGTTGTATAAGTTTTAGAGAGAGAAAGCTTGAAGACATCAACCGGAATAACACTTGAACGGTGACAAGAAGTTGATTTTCGTATGTGATCTCTTCTCCGATCTCTGCGTCTGTTTTCAAATACCAAGCCATATTCATCGCTAAACCAGGCTAAGGTATGAGTTTCGTTTTCACGCTTCCGCATAAGTCTCTTACATTGGTATCAAAAATTTAGGATTCGGTTCTGGCATATTAACGTTCTTAGTAACCATAGATTAAAAGTGCTATGTATTAGTCACGCTCATTCATGGTGAACTAGAGAATACGGTTAATGTTTAGAATGATTGAAAATGGTGAATCCGTGAATAGAAAATGAAATGAATAGAAACTATGCAAAAGGGTTCATTATATTGGCTTTACTATTTCTGGAAAATATATCGTAGTGAACTATTCATCATATTGGCTTAAATGTTTCTGGAAAGTAGAGAGGCGCAATATGTTGCATGAATTTGGATAGATAGTGTGAAACCCAGTAATATTGTTTCGTTCATATCTCTCTGTAGAAAATTTAGAATTGCGTGATCTTGGTGTCTGTGTATAGATATTGGAATTATCTTTCTATTGATATATAGAAAGATTGATTTGGTTACGTATTTAGAGAGATATAGGGGTTGAAAGTTTCGGCATAATTGCAGTGAAACAGTATGTGTTAGAAAGAAGATGAACAGTAACCGACATGTGTCAGTTTCTGATTTGTCTGGAAAATAAATATTTTTTTATGAATAAAATGAGTTTGGTATGTCCAAATTTGAAAACAAAGATTTCTCTAGATTCTTCTTGAATTGAGTAGATTAAGAATGTAATTTATTTGGGTTATAATGTGTATGAACAACATTAAGTGATTGTTGCTTGAAAGAAAGAATTCTAGAGAAATGGACATTGATTGCATCTTTATTAGATATGATGAGCATTTAAAAGCTTATAGATTCTATGTCATAGAACCTATTGAGTTTGTATCGATTCGCACCATAATTGAATCAAGAGTTGAGATTGGTTTCTAATACTCATAGTGCTATCATATTGATAATGATCCTAGGACTTATGATGATGTTATCAAGTCCCAGGATGTTACATTCTGGAAAAAACAAAAAGTATTAAATGATAAGATGAACTCTATCATGGAAAATAATATGTTGGGTCTTATCGGATCTCCCATACGGTTGCAAGCCTTTGGACTGCAAGTAGATCTTCAGAAAAAGATGAAATTCGATGGAACAATTGACAAGGTTAAAGTTCAATTGGTTATTTAAGTTTTGCCATGAAAGACATGGGGGAGGCATATGTGATTCTTGGAATTCGAATCAAACGTGAAGGCAAAAGAATATCTTTGACACAATCTCATTACATTGAGAAAGTGCTTAAGAAGTTCAATTGTGAGAATTGTTCTCCAATGAGCACTCCCATGGATGCGAGTGTGAAGCTTATGCCTAACATGGGAAAAGCAGTGTCACAACTCGAGAGTATTCACAAGTAATTGGCTGCTTAATGTATGCCATGATGAGCACCAGGCCAGATATAGCTTATGATGTAGGAAGGTTGAGTATATACACTAGTAATCCTAGTACTCAACATTGGCAAGTCTTAAAACGGGTGCTGAAGTACTTGAAAGGAACCATAAATTATGGTTTGTCTTATGATGGATTTCCTTCGATCCTAGAAGGGTATTCAGATGCAAGTTGAATCACCAACGTGGAAGATCATTCTTCTACAATTGGTTGGGTGTTTTTGCTTGGGGGAGGTGCCATTTCATGGGCTTCTAAAAAGCAAACTTGCATTACGAGTTCAACTATGGAATCTTAATTTGTAGCATTAGCGGCTGCCGGTAAAGAGGCAGAATGGCTAAGAAATTTAGTTTACGAGATTTCATTGTGGTCGAGACCAGTATCACCGATATCTATTCATTGTGATAGTCAAGTTATATTGGCTAAGGCCTATAGCCAAGTGTATAATGGTAAGTCGCGACACCTGGGCGTTAGACATAGCGCGGTACGTGAGTTGATTACTCATGGGGTGATTACCATAGAATTTGTTCGGTCTCAGCAGAATCTAGCGGATCACTTGACAAAAGGATTAGCTAGGGACTTGGTAACTAAGTCGGCGAAAGGGATGGGGTTAAAGTCCATTTGAAATTTTTGGTGATGGGATACCCAATTCCCCTCTAATACGACGTTAGAGGCTGAATTCAATGTGGAAAGCCCACACTTAAAGATTGAAGCACTTGTTTTCATATCATCCCAAGGAATTTGCTTGGAACTGCAAGAAAGGGATAGGTTGAAATTTTTCTTAATAGGTATTTTGAAAAAGTGTATTTTGCAGTTACGCGATTAAAATATCTACCTGTATGAGTGTGAAGTGCAGCCGCTTCAAGAAGCTAGGACTTGGCTTTGTATGCACTCATGAATGGATAGGGACACATGGCTTATAATAGTGTCAAGTATAAACACTTAGAGTAGTGTGGAAATTTGTGTGTGCATTATCTTCATGTGCCCAAATGAGTTGAGAGGATTCAATCCTTAGGACATCCTGATTCTCGGGCATTTGGAATGTGTAATATCACTAAGATGAAAATTCAATCGTTACGACATTTTCATTTATGCATGAGTTTGATTTATGTGTTATTTATTTAATTTAATGAATCTATGATTACACTTAAATGGGGGAGGAATGTTGGAAATTTAAGTGAATCGTAGTAACCGTTGACGAACTGTTGCAACCGCTTAAATGAACATTTGCAACCGTTTAAATGAATCATTGCAACTGTAGTGTTTATGGTTAAAACCTTCGGTGACTAACCATTGCAACTGTTGGTAACCGACCATTGCAACTCTATCAATCATTGCAACTGTTGAATGAATCATTACAACTGTTGGGTTTATGGTTATAACTTTTGGACTAACCATTGCAATCTTNACCATTGCAACTCTATCAATCATTGCAACTGTTGAATGAATCATTACAACTGTTGGGTTTATGGTTATAACTTTTGGACTAACCATTGCAATCTTCCGAGGTGACTTTTGGTTTCCTATAAAAGGAGTTGTGGGCATTGCCAAAAGAACAATCAGAGATTCCAGGAAACAGTTACAAAAACAGAGAATAAGAAAGAGAGAAAGAGAGAGATTCATTGTTCCAAAAGATCATTAAAGATCTTTGGAAAAACACATATCAACACTAGAACTCTAGTGTGTCTCATGTGTCTTTGCCTAGAACAAGAGAAAACTTTGGTTGTCTTATCATACAAGGGATTTCGTGTAACCCAAGGCTTAATAAGGGTCGAAATACTCTTTAAGGAAAGTGTCCTCGTGCGCTATTCAATCATTATCCAAGTTTATAATTTATCATCCGGGTTACCAAAATTAACCAACAGTAAGCATACATGGCATAGCATGGTAGATGTAGAAGACATTATATTCCACACTGTGATTCACAAAAGCAAACAAAAGATATTAAGATTTAGACACATCGTCACGTATTAACTAAATATATCTATCTAAGACATCTCGATGTTGATCCTAAAATTATCCAAAGCAAAATCAAGTAAAGAAAAAAGGACAATTGCAATTCAGACCAGACACACCATGATAAGTAAAACAAAGTTGGTCATCAGAAGAAAACAACAAAGATAAATTGTGATTATGAGAGACAAACAGAGACACAATCATATCAACCCGTGAGTATGAGAGGCAAAATCAAAAAAAAGATGGAGATCAGTAGCACCAACGTATGTAGCTACGATCACAGCGACGTGTGTGAAGCTCCAAACAAAAAAACAATACACACCAATTCGCATCAATTTCAAGCCAAAAAGGATAATCGAGATCAAAGGATTGAACAAACCTCGTCGGAAACAAAAAGAAACAAAAAGGGGATTTGGGATTTTGTATCTATGAAAGAAAGAAACTCGTGTCGTGAACATGGTCGGATTCCTAATTGTCAAAGAAAAAAAAACAATAAAAAAAAAAGAATTAGATTTGATATGGACGACAATACAAAAACAACAAAAGAACATAAAAGTATATAAGAGCTATATGTTCATCAGCTAAAATATAATATATGATTTCATTAATTTTGATCCAGACGACAAAAACACAAACATAAAAAGAATCGATCTACATAACATACCGTCTAAATCAGATCGGTGCATTGAAAAGAGAAACGAAACCACACCACCTGCATGCATATGAAAACTTCATTAAATATAGAAACAAAACACATAATCCATTGAAAAAATATGAAGAATGAAAAAACAATTCGATATGGATATGACGGCCACGTCTAATGATGAAACGATATTATATATAGAAACGATTAGGGTAGAAACGATTAGGGTTGCATCACAACCGACTGTACTTTGTGGGCTACGGCCCGAATCAAAACAATAATATTACTGATAATCACGGAATAATTAATTAACAATAACATAAGAAATAGTAATTATATTTTTAGGAAATAGTAATTATCCTTTTCAGTTGAATAAGCAATAGGAAATAGTACATTTTTCTTTTCTGAATAAATAAATATGTGATATATCGCATTAACAGATATCGCATCAACAATTAAAGGAAAGAAATAATTAAACATGCCACAATTAAATATGTTAGCTAGATTACAAAATTATACACCCTTCCCTTTGTATTTATTAATGACAAAAGAGTAATTCAGTTTTCAACTTTCATTCTAAGCCAAATTCACTTCGCAGATAATTGTATAGATGAGTATGATGAAGCGATTGTTGTTGTATTCCCATATTTATAATATCTATTGTTGACAGTCTTTGAAGGTTGAGATTCTGATTGTTTTGCTAGTGGAATAAGAATTGTGGAATTATGATCTGATGTTTGCTTTGGATTTAGATGTGATTATTTGTCGCCAAGCTTTTCATGGTAATAGCTTGTTTCTTCTACGCATTACCATTTGTCTGCAGCTACCAAAATCTATCCAAAATAGCTTGGCATGATCATCATGCCCGTTTGCTCAAAATCCTTAGAAACCCTACTTATCAAATCGATACTGTGCTTAGAAAGCACAGGAAAAGAAAAACTAATCGCTCATTATTTTTGGTAGCCAAGTCCTGATATATCTAAAGACATGGACTAATAATCTACTCAGAGTAAGTCAGAGATCACACGAGAGGGAGAGAGAGAGCCCTTTATGCGTCATGCCATCAAGGGAATCTACTTGGTGTAGTAGTCCTTATCCTCACCAAGAAGTTGTCTTATCCAATCGCAGCCCTCAAAGGATGTGCGTCTCTCATTTGAGGAAGCTGGACCAAAATGAACCAAATCTGTTTCAAAATTGGAGTTGTGTCCTGCAGATGGAAAATGGGGAGCTCTGTTAATACGCAAACAATGAAAGTGACTGTAATACCTAAAGAGCAGAATTGTTTGACCTGTTGTGATTGCAGTGGCTGGTGTAAGTAGAGAATGCTGAAGCAGTAGGGAATCTGAATCAGTATTTGTCGTCTGTTTTTCCCCTGATGATCCATAGACAACTGATTCCAACAATCCATCACAGAATGATGATGGACAATCCGATGGTGTCTGATCTGTCAGAGGGGACTGGACCAAAGTATTGTCTGAGTCAAGTGCCGGCATTGGGTTAGAGTGTTGTGTTCCCCAATCGCCAGGCTCTTCTTGAGAGTCAAAACATTGGAATGAAGGGAGCTCCAACTTCTCGGCCACGTCGTGAATGAGAGGCCCAGAAGGAGAAGAATACGTAGCATCGCCAAGTGAATGGCTATCCGGTACAACATTGAACTGTTCTTGAGTGGTGTCGGCGAAAGGATAGTTCCAGAGCTGAGCGCTTTGCTCGTTTGTGGCGTAACCACCAGTGTATGGAAACGCGGTTTCCTGTTCCCTAAAGCGTTTGCGGTTAGGCGTGTAAGGATATTCTATCAAGTTGTACATATTAGGCTGGTAGAAACACGGTCTCTGTCTCATCAGGTTGCCCGTGGGAACAGTGCGAAGCATTGACTGGTAGTACGAGGAGCAGCTATTGAGTTGTAAGTACTTGAAATCCACTTCAGGGATCTCGAGACTGTCTGGCTCCAATGATTCTTGACTATGATGACCATCCATTGAATCCATGTTTTGACCAGTATGAGAAGCTGCATTCATCGCTTGCTCCCGAACTTCATCAGGGTAAATAGGTAAGCCGAGTCGCTGCAGTCTCTTAAGTCTCGTGTTCCAGAAATTCTTTATCTCATTATCCGTTCGCCCCGGTAACTGAAAACGGAAAAGAAGATTAGAACATATCCGTAAGAAGACAAGCGAAAACGGAGAATGTAAAGGAAGCAGAGTTTTTGACATACTTCTGCAGCCATTCGTGCCCATTTGTTACCCATTGAAGCATGAAGCTCGATGACACGCTGCTCTTCCTTCTCCGTGAAAGCGCCTTTCTTCAAATCCGGTCTCAGGTGATTCACCCAACGAAGGCGGCAGCTTTTACCACACCGGAAAAGGCCAGAGTGCTTTTGAACAGCGTTCCAATTCCCATCACCATGTTTGTCAACATAAGCTATCAGAAGTTGGTCTTCCGCTGATGTCCAAGGGCCTTTGTGAAATGATTTCTCTATAGCAAAATCTTCGCCTGATTCAGAATCATGGCGAACTTTACCCATCCTGTCTGAGTTTCATCTATCATTCTAACACTCCCTCTTCTCTGATTGTGTCTGTAAATATGCTAAACAAAAAAAAAAAAAAAAAAAAAATCAGAATCTCTAGCTAAATAACTCACCAATCTAGCTAGAAACAGCAAATCCAAGAATAGTGTTCTACAATCACACTATAGCTCGTTATTTTATAACCCATAAGATTGTGTTAAAATAATCCAGCAATCCACAAAAGTAGAAACACAGCAAATTCAAGAATAGTGTTGTTCTTCAGTTACTACTGTTCATCAATTTATATAGCTCATAAGATGGTGAAACATATCTAGCTAAATAATTCACCAATCCACAAAAGTAGAAACAGAAAATTTCTAAGAATAGTGTTCTACAATCACACTATAGCTCATCAAATCAGCAATCCACAAAAGCAGAAACACAGCAAAATGAAGAATAGTCTTGTTCTTCAGTCACTACTGTTCATCAATTAGCTCATTTTGAAGGTGGAAACACCAGAATTTCTAGCTAACAAAATCAAAAAATAATTCAGCAATCCAAAAACTAGCAACAGCAAATTCAAGAATAGTGTTCATCAGTCACTATACAGTTCATCAATTTTATATAGCTAATAAGATTTGAAGTAAATGCGTCATAGATAATCTCACTGTAACATGAAATCAAAAACATTAACCAAAGCAAACCTCTAGCTAATATAACTCAGCAATCCACAAAAGTAGAAACTAGACTCTTTTCGAGCAACAGCAAATTCAAGAATAATTTAGTGTTCTTCAGTCACTACAGTTTCGTCAATTTATAGATCACAAGATGGTGGAAAATCAGAATTTCTAGCTAGCAAAATCTAAATAATTCAGCAATCCACAAAAATAGAAACTAGAGACTCCTTTCGTTCAATATCAAATTCAAGAACAGTGTTCTACAATCACTTTACTTCATCCATTTATAGCTCATAAGATGGTCTCTGTAAATATGCTGCAAAATCAGAATCTCTAGCCAAATATTTCACCAATCGACAAAAGTAGGAGCAGTAAATTCAAGAATAGTGTTCTTCAGTCACTGTACAATTCATCAATTTTATATAGCTCATAAGATTCGAAGTAAATGCGAGACGAATCTTAGATAATCACAGTGTAAACATGAAATCAATAAACTTAATCAAAGCAAAGCAAAGAACTCGTGTGTACCTCACTGAATCTCGGAAAAACCCAATCGCAAAATTCTCAGCTCCGATTGTGTCAAAAATAAAATAAAAAACCCACAGAAAACAAAAACCCAATAGCAAAATTTTCAGCTCCGATTTTTTAAAATAAAAATAAAAATACCCACAGAAAACAAAAACCCTAGTGATTGCAAAAGAACTCTCTATAGAAATCGGAGAATTGTAGAGCTCCTAATCAATCGAAAACCCAGGGAAAAAAATCGAATTGGAGAAGCTAGAAAGAAAAAAATTAAGGGATGCAAATGGAGAGAGAGATTTTACAAACCCTAACCAAAATCGATTGAAAAAAACCGGAAAAGAATTAAACATAGAAAACAAGCGAGAAAATGCTTTTCGAGAAAGCGAGACTGAAGAAGCGAGAGAGAGAGAAAGAGAGAGAGGAATCAACAAGAAAATAGGAACGAACCGTTTAAATAACAATTAAATAAAGATAAAAAAATTTAACGAAAAGAAAAAAATCAGATTTTTGCCGTAAGATCTGCAAAAATCGGAATTAGAGAAATGATAAAAGTAAAAAAATGGAGATCAGAGAGCGAATCTAGGGGAGATAAGCATGGAGATTTAAACACCTCTTTTGTGATTTATCAATCTCTGAGAAAAAGGTGTATGTTAGCGTTTTCTAATCACTTTCCCGCACCTGAGATTAATTTTCTTGGAATGCAAACAAGCAATCGAAAGAAAATATTAATTATAAATCTCTCCTCTCGCTTTATCTATTTATTAGTATATATGTTTTGATTATTTGAAGATAATTAATTACCAAAAATTAAACACATGTTAAATTTCTAGAGATAGGACCAAATCAAATCAGAATATTTTTATTCGATGGTAACTACAGATTAACTTAAAACTTAAATTATATTCTTTTAGGTATTTTCGAAAAAAATAAATTTATATGCCATTTTGTCATCCCAAATTTTGGGCAAAAAGTTTTAACTTTAAATATTAAGTAGATCTGGATGTATTGGTGAATCTTCGTTAAGTCGTCACCACATTGACTGGTTCGAACGCTTATGGGGAGGTTTGAAAAAAGATCCATAGACCATAGACCATCAGACTAAGATGACGAATAAATTCATCTTCTACTTGTATGATGAAAACTCATGTGTAGTAGACTGTGTATGTACTCCTAGTGTGCATTTTATGCAAACTATTGATTTGTCCACAAAACAAAAAAAGCAAAGAAACCATCAAAAATAAGAAAGAGAGAAAAAAAAAAACTCAGATTTGCGTTGTTTGCTTCTCTGGTGGCAGCAAGAATCTGCTACCGTAAGAGGGATTTTCGTCGTTTTTAGCTCTTAATCATCATGATTATGGTTCTAGGCGGATGAATCGAAGGCGAACTCATCCTATCTGAGATACGAGGCGTGGTTTTTCCGGCATAGTGAGCGAGTGCGCAAGCTCCAAGATTTCGACGGAGGAGTTTGGTGATTATTCGGAGGAGCTTCACTCGCTCGAGGACGGTGAGGAAGTCCCCTGTTGGAGATCTGTCGGTGCTCTGTCGATCTTTGAGGAATCTCTTGGTTTCACCGGTTTGGTGGGTGTATCATTTGTCGGAGGAGACTAAGGCGGTGGTGTGGTTGTTTCCACCGGAGGATGGCGGTTCCTCTGGCAGAGTTGTCAACTTGTCGTCGCCGGAGGTTGATGCTGACCAGATTGAAGATTGAGGTTTCGCATGGTGGTGGCGGAGATGTGTGCGGCGAAGCCTAGTTGGCTGTCGGGAGGGAAACACTTCTGTGAGTCGACTCTGGTAGAGGTCGGCGATTTCTTCTTCGCTTAAACCCATCAGAAGTAAAGAGGGCGATTCAAGGCGGTGAGCAGTTCTGGTGTAATTGTAAACTCAGAACAAGACAAATTGCATCAAAACGATCTACTTTATTCGATAGCCTCCAATGCTTTTTTATAGGGAATATAACAGAAGCAAATAACAAAAGCAAACAGAAACAAAGGACATACGACCTCAACTAGCTCAACTAACACCTACTAATCCGCTAACACGAATTGATCAACTAAAAACAAATGAGACCAAGTCTCTTATTCCTAACTTGACGCAAAGACTTCAAAACAACTTAACAAACCCTCCATTGAAATGAACCTTCTCAAGCATTCAGTTAACAAAGCTCATTCCAAATGCTTCTCGGATCCTCTAAAATGTTACCATCTTCAAAGGCTTCGTCATGATGTCTGCTAGCTGCTCCTCTGTGTTGCAACAGACAAGCTTAACAACACCTTCCTTGATTAGATCTCTGAGAAAATGATAACGAACCCTTATGTGCTTGGATCTCCCGTGCATCACTGCATTTTTGAAAAACTTAATTGTGAATGTATTGTCACATAGCAATGCCATTTCACCTTCTTGCTCATAGCCAATCTCCTTCAGTACTCTACTCATCCAAATGGCCTGACAAGCACACGTTGCTGCAGCAACATACTCTGCTTCAATTGTTGACAATGTCACGATAAGCTGCTTCCGTGAGGACCATGCGACAGCTCTTCCACTCATCAAGAAGACATACCCTGAAATGCTTCTGTTGTCATCTACATCTTCGGCATAGTCACTATTAGTGCAGCCGATAAGCCCTCTTCTTCCTTCTCGCTTGTACCAAATCCCATACTCCATCGTTCCTTTCAGATATCTCATGATCCTCTTCACCGCTGGAAAGTGTAGTTGAGTAGGATGTGCCATAAAACGACTGATGAGACTTACCACAAATATCAAATCATGACGTGTTGCAGTAAGATACATCAAGCTCCCCACCATCTGCTTATACAAAGTTGAATCAACTTTCACTCCAGTTTCGTCTCGACCAATCTTTTGTCTAGAAACTATTGGATTGCGGACATGATTGAAATTTTGCATTCCAAACCTCTCAATCATTTCAGATGCATACTTTCTTTGACAAATAAAGATACCATTAGCCTTTTGTGCAACTTCTATACCAAGAAAGTATCACATCTTTCCCAAATCAGTGATGTCAAACTCTTTCTCCATGGACTGTTTGAACTCATTCAGCAACTCAACATCATCACCAGTGAACAACAAATCATCAACATAGATGCTAACGATCAGAATTTTACCTCCTCTTCGTTTGATAAATAGTGTATGTTCACTGAAGTTGCTTTCGAACCCTTGCTTGATGAAGTAAGCCTCAATGCGAATGAACCAAGCTCTTGGTGCTTGTTTCAGTCCATAAAGCGCCTTGTGCAACTTATAGACCAAGTGTTTCTTCCGTGCTACCTCATAGCCTTGAGGTTGCTCTACAAACACATCTTCCTTTAACTCCCCATGTAAAAATGTAGACTTGACATCCAACTCGTAAACTCCCCAACCCTTTTGTGCTGCCAACGCGAGAATCATTCGCACAGTATCTATTCGAGCCACTCTGTGTAGTCTATTCCGTATTCTTGAGCATAACCCTTTACTACAAGTCTAGCTTTGAACTTGTCAACTTCTCCTAACTCATTGAACTTGGTTTTGTAAATTCACTTCACACCAATTGCTTTAACTTCATCCGGAAGCAACACCAAAGACCATGTCTGATAATTCTCTATGGATCGTATTTCTGCATCCATTGCTTCCTTCCATCTCATGTGTTTTGCAACCTCTTGAAAGCTCGTAGGACCTGTAATGACCATGAATGCCAGGTTTTCAAACTCAAGACCCTCAACTCTTTTCATGTTTGCTTCTTCTTCTGTATCTGAAATCTCTTCTCCAGTGATATCCTCGGCTGCCCAGACTGGTGGATTTCTCATTCTACCCACCACTGATGTTGTCGCTTCTGTTTGAGGGTCATTTGACATGGGAGGATCCTCATTCATGTTTGATGGCTCTTCTCCCGTTTCTACTTCTTCAGCTGCTTCTTTTTTATTCTCAGCATACGCTTCTTCTGCTGCTTCGTCTTCATCCTCAACATAATACTCATATTCGTCTTCCTACTCAAGCTCCATGCCCTGTTCACCCGAGTAGCTATCCTGCCAATTCCAGTTCTTATCCTCCACAAATATCACATTTCGGCTGATGTGAACTTTCTTTTCTACCAGATCAAACATTTTCTAGGCTTTGGATTCACTGATGAACCCTAGCAAGACACACTTCACGCTTTTGTCATCAAGTTTAGTTCTCTTGACATCAGGAACATGAGCATAGCTGATACAACCAAAGATCCTAAAGTGCTCATCTGAGGGTTTTCTTCCACTCCACGCCTCTTCCGTAGTCATGTCTTTTACAATCAGAGTGGGAGATCTGTTGAGAACGTGATTCACCTATTCCACAACATCAGCCCAAAACGATTTTGGTACTTCTTTTTCCACCAGAACTGCTCTCACCATGTTCATGATGGTTCAGTTTTATCGTTCAGCAATGCCATTTTGCTGTGGAGTGAAGGATGTAGTCAATTGTCTTTTGACTCCATGTTCCTTGCAGAACTCCTTGAACTCATTTGAGTTGTACTCTCCTCCTCTGTCCGTTCTGAGACACTTGATAAACATCTCTGTTTCCTTATCCACAAGTGTCTTAAACGTCTTGAATTGATGGAATGCTTCTGACTTCTCTAGTACAAAGCATATCCACGTTTTCTTGGAAAAATCATCGATAAAACTTATCAAGTACCTCTTTTGACTGTTTGAGGGTGGGCTAATCGGACCACAAAGATCAGAGTGGATGAGTTGCAGCTTCTCAGTTGCCCTCCATTTGGTCTGCTTAGGAAATGGTACTCGGTGATGTTTCCCTTTGATACACGCCTCACATGTGTTCTTCATGTCTGCAATTTCAGATATACCTACTACCATCTCTTTACTGTATAGTGTGTGAAGACCCTTGTGGCTGAGGTGCCTATAACGATGGTGCCACAATTCTGCTTTGTTAGAGGTATTGACATGTAGGCATCTTGTATCCTTCTTCTTGTCACTTGCTTCATTGATCAAGATAAACATCCGATTGGTGCTCATGACAGACTGCTATTTTTTCTTTAGAGGAGTAAAGTATGCTGCATGTTTTGCGTTCTCCTCCTTTGAATACCACATCTAAACCCTTCTCTTGAAGTTGCCCTACACTGAGCAGATTTTTCTTCAGTTCAGGGACATAGTATACGTCATTTACTACGTAGCTTATTCCCTTAAGCGCTATCCTCACCACACCTTTTCCACCAACTATCAGCTTGTGATTGTTCCTAAGCTTTACATTGTGCGTAAAGCTAGTGCACAAGCTTGAGAACATCCCTTTCTCTCCACACATGTGGTTTGAGCATCCATAATCCACGAACCATGCATCACTTCTCTTTGCTCATTGAAGTTCTACATATGCCATTAGTAGAACCTCATCTTCTTCTCCTATTTCTGCATAGTTGGCTTTCTGTGCTTTTGGACATTCATTGGCAAAATGTCCCAGATTGTGACAATTGTAGCACTCGATCAATGCCTTATTGAAGGTGTGTCATCTTTCTCTGCCTTATTGAAGGTGCGTCCTCTTCCTCTGCCTCGACCTCTGTAAGATCCTCCACCTCTGCCTCTGACATTAAGAGCTTGATCATCTTCTTCATGATTTGCTTTCTTAAATTTCTTCTCATGGACATATAAAGAGCTCTGCAGTTCATCAATCGTCATGCTGCTTGTGTCTTTGGACTCCTCAATAGACACCACTACATATGTGAATTTGTCAGTCAGAGTTCAAAGTATCTTCTCAACAATCTTCGAGTCTGGCATGTGTTCTCCGTTGCTTCTCATCTTGTTAGAAACTGACATTACTCTTCCAAAGTAATCATCGATTTTCTCATCAGTCTTCATTGCTAGAACCTCAAAATCTCTTCTTAGAGGTTGAAGAAGAGATCTCTTCCCCCTTTCATTGCCTCCAAACTCTCTCTTCATCGTTTCCCAAATGATCTTGGATGTTTTGCTATCCAAGATTTGCTCAAACAGAACTCGATCAATCGCCTGGAACAAGTAGTGTTTCACTTGATGATCCTTCATCTTCAGATCTTCAAATTGTTTCTGCTGTGATGGGGACATTGCGATTCCCACTATAGGCTCTGCATAGCCCTCATCCCTTGGCTCGTAAGAGATTCTCCATCAGTTCAATCTAATGATCGTAATGACCATCAAAGTGAGGTATCTTGGTGAGTGTTTTGTCGTCTCTCATCTTTTCTCTTTCTCTCAGTGTGATCAGTTCTTTTGTTTTGCTCTGATACCAAATGTAATTGTAAACTCAGAACAAGACAAATTGCATCAGAACGATCTACTTTATTCAATAGCCTCCAATGCCTTTTATAGGGAATACAACTGAAGAAAATAGCTAAAGCAAGCGAAAACAAAGGACACACGAGCTCAACTAGCTCAACTAACACCTACTAATCCGCTAACACGAATTGATCAACTAAAAACAAATGATACCAAGTCTCTTATTCCTAACTTGACGCAAAGACTTCAAAACAACTTAACATCCGGTGGCGTCCTCTGGTCTCGAGTACGCCGGCGGCTGCGAGTTATGGTTTTAAAATACCCCGACACAAGCTTTTCTTTTTGTTTAGCTTGTGCGTTTGTGTTTTCGGGTTGGTGTTTGCGTTTACGTTTAGCTAGGTTTAGACACCATTAGGTTAACCTAATTCTATTTCCAGCCCAGTGTTGCATTTTTATTTGGGTTCCGATTGGTAAGAACTGTGTCTGTAAACTTTTAGCTATAGAGATTTTAACTGTTAAAACAGTGACTGTTAGTTCATATATTTTTAAAAGTCTAATTGGTAAGAAAAATTGTATTATTTAGTTAAATATATATATTATGCTGAATTTAAATAAAATTATATTTATTAATCATTTATAAAGAAAATGGATTTAAAAAAAACGGAAAGGGGATATTAATAATTAATTAGTCAAAAAATATTTTCATAAAAATTGTATAATCTCACAAAGAGATTTTGATTTTTTGGAGGAGAGGAGAAGAAGAAAAAAGAAAAAAGAAATATTTTTTTTTTACAATCAAATGCTCACTGCCTCTTTAAACCATCTGCATTGTGAGTCTCTTGAAGGATCTCTCACAAGTAAAAAAAAGAAAAATAATAAAAAGAGAAGATAGAAAATGAGATGAGTCTCTCAAATGATCAAATGATAGAAAATGAGATGAGTCCCATAATAAAAAGAGACTCTTGAAATACATGCCTTTTTTTAATTGGCTCAATTTTCTTTGTAGATCTAAAATTAATTGTTAAATTAAATTAAACTTATAATATTAATATTATATTGGATAAATGAGTCTCTAACCAATGCAAATGCTGCTTTTAAAAAAATTGAAAATAAAGAACAAAATACGGTTACTAAACTGTAGATTTTAAAATTACTTAAAGTCAAAAAGTATGATTGGATAAATATTGACTGTAAAAAATATTAAAGCATTTACAGTACTCACAGTTTGACAACCAGTCGGGCCCTTGATTTCCTCGTTTCGAAGCCCATGTCCCAAATGGCACTTTGTGAAAAGTTTAATATAATATGATTTAAAAAAAATCATCAAAAAAAACTTTTGACTTAAATTTTATTTTATTAGACTAAGTTCATTTTTTTCAATGGAATTATATTAACATAAGATCATTATAATTTTTGAGTGACTAATGAAAAACCGATAATACAACAAACGTCAACTATAATTACTAAACCGAGAAAAGACACAAACAAACATCGGCTTTGAAGTTTATCTATGAACATGAGAACTATTGTAAACTAGGTGACCGCCCTCTCCAAGCGCGGACATTGAACCGGAATTATAATTAGTTCATCATTTTAGATCAATAACAACAAAATAAACAAGTCATTAATCTAAACAAAAGGTCCAAAAAGACCACATGAGTAAAAACATTTACAAACTCTAGGAGTACTACTTGCAACTTCCGATAACTAATCACCTATGAAATCATGGCTGGGCCATCGTCCAGTTGAGTTTTCTTCGTCACATCGCAATCTAAAACTGATCAAAACCGTATTTTAAATAAACCAAGAACTAATCCAAATGATGAATTATGTGTAAGATAATTCGAATCCAACAGGTTCATATTACCTAGCACGAAAATCACGTACAACCGGGATTTTAGAATTTAAAAAGAACTCACAACACTTCCGCATTCCGACGACACCTATAGAGCCTAATTAAAAAAAACAACTCATATCATAAGCCAAATAAAGAAATCCGGAACAGGGTAATAATGTGTCATATCTCATCAGTATCATGTTCAAGAAGATATCATTTTCATATAATCAAACATTATCGGCGTTATGTAAAATACTAAATACCTTCGAATTTATTAATACGCCACCACCTTAGTACACATACAACATCCCCACCACGAACCCAATTCCGTTTTAACGCAAAATCTTCAGCCACTCTACCCAAAGCAAAACATTCAAGGACACGCTTCTTACACAAGAAAACAGAAAATTTCCGAGCAATTCTAAACAATTGGAATATAATACAAAGACCAAGTAATATCATTTAATTACCTATCATCTTGCAACTCAAAATCAATCAGAGCATAATCATCATCCATCTTATTATCATCGTAAACCTTGAGCTCACCAACATTCACAACAGTATCGATCGCGTCTTCACAATATAAAGAAAATAATCATATCCTCATAAAAATAAAGTGATATTGCATACAGTGTAATACATATACCAGATCAAGCAGACAACGAAGCGACAGAGTATTTGATGTCCAAAGAACCCGCAAGTAGATCCCCAAAGTCAACCAAAGATATATATAAGTCATTTCCGAGATTAGCAATTCCAACAAAGCTTGTGCCATTGACGAATTTTAATTTGAATCGATGATTTGTGACTCGAGACAGACCATTAGAATATTTAACTACGAAACCATTGAAACGACTCCATACACCTTCAATCAACCCATCATCAAAAAGATGAAGGTATCGATTTCCAACCGATCCCTGAATTTTAGTTCTCTAAAGTCAAAAAGTTCATAAAAACACAACGTCAGCAGATAAATACTGAACAAATGGTAATGAAACGGATTATCATCATAAAAATGCTAATAAAACTAACATGTATGTATGTCAACAAAGATCATCTTTAACTTATCGTGATGATTCCCATCTGCCTTGCGCCACTTCTTAAGCAACTTCATTTTGATACCGCGATCGACAACCGTATGATCGATCTCAGACATTTTATTATAACTCCTCATCTCAGCAATAAAATAAAAATTCAACTTCAAGAACCACCTCTATGATGAATGAGGGAAAAGCTCTGCACATATAAACTCTCGATAACTCAAGTCTCGGTACCCACATAATTTGTCCAGGAAAGTATATCTCTGTTAGCAAAGATTTTAACATATCTGTAAACAGAGCTACTTCGGGAAAATCGACCACTTATGAATAAAGCCAATTTTTTTTTCTCCCCATAATGAACTGAACGTTCGTTTTCCAATAACCACATAATTGAACACAACAACTAATATTTAAATATTAAATAATTATAGAAGACGATAGGCCACCTCAACGGCGACACTTAGCACATCAACATATTCGATACAAGAGTCATGTGATATACTTATAATTATTATATAATGAATTGATAGACCGCGTATGGTCAAGCTACATCACAATTGATGCATCAACTGATCCATTAAGCCTAATTGAACCATTTGATCTCACTAACAATATTTGTGTAGAAAACCGTGCACATCACAAAAAAATATATTGCTTAACTATTGATAAGAGGTTTCTTGGTGTGTTACTTAACAATTACTCAAGTTACTACTCATGTCATTGTAATACTTGAGGATCAATCCATATGGATATGGTTAAGACACTAGGAATTCATACAACTTCTTAATCTAAGCTAGCAAATAAGTTTTGGAATTAAACTAACAACCTAAATGATCCAAATGAACCAAAGCAAGCTAATTAACTACTAATTAAGATTATCAAAATACTAAAACGAATCCAAGGATGGGGTTATCAATCTAAGGTGTTCCAAGAATCAATCTTTGATGCCAAACAATCACAATATAAGCTAATCCCTAGGCTTTGAACTCAATAGCTAGACTAATCCATTTTCATGGCACTAATCCTTTCATTAATCATCCTAATCAAGATCTAGCTTTCATTAGTGAAAAGGAAGTTAACAAGCATTATGAAACAGTTCTAAATTGCTAATAAACATCCTAGATAATCATTTCCATGAGTTAGGAATGTAAATCCCTTGTTTAGTTGGTTGGGGAATTTCATTAAACACCTTGTGGGTGTGAAATTCCCTAAGGCCTAGTTTTAGCATGATCAAGGCTAAACTATCATTTAGAACACTAAACAAAGAGGGAAATGAGGAGATCTAACCCTAGGCGTCAAGATTAACCCTTAAAACACCCTAGATCTAACCCATCCTTAGATCCTAATGAAACTACTCACTAATCATGGTTAATCCCTTAAATCATATGAAAGAGATAGAGATAAACATGATTAGAGAGATAGAAGATGAAAGATTAAAAGAGGTAAATACTAGATTTGCATAAACTTAAAGAAATGTTTTACAAAATCACTTAGAACCCAAAAGGGAAAGTTTTTAAGCAAGAACAAGAGATTAAAAGATACTTAGGAAAAATTAGGTCTTTTCCTATTTATAGTGAACAGTGGACGACCCGGATCAACCCGGAACAAACCGGGTATTGACCCGGTTTAGGTCTTAAAATCGGGCAGCGTATATACGCTGCTAAATGTTTCCTCAAGGAGTGTGTCGACCTTGGCAGGTCGACACAGATGCCCGATACACCAATCTTCAACTTCGGATGAGATGTGTATCGACCTTAGCAGTCCGATACGAATGCCCGATACGTCGTCTTCAAAACTCCGGGTGGCCTGTGTATCGAGCTTAGTAGCTCGACACAATCGTCCGATACGCGCACTCCGTCCTCCCTGCCGAGTTATATCGACCTTGGTAGGTCGATACCAAGGTCGATACACTTCTAAAATTTGTCTGCTCCATGTTTGGCTCCCTTCTTTTCTTCCTTCTTGTCACCCAACTCTCCAAAAAGGTCTTCCAAGCCTCCATAGTACCTAATTAGGACTCAATATGCACAATATGCAACAACCTAAGCTAAAACTTGCTTAATTTAACATGGACGCAATTTGGACTAAAAATAACTAAATGAATGCATAAGTGAATGCAAAGCTATCTAAAATGGGTGCTAAAACATGCTAATTTATGAGTATATCAACTATGCATCTAACTTTATTACAAATGCTCAAAGTAACCACGAAACGATTACGTTTGATATTATTTATTTTCATCATGCCACATCAAACAGTTGTAACCGTACATAAACCATATTCCGCCAATAATATTGAACATAACACAGCTTAAAAATACAAATAGAATCCATGTTACTACATATATGTCTCAACAAAAGTAAAAAGTATACGAAATACACCACGCGAGACCTCTTCCGTATTTAATTAATGAGGCATCAAGAAGATGCTTCCTCATCTCCATAATCCTCTTCCAAACTATCTCCTACACTGATGACATATATACATCAAAGTTCAAACAATAAGATATATATAGGATACCCAGTTTGCATATGACAAAAAATTTAAACAGTAAGACCAAGCACAAATCCCACATTGTATCCCTCAGCTCATGAGTCTCTTGAAGATCAAGATCAAATAGAATCCTCGAAACTCTAACATGATCTCAGAAACACTGTATTCCTCTGAACAATCATAAACTAAATAAATTATTACAGATGAATAACGAATCTAAACATATTATAATTGAGATCTATGAATCTTACCATTCTGTTTAATGACACGCCAGTCAGTCAGAACACAAATCACCAATAAATCACCACGACAATACCATTTATCATTGAAGTCAATTGCTAAATTTCCATGAACAACACATTCTAACTTACGATCACTATAAATATGTTAGAATATATCGATTCAATAAGCCCAACCCAAAATTTGCAAACATATAACTAAGACTTACGTTTCATCCCTTAACGAAAACTTGATCCTTGCAGTCATTTTTGATTCAAATATTTCCAGTGTCCGATCTCGAGCTAGTTCAAGCTCGCCAACATCGCACAGTGCTCCGACCAAATCTGATATTTTAAATCAATTTAGATAGACATAATAAAAAGCATATGCATATGTCAAATAACATAATAAAAAGATTGTTTTGGAGAACATACCAACCGCACAACTTCTTTCAAAGTTTCCCATATGAAGGTCCTGAAAATTAAGAATTCGCATAAAAGGATGATCACTCCTATAAAAATCACCCGTCTTAAAATCACCCGAGACTATAGTGCTAGATGCAAACTTGATTCTCCAAGTATTCGAGGTTATGCGCCTCAGAGAGTTCGCCGAAACAACCGTAAAATTCTTGATAACATTCCACTGTCCCTTATGAAGAGTCCTTGAAAAGTATGGAACCAAATCCTCATCCCCAACAGATGCTTGTATTTTCGACCCCTTAAAATGTTTACAACTCATATCAGCTAGAACGCAGTGCGAGAAATAAAATATTATAATAAAACGACGACTAAATCTTACATGTTTGTCAAGAAGAATGAAGTGGAGGACATCGTCGCCGCCTGGAACCAGCTCGGTCTCCTATAGACCCTAGCTCTTAGTTTCCAGTCGGTTTTTGGAGGCACCAATTCAGAGATTTTAGAAATTATAATCATGTTAGAAAAAAAAATTTAGAGAGAAATTACCGAGTAATTGTTTTTTTTCAAGCAATTTCTGGATCTTGACGAACATGCATCTCAAATACATACAGTGACCATTATCAGAGACGCATGATCTCAGAATGGCTATAACCCAGCCACATAATGGTTTCAAATGATAATTATTACCAGAGAGAAGAATCAATGCATCGAGGCAAACGAAACCAGCTTTTACTATTCTGTCAGTTTTATTATTTCGAGATCAATCTCACGTTCCAAAGCATAACAGATAATTAAAAGACTTAACATTAAAAGCTACTTAATCGTTACACGACAAATCACGAACCCAACTCAACTGTCCCTAGAAGACACATAATCGATAAACTTCAAACCCATCACCCGCACACTATCGTCTCGGCCCACAAACCTAATTTAAATAACAATACTAATGTAAATAATTATATATATTTTGAGCCCACATTTAAACCCAATGGATTATCTGCAACTTCGGTGTTTAAAATAAATCTACTGAAAATATAACCCTAGAGTTTCTGTATAAATATATTGGTCTTATCGGAAAAGAAGAATAAGAAGGGACGTAATTCACGTGAGCAATAGACATAACATTCCTTATTTACAACTCATTATATTTCAGTTCTCTATTTTTTTTTTAAACTATTCTTAACAGAAGGACACAACTATTGAAGATGACTATCATGCCAATTCATCTACCATTAAACCAGAACACAATATTTATGGAAGACGATGCCGAACCAAAGGTTGTAAAAACCAAATTCCTGGCTTGGATGTATTGTAACAGTGTGTATCCATAAGCAAGATTTCTTCGCTACACGGAGTTCCCATCGTGATGGGTTTGGCACCAAAAAACCAAGGAATGGCTTCCCCGTCGTCACAATAAAAAATAAAACGTTCCTTACAATGTGAGTCTTCCATACATCCCACAACGATGCGGGGAGATTTTCTATCTACGAACTTTGCGTTGTTACAGGACCAGCGTCTTCTGATGATATCGAAACGGTAAACGGTGTGTTATATTCGACTTTCGTCCAAGCATGCACTGCAATGGAATTGATCGATGGACCTCAATCCAAAGTATAGAAGAAAAGCATTGATAAAATTTTAGGGTTTTTTTAATATATTTTGGTATTTTATTTTAATATTAACGTTCTAAAGTTTTTATGATTTTTCATAATATTAATTTAACGATGATGAGGACATTCTGAATTTGTATTTGCCAATATCCCAAATTGTATCTATCCAATTTAGATTATAAACTATCTAAATTATGCTAATATTCTAATACGCTATCTTATGATAATATATTAGTTTAGTATATGTACATCCAAAGATATTTTTCACCTTTAGTATTATCATATAACAATATAAATTTAAAATACAACATCTTTAAATACAATTCATGTACCATAATATTAAAAATAGGTGAACACGAGCATAAAGAGAATATCACGTGCCTACTTCCTAATTAAACACAATTTTAAAACGCATTAAAATGAATTAATTACATTTTTTGTTTTTAAATATAGACATATGAGGAAGATATCACCATACAAATATATTATACATATCTAATGCACAATATTCAAAAAAATAGCGGCTATATATATATATATGTATGCTTTGCAAATACTACCTAACTAATATTGAAGAAGAGAGAACAAAGGTAATGTATAGCATCTACATATAATTCATCTTACGCAAGGTCAATGGTTGGAAATCTTCTAATCTATTTCCACCTTACTTCTACATGATTAATATATCTCTAAGATGACAATCCTACCAATACACCTACCATCATCTCCATCTACAATGTCAATGGATGTATACTCGGAGACAACTGTCAAGAAAAACAAATTTTTGGGTTTGATGGATTGTAATAGACAATATCCAGAAGCCAGGAAGAGTCTATACACCGAATTGCCATTGGACTGGGTTTGGCACTCAAAAACTAAGGAGTGGCTCCCCATGCGTCGACTTTGGTACAAAGAAAACGGCGCACGTCTTCCAAACTACCCACGACATCGTGGAGAGATTTTCAACCTAAGAACTCTGCTAACGGTTGTGAGAGGTCCAGTGTGTTTTGACGATATCAAAACTGTTAACGGTGTTATATATTCGACCTTTGCTCAGGCATGTATTGCGATGGGATTGATCCGTGCAGAAGAGGCTCAAGATTAAAAAGTCCGCTTGATAAAGTCGACAAGGTTGTTTTTTAATGATGGCAGTTTTTCTACACAACAGTTTTTTTCATATTTTGTTATTTATGGCTTTTTTTAAAGTAATATTCACACAATGATTTGAATACTTTCATACATTAATGCTACGAATACGATAGAAACCAACCCTGCGATAAGTTTTCAATGGCCACAGCTTCTCGAATCATCGATAAATAACATCATACACGATTCTAACACAATTATAATATTCATATATACGTTTTTCCTTACAATTTAAACCAGTTTTAATATACATGTGTATTTCTTTCACAACAACCGTATAATATGTATATATCACATATTATCATTTTCTAATTAGAATGATGTCTCAATGTGATGGAACACTTTTTGAAAATAGCATTAGTTTAATCGCTCGTTTTGCAAAGCGCCATTTTTGTCACGGCCGAACAGATTTTATAACAGCCAGACGTTTATAAAGCACAATATTCTTCCATTAACGCACAATAATTATTAAAATATTCGGTAGCAACGATGCTTAACGGCGGAGACAAATCCTGCTAATTATGAAAAAAAAACCCATAACGTTGTAAACACTATAAAAAAACTAAAGCACAACCTTAAAGGAAACAATTCTAAGTCAGCTTATCAGCATTAAATCAACCTAAACGTTTAGGTAAATCACATCTAACTTTCTCACACATAGACTTCCTCTTGCCTAGAATGGAGGATGACTCCAATAAACATGTAGACAACCTAACGTTACCACAATCACTATCAAAATCAGCTGCATAATCATCAACGGCGTTGCCTAAGTGCACCGAACAATAACTGTCATATGGTATCCTAAAAGAAATAACAAATCAATATGGGATCAAGGAACCATTGCTATAATAACGGTTAACACAATCCAGAGAATAAAAATCTATCAAAGTAAAAATAAATAAAAAAATAAAAGCAGAGACCTAACCTTGATCTGAACTTGGAAACTAGTTCAAACTCATGATTCAAATAGAACCGACTTGCAGGAGAGGCCGACAACGATAAGACTCCTTCGCAGGTTTTTATCAACACACTTGTGATGATCAAAACAACATTAACATCCATTACACCTCTGAATTTATCCTCAAAACTCTCAGCTTGTTCGCCATACAATGTTAACTCTTTCTCAATTCTAGAAACTTCTCCACCGACGTTTCTGTAATCGACACGAAAGATAATAATCTAACAAAACACACACCTACGATATATATAATCAAACATAATCACAATTCCCTCTGACATACCCTTCCACCAGCAAAGTTAAGACTACTCTCCTAACTGATATGCTCAAGTTTATCCTAGAGCTACTCTCTCAAATTAAGAGATCAGTGCAGTATTTAGGGATCGAATCCACATGGAATGAAATAGTGACACAACAGATTTCTAAGTTCGAATTAAGCTAAGAGGAAAGAATTAAAAGTAAAAGACAGCGAGCAATTTAAAAACGGTGTAAATTCAGGAGACAAAATGCTAGGCTATGGAAAATTCGCAGGTATGATTCCAAATTGCAGAATAGAAAACTGTCAGGATATTTATTAAGAACCGTTCTAGAACTCGAAACACAATAAAATCAACCAACTCTCGCTGCGAAGATTATCTATATATAAACCCTAGAATTCTAAATCTCTTTGCAAATCCTATCAGACAAGCATTAATAACAGGTTCGATTGTTCACAAAATCCCTAAACTAAATCTCTTTGCAAATATGTATTTTGCTCATCTAACATTAGTCCAGGCAATCAATAATACTCTCGCATCTATTAATTAACCTAAGATCAGATTCTAGGTCGCAAAGCTATAATAAGCATTAATCACAAATCCAGATGAAGAACAAACAGATTAATCCCAGCGGTAATTCAATTCTAACAACCTATCATCAACCCTTAAATAACCCAAAAACTAGCAAACTACTTAGACATGGTGATTAAAGAAAACATCTAAAATAATTTGCTGCATAAAAGAAATCAATAGAAACAAAAGAATTCCAAATCTGCTCGGAAGGAGTCTGATTCTTCTCTCCAAAAACTCTCTACAAATCTCTCTCTAAAATAAAGTGTGTAGCCTAAACAATGGCTCTAAAAATCCTTAAATAAGGGTTAAAACACGAGTGAGACACTTTTTCAAATAAGGAAAACTTATGGGCAATTTCCTTTTTCTTCAAAACTTGTAAAGTCACGCGTTTCCTTCTTGCCACGATTGGTGTCGATCGACACCAAGGGTAGTGCCGATCGACACTCCTTGTAAAATCCAGCTCTTGACTTCATCTCTTCGCAGCTTCTTCCACAATGCTCCAGAATCCTTCAAAATCTCTAATTATGCTCTAAACGTACTTCAACCTGTAAAGACTCTAATAGGACTCTAAAAAGACCAATAGACTCTATAAATAAGACTTATATCATGGTCAAAAACCGGTAAAAACCATGATATATCAACTCCCCCAGACTTAGCTTTTGCTTGTCCTCAAGCAAAATAGAAACTAAGCATAGAGTCGAGGTTTGAAAACAGAAACAATCAGCTAATCTTAGGAACGCCACATTGAACCAACACTCTTGAATCCACATACCATAGAGCCAACCTTAGGTAGTATTTCGGTGTACTTACCACAAGCTTAGCAATCTCCCAAATCAAGTCCAAACCCCTTAGAGAAAACCAGATTCTCCACTGTTAACCCCTAAATCAATTAAGCGTGTGGTCTCATCGAGGGAGTATCGATCAAAGGACATTATAGATTCTTTCCCTTCCAGGCTCCTGAACAAAACAATCTCTGTATAGCTCTCTTATTTTCTCTTCCCTTAGTCGATTTCTCCCTACTTTTCTAGGGTATCATTTTTTTTTCTATCGACTTTCTTTTCTTTTTATAGCGCAAAAACGGTGCCACTCACTAATTGTGTTCCTTGTGAGAAGACATGTTCATGAGTATAGGCGCACCTTCATCGTCCTTATCAGGACTCAGGTTGTCGTTCTTAGACTTATACTTTTTATTTTTCTAGGGAAAATCAAAGAGAGACTGCACCTGTCCTATCTTGTTAGTCCTGAAAGAGGAATCAAGTCCAATGCATACCAAGCCCCAAGATGAGAAGTTGAAGTTAACAACAAAGTTTCTAAACTCTCCAGGAATCTGAACTCTCCTTGTTAGATTGATCCACTTGTAGCTTTCTACCTAGTAAAACCTGCAATCAACTACTATGGAAATGGTCCTTCAAGTGTCAATGTTCTGTGGTTAGTTCCAAGATGAACATCGGTTAAATAAGATCGATGTATAGCCTGTGAGCGAGAGAAGATGAGCCATTCAGATGCAACCAAGAATTAAGCATAATATATTTCCCTACGAAGATAAGGACGGAAGACATAAGGTATTTGTATACATGTAGACCGACATAGACATGCTCCGTAAATTTTAATCAAAATTTCCAGTTTTACCGTAAAAATCACATTCGGATAATTATAACGAAATTTGTTAATATTCTTATTTGTATTCGAATCAAAAATGTTAATAAGTACACATATTCTTTTTCGGATATATTTTACACACATGGAACTGTACACATCAGCTAATTTATCAATTTGAATAACAGCCATATATATGAATATTAGGCATATATATTACAATAGTTCGGCTATCAAACATAAACACGAAATCCTACTCATGCAATCTAACCTCGAACTATCTCTATGAAAGACATCAGTTTTACAAAATTGTTAATAAACATATATAAAGAGTGCAAAACAATGGAGATGATGTTTACTACATTATAAATGAGGCAGATTTCAAAAGAAACCGATATATTAGAAAAACAAAAAAAAATCCAAGACTCAAGAAAAGACTTTGAATGTATGATGATCACGACACTTAAAAAAAAAAAAATCAAATTCCACATCTAGGTTAGGCAGAACTATTTGCGTGACGTGCAATCAACCGGTCCAGATTATTATAGCTCGCACCTGCCGAACTTCAAGAAGATCGGGGTTCAACAGAATCAGAGTACAATTGTACATAGTTATAGCCCTCCAACAATTGCGCTGCTTAAAGATTCTAGCAAACCTTACAACACAAATGTTACTTTACGCCTACTCCGTGACAAAGAAGTCAGGATCTCCAATGCAATATCATTGCGCATGAGCAATTGCAAACGAACATCACTGCGCAAAATTAAACAAACTCTATATACAATGTTGCAATTGTAAAAATATAAAATCAATATACAAAGGAAAAAAAAAACTTACGATTCATTACGAAGTTCAAGATACACATCTCCCCAGTCTTGGCTATGATCAAACGTCTGACTACAATGCGTAAAAGTTCCAACTACCGCAACATGCCCAATCAGATTTGCCAAACACGAATTTACAAATCACATTCATAACAAATTAAAAGAAGACACACAAAAAGGATCTAAAAACTTGTAGCGAGTATAGCAAATATACCAACACAAAAGGTAGGATCGCGACGACCAGCATGAATATCACCAAACCCAACGAAACCAAAATAATTATCACCAACAATGGATGAAATTTTAACAAAAGAAGTCAATGAGTTCCACATGATTTTAAAATCATGCAAGGTCGGCCTGAAATCGCCAGTTTCAGGTATAAGCCCAAACCCATCTAAAACCACTGAATCACCCTTTTCCACCTCGGAAGCAAAATGATAGATAAATTCTCTTGGTAAAGAAGTGTGAATCTTATCACCCTACAGATCAAAATTGGGTAGTAATGAGTACCGATTATTTATTTACCAACCTAGAAATTAAAACAATCGATAATTTCATAATCGTTTCTCAGAACCAATTCAAAAACTAAAAGAATAATATAAACATGTTATTGATAGTACCTTATCATCACCTAATACCAAATCCAACGTTGCTTCGTTTCCAGTAAAATGTTTGAATTTACTGATAACTTTGACTTGAACACGACATGGATTCCCCAACGGAGTCAACTCTGAGATTTCCGTGAAAGACATCACGCATTAGAATCGAAGCAGAAAAAGATATCATAAGACGAACAATTATACCATCCAGCAAACAAACATCAATATTTATATATAAATATAAATATAATAATCCAAATCACTAAAACCAGAATTTTTAATTTCAAATTCAAGTTAATCGTCTATGAATTAAATTTTAGTTTATAGTCTATGACTTATATCGAAGTTTATCACCTATGATTTTAACAATATATATAGGGAATCAATAATTACTTTTTTCGGATAATAGTGAGAATGGTAAACATATACACACTCATCGAAAAATGTCAGTATTTACATTTTTACCGTTTAAGAAATTATTTAATTTTATTGGAGATGATAAATGCTAGAATAGAGACTGTGATTGTTCGATCTGTTAGTTTATGACTGTTGTATAATTTTTTTAAATCGAACCGAAGCATTTATGGTTGATCTAAATGTGTTCTTACTTGTATCATTCAAATCGGTGTTCTCTATTGAAGAAATCGCTATAGGATTGTTATTTTCTGTTTCCTGATAACCGATCTGTGTTTAGAAATTCAATCTTGGTTGTTGTTTTTGTCTCTGCAAATTCCAAAAGTCGATTTCATTGAGAAAAACGTGCTGCATATTGTTGATTTGTATTGTTTGTTGTGATCTGTTGTGTCTAGTTGTTAAATCGTACCCATCTGTTGTTGTTTACACTGGATTAGTTATGTTTTGTTTGAAGAACTTGTAACTGTGTTTTCATTCAATTTGTGTCAGGTACAATGGTAAATCCAGAGGAAGAAGAAGATAATGTTAACATGAGAAACAACAAACTCCTCATGGATGCTATGATGGCACATATGCAGAAAATGATGAATGACAAATTTGAGGAAAGGGACAGAACATGAGCTGAAATCAGACAAACTCATGGGCAGAACGACATATTCACAGATGCTGCAACAGATCAATACTATCAGAGAGGAAGTGATGCTTCACAAGGCAGCCATAGAAGGCACGTGCGTAATAGAAATCAAGATGATCTTCTAAGAGACAATCTCAAGGGCCTGAAGATCAACATTCCCCCATTTCATGGCAGAACCGATCTAGATGCTTATATGGAATGGGAAAAGAAGATTGAGTTGGTCTTCAATGTGCAGCAGTATACTGAGCTAAACAGAGTCAATATCGCTGCAACAGAATTTCATGACTATACCTTGAGTTGGTGGGATCAACTTGTCACGACCAGAAGAAGAAATCAAGAGCAACATGTGGAAACTTTGTCTGAAATGAAAAGTCTGATGAGGAAGAGGTTTGTTCCTAGTCACTATCACATGGAGCTACATCAGAAGCTGAGGAAAAATACTCAAGGATCTCGGACAGTAGAAGAATATTATCAAGAAATGGAGTTATTGATGCTGAGAGCTAATGTAGCAGAAGATCAAGAAGCTACAATGTCACAGTTTCTAGGAGGTTTGCACCAAGAGATTCAAAACAGGCTGGAAACTGAGCATTACATGGAACTTGAGGAGATGTTACACAAAGCCATTCTGTTTGAGCAACATATTAAGAGAAAGAGAGCCTCACGCTCTAACTTCAGTCAGGGTTCTTCTTACACACAGCCAAGCTATTCAAAGGAAGACAGAAGCGCTTCTACTAAGGATTTCAAGCCAACCGTGTACTCTAAGCCTTCAGATGCGACTAAAACTATTACTCCAGCACCTACAGACTAGAAAGGAAAAGCTAAAGAAGGTGTTGTTAGATCTAGAGATGTCAGCTGCTTCAAATGTCATGGAAAGGACATTATGCAAATGAATGTTCTAACAAGCGTGTGATGATCCTTTTTAATATGATCCGTGTAAGATCTTTCTCCAAAATCGTCACTTTAGAAGCAAGTAGGATGGGAATCGTTTCTGGATGGTTTAGAACGAATGGATTTGAGTAACAATGGAGTGATGTGGTCACACTAAGGCTGCGGAAATCCTTAGATTTACCAATGGATCGAGAGGTCACACAAAGGGAATGAAACTCCTCTGATTTACCTATTTTGATCTAGTTCTTAAGAGAGTTTGAGAATAAAAAGCTAGATAAAATAAACTGAGGGTTTACAAGGAGTATATATAGGGAACTTCAGAGGGAAGCCCTAAATACACGCCTAAGATAACAAATAAAAATACAACTTAAACATAACATAAGCTAAGAAATAACATAAGTTTAAATGATAAAAGAAGCGGCTGGACAAAAGCTTCTTGGGCTTGATCTTCGATTCATCAAATGGGGTTTTAAGGAGGTGAACAAAAGCCTCATTAAAAACCTTGACAAGAAAACCCAGTGGGACAAAACTTGTCAAGGGAAAAAGAGCACAATTGAACACCTTACCCATTTGATGAAATCAATTAGCTTGAATCAAAACCAGAATGGTTTGATAAGCCTCTCTTTCTCCTCCCGCATTCTCTAAGTGTATAAGTAGAGAATGTATGGTCTCCTTGAGTTTCTTAGCTCTTGCACGCGTCATTGGTCCGCTTGGTATAGCTAAAGCTTCCTCAGGTTCAAGCTCTGGTACATGCTCGGCTACAAGCTCCGGTTCTAGTCCTTTGTCCTCAGTCATGCTCATATCATCCCCTCCCTCTTGAAAAGGATTTGTCCTCAAATCTGCTTCATCTGCAATAAAAGGAGAGAGATCAGAAACATTAAAACTAGAACTCACATTATACTTACCTTGGAGATCCACTTGATATGCATTGTTATTGATTCTCCTTGTGATCGTGAATGGACCATCAATCCTGGGCATGAGCTTGGATTTTCTTTCTGCTGGGAACCGTTCTTTTCTCAGATGCACCCATACTTGGTCTCCAACTTCAAAGATCACTTCATGTTTTCCTTTGTTAGCCTGCTTCTCGTAGAGCTTAGTCTTTTCCTCCAAATTCTTTCTAGCCTTCTCATAAATTTGTTTCACCATTTCTGCCTTTTTCTGTCCATCTACACTAGATCTTTCACTTAAAGGTAAAGAAATTAGATCCAAAGGAGACAAAGGATTAAGGGGCCATTTGGTGTTAGAACTGTAGAGACTTTAGAGCATTTAACAATATTTACAGTATTTATTTATCCAATCAAACTTTTTTGACTGTTTTATTTTTTAAAGTCTTTAAAGCCTAATAACTGTTTTTCTTTTTGGTTTTCAATATTTTTTTAAAGTGTAATTTTCGGAACTTTACAAATTTTAACAGTCTCGCTCTCCACATAAATAAATGAAGTTTTTTTTTAATTGTTTTCTTCTTTCCCCAAAACATTTAAAAAGTCTTTTTAAAACTATATTAAATTTATCATAAAAGTTTTTTCGACTAATTAATAGTTAACTTATTTTTTCCAATCTTTTGAGATCCATTTTTCCTATATTCAATTAATTTTTATATTATATGACTAATTAGATTAAAAAATAATATAATTTCTTTTTTTATAAATGAATTTTAATCATAAAAATTTAAATACAAATGGTGGTATATTTAAAATTTACCATTATAATTTATGTCACCTCCATAAATATATCATCACATATATTTAAATTCAATTTAATTTTATCTTTGAAAAAAATATATCTAACAGTCACAACTTCTACAGCTTTTGTTAACAATCAGACTTTAAAAAAAAATTAAAGTAACAGTCACAGTTTTTAAAGACAAAATCTCTACAGCCAGAAGTTTACAGTGACAGTTTACAGTCACAGTCCTTACCAATCAGGCCCTAAAGCCATAGAAAATTTGAAAAGGGGAATACTTAGATGCAGAATGAACTTCATGATTATATGCAAACTCTAAGTGAGGCAAACAATCTTCCCAACTCTTAAGATTCTTTTTAACTAATGCACGCAAGAGAGTACCTAGAGTTCTATTAACTACTTCAGTCTGGCCATCAGTCTGAGGATGACAAGTAGTAGAAAACAGAAGCTTAGTTCCTAGCTTAGACCATAAGGTTTTCCAAAAATAGCTAAGGAACTTAGTATCTCTATCAGACACAATAGACTTAGGCATTCCATGCAAACGCACAATCTCTTTAAAGAATAAGTTAGACACATGCAAAGCATCATCAGTCTTATTGCAAGCAATGAAATGCGCCATTTTAGAGAACCTATCAACCACAACAAAGATAGAATCCTTCCCTGTCCTAGTTCTAGGCAATCCCATCACAAAATCCATAGATATATCATTCCAAGGATGAGTAGGAATAGGGAGAGGTGTATACAAACCGTGAGGCTGGACCTTAGATTTGGCATGTTTACAAACACTACACCTGTTACAGATTCTTTCAACATCACGCCTCATGTGTGGCCAATGAAAATGAGCTTTCATCACATCTAGAGTCTTAGCAACGCCAAAATGACCCATTAAAGCTCCTCCATGTGCTTCCCTAGTAAACAAATCTCGAAGAGAGCAGTTAGGAATACACAGCCTGTTTTTATAAAAGAGAAATCCATCTTGTTTAAAATAGTTCTCTGAAGTAAACTTTTCACAAGATCTATAGATTTCCTGAAAATCTGAATCATTAAGATAGAGTTCTTTAATCTGTTCAAACCCCAACAGTCTAGCATCAAGAATAGAGAGAAGAGTGTACCTTCTGGATAATGCATCGGCTACTACATTATCCTTACCTTTTTTGTACTTGATGACATAAGAGAATGTTTCTATGAACTCAACCCACCTTGCATGTCTTTTGTTGAGTTTCTGCTGACCTTTTAAATTTTTTAGAGACTCATGGTCTGTGTGAATGACGAATTTCTTAGGCCAGAGATAGTGTTGCCACGTTTGGAGAGCTCTAACCAAGGCGTACAGCTCCTTGTCATATGTTGGATAGTTGAGAGTTGCTCCTCCAAGTTTCTCACTGAAGAACGCTATAGGCTTCTTATCTTGCATCAAGACTGCCCCAATTCCTACACCAGAAGCATCACATTCAATCTCAAAGGTCTTTACAAAATCTGGTAAAGATAAAACAGGAGCATGAATAAGCTTCTCTTTTAGGCATTGAAATGCTGTTTCTTGAGCCTTTTCCCATTTGAGTCCCCAATCCTTCTTGATGACTTCGGTTAAGGGAGCTGCTAAAGTGCTGAAATCTTTAACAAATCTTCTGTAGAAACCAGCAAGGCCATGAAAGCTGCGAACTTCTCCTACAGTCTTAGGACTTGGCCATTCCTTGATTGCTTTCACCTTCTCTGCATCTACTTTGATTCCATCTGCACTCACAACAAAACCTAGAAAAACCACATTATCTGTGCAAAAGGTGCATTTCTTAAAATTCGCAAACAAAGTTTCCTTCCTAAGCGTTTCTAGAACCATTTTAACATGCTCAGTATGCTCGCCTAGACTCTTACTGTATATGAGAATGTCATCAAAATAAACAACAACAAACAGACCTATATAAGCTCTAAGCACATGATTCATTAAGCGCATAAAAGTACTAGGAGCATTAGTCAATCCAAAAGGCATGACTAACCACTCATATAAACCATGCTTAGTCTTAAATGCAGTTTTCCACTCATCACCCTCCTTCATCCTAATCTGGTGTTATCCACTCTTAAGATCAATCTTAGAAAATATGCTAGACCCATGTAATTCATCAAGCATATCATCTAATCTAGGAATAGGGTGGCGATACTTCACTGTAATATTGTTGATTGCTCTACAATCAACACACATACGCCAGCTTCCATCTTTCTTTGGTACAAGTAAGACTGGCACAGCACATGGACTCATACTTTCACGAATATGGCCCTTCTTCATCAGCTCACTAATCTGTTCTTGAAGTTCTTTAGTCTCTACTGGATTAGTTCTATACGCTGGTCTATTAGGAAGAGAAGATCCTGGTACAAAATCAATCTGATGCTCAATTCCTCTGATTGGTGGCAAGCCTTGTGGAGTTTCTTCAGGAAAGACATCACTGTATTCCTGCAAAAGATTAGTCATCTCACTCGGCAGCACCGGTGTAAGGTTAGACAGATTAAGCAATGACTCTTTATAAACAAATAGAAGCATAGAATGATTAGAGTAGAAAGCTTTCTTAACTTCACTGGATTTAGCAAAGAAGTTTGGACGCTTAGACTGAGAGGAGTCTTTCTTCTGATCAAGATAAACTTCATGTGGAGTCATTGGAACCAGAGTAGTCTTCTTCCCTTTATACTCAAAAGTATGGCGATTTGTGAAGCCATCATGTAGAACCTTTCTGTCTGATTGCCAAGGACGTCCTAGCAGTATATGACTTGCTTCCATAGGCAGAACATCACATAGAATCTCGTCCTCATACTTGCCAATAGACATAGATACCAAAACCTGCTTGCTTACACTCATTTCACCACTGTCATTAAGCCACTGAAGCTTGTAAGGTGCTGGGTGCTTTGTAGTCTTCAGGCCAAGCTTCTTAACCATTGTATCACTAGCCACGTTTGTGCAGCTACCACCATCAATGATTAAACTACAGACCTTTCCTTGGACATGACATCTTGTATGAAACAGATTCTCCCTTTGTTCCTGTTCTTGTGTCTTGTTCTGCATACTTAGAGTTCTTCTGGCTACTAACAAGTCTCCTTTGACATGCACAAGCTCTTGCTCATCTTCACTAGAAGTTTCTGGATACTCATCAGCAGATTCGACTTCACCATTCTCTAACAGAATCACCACACGTTTGTTAGAGCATTCACTTGCATAATGCCCTTTTCCATGACATTTGAAACAACTGACATCTCTGGATCGCACAACACCTTCTTTTGACTTTCCTTTGTAGTCTACAGGTGCTGGAGTAATAGATTTAGTTGTTTCAGAAGGCTTAGAATACGCTGTTGGTTTGAATTCTTTAGCAGAAGAGTTCATGTCCTCCTTGGAGTAACTTGGACGTGTGTAGGATGAATTCTGGCCATAGTTAGATCGTATGGATCTCTTTCTCTTAATCTGTTGCTCAAACAGAATAGCCTTGTGTAACATCTCCTCAAGCTCTCATAATGTTCTGTCTCTAACTTGTCTTGAATCTCTTGATTCAAACCTCCAAGAAACCGTGACATTGTAGCTTCTTGATCTTCTACTATATCAGCTCGCAGCATTAACAATTCCATCTCCTGAAAGTATTCTTCTACAGTTCGAGATCCTTGAGTGTGTTTTCTCAGCTTCTGATGTAGCTCCCTGTGATAATGATTAGGTATAAACCTCTTCCTCATGATACTCTTCATTTCAGACCAAGTTTCAACAGGTAGCTCTTGTTTTCTTCTTCTGGTCGTGACTAGCTGATCCCACCAACTCAAAGCATACTCATGAAACTCTGTAGCAGCTATCTTCACTCTATTAAGCTCTGTATATTGCTGAACATTGAAGACCAATTCAATCTTCTTTTTCCATTCTAGGTAAGCATCATGATCTGTTTTTCCATAGAATGGAGGAATACTGATCTTCAGACCCTTGAGATTATCTTTTAGCAATTCTTCTTGATTCCTATTACGCCTGTTTCTTCTCTGGTTACTTTGTGATGCATCACTCTTCCTCTGGTAGTATTGATCAGATGCAGCATCAGTGAACCTTTCATTCTGCCCTTGAGCTTGTCTATTATCAGTTCTTGTTCTCTCCTCAAAAGCATCAAGCCTTTCATCCATCATTTTCTTCATTTGGGCCATCATAGCTTCAAAGAACAGTTTATTTGGCTCGGCATTGTTGTTCTCACCGTTTTCATCTGAAGGTGCCATAGAACCTGAAATGAAAAGAGAGAAAACACAGTTACAAGTTCTTCAAGCAAACAAGACACAGACTAATACAATTTTACTCATAACAACAAGAAGAACTAGTTCAAGCGGTTCACAAGAATTCCAAAAGTCATAAACCACAAAATCTCAGATAAAAAATTGCAGTAATCAAATTCTTATCTGGAACAGAACAAATCAAGTGCCAACAACAACATATGGTGCCGATTTTACTAATCTGAATCACTAAAACTTCTAAACAAAATGATCAACAATCTGCAGTAAGTTTTTCTTTAGCATAAATCGGTTTGGTAGTTGCAGAGACACAAATGATACTCGGATTTGTCCTTTAAACACAGATCTATACTCAGATAACAAGATCTAACAATCCTTTTGCCAGGATTCAATAGAAATGATCGGTTCAAGTGACACAAGCACATGAACTCCTCAGATCCGTGCGGCTCAAGAATACCAAGAGACACAAAAATGTAAAAATTCGCAGAACATTTAGATCTACACAATCTGGATGATAAACAAGTATAAGACAGTAGATCCAAAAGTACTTAGCTTCCAAAGTGGCTCTGATACCACTTAATATAATCCTTGTAAGATCCTTCTCCAAAATCGTCACTTTAGAAGCAAGTAGGATGGGAATTGAGTAACAATGGAGTGTTGTGGTCACACTAAGGCTGCGGAAATCCTTAGATTTACCAATGGATCGAGAGGTCACACAAAGGGAATGAAACTCCTCTGATTTACCTATTTTGATCTAGTTCTTAAGAGAGTTTGAGAATAAAAAGCTAGATAAAATAAACTGAGGGTTTACAAGGAGTATATATAGGGAACTTCAGAGGGAATCCCTAAATACACGCCTAAGATAACAAATAAAAATACAACTTAAACATAACATAAGCTAAGAAATAACGTAAGTTTAAATGATAAAAGAAGCGGCTGGACAAACGCTTCTTGGGCTTGATCTTCGGTTCATCAAATGGGGTTAAGGAGGTGAACAAAAGCCTCATTAAAAACCTTGACAAGAAAACCCAGTGGGACAAAACTTGTCAAGGGAAAAAGAGCACAATTGAACACCTTACCCATTTGATGATATCAACTAGCTTGAATCAACACCAGAATGGTTTGATAAGCATCTCTTTCTCCTCTGGAATCAACACCAGAATGGTTTTATATATCCTTCTTTAATTTAGGTTACACAAGCATCATTGTCTTCAAACACTTTTGTTGGTTCTTTATATGTGATTATTCTGTTTGCTTCTTATATGTGTTGATTAATTGATTTGAGCCACACACATTCTCTGCATGCTTCATGAAGCGTAATAATCTCCGCTTAATTTGAAGAAGTGGCGACCAAAGTTTGCTTTTGGGAACATCAAGAGATCGGAGTTCCACCAATTGTGAAAACATATATATCTAGTTTGTGATCAAGCTTTATGCGGGTTTGATAAATATCATGCATCTACAAAACCAACTAGACCATCCTCGGGTTTCTAGAATAATATAATCCAAAATCAATCGAACCTTGAAGATAACAGAATATATGATTTATTTAATTCCAATGCCGGCGCGTTGGTGATGAAATATACCTTGCAAGTAAGTTAGTAGCAAAAGCTATATCTGGTCTAGTACAATTTGCAAGATATAAAAGTTCACCAATATCGTGCATACAAGGCACTACAAGATCTAATATTTTTTTGTTATCTTCAAAACGCCGAAATGGATCCTTGTCAATATCAAGTGGTCTATTGACCATTGGAGTACTCAAATGAGTTTTTTTATCCATACCTAAAGTCTCTTAACATCCTTATGGTGTAATTTGATTGATTCACAAATATTATATCTTGGAAATGCTTTATCTGTAGCACAAGACAAAACTTTGTCTTTATTGGGGTCGGTTTTTACCCCGCCGAGATCAACTCCGGAAACGGCTAAGTGTAAAAATTGGGCCTAAACCTGACGAAGCCTGATGGGCCAAGAAGATATCTACCGACCCCGAACCGGAGAAGAGACGCTTCGGACCGAGCCGAACCGAAGAAGAGATGCCTCAGACCTAGCCGAATAAGAGAAGAGATGCCTCAAACCAAGCCGAGCCGGAGAAGAGATGTCTCAGACCAAGCCTAGAACAGAATGGCCACATGGGTTAAGCCATATAATGATGGGCCGAAGCCTGGAAGCAACGAGTCGAAGTCAAAGCTGTTTGGGCCGAACTAACCATTCGGAGTTGGTCTAGAGTCCCACAAAGAGATCTGAAGTGCTATTCGCCCTCGAAGATTAAGCCTTACGGAGGGGGCGCCGTCAAGGAAAAGAGGAAGTAAATCTATATAATATATTCTGAGATTCTCGGCTAGGCAGTTGGAGGAACTTGTATAAACCGTTTTGCTTCTACATTGGGTTCTTTCCTAATATTATCAGCAAATAAAGTTGTAGTTTCATGAAATGCACCTGTAAACATATCATCACTACAAGAAAACACTCGATTTGCGACAAAAGTTTGCGACGGCGGCACTCCCTGACGAATTTGCGACAGGTTTGCGACAAAACACGATGTACATCGCAAACCCGTCGCTAATTGGCGAGGATAGTATTCGTCGCTAATTTACGACGGCTTTGCGACGTCTTTGAAGCGGGCAACAAGGCGGTCGCAAGTCCGTCGCAAATGGCGACGCACTTGCGAGGACATTTTCATTAGCAATATTTGCGAGAGAATTGCGAGTAGTCTTGAATTAGGTGCAACATGTTTTACAGAAGTCACACTTAACACTATGCGAAGGATTATTCCTTCGCAAATTAGTTGATAGCCATCGCAATTTTAGTCGCAAATTTAGTAATTCCTAGCAAATCCGTCGCAAATCATTATGAAATCCTATATAAATAGCCAATTAGTGAAGATTGTTTTAGTCCATTTGCGATAGAACACGGTAAAATATTATGTCCATATAGAAAGTCCAAGAATGGACCATATATAGAAATTGGTACTGTGAAAAGACATCTATATAATAGAGGATTTATGTCGAACTACGACAAAAGGTTTTCGCATGTGGAAGATTATGGTGCATAAAGTAGTAGTATGGGTCAAGGGTTCGAACAACTAGTTATAATGCTAATTATGAGTATGTGCATAATATATTTGAAAATGCTGATCAAGGGAATAGGTTTCATGATATAGTTGTAGATGCAATGCATGAAGGTCCACTAACTTCATTTGTTGGTATAGTCGGGAAGAACCAAATGCAGATGCTAAACGATTTAATGATATGTTGGATGCGGCAAACCAGTCCATATACGATGGATGTAGAGAAAAGCAGACTAAATTATTATTGGCATCTAGGATGATGACAATTAAGAGTGATAATAATCTAACTGAGGGTTGTGTATTCGTGGGCTGAACTTTTTCAAGAGTATTTACCAGCAGATTATCTTTTTGCTGAAAATTACTATGAAATACAGAGGTTGGTTGCGAGTCTTGGGTTACCATCAGAAATGATTGATGTATGCATTAATAATTGCATGATTTTCTGGAAAGATGATGATAAGCAGCAGGAATGTCGATTTTGTGGGAAGTCGAGATTATAAGAAACTACTGGAAAGACTTGTGTCCCATACCAACGGATGTGGTACTTGCCAATCAATGATCGACTGAATTGGTTATACCACTCTTAAGGACGGCGGCGGCAATGAGATGGCATGCACAATATTTCACAGAGGATGGGGAGGTTACACATCGTCAGATGCAAAGGCATGGAAACACTTTGAGACGTACATTCAGACTTTGCTAACGAGTGCATGAATGTCTATCTTGGCTTATGCACTGATGGATTTAGTCTATTTGGTATGTCTGGGAGATAATATTCTCTTTGGCCTGTCATATTGACGCCATACAATCTTCCTCCGAATATGTGCATGCGAAGGAAGTTTTTGTTCGTGAGTGTTCTAGTGCCTGGTCCTAAGCATCCGAAGCGAGTACTTGATGTATTCTTGCAACCTTTGATTTATGAATTGAAAGAGCTGTGGTATTCAGGTGTCCGCACGTTTGATTACCCGCAGGAGCAGAACTTTAATATGCATGCAGTGTTATTGTGGACCATCAATGACTTTCCGACGTACGGAATGTTATCGGGGTGGACAACGCATGAAAGATTATCTTTTCCATATTGTATGGATAGATAAGATGCTTTTAAACTGAAGAATGGAATGAAATCATGTTGGTTTGATTTTTATAGTAGGTTTCTTCCCATGAGTCATACGTACCGGAAGAACAAGAAGTTGTTTAAGAAGAATATGTTGGAACAAAAAATTAATAACGACATTGGGCTTTATGATTTTGTATCTGTGTGAATAAGAGATGAGTTGAAGCTCAAACAAATGAAACGTTTTCATTGGCTATAACTCTTTGTGGGAGTAACAAACCACATTGAAAAATTGCTAAAACCTTAGCCCCTTCTCGTCTTATATATACGATGGGTTAGCCTCTCTTTTTCAATCATCAGATTAGATAATCAGATCATCAGATCAGATATTCAGTTCATCAGATCGAAAATTACTCAAAGCAAAAACTAAACATACGTTCCTTCAATCTACCACTGCATGAGGTAGTATCTTTATTTCAAGAGTATTGTTGATACAAGTTCGTTAGACCTGCGATCGAGTGATGCGATTCGGGGTTAAGCGATTGGACCGAGTCTAATGCTTGACTTTGATTCAAACCCTCCATTTCGGTAAAGCTGTATACTTCTTGGTTCCCTTGGATTTCAATCCTTAACATCCATGAATTTTAGGGTCGAGATTTATATACCAACAATAATAAATAGAAAAATATTTTAAAATATCACTAAAATTAAAGTATTTATTACTTTTATTTAAACTTTTTGTTTATTTTATTATTTTAAATAATTTAATAATATTATTTTAATAATTTTTAAGTATTTTAGGCATATTTGATATCCACAAAAATAACACCGCCACCTTAATAAGCAACTATCACCGAAAAATCAACACTTATACATCAATGTTCGCGTGATTTTTTGATGATGGTTATTTGTTGAGGCGGCGGTGTTATCCTGGTGGCAGAGGTTCTGTGATTTATCGGTGCTAGTTGTAGGGTTTCTCGGGGGCTGGATATAGTTTGTTAAGAAAAAGATAGTGGCATTTGTTCTGGATTATGATCTAAACGGATGGAGTCGGTTCTCTAGGACAGCATAAATCAAAAACGGTGATCAATTGCAAAGTCTTCTCATTATAACTGTTGATACATGCTAAATCTGGCTCGTGATATGACCTTAACTCACCGGTGATTTTGAGTTCGTCGCGACGATTTTTTGTTTATTTGGTTAATTTTTGTGCTGATTTTAATTTACAATCTAAAATCGATCTTCAGTTTTGGCCGGTTGATTTTAATAAAATATAACTAATTAAAAGTATTTATATAGAAGATTAGCCGATTTGTTCATGCAATCTTCACCTCTGAAATTTGTTTTATTCGTGGCTAAATAAATATTTATACAAAATGAATAAATAGATAAGGTAACGAAAGATAATCTTATTATTTTTTCCAATTTGTATGACACCCCGATCCGACCAAATTGGTCGAACAGGCCATGTCAAGATACCCGTATGTGCCCACTCGGCCAAAACGCGATATTCGTTACAAGTTTCAGAATCCATACGCTTTACTTTGAAAAACAACACAATACAACCAAGCAAACTTAACACTCCTGACTCAACCTAACCTGATAGAGAAGAGAGAAAGGAAGCGGATGCGTAATTTAGATTACCTAAAAGAACAGACCTACACTAACCACAATCGTGCAATTAAATTCAACAAGCGCTGACTATGGGCTAAAACAACATCAAACAAGTGTCCTAAAGACAAGAAAGCAATTCCTAACAATGGTCCATATGCATATCCATCTGCCTTACACTTTTGATGACCTACACCTTGGCTACACGATGCACCCCGCCATTTCGATTTGCAACAACGGACGGCTTGTAAGCCTAAGCTATTGTACATGACAGGTACCGCGTCTGTAGTGTTAGGTTGTCCGGATTAATCAGATAGCTGATCTAGTGGAAATGTAATACCCGTCGCCCGCCACGCTGAATACGAAGTGATGCGGTGGGGTTTGTTACTTCAAGTTTTACCCCTAAGATAGCTGCAAGTGCACAACAATCACAATTGTATATTAAGGGATCAAATCCACATAGATTGTTGTTTGCGAAAGTCCTAGGATTTCTAACTTCTTTAAATCAAAGGGGGACTTGGGGGTGTAGTTTGTCACGGTTTGCAATAGTAATATCAAGCAGCAGAAGAGATTTAAACGGTTGTAAATCAATGAATAAAAGGCGTTGGGTTCAGGCGTGTTCTCCGGGGTTCATAGATTGGATCTAACAAGCAACGGGATAGGTTCTAAATGATTTAATGGGTTAGGTTCTTAAGCTGAAACGGTCGACTATAGCTAGCTCGCTCTCACGGGTCTAGCTACCTGCGTTTGTCTTACACTGCCGATATGACTTCTCATCCCACGATGCAGGACAACCGCGCATACGTATTATTCACCTATTTGTAAACACTCACGGTGCGATCCGTCGATATGCCTAAGCATCCTACGGTGCGATCCGCTCGTTAACTTTTAGATCCAGACGATAGAGCACACGTTCGTGTATCTAGTCGTCCTGGAATCAGTTGCTAATTGATCAGAGAAGCAAACATGCAATAAGAACAAGACATTAACGAAGATACCTAGAAGAAATTCTATCTCTATCAACCTAGCGAAATCAATCCATGATTAAACCCCTTCGAAAACCCCCTTAAAAACCCAACTAGATGACTAATCGTTCATGGGAACGAGAGACATCTTTGAGATATGAAAGGTGCGAATTGTATTGAATAAGAAACAAAGTGAGAAAACTTCTTCAAAGGAAATCGATTGAAGAGAGGTTTTCTTAAAGTATTGAAAAGCAAAGAACTAAGAACAAAAGATGAAAGGAAAAGGAAGAAGGAGTAGGCTGCAGAAGAATTGTCTCTCGAGGTCTTCAACTCCGGGGCCGTCGAACTCTCTCTCTCTTTGCGGCGCAAAAGTGTTTCTGGAAAAGCTCTGTGTGAAGTCACGCCTCTTCTGAAACCCTAAGGTCCCTTTATATAGGCTCCTGGTCTTCAGAAAGTGGGCCTTGCGTTTTTAACCTCGGAAAATATCGGATAAGTGCAAACGGGCTCGGGATGGGCCAGAGTGGTCTGGCCGCGCGGGGGACCAGGCGTGGCGCGGCCACTGGTCTTCTGAGGATCCGTGGCGCGGTCGTCCATCTTCTGGGGATGTGTCTGACGGGCCTTCTTGCTTCCTTCGTAACTTGAGATCCAACTGTGGATTGAACTCAGACCACCTCGCTATGAAAGACAGCTGAAAGGGCTATCTTGTATCCAAATATGAGCTTGATCTTGTGGTGGGAAGGTCGTCATCTGATGCTGAACTTATGGCTCCGAGCACATGTCCTTGAAGTTCCCGTTTTGCTCCAAAATGTGTCCTTTTTGTCCAATTTCCCTGAAATGACTCTTAAGACTAGGAAACGTGGAAATCGCTTTAAAACCGTTGAAAACCGTGTTAAAACACTCGTAAATGATCTTGAAATAATAGGTTTTAGGAGTAAAATATGAGTGTTATCAACTCCCCCAGACTTAAATCTTTGTTTGTCTTCAAACAAAACGCAGATAAAGTCTCGGAAAGAGGTTTGAAAATATAGGAACTAGCAAAAACTCAGCGACCGTCCTTCTAAACCATAGGTCATCGAACAAGTCTATCCAAGCTTTCACTATAGTTCCTTCAACACTAGTCCTTTACGAAGCTTTCACTATCTAAACCCCAGGTTTCGGTCAACTAGCTCTCTAAGTAGTATTAAGATTGGCGTGATCCTTGTCAAGGATATTAAGCTAGATTCAACGAGCTTAGGTGTATAAAGGCCTTTATTGGTGAGGTTTGGAGTGTTTCGGGTTACCATATAAGTCTCCGGAAGGTGCGAGATATTATGCAAAACAACAGGAGAAGGTGGAACTGTTGAGATCCACGATTTCCAATCACTCTTCGCACGTTCACATCCGCGAGTTCTCCTTGATACCGCCATCCCCCCAGACTTATTTTCTTGCTTCTGGTTAGGATTGGATGGCGTCTAAAACTTCTCACCATATTGACCAGACTCTGCCTCTGTGAACATTATGATCCTCTTAAGGCTCTTAGGCATTTTCTTCCCGTTTTCTTTTCTCTTTTTTTTATGTAACTCTCCCCTTTTTATGGATAAGTACCGTCATCATTCCAAAGAATTCGGGTCCTTTATCCGAGCTACTCTTCCTTTTTTTTTTTATGAAACGGGAAGTGCCTTGATGTAATAGTCTTAAGGATCGCGAGAATATTACCATTCCTTCGAGTTTTCCGAGGCATGAGTCGTCCTTCGTCTCGAGTGACTAGAAATCGTGTCGTTCCTCCCTCTCTGGCGTTTTTGCACATATCTGCATATGGTGAAAACAAGAGAGTTGCATAAGGTATGAAAAGGTGGTAAGGGTTTCGGGTACGGTACCAACTGTTGATATGTTGGCCGTTCGGGAACAACAAGAGAGTGTGTAAAAATGGAAAATGGTGTCCCGAACGTTCTGGTTTTTTCGTTGAATGCTTAAATCTGTTGACAAGGAAATTAAAAGTCAGTTTAAGGTCAAATAAAAATAGAGCTAGTGTATTCCTTCCCCTGAAATCTCTATAGATCGGCATTCTCCAGGATTTCGCATCCCTGGCTTTCTAGTTACCGCCTAGTCTAGTACTAAAGCTTGAAAGATCTGTCACTAGAAATAGCGTAGAAGCACACTGGTCGAATATCATCCTTGGTTTTGCATCATAATCCCTAAAACCATAATATATATATCGAGATACATCATTCTTAGTTCTAAAAAAAAACCTCAAATAAAACCAAAACAAAGCAAAGTCATTAGTACGAACTCCCCCCATACTTAAATCACACTGTCTCCAGTGTGAAATAGTGGTGACAGGTCGGGAATGACTGAAAATAAGTGAAAAATAAAGCATAAATGATAAATAAAGGATAGGGGTGGAATAGATGGAACCAGGCTCGTAAGCAGAAAGAGTGTTGGCCGAGACGCGAAGTCTTCTAGGCATCTGAACTCAGGGTCTAAAGGTTGCCATCTATGTGTCCTCTCTCTCGAAGCTGTCGCGCCATCTTCTCAAGCATCTCGTTCTGGCGTGCTAGCTGCTCCTGAAGTGCGGTGATCGCGGGATCAGTCGAGGTGGACGGTGCAACGGATCGTGAGGTACTGCGCATGGAGGAGGATGAGGTGTGGTGAGTCCTCTGACGGATCGCCTCTCTCCTAGCCTTGGCTGCTACATACTCTCCAATGGTAAGCGGGAGACGTGAGAACTCGGTACGGAACTCGTCATGGTTCGGGATCCACTGTGGTGAACCCTCTGAAAGGCGCGGGACTGTAGGAGATGGTAAATAGACCGTGCGGTTGTCTCCCTTCCCTAGTCGGTAGCGGTATCTGAACCTGTCTGGATCCATGGCTGCGCCTGTCAAGTTCCTGTCCGTCTGAAACTGGGACAAGTCAAACCAAGCCTCGTCTAGGGGCGTCTCAATGCTGGTGTCTACGACTGCAGCCTCCATGATCGCTGTGATGATGCCTCCATAATTCATGAAGGCAGTCTCGAATCTAGGTGCGGTGACGTCGTGCTTCACTCGCACGAGTCTCTCTGCTAGGATGCATCAAAAGCATGCTGAAAGTGGCTCGTCTCTAAAGGCGGACTGAAGTAGGACGAACTCTTGAATGAGAATGCATGATTGGTTGCTGCGAGAGTAAAGTCGGTGTGCTATGAGGCGGTGCACAAAACGCACGGCCGGGTGTGAAAGAAAAGCAGACGGATGCCTTCCCTTGTCGTAAATGCCTCGCCCATGAGTCCCCAAAGGTCAGCACTCCATTCTTCTTCAATGCTCGTCTCGCTTCTCATGTCAAAACCAAATATCTCGCAGAGTCTAGGGATGCTCAGCTCATAATCCCGAGAGCCAATGGTGAAATAGAGAATACCGTCTTTCGGACGTGACTTCCTTCTTTTTCGGTATGCTAGCTGAACCGAAGCTAAGAACTCTTGAGCGAGTTCCTTGTAAGTGGGTCGATCAACCTCCATGAAGGTCCTGAGCCTTAGCTCGTCCAAGTACCATGTGACATCCTCGGTGATGCCCAAAGCGTCTAAGGTGGAGTAATCGATCTTCAAGGTTGTTCTTATCTCCATCTTCTTCATCTCCTTCAAATAATCAATGTTTGGGTCCATTGGTGCTCCAAAATTTCGGACCTTGCGCTAAGGAGGAGAAGGGTTCAGCTCTCTTGTTGGCTCTTGGGGTGGAGGCGAATCATCGCGGCTTGTGCGTGCTATCAATGAACCGCGGAACCTTCTTCTTTGTTCCTCCACGTAGCTCCCTAGAGTGGTGTCTAGACTCGGGTTTCCTAGCACTGTCACGAGTTCTTGCTTGTTTGAAGAACTCCTTGAAGAGCTTAGTCACTCTCTATTCTTCTATCGTATCTCGAAGTTTCGGTCGTACCTCATTGTACCTTGCGTGTTGGCCACTAATCAATTAAATCCGTTATCTTACATTAACGGGAATAACTTTCGGTGCGGGATTGTACCAAAACGCGGGAAGTTCGGTTCGGGATGAAAAACGTAGGTTTTTCTGGATTGGTCGCTCAGACGACCGCTGGCCGCGCCATGGCTCGTCGCGGCCGCGGCCAGGCCTCTCCTCTCCGCGCGGTCGTGGTCCGTCGCGTGGCCACGGTCCGTCTCACCGCGGCACGGGCCGTCGCTCGTGCGGCCAGCCTCCTCATGAGGCTCCTCTTCATATTTTTGGGTTTTTCTTGGTTTTATATATATATTTTTATTTTTATTTTATGCCTAAGTACAGAAAACTTGCAAAAACTAACTGTTAGAAATGAAAGAAAGGAAAATCAAAAACACGTACCGGATGGGTTGCCTCCCACCAAGCGCTTTTGTTTAAGTCGTTTAGCTCGACCTTGTTTGAAGCTTAGGCAGTTGAGGAAAGTGCTTCAGGAGTTGTCCCCCCTAAAGCTTCTCCTTGCTTCCGTATCAGCAGCGTGCCTCCGTTTCCGTTCCTTAGAATTTTAGCTTCTAAGATCACCTGCTTTGTCTTCTCAATTGACTTTGATACTTCCTCTTCACCCAGTTCTTCTAGCTCGGGAGGAATCAGGATTTCGATTCTGGAGAAAGGCCTCGAGTGGAGCTGGCCTGCTCTTAATATCATCCCTTTTTTCTCCTTCTTAGTCGAGTGGTTCTTCGTTTCCAGAGGCGAAGTGTTTAGCTCCTTCGGGTAGTATCTTTTCTGGCTTATATGTAGGAAGACCACGAAGTTACTTACGTGGTCGATCCTTGCTCCTACCGTGGCCAAGAAGGGTCTTCCAAGTATCAATGGCTTGTATTTGTCCTCCCCCATGTTGAGCACATGGAAGTCAGTGGGTACTATCTTATAACCGACAAAAAGTTGGACGTTGTAGACTACGCCATTCGATTTCTTTCTAGACGAATCTCCGAATACTAGCTGCGTAAGTGAGGGGAAATATGTTGTTATTCCTAACCTTCCAGCAATTGTCGTGGACATGACATTAACATTAGCTCCTGTGTCGCATAGACAGTCTTTGAAGTTGATTCCTGCGATCGAGCATGGGAAGGTAAATGCGCCTGGATCTTCTTTTTTCTTCAGCCTATCGAACCTGCGGTTCTCTGGAGTGTCAAAAGGCAGATTGGCCGTTCCTTTCTTTATCGTTGGGAAAAGTGGGACGAATCTGCACTTTTCTCCCATAGTTAGCTCTGGCTCCTTAGCTTCGTCGGCGATTGCTGAGATCGCGTTACAGAATCCTTTCGGGTTATCCTCTACCTTTCCAGGAAAAATTCATGTTTGTCTCTTGATGGTTTCAGCAGTTTGAGAGACTTGCATGTCTAATTTCTTCACATATGAAGATAGGGTTTCGAACTTTCCATTCAGTTCATTGTACATGCAATCTACCTTGATGTTGAGATCCTTGACTGATTTTTGTTGAGACAACAGCAGCTGTTGCATCAGTCCTTCGAGTTTGTCCTCGCGTGACGGGTACGGTGCATTTGATGCAGCTTGTGGCGCTCCTTGCTGGTTGCTGTTGGGCGTGAGCTGAGAGTTGTAGGGTTGCTTCGGTTGGTAGCCTCCACTGCTTTCGTAGTTCACGTTCTGGAACTTGTTCTGAAAGGGTCTTCCTTTAGGTGGATACACTTGATCTCGCGGGTTCTCCACGTTTGGGTTTCGGTATGAGAGGTTGTTGTTGTTCCTGAAGTTGTTGTTGAATCCATTGTTGAAGTTCCTGTTCGGATATGAATTATGTCCTCCTATGAAGTTAACTTCTTCTTCTCGCCTGTAGAATTCATCTCCATCTTCTCCCGGGTTAGATTCTTCTCTTTCCCCTGCGGTCTCACACGCATTGATACTGCGTTGCTGTCCTTTGAGCAGCTAGCTCATCATGTTCTTCAGCTCGGCTATCTGCTTGGAATCAGAATCTCCGGTTTGCGGATTTCTATCATAATCCGGACAGTTGTTGCTGTTGCTTACAGCGAGGTTCTCGATGAGTGCGCGTCCTTGTCGCTCCGTCTTTGTTGTAAAATCTCCATTGCTGGCCGTGTCGAGTGAGAGTTGGTATCTAGCTTGCAGTCTGCGGTAGAACGTGTTTAGCAAGCTGGCTCCGGAGAAACCATGGTGAGGACAGTCGCGTTCATAGTCCTTGAATCGCTCCCACGCCACAAAGAATGACTCGACCGGTCCTTGTTGAAAACCTTGGATCTTGTTTCTCAGGAGGTTGGTTCGAGATTTAGTGTAGAAGTGATTGAGGAAAGCAGACTTGCAGTCTTCAGCCATCTGTGAGCCTTGTCGCTCAAAGAGAATGAGAATAGCTTGCACTTCAGATAGTCGGCAGGGATTCGGTTCGTCTTTGTGGTGCTGCAGATTTCTTCAAATAACTCGATGTGGTCCATCGGGTGCTCGTTTGATAGCCCGTGAAACTGATTTTGCTTCACCAAAGAGATGATCTGCGGTTTGATCTCCAACTCGTCCTCATGGGGGACGTTAACTTGAATCACGGCTCGATTCTGGAAGTGCTGATCAGGGGTGTCGTGATCGGCTATGGTGCGGTTCCTCACTCACCTAGGTTGGTTGGCGGGTAGAACGGGTCGGTTGGCGTCTCGGTCGTCTAGCTGGACGATAGGGTTTGCTTGGTTTGCGCCATTTCCGATGATCGGATTGTGTCCTCCTTGCTGCAAGGCAGGATCGCGTCCTTCTTCGTCCGAGTCGGCCCCGAGAATGTGGTTGATAGGGTTTCCATTGTTGTCGAGCTTTGGCTCCCCATCTTGTAGATCGTTAGGTGCTCGACCAGTGTTGCGAAGAACTTCTTCGCGGTTTCGTTGAACTCCAAGAGCGGCCTCGTTTTCGGCCATGCTGATCTGTCTTCTTAACCTTCGGATTTCTTTTTCGTGTCTGTCGATCTCGATGTAGCGGGGAAAGATGTTGGAAGCGTTCCTCCTAGTGGTCATACACCTGAAACATGAGAAGTAAACACAAGAGAATCGTGAGTAATGAACGGAAAAGCTTGAAATTCAACGCGGTCTAAAAGAGAAATTAGAAACTGAAAATTCACAAAAGCAAACAATCCCCGGCAACGGCACCAAAAACTTGATGCGGTGGGGTTTGTTACTTCAAGTTTTACCCCTAAGATAGCTGCAAGTGCACAGCAATCACAGTAGTATATTAAGGGATTGAATCCACAGAGATTGTTGTTTGCGAAAGTCATAGGATTTTTAACTTCTTTAAACCAAAGGGGGACTTGGGGGTGTAGTTTGTCACGGTTTGCAATAGTAATATCAAGCAGCGGAAGAGAATTACAAGGTTGTAAATCAATGAATAAAGGGCGTTGGGTCCAGGGGTGTTCTTCGGGGTTCATGGATTGGATTTAACATGCAACAAGATAGGTTCTAAATGATTTAATGGGTTAGGTTCTCGACTATAGCTAGCTCGTTCTCACGGGTCTAGCTACCTGCGTTTTTCTTACGCTGCGGATATGACTTCTCATCCCACGATGCAGGACAACCGCGCATACGTATCATTCACCTATTTGTAAACACTCATAGTGCGATCCGTCGATATGCCTAAGCATCCTACGGTGCGTTCCGCTCGTTAACTTCTAGATCCAGACGATAGAGCACACGTTCGTGTATCTAGTCGTCCTGGAATCAGTTGCTAATTGATCAGAGAAGCAAACATGAAACTCTATCTCTATCAACCTAGTGAAATCAATCCATGATTAAACCCCTTCGAAAACCCCCTTAAAAACCCAACTAGATGACTACTTGATATGTCTATATTTTGCATCATATTATCACCCATTTAGTGTAAGTTTCTCATCATCTAAGAGTTTATTTAAGCATCATTGTGTTGCATTTTGTTCATTTAGAGTCTAAGGTGTCTTTGCATAGTCCTTGCATATTTGTTGCATTTGGAGTGTTCCCTAGGTACATTTGGAGCTAAAGAAACCAATTGGAGCTTTGGGGATGAGTTCAGATCGAAGAAGAGTCGAAACAAAGTTTGACAGAAGTTGTCTGGCATCGCCTCGGTTTGGCCACCTCGGACTGGCAAACCGAGACGACCTCGGCAGGGAGTTCATCGGTCTGGCGCCATCGGTTTGGACGCGCGGAGCAGCTCNTAATTAGTCTTACAATTTTAAAGTTTACGGTTTATAAATTACAAACTTTGTATAAGTACTCACCAAAACAAAAAAAATTGTATAAAAAATATAAAATATTTTCTATAATATAATTTCTTAAAATATCAATAATAATTATTCATCAAAAAAGTATATATTGTTTTTAAAATATATGTCTTAATTTGATATTTTTTAATTTTAAACATTTCAAATTAGAAAAAAATATAATTGACTATAAGTGTATTATAGACTTATAAGTTGGGGGAAGGTGAGAAACAAAAATATGAATTTAAAATTTTTAGTGGTTAGAAAGCGGTGTTCAAGTTAACAAAATTCCTTTAACAATATAATACTGACGTTCAAATGACAATAATGCATGTTATGAGAGACACACTTTGTTATCCCAAAACTTTAACATGTACAACACAATTTTTGAATAAAAAATAGGTCAAGTCTTATAAAAGTTCTACAACATTTAAGTGAAATAGCATACATTGAGAATGGCAAGAGGAAGATGAATTATAGAAAAAATAGTGAATATTAAGTTAAATTTGGCAAAATGTTATATGTAATTCAATATGCTGTGTTTATGAGAGAGAGAGAGAGAGAGAGAGAGAGAGTGCGTTTAAGAGAGTTTACCTAATTAGTCTTATAATTTTAAAGTTTACGGTTTATAAATTACAAACTTTGTATAAGTTCTCACCAAAACAAAACAAATTGTATAAAAAATAGAAAATATTTTCTATAATATAATTTCTTAAAATATCAATAATAATTATTCCTCAAAAAGTATACATTGTTTTTAAAATATATGTCTTAATTTGATATTTTTTAATTTTAAACATTTCAAATTAGAAAAAAAATAATTGACTATAAGTGTATTATAGACTTATGAGGTGGGGGAAGGTGAGGAACAAAAATATGAATTTAAAATTTTTAGTGGTTAGAAAGCGGTGTTCAAGTTAACAAAATTCCTTTAACAATATAATCCTGACGTTCAAATGACAATAATGTATGTTATGAGAGACACAATTTGTTATCCCAAAACTTTAACATGTACAACACAGTTTTTGAATAAAAAATAGGTCAAGTCTTATAAAAGTTATACAACATTTAAGTGAAATAGCATACATTGAGAATGGCAAGAGGAAGATGAATTATAGAAAATAGTGAATATTAAGTTAAAACCGGGGCAAAATGTTATATGTAATTCAATATGCTGTGTTTATGAGAGAGAGAGGGGGAGAGAGAGAGAGAGAGAGAGAGAGAGAGAGAGAGAGAGAGAGAGTGAGTTTAAGAGAGTTTACCTAATTAGTCTTATAATTTTAAAGTTTACGGTTTATAAATTACAAACTTTGTATACGTTCTCACCAAAACAAAAAAAATTGTATAAAAATATAAAATATTTTATATAATATAATTTCTTAAAATATCAATAATAATTATTCGTCAAAAAAGTATACATTGTTTTTAAAATATATGTCTTAATTTGATATTTTTTAATTTTAAACATTTCAAATTAGAAAAAAAAATAATTGACTATAAGTGTATTATAGACTTATAAGTTGGGGGAAGGTGAGAAACAAAAATATGAATTTAAAATTTTTAGTGGTTAGAAAGTGGTGTTCAAGTTAACAAAATTCCTTTAACAATATAATTCTGACGTTCAAATGACAATAATGCATGTTATGAGAGACACAATTTGTTATCCCAAAACTTTAACATGTACAACACAATTTTTGAATAAAAAATAAGTCAAGTCTTATAAAAGTTCTACAACATTTAAGTGAAATAACATACTTTGAGAATGGCAAGAGGAAGATGAATTATAGAAAAATAGTGAATATTAAGTTTAAACCGGGGCAAAATGTTATATGTAATTCAATATGCTGTGTTTATGAGAGAGAGAGAGAGAGAGAGAGAGTTTATCTAATTAGTCTTATAATTTTAAAGTTTACAGCTTATAATTACAAAGTTTGTATAACTTCTCACCAAAACAAAACAAATTGTATAAAAAATAGAAAAGATCATCTATAATATAATTTCTTAAAATATCAATAATAATTATTCCTCAAAAAAATGTACATTATTTTTAAAATATATGTCTTAATTTGATATTTTTTAATTTTAAACATTTCAAATTAGAAAAAAATAATTGACTATAAGTGTATTATAGACTTATAATGTATTTTAAGAACCTTTATACGTTTATGGAAGAAAATTAATGTTGTATAAATGAACATCGACTCAAAAAAAATTTTAAAAAGAGAAATGTAAGTAATATTTACTATAATTTTTTAGATCCAAAATTAACAGGTGGGACCAAGATTAGATATATGACTATCTAAATTTAGGTGGGACCAAGATTAGATATATGACTATCTAAATTTTATTTGTGAATATTAATCTTAAAAACTCGAATCAGTTAATGGCTAAGTAAATTAATAGTTCCTAATATGAAAGGAAAACATATGCTACCAAGACGAGATTTCTAAGCTGTCCCTCCGCTGGCTTCTCTCTGCAAGTTTGCGTGAAGCCAATTTGGACCTCCTAGGGCGAGGTATGATTGAAACCTCCCATCGTGTGTGACGCTCTTTGCGATTGCTCGAGCCACCTGATTTGCCTTTTGCGCTTTTAGCTCTATATCACAAAATACAAAACCAGTTTGCAGAAGCAAACATTGTTGAATGCGCTTATTGTCCATCTTTTTCAAGTGTGATTTCTATATCATGTATGGTCCTGCCTAAAGTCATATATGTTCTGTTGAAGTAGATTCTTTTTATTTATCAATTAAAACTCATTGTCAAACTCTACAAACTTCTTTCAAAACATAGGGCTTTCTGGATACAGATAGATCTTATATATATCATAAAATTCTTCTATATACTATGACGAAGGTTGAGAGATTGGTCGGTGAGGGAAAAACTAACCTACGTTGGCTGCACGCCGGATATGTTCGGCCGAAGAGATGAGGCAACAGCTGGTGAGTCGAAGGTTGAAGGGTGATAAGGAGGCAGCGGGTCTGGTGGACGAAGCAGAAACGGTTGGAAACGGATCTCGCCGGCGACAAGGGGATTCTGGCAGAAGACGAACGGTTGAGTGTACATCTATAAGAAAATAATTCGAAAATCACAATTGAGACACATGATAAGCGGATGTTACGGAGGATAATAATGGATAAACACAAGTAAGAGCAACCACAATGGAGACACCAAAGTGTCTTAAGTTCAAAAAAGTAAATAAAAAAAATAAATAATGACATGGAGACACCAAAGTGTCTTAAGTCCAAAAATGATGTCTTAGTTAAGATCCGATTTTATGATGTCTTATGACACGTGTCACGACGTGATTCGTCATAATTTTTTATTTATTTATTTTTTTTTAAATCGAATTTTTTCTTGTTCTAATAAAAAAATAAAGTTTTTTTATTATTATTATAAAATTTTTAAGACACCCAGTTGAGTGTCTCCGATGGTCTAAGTGCTTATCATATTTTCTTAAGAATCGTGCTGCAGTAAAGTCAACGGCACTTTCTGTGTTTTGTCTCAGAGATCCAATCCAAAACAATACTCATTTTTTTTTCAAAATATAAAATGGTAAAATCATAAAGATTGATAGTTTTTTTTAAACATCATTTAATAATTGGTTAAAAACTTAATTCAACCAATCATAAAAACTATTGCAGAATTTGAAAAAATTAAAATATCAAATAACATTAAAATTAACATAAAAACTTGTAAAACATCATATAAAATAAAATAATTTTTTTTCCCTTTTAATATAGGATATAGAAATTGTAGTTTTCATTCTAAATTTTGCTATTGCGAATTACAATAAATATATTTTATTTCGTGATGAAACAGTTGTTTCAATATTTTTTTTTGAATACCACAAAATTCTAGATCGAAATATCTAATTTTAATATTTTTAAAATTTAAAAAAAAAATATATATATATATATATATATATATACGATCAAAGATGATATTTCCGTCATAAAATAAAAAAGACAACAATCAGGATTGAGGAGGGGGATTTACGAGAAATGTGGTGATTGCGTTTGCGTGAGAGTGTGCATGGACACTAGAGGGTATCACATGGCTCACTTTTTCATATATATTTCTAATTATTAAAGAGAGAAGACGAACATGCCATCTTTTTTGTTTTTTTTAACATGAACATGCCATCTTTCTCGACAAGTTGAATGTTAATCATAAATTAAACTATATATATTTCCAAAAGATTCTATACTGAAGTTACTAAACTTATATTTGAAATATATATAAACATATGTATTCAGTGGCAAACTTACTTAGAACAGTAGAGTAACATCCCGACCGTACTTACCGGCGAGTCATCCATCCCTTTGTCGAGTTTGTGGGCTCCGCTCCTGTCCGACGGTCGGTGCGTTATTTTTCTCGATGGCCCGACCAACTGATTTACTTGTCCCTGCAATCACCACGTGACATTTTCCCGTGTTTTGACCTTACTCACACGGTTCCGCAGAGAACTTCCCGAAAGGTCACCTATCCTAGTGCTACTCCAGCATAAGCACGCTTAACTGTGGAGTTCTCTTAGGGTAAGTGACCGGAAAAGATAAGTGCACTTTGATGACATAGGTAGTCAAATCAATCCATTTAAACTTATTCAAATAGGCCGGGTCCGGGTCGTTACAATTTTCCCCCACTTAACGGGAATTCGTCCCCGAATTCTCATCCTGCTAGTGTGAACCCTAACCTCAAACCCCAAGACAGTCTCCTGGGACAGAACCAGTTTGACTTCCCTTGACTCTGATACCACTTGTAACACCCCGACCGCCCCTACCGGCGAGTCACCCATCCCTCCGTCGGGCTCGTGGGCCCGCCCCTGTCCGACGGTCGGTCCGTTATTTTTCTCGGTGGCCCGACCGACTGCTTTACTTGCCCTTCTAGCCCTGGGCACAAAATCCGGACCCGAGAAACCGACCCGGAACCAACCCGAAAAAACGGTTCGGATCGGATTCGGATCAAGGAAATAACCGAATGGGGCTTAACACCGTGTACCTTCGGATAAAGGTTCGGTTCGATTAATAACCGATGCCCGAATAGTATCTGAACGGTAACCAAAGCAATGTAGTCGTTGTCATTGTTAGTATCGAATCGATTCGATACAATCGAGACCACTACATCGTGTATTGCCTGTTCGGCTTCCTCTCTCTCTCCGATTTTTGCCTTTCCCAAGTCCTAAAAGCAAAATCTGTGGCCAAATCTAAGTAGTAAAACTGGAATCCCTAAATTTTTTCTATCGACCGTTTTCTCCTCCCTCTGAGTCTTCTCGAAATCGATCTGAGGTATGCATCTTCTTCTTCTTCTAGTTCACGAATCGAGTAGATTCAATATTCTTCTTCAACATAGTTTTAAGCTTCTGATTTGACAAGTTTATGAATTCTGATGGTCTGAATTTTGTTTTGACAACTCAAATACATGCTATTTAAGGTTTCCTTTGTCAATTTTATGATGGATTTTGATTTGTTTTCGTGTGTTACATACTATTTGTATACTGTTATGTTGCGAATTATGTATTTGAATTTAACAGTGTGCATACGTCCTGTTTGAATTTGGTCTTAGTTGAATGATTTTGATGATCGAATCAGAGTGTGTCTTAACATTTGTGTGAGTTATCTTGGAACAAATGGCTTATGAGTTGTTGCATGTTGAGTTCGTGAACAACATTCGGGTTTGTTTGATTATGATTTGGGATGTAATTAATTTAACTTCTTTAGAACACATTTGTGGATTCACGAATATTGGCTCCTTTGTTTAGAAAATCGCATTAGGAGATGGTTTTAACATTGTATGAATCTGATCTGATTTTTTTTCTTTGCTTCTTACTTTCAGATGGATTCTTCATCATCTCTAAATCCAGGTTACATTGACTTAGAGAAACCTCAAGAAACAGAAGAAACAGAACAACAGTTTAGGACTCCTGAGAGTCGTGGAGGTAAAAGAAAGGACATTCGTGGATCAAGTGGAGCTAATTCCCAGTCGACCAAGCAGAAGAAAGAACTCCCTGCAAGATCTGATGTTTGGGGACATTTCACAAAGACAAAAGAAAACCGTAACAAATGCAACTGTCACTATTGTCACAAGTTGTTCGCATGCCCAACATCCTCGGGGACTTCAAATCTGCAAAAGCATCTACTATGTTGCAAACATTACAAGGCATTCCAAGAGAGAAAGATTCAGACAGTGATCAATGAGGATGATGGAGGTCTGAAGGATGCGAAAGTGTCTGAGAAGGTATTCAAAGAGGCTACAGATGAGATGATTGTGATTGGGGAATTGCCACTCTCTTTTGTTAAAAGTATGGCTTTCAAACACTTCTGCAAAAGGGTGAACCTGTACGATCCTCATTCAAGAAGAACAGCAACAAGAAACATCGTTGAGATGTATGCGAAGAAGAAAACAGCCCTGAAGGATTGGTTTGTTGCTAACAAGCAGAGAGTCTCTCTTACAACAGACATATGGACATGTCAGCCTACAGGTATGATTTTCTTAACTACTGGTTTGTATGTTATCATGTTCTTTCTTATTTCTTTCATATTAAAACTTGATTTTATTTGTTCTTTAATAGGTGCGAGTTATATGGTGATCACATTGCATTTTGTTGATGCACAATGGAGGTTAAAGAAGTTCATCATTGGGTTTAAGAACGTCACAAATCACAAAGGTCATACAATTGCAACTGTTCTTTTAGAGTGTTTAGCAGAGTGGGGTTTAGAGAAGGTATTCTGCATAACTGTTGATAATGCAACTGCCAATAATCCGGCTCTAAGGAGGTTCGAAAGTGCGTTTTCATTGCTGTCTAACGAGGCTTTCGTGTTAAGTGGGAGCTGTATGCATGTTAGATGTTGTTCGCATATAATAAATTTGATTGTGAAAGAGGGTTTAGCTGAAGTAAATGACAGTGTGAATGCCATACGCAATGCGATTTTATATGTTAGATCATCTACAAATAGATTGAACTCATTCGAGTTGAGGGTTGATTCAGAAAGGGTAACAAGATGTAGTTTGCCATTGGATGTTAGAAAACGATGAAATTATACATTCGACATGTTGTCAAAGGCATTGAAATTTAGATTGGCATTTGACAAGATGGAGGCTGAAGATAAGCTATTCAATGACTACTTCCTAGAGTTTGAAAATGGTGTCAAACGGATTGGACCTCCAAGTAGGAGCGATTGGAATGCTGTTGAAAGGTTAGCTAAGTTCCTAGTGATATTTTACAACTCGACATTGGTTATGCCAGCTTCTAAGTCTCTCAATGCGTATAAGTGTTATGGCGAGATAGTCACCATAGAGAGAAACCTGATTCAGCTGAGTAATAAATATAATTCAGAGTTGAAGTCAAAGGCTGAAGATATGTTGAAGAAATTCGACAAGTATTGGGATGGAATGAAAGGGATCAACAAGATGTTGATTGCAGCTACGATATTTGATCCAAGAAAGAAGATGGACTTTGCTAATATGTGTTTCGAGAAGCTGTATGGGGAAGAATCGACTGATGCTATACAAATGAGTAAATCAGTCCTTGATTTTCTTCGTTCATTATTTGATGAGTATACACTTCGACATCATGGTCCAGTTCAGCAACCGTCTCAATCTACTCAGGCATCCTCAATGAGTTTCCATTCGCAAGAAGCAGTGCAATTGGTGGTGGATGATTTCGGCTATGAGAGGATGGATTTTATGTACAAGGAAAAGGTGGATGAATTGGGAGTCAAAGACACGAGAGATGAATTGGAAAGATATCTCAAGGAATCGGTTGAGATACCAGCAGTTATGAGTGGGATAGAGTATGACGTATTATCTTGGTGGAAACTTAACACATCCAAGTTCCCTGTTTTATCTGAAATCGCTCGAGATGTAATTGCAATGCAAGTGTCTTCAATTGCGTCTGAAAGTGCTTTTAGCACTAGTGGTCGCATCGTAACTCCATGTAGGAGTTCTCTGACTCACTATATGAATGAGGTTTTGATGTGTACATGGCAGTGGCTGAAGTCAGAAATTTGGTTGAGTGACGCATCCGACTACTGTGGAACAAATACAAGCTGAGATTGAATACGAGGATAAGCTTAGGAGAGGTAAGTTTTATTATTCTACTCGATTTTAAGTTTTATTCTTACACTCTTAGACAATCTAAATGCTTAACACTTTGCTTGTCTTAATTTATTTCAGAATTTGATACTGAAACAATACAAGAAGAAGAAGAGTGAAGAATTTTCCAACTCGGCTATAAGGTAACAAACTAACTTAGTAACTTCATTTGAAATTTTGAACCATTGTGAGTTGTGAATTGGGAATTTGAATTTGTTCGAGATTGTATTTTCTAACTCAGCCATTGATTGTTTCCAAAATTCTGTATTTGCTTCGTGATTTGGTTTTTATGCTAATCTGATTTGGTTTCTGTGAATCACAGGACAGGAACATGGAGATCGCTAGGTTCTGTTTGACAATCACTATGTTCTGTTTGGCAATCGCTTCATGACCGCTTAGACTCTCTATTTGCATTCGGCACTCCTTTGCTTCCTTATTTTTTCTCTATCTGATCGACATCTCATTTTGGTTAAGACTTTCACATTTGAAACAGATTTTGAATCTTATTTTGGTATTTGGTGTTTAAAAACAGATTTTGGCTTTTATTTGGTACTCTTTCAGTCTTTCTTATGTCTTATTTATTTGTTTCAGTTTATGAATGAATGGTATTTGGTGTTTAAAAACATGTTTTGGATTTTGGATTCAGGTACTTATTGTTCTTAATTGGTTATATACGGTACTTAATGTACCTGATAGTACCCGAACCAAAAGGTAATTTTATGTACTTTGGTTATAAAAATCTAAAAGTACTCAAAACAGATCGGATTTCGGGTGATTCTCGGTTCCTCGACTTTGGTACAAAACCGACCCGAACCCGGCATAAACCAATCCGAATCCGACACGAATTTTTAAAATAACCGAATGGGGCTTGTGGCTTGAAACCGAAGTAACCAAAACCCGAATGGACCCGACCCGAACCCGAATGGGTACCTGAATGCCCAGGAGTTCTCTTAAGGTAAGTGACCGAAAAAGGTAAGTGCACTTTGATGACATAGGTATCCAAATCAATCCATTTAAACTTATTCAAATGGGCCGGGTCCGGGTCGTTACAAGTAGGTTCAGAAAAAAAAACTGTAGGAGTTCAGTTGACACCGTATTGTTTAAATTTTCTTTTATAATTATATGAATTTATTAACATTAACACCAGTCTAAAATTGCAATTGAACCCATAAGTTTTTTTCTTTTCAATTTTATATTATTTATATTGTGATCCTATAGGCAAATTCCAAATATTAGGCCATATTTTATGTTGACTTTATTGTATTTAGAAAGATTCAAAGTTAATTTTTAACTTTTTTGTTTTGACAGCGTTAATTTTTAACTTACAGTTATTAAACAACTAAAAATACCTAATCGATTAAAAACAGAAACTTTTTTTTTCTTGTCAAACCTAAAAAATCATGGTGACAGTCACTTCATCTTTCTATCAAAAATCTGTTCATCTTTTTTTTTTTCTAACTTCGTCCATCTCCAATCGAGTAAGTGAATCATTATGTTATAATTATTATTTTGTTATCTATTTTTTTTTCTTTCGGTTTTTAGTTTTTAGCTTTAACTTGAACTCGGTAAAAAAAATTTTGCATTCGACACTGTATTATTTATTATTTTTTGTAACAAAATAACGAGAATTTGTAACTTAATAGTTTTTACTAGTGTCGCAATCCGATTCAACTTAATTATATGTGACTTGATTAAGTTATAGACTAAAAATGAAAATCGTTTGTGTGGAATAAAACTACAAAAAGAATCATTTGCATCTAGTTTAGATTTGAGTCTAATAGTTAATTATGTTGGTTGACAATATGTCGATATAAATAGCACGTGAAGTGAAAAAATGACATTAGGAGAGAAGAAAAATGGTACGAATTACAACTAAGCGTTTGCTTATGACTTTAACTTCTTGGATTCTATATAGGATGCTAATAATCATATTTAATACTTTCAAATGACGATATTAATTGTTGTCAGATTATTTCCCTAAATTTATTTAAAAGTATCCAAGATCTCGTACGGCGTTTTTCTAGCTATAATCGCTGCAGATCGTTTAGACCAGTCGGTATTAGAAGTTGGGAAAAATAGTAATTGTTTAAGAACTAGTTTCTGTAAACTTACTTTTAGTTCTTTAGACACAAATAAAGTTTGACCATGCATGCTGGTAATGAGCTGCCGAAACATATGTCATTCAGCTATCACCCACCAATTTGGAACCGTATGCAATCGTCTTGGTACTGTGGCTATCGATAGATAATCACTGTGAAGAAAGAATGTTAGTCATCGAACACTTAATCAAGTGGTGACATTAATCGACTAAGGGCAAATTAAGATTGACCATCCATATGCCATCAGCTGTTAAAGTATTTGTACCTCCTGAAAATCCCCCAAAAATAATCTCTCTGATTCTCTATACTAAACAAATAGTGATAGAACCGTACACGCAATAAGAAAACAGCCATCGTGCTATATATCTCACTCATGACCTCACAAGTCACAATAATATAAATTTTTGTTTGCATGTTTTGCGTTAATGTTAATATAGATTGGAGTAATGTTCCCACTTCCCACTCTCTAGACTCTCTAACATTTTACGTTGAATTACATTCAATTCCGCTCTTTCACACTAAAACCCACATCATTTAGCAAAAGAAGCAACATGGATATAATGATGCACAAAATCTCTTTTCTATCTCTACATTTACTCTTACTATTACTACTCTGTCTCCAACCTCTCACCATCATAGCCGAGGAGAATTCCACCACCGGCATTGACCGGTGGTGCAACAAAACTCCTTACCCTGATCCATGCAAACACTACTTCAAAAACCACAATGGTTTTCAACTGCCGACACATCTATCCGAGTTCCGAGTAATGCTGGTGGAAGCAGCCATGGACCGGGCCATATCCGCTCGGGACAAGCTGACTCATTTCCGCCAGAACTGTACTGACTGCCGGAAACAAGCCATTTTGGCCGACTGCATCGACCTCTATGGAGACACCGTCCTGCAATTAAACTGGACGCTGCAGGGCGTGTCTCCAAAAACCGGTGCCGGAAGACGATGCACCGACTTTGACGCTCAGACCTGGCTGAGCACCGCACTTACAAACACCGAGACTTGCCGTCGCGGCTCCTCCGATCTCAACATCTCAGATTTCACCACACCAATAGTTTCAAACACCAAAATATCCCATTTAATAAGCAACTGCTTAGCCGTCAACGGAGCCCTCTTGACCGCCGCAAACAACGGCACCACCACCGCAGATCCGGAGGGTTTTCCGACGTGGGTTTCCGGTAAAGAGAGGAGACTTGTACAGTTGCAATCAGCGCGTGCCGTCAAAGCCAACCTCGTGGTGGCCAAGGACGGCTCGGGACAATTCAAGACGGTGCAAGCGGCTATTGACTTGGCTGGACGGAGAAAGGTGACGTCAGGGAGGTTTGTGATATACGTGAAGAGAGGGATATATCAAGAAAACATAAACGTACGCCTCAATAACGATAACATAATGTTGGTCGGAGATGGAATGAGATATACTATTATCACCGGTGGTCGAAGTGTTAAAGGAGGTTACACCACTTACAGTTCCGCCACTGCCGGTAAATTATTAATTCTTGTTTTAATTATTTTATTTTAATTTTTAGCTAATACAAGATTGGAACAAGTATATGTTTACGGAAGCTAGCAGTCCAAGCGACTATTTTTCATCTTTGGAAACAAAGAAACAATGTGCTGCATAACCATGTTTCAATCCCGGCTCTAACAATCTACACCAGTATTGATAGAGAGATCCGCAACACAATTACGGCTAGAAGACATAGAAAGCATTTTGGAAACTTAATGCCCCTCTGGCTTAGATGACCACAAAGTTTTTTTACCCAAATTGTATTTCCTTGTTTTTACTCTTTTTTTGCCAAGGTAGTACAGATCTTAGATTTGCTTATTGTAAAATTTAACTCTCATTTTTTTGACTACAACTCTGGTATATATTGGATGCAAGATTGAGAACATAACTTTTAAACAAAATGCGTGTAAGGTTTTTCTCTATGCAAGTTTGAGAACATATTTTTGGGTTGAGCTGAGCTAGAGTTTGTTGGTGTTCCTCCTAGTGGGGTATATATATATATATATATATATATATACTTTTAATCTAATTGTGTCGTTAGATAAAAGTAAAAACCAAAAGGAAAAATAAAAATAGGCAAAAAGAGCCAAGAGGCAATAAGAAAAAGAAAGAAAGAAGAGAGATAAAAGAAAGAAGAGAGGAAAAGAAGAGAGAAGAAAGAAGAAAGAAAAGAAGAAAAAATCAGGTTTTCGTCCAGTTTCGTCAAGGCTGCGTTCGGAGGCTTGAAAGTTTCCTGATCGGCCTGAAACTTTTAGGAAGGCTTCGTGACTCAGTGGGTTTGAGATTCAACGGTGGGATTTGCATTACAACGGTTGGTTTCTCGTTAATCCTGGTTTTAGCGTGACTGTTCGCTGCAGGCGATTTCAGTTGTTCAGCTGGTTCTGTCTTCGGTGTTGGGAAAATCCGACAGTGAGTTCTTCTCTGTTTGAGCTGAAATTTGGCAGAAGTGTTGTTGACTTGTTCATCTTGGATTTTTACGGTGGGATCTTCCTCTGGTGTCCGGAATCTTAGGGAACAGAAGTCGTTTGTGACTGCTTATTTCAGAGCTCTTGTATTGCTCTCTTGTTGAGTTTCTTGTGCTGGAGATTTATCTTTTCGAGCTTGAGTCTCTGGATCTGTTCTGTGGGAACAGGGAGGACGTGTTTGTAACTCATATTCATTTCATATAGTGAATTTTTGAGTGGACTACGGTCCCGTGATTTTTACTCCTCACATCGAGGAGGTTTTAGTTTGCGTCTCCTTTACTTTCTGCATTGATTATTTTCTGCCATCGTCAAAGTATTTTTCTCACAGGTTCACACAAGTGGGGGAACTTTATTTCCGCTGCGCCGTTGTTGCGTTTTGTGTTTTTCCCAACAGAGTGGTATCAGAGCTTCTGGTTTTGAGAGCTTTGGGTTATTGATTTGTTTGTGTGAACGATGGAAAATATGGGCAGGATGATAAGCTTGAATGGTGCTAACTATCATATATGGAAAGGCAAGATGGAGGATTTGTTTTTCGTGAAGGATTTTCATACTGTGTTTCAGGAGACCAAACCTGATAATATAACCGATGATGATTGAAAGCTGCTGCATCGCAAAGTGTGTGGTTCGATAAGACAGTGGGTGGATGATAATGTTTTGAATCATATTGAGAATGAGATTGCTGCTCGTCTGTTGTGGTTGAAGCTGGAGCAGTTGTATGCTCGGAAGACCGGGAATAACAAGATGTACATGATTAAGAAGTTGATTGAGCTGAGGTATCAGGAGGGAACTCCGATGACGGATCACTTGAATGAGTTTTAGGGATTGCTCAACAAGCTGTCGGTCATGGGAATCAAGTTTGATGATGAGATTCACGGTTTGTGGCTTCTTTGTACATTACCAGATTCTTGGGAGGTGTTCAGGATGTCTATTTGTAACTCCACATCGGATGGTGCTGTTTCGATTGACTTAGTGAAGAACAGTCTCTTTAATGAGGAAACAAGAAGGCAGTCAAATGCTAGTTCCTCGCGTTCAGATGTTTTGGTTACTGAGTCAAGGGGAAGGAGTACACATCGAGAGTCCAAGAAGGACAAGAGCAGGAACAGAAGCAATTCTAATAGATTTGCGAATATAGAGTGCCACTATTGTCATAAGAAAGGGCACACGGAGAAACATTGCTGGAAGTTGAAAAGAGACAACAACCAACAAGGAGATGCTGAACATCAGGTGACAATCACCGATGATCAGTTTCTGATTCTCCATGATTGTGATGCCATTAATGTTGCATGCCAATACACCAGTTGGGTGGTTGATAGTCGAGCTACTACTCATGCTACATCGCAGCGGGATTTATTTTCTACCTATACTCCGGGTAATTATGGTTCTGTGAAGATGGGTAATGATGGTTTGACTCAAATTGTTGGCATTGGTGATATTTGCTTGGATACTAGTATTGGTACTAGACTTGTGCTTAATGGAGTTAAGCATGTCCTAGATGTTCGGTTGAACTTGATATCCACAGGAAGACTTGATGATGAAGGTTTCTATCGCTTATTTGGTGGTGGTAAATGGAAACTTTCAAGAGGTTCTATGGTTGTAGCTCGAGGTGACAAGCTTTCATCTTTCTATTGGATGCAAGCTAGGATCTCTAAAGACATTGTTACTGCTTTGGAGAATGATGATGCCATGGAGTTGTGGCATAAGAGACTCGGTCACATGAGTGAGAAAGGATTGACTGTGTTGTCTAAGAAGGAGTCTATTCCAGGGATCTCCGGTTTGCACTTGCAGAAGTGTGCACATTGTATTGCGGGAAAACAACACATGGTCTCTTTCAAGTCTTCTGCACCTTCTAGGAAACCTGAGATACTTGATCTGGTGCATTCAGATGTATGTGGTCCAATGAAAACAAAATCTCTTGGTGGGGCATCATATTTTGTCACTTTCATTGATGATCATTCGAGAAAGTTGTGGGTTTACACTATGAAGACGAAAGATCAGGTTTTGGGATATTTCAAGCATTTTGTGGCATTGGTTGAGAGACAAACGAGAAAGAAGTTGAAGTGTATCCGCAGTGATAATGGTGGAGAGTATTAGTCCTGGGCATTCGGGTCTTCGGGTCGGGTCGGGTCGGGTCGGATATTTCGGGTTTCGGGTAGTTTGGGTAGGAGTGGTTAGGACCCATTTAGGACCCGGTTAAAAATTGGGTCGGTTCGGTTCGGGTCTGCGTCGGGTCGGTTCGGTTCTGAGAAAATTGTGAAGAACCGTAAAAGAACCGAAATTATATATGTTAGACCCGAAATTTCTGGTTTGGACCCGAATTTTATTTTGGACCGAACTACCCGAAACAAATGAGTTTGGTTCTTCTTCTTCATTAATCATAATCAAGCCAAATAAAAAAAAATTTGGGTATTCGTCACTTTCCTCCACTCCGTAAACTTCCCTCTGTGCGGAGGAAATTTGTCACACCTCCACTCCTTCAAATGTGTCTTACCAACTCTTTCCAAAAAACAATTTAAGCTTCACCTTTCTCTTCTTTTTTTTTGTCAAAAAGCTTCACCTTTCTCTTCCAATATCTCTATCTCTTAAACATCTCTCCATAAAACCTAATATCATCATCACAAGATAGGAAGGTCTCCTTGCTGCGAGAAAGACCACGAGAACAAAGGCCTTTGGACTAAGGAAGAAGACGATAAGCTCATCTCTTACATCAAATCTCACGGCGAAGGTTGTTGGCGTTCTCTTCCTAGATCCGCCGGTCTTCTCCGTTGCGGCAAAAGCTGCTTTCACGGGTGGATTAACTATCTCCGTCCTGATCTCAAGAGGGGAAATTTCACCCTCGGCAAAGGAGGCTCCGGCAATACCACGACAGAGGAGAGGGAGAGAAGGAGGTGGAGGAGAAGTAGAAGGTGGAGAAGACGGAGAAGGAATGGTGGAGGCGGCGTTATAATTATTTTTTGGTATTAGGTTTTTTTTTAATTAGGTAAAGAAAAATCAAAATATCAATTTTGTGGTTTTGTTCGGTTTGTTCGGGTAACCGATCGGGTTTCGGGTTTTACCCGAACCAAACCGGGAACCGAAGTAAAATTTGGTTGGAACCAATCGGTTTTTCTTCAATACCCGGAACCGAACCGAACCTCTTTTTCGGGTCGGATCGGTTCGGGTCCGGCGGGTCCGGGTTATATGCCCAGGATTAGAGAGTATTCTGGACCATTTGATGCTTATTGCAAGGAACATGGTATTAGGCATCAGTTCACGCCGCCTAAGACTCCACAGTTGAATTGGATGGCTGAGAGGATGAACATGACGATTGTCGAGAGAGTGAGATGTTTAATCTCACAGCCAAGCTTGGCTATGACTTTCTGGGCTGAAGCTTTGAGCACGGTTGTTCATGTGCTTAATTTGTCACCAAGTGCTCCATTGGAGAGTGATATTCCAGAGAGAGTTTGGACCGGTAAGGATGTTTCTTATGGTCATTTGAGGGTCTTTGGGTGCAAGGCATTTGTGCATATTCCTAAAGATGAGAGGTCGAAGCTTGAGTTGAAGTCGCGGCAATGCGTGTTCATTGGTTATGGTCAGGATGAGTTTGGATACTGATTTTATGATCCTGTTGAGAAGAAGCTCATTAGGAGAAGAGATGTTGTGTTCATGGAAGATCAAACGATTAAGGACATTGACAAGTCTAGAAAACCAACTCAAAGTTTTGAGGGTTTGATTGATTCAGAGGTTGCTCCTTCTACATCGGTCCACGGTCAGGTCAAAGGTGAGGTTCAAGTTGATACACCCAGTGCAGATGCTCCTGCACATGATGATGATGGTATTGGTGGTCATGGCGACGATCATGATGGAACACCAATTACCGAGAACCTACCTGCTGTTAGAAGATCTGAGAGAGGTCTAAAACCGTCGACAAGGTATGATCCTAGTGAGTATGTGTTACTTACTGATGGGGGAGAACCTGAAAACTTTGATGAAGCTTTGGAGGATGAACAAAACGATAAATGGCTTGGTGCCATGGGAGAAGAGATGGATTCTTTTGATGAGAATAATACATTTGAGTTGGTGAAGTTGCCAAAGGGCAAGAAGGCATTTCTTAATAAGTGGTGTACAGGATTAAGCATGAAGATACCAGTTTGCTACCTCGATACAAGGCTAGATTGGTTGTGAAAGGATTCAGCCAAAAGAAGGGGATTGATTATGATGAAATTTTTTCTCCTGTTGTGAAGATGTCATCCATTCGGGTTGTAATTGGATTGGCAGCGAGTCTTGATCTAGAGGTTGAGCAAATGGATGTAAATACGGCTTTCCTTCATGGTGATTTGGAGGAGGAGATTTTCATGGTACAATCGGAAGGCTTTGTGAAGAAGGGCAAAGAGGACTTAGTTTGCCGCCTGAAGAAAAGTCTTTATGGATTGAAACAAGCACCGAGGCTGTGGTACATGAAGTTCAAGTCTGTTATGGGGGAGCATGGTTATAAGGAGACTACTTCTGATCATGGTGTGTTTGTGCAGGTGTTTGGTGATGATGATTTTATCATCTTGTTGTTGTATGTTGACGATATGTTGATTGTGGGCAGGAACTTGAGCAGAATTCAAGAGCTAAAGAAGCAGCTTAGCAAATCCTTTGCCCTGAAAGATTTGGGTCCAGCGAAACAGATTCTTTGTATTAGAATTGCTAGAGACAGATGTGCGAGGTTGATTCACTTGTCTCAAGAGAAGTATATTGAGAAGGTACTTCAAAGGTTTCACATGGACAAGTCTAAAGGTGTTAGCACTCCTCTTGCTACACACTTTAGATTGAGCATTCAACAGAGTCCTAGTACATATTTTGAGAAGGAAGATATGGCGCGGGTTCCATATGCTTCTGCAGTTGGTAGTTTGATGTATGCCATGGTTTGTACAAGACCAGATTTAGCTCACGCCGTTGGTACAGTTAGTCGTTTTCTTTCCAAACCTGGAAGAGAACATTGGAATGCTGTGAAGTGGATTTTGAGATATCTTCGAGGGACTTCTAGTTTGAAGCTTACCTTTGGAGGTGATAAGCCATTGCTTGTCAGTTATTCTGATTCTGATATGGCTGGGGATGTTGATTTCAGGAAGTCTACTTCGGGTTACTTGGTAACATTTGCGGGTGGAGCTGTGGCATGGCAATCAAGATTGCAAAAGTGTGTTGCACTTTCTACCACTGAAGCTGAATTTATAGCCGTAACAGAAGCTTGTAAAGAGTTGTTGTGGATGAAGAATTTTCTTGAGGAGATCAGTTTCAAGCAAGATAAGTATGTGTTGATTTGCGATAGTCAAAGTGCAATTTGTCTCGGGAAGAACTCTACATTTCATTCGCGTTCAAAACACATTGACAAGAGGTATCATTGGATACATGATGTGGTTGCTTCTAAGGAAGTGGAACTTGTCAAAGTCCATACAGATGATAATGGAGCTGATATGATGACGAAGTTATTGGCGAAAGGGAAGCTTGAAGTTTGCCGAGAGATAGCCGGTATGGCTGTTTCCTCCACCTAGTCGGAGGGGGAGTTTGTTGGTGTTCCTCCTAGTGGGGTGTATATATATATATATATATATACTTTAATCTAATTGTGTCGTTAGACAAAAGTAAAAGCAAGAGGAAAAATAAAAATAGGCAAAAAGAGCGAAGAGGCAATAAGAAAAAGAAAGAAAGAAGAGAGGCAAAAGAAAGAAGAGAGGAAAAGAAGAGAGAAGAAAGAAGAGAAGAGAAAATCAGGTTTTCGTCCAGTTTTGTCAAGGCTGCATTCGGAGGCTTAAAAGTTTCCTGATCGTGCTGAAACTTTGAGGAAAGCTTCGTGACTCCGTGGGTTTGAGATTCAACGGTGGGATTTGCATTACAACGGTTGGTTTCTCGTTAATCCTGGTTTTAGCATGACTGTTCGCTGCAGGCGATTTCAGTTGTTCAGCTGGTTATGTCTTTGGTGTTTGGAAAATTCGACGGTGAGTTCTTCTTCGTTTGAGCTGAAATTTGGCAGAAGTGTTTTTGACTTGTTCCTCTTAGATTTGTACGGTGGGATCTTCCTCTGGTGTCCGGAATCCTAGGGAACTAAAGTCGTTTGTGACTGCTTATTTCAGAGCTCTTGTATTGCTCTCTTGTTGAGTTTCTTGTGCTGGAGATTGCTCTTTTCGAGCTTGAGTCTCTGGATCTGTTCTATGGGAACAGAGAGGACGTGTTTGTAACCCATTTACATTTCATTCGCGTTCAAAACACATTGACAAGAGGTATCATTGGATACGTGATGTGGTTGCTTCTAAGGAAGTGGAACTTGTCAAAGTTCATACGGATGATAATGGAGCTGATATGATGACGAAATCATTGGCGAAAGGGAAACTTGAAGTTTGCCGAGATATAGCCGGTATGGCTGTTTTTTCCACCTAGTCGGAGGGGGAGTTTGTTGGTGTTCCTCCTAGTGGGGTGTATATATATATACTTTTAATCTAATTGTGTCGTTAGATAAAAGTAAAAGCAAGAGGAAAAATAAAAATAGGCAAGAAGAGCGAAGAGGCAATAAGAAAAAGAAAGAAAGAAGAGAGGCAAAAGAAAGAAGAGAGGAAAAGAAGAGAGAAGAAAGAAGAGAAGAGAAAATCAGGTTTTCGTCCAGTTTCATCAAGGCTGCGTTCGGAGGCTTGAAAGTTTCCTGATCGTGCTGAAACTTGAGGAAAGCTTCGTGACTCAGTGGGTTTGAGATTCAACGGTGGGATTTGCATTACAACGGTTGGTTTCTCGTTAATCCTGGTTTTAGCGTGACTGTTCGCAGCAGGCGATATCAGTTGTTCAGCTGGTTCTGTCTTCGGTGTTGGGAAAATCCGAAGGTGAGTTCTTCTCCGTTTGAGCTGAAATTTGGCAGAAGTGTTGTTGACTTGTTCCTCTTAGATTAGTACGGTGGGATCTTCCTCTGGTGTCCGGAATCCTAGGGAACTGAAGTCGTTTGTGACTGCTTGTTTCAGAGCTCTTGTATTGCTCTCTTGTTGAGTTTCTTGTGCTGGAGATTGCTCTTTTCGAGCTTGAGTCACTGGATCTGTATTGTGGGAACAGGGAGGACGTGTTTGTAACTCATATTCATTTCATATAGTGAATTTTTGAGTGGAATACGGTCCCGTGGTTTTTACTCCTCACATCGAGGAGGTTTTCCACGTAAAAGAAGTTTGCGTCTCCTTTACTTTCTGCAATGATTATTTTCTGCCAACGTCGAAGTATTTTTCTCACAGGTTCACATAAGTGGGGAAACTTTATTTCCGCTGCGCCGTTGTTGCGTTTTGTGTTTTCCCCAAAAGAGTTTTATGAAAATAAAATAAACACCGAAATGTCCACCATCTAGAAAGAAAAAAAGTTTAGAAATAAACCATAACCGTTGCATTAGCATTATCATTTGAAATTTGATTTCATTTTTTCACGTGTGATATATCCAGGTATCGAGGGACTTCACTTCATAGCCAAAGACATAACATTCCGAAACACGGCGGGTCCGGCTAAGGGCCAGGCCGTGGCACTACGATCATCCTCAGACCTCTCAATCTTCTACAGATGCTCAATCGAAGGATACCAAGACACACTGATGGTCCATTCGCAACGCCAGTTTTACCGCGAGTGCTACATCTACGGAACCGTAGATTTCATCTTCGGAAACGCAGCCGTCGTTTTCCAAAACTGTATTATCCTACCTCGCCGGCCACTCAAAGGTCAAGCCAATGTAATAACCGCACAAGGTCGTGCTGATCCGTTTCAGAACACAGGGATCTCTATCCACAACTCCATAATCTTACCAGCTCCTGATCTAAAACCAGTGGTCCGTAGCGTTAAGACGTACATGGGCCGGCCTTGGATGAAGTACTCACGCACCGTGGTTATTAAGACGTATTTGGATAGTTTTCTGAGTCCAGTTGGGTGGTCTACGTGGGTTAAAGGTTCGACGTACGGTTTAGACACGCTGTTCTATGCGGAGTATAAGAATATCGGACCGGGTTCGTCCACGAGGTGGCGTGTCCATTGGAAAGGGTTTCATGTGTTGAATAGAGCTTCCGATGCATCTGCTTTCACTGTTGGAAGATTTATCGCCGGTACATCGTGGCTCCCAAGCAGTGGCGTACCATTCGCTTCTGGACTCTAAACAAAGGCCATCTTTGGTTTTTCGTGCTTAAATTACAATGTTGAGCAATTTTACACTCTTGAGTATACATTCATTATGCTTATTATGAAAATGAGGTTTTAGCTATAAATGGACAAATGAGAATACAATAAAGGATACGACGGAAACAAGATTGACGCAGCACATCTTCACATTATTCACGATCTCAAAAAGCTTTTATCGTGTTAGTTTTATGTTTTTGCTTTCCATTCAAATTATATATTTGCTTTATGTACGTTGGGTTTTTAACTATTTTACGTTGTCTTAGTTATCTTTGGGTTACGATTTTCATTATAACTTTTTCTATTTAAGGAGTCGTGTGACTCATTTCTAAAGTTAGCTTTTGATTATTGAATAAACTTAGAACTTCAGTTAATCTCTTTCTTGTAAATTAACGATTATCAAGAACCCTCGTTTGAAGGGCCATTCTTCGGAATCAACAGTTATCGAGTCCCCGTTTGAATGGCCATTCTTCAAAATCAGCGGTTATCGAGATCTATCTAGTTCCGCTATGTGAAGAATTGAAACGGAATTTCGGATATCGCAAATCATGTCCTATTTCACTGTCTCTGGAAATAGGCGAATGTAACTGGACGGAACAAAACCAAAATTTATGTCGTCCCCTTCCAATTTCAAAATGTGATCCTAATAATTGTTCCAATCAAAAATACATTCTCATATGATATACATATATAACGATAATGGTAGGAAAAATATAGAAAACCAATGAAGGAGAGCTCTCTAGAGTGTGATTGGTAACATGTAGTATTATTGATTTAAGTTTAGTTATGAGTCTAACTTATAGATAGCTCATACTGTTAACAATCATGATTTATTTTGAATCATTTCCGAATAATTGAATTTGAGTTAACTTGTGTTGTGTTTGCATTACTGTAAGATATTTTTATCGTGATGAAACAGTTGTTTCTATAATTAATTTTAGAACTATAAGATGATATCCTTTCATAAAATAAGAACGAAAGCATGAGGATTGAAGAGGGATTGTACGAGAAATGTGGTGATTGCGTGAGAATGTGTGCATGGACACTCGAGGGATCACATGGCTCACTTTTTTTATATATATTTCGAAGTATTAAACAGAGAAGACGAACATGCCATCTTTCTCGACAAGTTGAATAATGTTCATAATAAATTAAACTATATAATTATTCCAAATGCATATAGTAATAATTCCAGACTTCTAGTAATAGTTTTATGTTTTAAATAGATAAACATATTTAATCATTTGTGTGGCAAATGAAATGACAAGAACTAGCGTATTAATCTTTACTAATATCGCCATCACATTCGGATTCATCTACTCGCAGTTATCCTCCTACCTATTAATTGAGAATCCATTTTAATGAAAAAAGCTTACTTGTCAACTCTAGTATCAAAGTTAGTGTATTTTTTTGATGACATGTAAATGTGACATGTCAAATTTCCTAAAATAAACGAAATATTTTGATTGGTTGAAATAAAATAAAATAAATTATAAAATTAAAACATGAATACACTAGATTATAACACAAAATTCATAAATTTAAATTAACAGAAAATAATAATTACTTTAATTTCAATTTTTTGTACATATATTCATAATAAATTGCATAAAATATGACTAAAATTTTTTTACAACCAATATATATTATATTTTTATATAAAAATAATTCTCTCTTCGTTTTTTATTATATGATGTTTTAGAGATTTGTACACAGATTAAGAAATCAATTAATTCTCTATTCTCTCAAAATAAAACATGTTTTTTTTTGTCAATTCCAAAACAGTTCAACCAATACAAAAATAGGATTCAGAATTCAAACATTCAAAACAACAAAAATACAATTAATTTTTACATAGAAAATTTGATTTTTATCTTTTATTCTTTTTTAAATAAATAAAAAGTTTATATCATACTCATATATAGTCTCATTGTAGATCGAGAATTTGAGATCAGAAATAAAATGAAATGTAATTGGATGAAAAAAAAATTATAATAAGATAAAACAAATATGAATAAGAAGTAGAAGTAAAAATAAAAATAATTCTCTACAGTTTTGTTTTTCTGTAACATTCTCGTGCTTTGTTTGACGGAGTCATTTAAAAGTTTTAAGAAACAAATTTTATATTAAACGCATGTGCAGCTCAAATTTTATATTGAACACATGCATGCATGCCAACCATAATAAATTTATTTTCTTCATCAAACCAATTCCTCAATATTGTTCAAAGAGATGAGCGGACGGAGAATTTTATAAAATATGATTTCACAAATTTTATAACAAATATTGATTATATTTTTTATTGAAAAGGAAAATCACTAATAGATTATCCAATGTGCTATATTAATTTTCATGATAAAGTCAAATATTATATTTTCAATTTTTTAAAAATTCTTTGTAATTTTTGTTAATATTTAATATAAATTTTAGTTTGAAACCATATATCATAAAATGCTGAAAAATATAAAATTTTGATTAAATAAAAAAATGATAGAAACGGTTTTCGTGATTGTTTTTAAATACCAAAAACTGCATCGTGTAAAAACATAAAGTTTGAAGAAAATATCAGAAAAACTAACCACCACCTAAATATTACAATTCACATATTTTTAACTCATACTTACATGCATAAATATACATATTTATTTATTTTTAAAATTCAACCATATATTATAAAAATATATATTGTAAAACATACAATTTGTTATTTTTTTAACACATAAAAGGCATACTTTGATTTTTTTCACAAATATGTGTGTGTATATAAATATTAAATATGCAAAAATCAAAGTCGTATGCGAACTTGTTGTGCGTGCATTTTGTTAACCTCGATTACAGTCCAATTTTAATTTTAGTTATTAAACAATTCATATATATTATTTAAATCTCTATCTGTCCTAAGAGGGGTGAGGTGGTTGGTACACACGAGCGTGCGGACCAACTATCTATCCGCTCTTATGATAAGTAAAAATTGTAAAACCCATTTTGGTTTAATTAGCAATTCGTCAAAGAAAAATATATATATTGCCAAAATTATATTGTGTAAAGAAAAAAAAAAGCATTGTATAGATAATATTCAAGACATATTATAAGAATTTAATTATTATTTAATAAAACTTTTACATTTGCAATTATATGTTAATGTAAACGGTAGAAAAAATAAAAAAATTTAAAATAAATCAGTTTCAAAAAACATAAAACGATATGAAACGTTTGTGTGATTGTTGTTAAACACTAAAACTGTATATGTATGAAAAAATAACGTTTACATAATATATAAGAAAATTAATCAATACTTTAATATTACAACTATTTATGTCTATAAAAAAATTATACAAGCACATGCCTGCAGGTCAACCATAAAAATTATTATTTTTCAGTTTATTTAGTTATCATATTTACACTTTTTATCTAAGGAAGTATTTTAAAATCTTGATTAATGGCTTTTTATCTTTAATTTCTGTTGAAATCTAGAACATTTTTCATTTGATTTATCATTATTTTTTATTATTAAATATTCATATAATGTTATTATTAATGCATAATTAATTATATACAAATAGATCAACTTCAATATACAATATAATTATATATTGAACCTAAAAAATATTTTATAGCTTGCACACGGTGCGGGTCGATCACCTAGTATACAGTGAATAATGCGATGCAAGTTATAGATTGAAAAAAATTATTTTGTGCGGAAGGTAAACAAAAACAAATTACAATAATTTGTACTCCTTACGTAACATTTTTTCGTTTTTGTTTTTAATCCTGAATTGTTCTATGGACTGTATATTTTTAGACTTTCTGGAATATAGGTCGACGAAAATTTACTTTTTTCTTGAAGCGCACAGGCACATCCAAATTCATTTCCATTGTTACCTGGTACAAAACTACAAACAACTTAACAAGTTGTAGGGGGGATTTTCATTTTCATTGTATATATTCTTTTATTTTATTTAATGATTTAATAGAAAAATTATATATCTATAGTTTTTTGGTGTTATTTTCTTCATGGATTTTACTGAACTATATTTAACTTTAACTACAGTGGAACCACATCAAATCATGTTGATAATATGGTGAACAAAATTGAAACCACTAAACTACAGTCTTGGTGATGTTTTAAACAAAGAAACATGTTAATTAATAAAACCACTAAACTCCAGTCTTGGTGATATATTTTAGACAACGAAAAAATTCTTAACAAGTTTTACATTAATTATAGATTTGAGTCTAATAGTTAATTATGGTGGTTGAGGATATAAATAGCATGTGAAGTGAAGGATTCCCATTAGGAGATCAGAAGATAATTAGAATGGTATGAACAACAAAGCGTTTGCTTATGACTTTTATTTATTGGATTCTATATAGGATGTTAATAATCATATTTAATACCTTCAAGTGATGATATTTAATTGCTGTCGATTTTTTTTATAGATTTATTTAAAGAATCCAAGATCTAGTACGGCGTTCTTCTAGCTATAGTCGCTGCAGATCGTTTATTGCCGGACTTGTTGGTATTCGAAGTTAGGAAAAGTATAATTGTTTAAGAAGTAGTTTCTTTTAGCTTACTTCTTCTACAATAATTATCTTTTTTTTTTCAAATTAAGAATTAAGTAAATACATATTGGAAAAATGATATATGTCTACCAGTGTATCTATAAAACCATAAAAAAGAGTGCCCCACAAACTCAGAAGTTTGAATCTTTATGTTGGGAAGAAAAAAAAATGTACATGTTATGATCGCATGCCTCGAGAGTAATTACTTTCAAAAATGAAAACTAATCATTACCTTATTACAGTAAATAACATTAATGTTGGGGCGATTTTACAATCTTCATCAATCATCAAGTAGCATGTGAACAAAATAATGTCACAAGTCACAACCAAAGCAAGCCAAAAAGACGGGGTCTCCAATCTCCCGAGAAACCAAAATCCAGTCTAAGTCATATTAAATGAAAGTTTATAATTAAAGGGACGCAAAAGAAGTTTGATTATCAAATTAAATGTCTTAAGTCTATCATACATTATATCTCAACAATCTTTTTTATAACACAACAAGAATAGGATCCGCATATATGCGGGTTTTTAATAAAATATTTTAAACCTGTAAAAATAAATTAAAAACAAAATCGAATAATCTGTAATGAATTTTTTTTTTACTTTTATTAATATTTCCACATATATATGTTTTAATACTCTTATATAAATTATATTTATTTCTAATGCTATATATATTTATTTATTTATTCTAAAATTTACTTTATTAATATTTACTTTATATATATATTTATTCTAAACTTTTGACGAATTAATTATCCTATTTTTATTATAATTAGTTTTATCATAATTAAAATCTAGATTAGGATTCGCGTATTATAATAATAAAATTTAAAACCCGTTAAAATTTTTTTTTAAGAAAATAGACAGCAAGTTCTAATCATTACTAAAAAATATATATGAAAAAAAAAATCTAAACCTAAAAATTATTTATTTATTTTAATTCTCATTTATTTTCAATTAAAATATTCAAAACATGGGTGGGGGGTGTATTGGATTAAGAATTTTAAAAGATTTAATGGTTCTTTAAAAATCCCCCGTTATTGAACTAATGATTTTTAAATGTCTTACCAAATCCTATGTTATTCAATCAAAAATTTATAAAAAGTAAATCAAATCCCCTGTTATTGGAAATATTTTAAGTAGTAGATTTTAGAAGATTTTGGGTGATTTCAAGTGTTTTTGGTGGGGTTTGTTAGTTAAAAATATAAAAAAACAAATCTCATATTTTTAGTTAGGATTTCATAGACTTTAGTAACAAATCATAAGAAATTTCGTAATTGACCCAAAATCATCTAAAATCTCATTAAAACTCAAATCATTCCAAATTCTCCCAAATTTCAGTTTCAATACACCCCCCCAGAATGTGTTGCGGATCCTAAGCAACATTAACCCTACTTGTCATATAGTTCACACACTTTATCAATTATCGTTTTCTGTTACGCTATGTTAAAAACTTGGGTATTTAATTTGAGTCCTTCGAATATGTTAACGATCTTTCCATTAACTCTCTTCAAGTAAATAAAATCTCTCTTTCTCTTCACATTCATCTCCCTTATATGATCTCTCTGCTCTCTAGAGAAGTTATGCTTCATAAGACTCGCATCAAAAGTTTCTCTACATGATTCTTGCTATCATCCTCCTCATTGAGTTCATCATTGTCTAATGTCATATCTTTAACATCTCGAATTTCCATTTTTAATTGAAATATATCATAGTTAATCTAATTTTTTTTATATATTTCTTTTCTTAAATTGAAATAATTTTTTTTTAAAATTCTTTTTCTTAAATTGTAATATATCCAGTTGCTTTTATTTTGTAATCTAAATCGATAAATTTGACATTTTTATTTATATAAACCGTAGCTAAACAACCGAATAACCAAAATGGTTAAATCTTTTCTAACAATTAAAAACAGAAAAAAACTTAAATGAATAACATAAAATAAACTTATTATTTACCTTTTAGATTTTTTGATAAAAGAAACTTATTATTTACCTTTTTGATTTTCCTTTTAGTATTAGTAATCGATCATACAATTTCTTTAATTTAAATAAAAAACATTAAAAAAACTTATTTTCCTTTTTCTTAATTTTCTTATTTACCTTTTCGATTTTTTTTTGTATTAGTAATTGAAATTGAAAAATACACTTATTTTTCCTTTTTATTTTTAAAACTATTTTTTAGATTTATGTAAACATTATGTTAAAATCTAATTGGTTTAATTTTTTTAACACGTGTCAAAATCTAATCGATTAACTTGACACATGTCACGATCATGTTAAAAACTAACTTTGATGCATCCTACTTTATATAATAAGATATAAACAAGACTTGCGCGTAGGCAGGTTCTCTCATTAGTATTTATAACATACATGATTTTAACTAGCCAAAATTACTATAAAAAAATGAAGTTAAAAGTATTAATTAGTACCTCCTGAAAATAGCCCTAAAATAATATGTATCTTTATACTAATAGTGATCGAATCGTTCACGCAATAAGAAAACAGCCATGGAGCAAAACAACATAGACGCAAAGGTAGATCTCACTCATGACCTTGCAATATAAATTTTGTTTGCTTGTTTTGCATTAATGTTAATATCACCACAATATATAAATATAGATAAGATTCATGTTCCCACTCTCTCTAGTCTCTAAAACATTTTATTTGGATTACATTCAATTCCTCACACCAAAACCACATCACTTAGCAAAGGAAGCAACATGAATGTAATACACACAATCTTTTTCCCATCTCTACATTTAGTACTATTACTATTACTACTCTGTCTCCATCCTCTCACCACCGTAGCCTACGGCAATTCCACCACCGGCATTGACCGGTGGTGCGACCAAACTCCTTACCCTGATCCATGCAAAAACTACTTCAAAAATCGCAATGGTTTTCGACTGCCGACACAGCTATCCGAGTTCCGAGTAATGCTGGTGGAAGCAGCCATGGACCGGGCTATATCCGCCCGGGACGAGTTGGCTAATTCCGGACGGAACTGCACTGATTGCAAGAAACAAGCCGTTTTGACCGACTGCATCGACCTCTATGGAGACACCGTCGTGCAGCTAAACCGGACGCGGCAAGGCGTGTCTCCAAAATCCGGTGCCGGAAAACGATGCACCGACTTCGACGCTCAGACCTGGCTGAGCACCGCACTTACAAACACCGAGACTTGCCAACGCGGCTCGTCAGATTTCAACGTCTCGGATTTCATCACACCAATCGTTTCAGACACCAAAATCTCCAACCTAATAAGCAACTGCTTAGCCGTCAACGGAGCCCTCTTGACCGCCGCAAATAACGGCACCACCACGGCTGATCCGAAAGGGTTTCCGACGTGGGTTTCCGGTAAAGAGAGGAGACTTTTGCAGTTGCAATCAGCGCGTGCCGTCAAAGCCAACCTAGTGGTGGCCAAGGACGGATCGGGACATGTCAAGACGGTTCAAGCGGCTATTGACGTGGCTGGACGGAGAAAAGTGACGTCAGGGAGGTTTGTGATATACGTGAAGAGAGGGATATATCAAGAAAACATAAACGTACGTCTCAATAACGATGACATAATGTTGGTCGGAGATGGAATGAGATCCACCATTATCACCGGAGGTCGAAGTGTCAAAGGTGGTTACACCACTTACAATTCCGCCACTGCCGGTAAATAATTAATTCTTCTATATTTTATTTATTTAATTTTTAGTTAATGCATGGATTGGATTGGATCTAACAAGTTTTTTAAGTCATTAATTAAAAAAAAAAAATACTCGAAGATTCCATACGAATTGCGTTTTCCAATCGATAAGTTAAATCATACATTGGGATCGTCATCAATTATTATTAGTACCTCAAGAGAAAGAAAAAAAAAACTAAGATATAAAACGTAACCGTTGCTTTATTTCCCGCAAAATAAGTAAGCGTTACCATATATTAAATTTTATTTCATTTGTCTCTATCACTATGGAACAATTGGCTAAATTACGTATGATCCAGGTATCGAGGGGCTTCACTTCATAGCAAAAGGCCTAACATTCCGGAACACGGCGGGTCCGGCCAAGGGTCAGGCCGTGGCACTCCGGTCATCCTCGGACCTCTCAATCTTCTACAAATGCTCAATCGAAGGATACCAAGACACGTTGATGGTCCATTCGCAACGCCAGTTTTACCGCGACTGCTACATATACGGAACCGTCGATTTCATCTTTGGAAACGCAGCCGCGGTTTTCCAAAACTGTCTCATCCTGCCTCGCCGACCGCTCAAAGGCCAAGCCAATGTAATAACCGCACAAGGCCGTGCCGATCCATTTCAGAACACAGGGATCTCAATCCATAACTCAAGAATCCTACCGGCTCCTGATCTAAGACCGGTTCTTAGTAGCGTTAAGACGTACATGGGCCGGCCTTGGATGAAGTACTCGCGCACCGTGGTTCTTCAGACGTATTTGGATAGTGTTGTGAGCCCGTTCGGGTGGTCTCCGTGGATTAAAGGCTCGGTTTTCGGTTTAGACACGCTGTTCTATGCTGAGTATATGAATACCGGACCGGCCTCGTCCACGAGGTGGCGTGTCCGTTGGAAAGGGTTTCATGTGTTGAATAGAGCTTCCGATGCATCTGCTTTCACCGTTGGAAGGTTCATCGCCGGTACTGCGTGGCTCCCACGAACCGGCATACCTTTCACTTCCGGTCTCTAAGGCTTCGTACTTAAGTTGCAATGATGTAAAATGTTTACGACTCTGGATATAAATCATTATATGCTTATTATGAAAATGAAGTTTTAGTTATATAGATGGATAAACGGGAAATTCAGTACAAGACACTACGAAAACACGATTACAAATCATGTCCCATCTCACTTTTATTTGAAATACGTGACGAGAATGGAACGAAACCGAAATTTTTGATTATGTTTATTACCAATCAAAAGTATATATTCTCGTACAGGAGGACATGATGAAACTTTTGTCCATCTCAAGTTTAAGCATTGCTTATCTGAAGTTCAGATGAATTGTAGAAATAATGTAGAAGACCCATAAAAGAGAGAGCTTTTAGTTACATGATTTTGATTATCAAATGACCTATATAACTACGAAGAACGATGATTTAGACACGAAACCCCCCCACGAACTATAGTTGTTTCGAACCATAACAAACAATCAATGAAATCAAAGAAAGAAAGAAAAAAAAAAAGGCCCAACGGTTTGTAATACAACCTAACCAATGGCCAGAGAAGATTCTTGAACGATGCAAGAGAGAGAGAGTCAGCAAAAGGCTGAAGCCGAGGCGAGCAAAACCATCATCAAGCTGAAAATTAGATTCAACTGTCCATTTAGTATCGATGTTGCGGAGCTATGGTACTGTTCCCTGCACGAAGATCACCAAAGAAAGCGTGTATTTTAAGTTTTTTTTTCACATCATCTAGAGGTGATAAGAGAGGAAGGAGAGAGTGAAGTTTACCTCTGCAAGGGCGCGAGAGCGCCGCAGTAAAGAGCATTTTCAGGCAGAGACATTTCTGTCTTACCGTTTTCCTCGGGGTTTACAATCCGCATGTATGTTTCTTGGCCAAGATACCATCTGTCAAGATTCTCAGCTCTGATGTTCCAAACTCCGACGTTATCGAGGGACATAAGCACAGCAGTCCATGCCCCTGGGTAAACCTGAAAGCAACACATGAAAAAACTCAATAAGTAAACAACATTTTACACCATCAAATGGTGTGTACAGAGAGATAGATTGAAAATGGTGAATACAAACCTCGATCGTGCTACGCGATATTGCATCCCAGTTGTTATATGAACCTTTTCTGTCTTCAGTCCAGATACCAAAGTCCATACTGGAATAACCAGGTTTTGAAAATCCATGTCAGAGCAATGAAAACTGACAAACAATGCAGTAAATATAACGATGAGTGGCATGGTTTTTCTTACGCAACGACGTAGAACGAATATCCATCGATGTGGAAGCTCTGGACTTTGGTGTCATTGTTCTGGAAGATAACTTGCATGAAGCCCTTGTATGTCGCGTTGATGATAGATCTGTCCAGACGGGGAGGTCTATTGTCAAGAGGTTTGTTTGGGAAATCCAGCTTATAGACTCCTTTCACTTTATGGTTATCTGCAAGCCTTATGGGCGTGCTTGGATTCAGAAATGAAATCCCATTAAGCGTAGCACGAAGTGACCCATTGATTATCGTTGGAGGCATACTCCTCAAGATGTATGTGCTTGTGATGTTTATCTGTCCGTAGTGATATGATCCCTGCGGATTTGGACGAGCTCCACTTGCAGATGTGTTTTGCCTGCATATAAAAGGAGTCAGGATTACATTTACATGCCTACATTTAAGACTTCACTTGCTTAAAGAGTTTTTGTAGACATACTTTATGGCCCTTTGTTGGTTCATGACAGACCAAGGGTGAGAAACATCAGTTGCTGGAAGTGGCAGAGGACCCGAAGCATGTCCTTTGGAATTGGAATAATGGAGGATGCCAACACCTGTGACTCTTTGCCACACAGTTTCGTTCACAAATCTAGCGCTGGCCACAATGTAGTAGTCACTTGAGGCGTTTTGGTCCATGGTGACCAAGAAAGAGTAAGACTGTCCCACATGGATGTCGAAATCGGTGAAGTTCGTTTGGGAGGTGTAGCGACCCTCGGTTTCAACTAAGAGCAACTTGTGGTTCTGAATCCTGAAGTTCAAGCTTGTCGAGATACCAACATTGTGAACGCGGATCCTGTATGTTTTCCCTGCAAAATGTAACTCGGATGAAGCAGGAGAGAATCAAGCCTCAGAGCCAAACTTTGAATTTCAATGCAAGACTTCATAAGGAAATCTAACGCTCACAACTCCTCAAAGTAAAATTCGATTAGGATGAAAATGGGAACAGAATGTAAGCAAAGTTACAATAGAACTCTGAAAAGATGTTACCTGCATCAACATTAACAGTTTCGTACTCAATTCCATCAGGTACACTGCTATTGTACTTGTAAGGACCCTTCCCATTGATGAGTACTCCATCCGGCATCCCAAGTTCTTTACCAGAGTCAAGTATACTCCTTAATGCCTAACAAAAAGCAACAGAGTTTCACCAATATAAAGACATTGGAAGTAACAATCCAAAGTGAAAAAAAACCACCATTTAAACCTCGAGTGCACTTACTGTATGGTTCTGAGTATACCAATCACCAATCATAAAGCTGATTTCGCCATCAGGCTTAGGGAACGGGATAGGAATCATTTCCCTGTTATTGACTATGAGTGGACCAAAACCACCAGACGCTCTCTGGAAGTTGAGCGAGGGGAAGTAGAAAAAACTCCCAATCTGATCTTTCAATTGAAAGCTGTAAGTGAAGTTCCATTTCGAAGGAATGGGACAGTTTGTGCCAAGAACACCGTCTTGCCACGAGTTACGCCGCATCTCAATGCCATTCCTTAACAAGAAATTTTAAACAACACAGAGAGAGCAATGTCAGGAGTCACAAGAAGGCCTTAAACTCTGTAGTGCTGAATCAGAGAAAGAAGCTAAAAAATCCTTAAAAACCAAAGTGATAAAAGGACGTTAAAGATCATCACCAAGTGAGTAGGAGAGGCTCGTCCAAGCGATTGAATACGCTAACATCAACATTGAAGTTTGTGGTAGCGTTAATCACAGGGCCTGGGAATTTCCCATTGACGGCTATAACCTGCAATGAAAAATCCGATCAAATAAGCTTAAAATTGGGTATGTAACACCGAAGATTTCAGTAATACCATTTTCATAAACCCCAATCAACAACAGCTCGTTGCGTTTGATCGAACAACAAAGAGAATGGTTAAGATCGAGAAATCGTGATTCTGTAACATCTATATGATACACTACAGTGAAACGGAAGCAGATCATCACTCGCTAAAACCCCCCATTAAGCTTGCGATAACCGCCTCTGACGAACTATATCTTAGATCCATGGGAACAAAAAGATGAGTCTGAGCAAAAATCGAGGACCAAAATCGCAACAAAACGCTTAAAGAAGGATCAGATTACAGCGAGAAGTTGCATCGGAGAGCTAAAACCCCGAAAACGAGATTTCTCAGGAAAAAGGTAAAGGAAACGAAACCTGTTGAGGAACGCCGAGAGGAGAAGCGGTGATGTAAGATACTTCGAAAACGTAGGAGACGAAAGGATCGCCGGCGAGAGAAAAGCCAGAGAGAAGAGCGAAGGAAAAGACGAAAGCGAGAACAGAAAACCGCGAGAGGAGAAAATTAGCCGCCGCCATTTTTTTGTGCTTGGGAAGGAGGATCTTTCGCTTCTGCTTCGTTGAATTTTCCGCTACGGAAACGACATTACGGGGGAAAAATCGAGACGATTTGGAGAAGGAAGAAGACGAAAGGAAGAGGAAGATGAAGAGTGTGTAAAGTGTGTGTGGGTTTTTGAAACTTCTCTGACAAAGAGGTGGAGAAAAATGTGGATTTTATTCTCTATTTATTTATTAATTTTGGGAGAGAGACGACCCAAAAAAAAAAAAAAAAGATTTTGGATTTTGGCAATCCCATCCCCTAAACGCGTTTAATTACTGGTTTACTTAGTTAACCGGCTCGTCTAAATTTGTGGTATTATTTGGATGCTGATTTATTGGGTTTTGCAAAAGTTAATTTGATCTGTGTCTATATATAACTGGTTGTGAATTAAGATACTTACTCAAACACAATGATTCTCCATTGATTTTTATTTACCTTTTTTGTTTTCTTTTCTATTGTATACCTACCATATGTGTAACGATGTGTAAATTGTAATTAGTTGAGTAAGCTTCCAATTCTCTAACGATGATGTGATTTATTAGTATTTTTGGTGGATACGTGTTGGAATTGAATATATGGGATCTTTGATTATAAATGTTTGCATATAGCACTAAGTTTTTCCATATTTGGATATTTTTATAATCTTGATTTAGGAATTGTGAGAGGATCCTGCATAATAAAACTAACGACACACCCAACTCATATATATCTGTAACATATAAATGTGTGTATGTTTATAATAATTACATACATGCTATTATTTGATATGTAATTTCACCAAGAGTACTTTTATGGTAGTTTATCTCGGATAGAAAAATAAAAAGTTTGTACGCTTATATATATTGAATTATAAATAAATTTCATCCAAAATTATCACATAGTCCACTCATGAATATTTTAAATCACAATAACAACAAACATAATTACGTTCACATAAATTTTGGTTCAACTCATTCTTCTTAAAGCCTTTTAGCAAAAAAAAAAAAAAAAACTCATTCGTCTTACACCAAATAATAAAAAACGACAAAATTAATTGTAATCAAATCTTTCAAATATGTCGCAACCACCAAACAAAATTTTACTGGCAAAAATGTTATTAGTTTTTTGTTTCTTTTCAAAAAACTAATCTATCTTATTATATAAAGCAGGATGCATCAAATTTAGTTTTTAACATGATCGTGACACGTGTCAAGTTAATCGATTAGATTTTGACACGTATTAAAAAAATTAAACCAATTAGATTTTAACATGTTTACATAAATCTAAAAATTAATTTTAAAAATAAAAAAAGGAAAATAAGTTTTCTTATTATATAAAGTAGGATGCATCAAAGTTAGTTTTTAACATGATCGTGACACGTGTCAAGTAAATCGATTAGATTTTGACACGTGTTAAAAAAATTAAACCAATTAAATTTTAACATGTTTACATAAATCTAAAAATTAATTTTAAAAATAGAAAAAGGAAAATAAGTTTTTTTCATATTGATTTTAAAAATAGAAAAAGGAAAATAAGTTTTTTTTCATTACTTATACAAAAAGGAAAATAAAAAAAATCAATCTTTATTATATAAAGTAGGATGCATCAAAGTTAGTTTTTAACATGACCGTGACATGTGTCAAGTTAATCGATTAGATTTTGACACGTGTTAAAAAATTCAACCAATTAGATTTTAACATGTTTACATATATCTAAAAATTAATTTTAAAATAGAAAAAGGAAAATAAGTTTTTTTCATTACTAATAAAAAATGGAAAATCATAAATCAAAAATGCAAATAAGAAAATTAAAAAAATTCGAAAATAAGTTTTTTTTAGTTTTTCATTTAAATTAAGGAAATTGTATGATCAATTACTAATACTAAAAGGAAAATCAAAGCTTTAACTAACAAGATCGTGACACGTGTCAAGTTAATCGATTAGATTTTGACATGTGTTAAAAAAATTCAACCAATTAAATTTTAGCATAATTTTTTCATAAATCTAAAAATTAATTTAAAAAAAAATAAGTTTTTTTCATTACTAATACAAAAAGGAAAATAAAAAAATAAAAAATACGAATAAGAAAACTAAAAAGGGAAAATAAGTTTTTTTATATTTTTCATTTAAATTAAGGAAATTGTATGATCAATTACTAATACTAAAAGGAAAATCAAAATTTTATTTTTAAAATTAGAAAATGAAAATAAGTTTCTTTCCAATTACTAATACCAAAAGAAAAATAAAAAATCGAAAAGTTAAATAAGAAAATTAAGAAAAAGGAAAATAAGTTAACTACGGTTTAAAAAATAAAAACGTCAAATTTATCGATTTAGATTACAAAAATAAAATAAAATCAACTAGGATATATTTCAGTTTAAGAAAAAGAAGATAAAATAAAAGGATCTATTTCAATTTAAAAAAA